>OX451736.1:535025200-535625200 GCA_948472305.1 Vicia faba
TAGCAGTGGAAGTGGAGGCATCTTTCTGAATCTTACCACTTTTAATGCCAGCCTCGACCCTTTCACCGGTTAGAATTAATTCGATGAATCCTGCAGAGGAACTCCTGATTAAATGATTGAAGAAAGGGCCAGACAGGGACCCTAAAAACATGTCAACCAGCTCTCTATCCGACAATGGTGGCTCCACTCTTCCAGCCAAATCCCGCCAATTCTGGGCATACTCCTTAAATCCCTCATTAGAAGCCATACCCATACTCTGTAGCTGAGTACGAGTAGGCGCTAAATCAGCATTATATTGGTATTTTCGGTAGAAATCAGCAGCTAAATCTTCCCAGTTATGAACCTCAGACCTCTCAAGTTGATAGAACCAGTCCAATTGTGTGCCTGACAAACTATCTTGGAAAAAATGGACCCAAAGATCCTTATCAGATGAGTGAGGTTGGATCTTTCTCACGTAGGATCTCAGATGCATCTTTGGACAGGACAAACCGTCATACCTAGCAAATGTAGGTACTTTGAACTTGGGAGGAATGACGATCCCAGCGACCAACCCTAGTTCTTCGAAATCCAAACCAGGTACCCTTTGCAACTCCATGGCTGCCAACCGATCCTCAAGATTTTTATATTTATCATTTGCCGGGGGATATTGTTGTTCGGAGTAATCTTCATCCTCTTCCTCTTCTTCCTCTTCCACTTCAGATTCAAAAGGCATCGCAGCTCCTTTTCCTTTACCAATCCCTTCATCAGACGTCGAAGGGAACTCGAGAACCTTTCTGGCATGGTTTTTAAACCTTCTTCCCATAGTGGCCATACCAGTCCTTTTCTTCTTTTTCTCTTTATCTTTATCCAACAGTGCTTTAAGGTCCTTTTGACCCTTTACTAAGGTCACGAGGAGTTGCTGGAATTGCGAATTCTGTGCTTGCAGATCCTTAATTGTCTGCTCCAAATCCATCTTCCTGAAATAAACAGCAGAAAGATAAGGAAACCTGGTGTGAAGACCTGTTTATGCATATGATGAATGATATGTTATTCATGTAATGCATTCAAGGATTCAGAAATTCAAATTTTTTGCAAACAAAAAGAAACACACGTCATATTAAGAAGAAATTTGTTAGTACATAAATGCCCCATGGGAAAAATATTACAAAATTCTTAATGTAAAAAAACATTACGCATCCTTTTTGGCGCGATGTAAGTGTTGAGAGTTTCCTCCTCATGAAGTCGGCGGGTAAGTTCCAAAACCTTCTTCTCACTGGCATAGAAGCTGGCTTCAAAAGTATTTCGTTCTTCTTTGAGCTGGATCCAACTCTTTTGTAATTCTTCCAATGATGTCGACATGTCTGGATGTAGGAGGGTGTATGGAACCTCTCCTTCCATAACAGGCTCTTTGATCACGGGGAGAATGTGAGGATATGGCATCATAAGATTCTGGGCGCGGGTTCGTACCCACTTGAGATAAGGCTCAAGGGGGATAGAATTCTTGTGCCCCAGTGTCTTACTATCCACTTTGTTGGGCATCCTCCAAGCTCTGATAAACCTTTGTCGAAGTCCTTGTGCATCATTGTCGAAGTCAAAAACTAGGTCAGGAATCAGCATATCATGAGGGCCATCCCTCTGAGCATATCCAAATTGTCTCAAAGCCAAACAAGGGTTGTAGGTAATGCCTCCCCTAATGCCAAGTAGAGGGAAATTAGGGAATTCCCCACAACAATCAATGATGATGACATTTTCTCTGGACCGAGAACACCAATGAACATTAGAATGTGTGAGAGTCATCAACCGTTGTGACCACCTTAAACCCTGCTCATTCTTCAGAACTGATTGGGGAAGGTGAGAAATAAACCACCTTGCTAGAAGAGGAGTACAACACATGAGAACACCTCTTTTCCTCATTGTTCGTGTGTAAAATGAGTGTAGGATATCCCCAAGAAATGTAGGCACAGGATTCTGAGATATAAAAATCTTGACAGCATTCACATCTATAAGTTGATCAGGGTTTGGGAACAAGACCAACCCATAGATGAGAAGTGCTACAATCTCCTCAAAAGCTTGTATATCTAGATAATTCCAGCAGTCTTGTGCCTTCTCAAATAGAAACTTTTCTAAGAAACTCTTGACACCACTTCTGCTTTCCCAATGACCTTTGATATCAGATGGTTGCAAGTGTAATGCTTGAGCAACATCTTCAGGCTTTGGTTCTTTTTCTGTGCCGTTGTAAGGTAGCTGATGAAGAATAGGAATTCTCAGGAGTTGAGAAAATTCCTCCAAAGTAGGTACTAGTTGGTAATCAGGGAATGTAAAACAGTGGTGTAGGGGGTCAAAGAACTGGAAGAGAACTTTCACCATGTCTTCTTCAATGTTGGAGTGGACCAAGTTGAGAAGTCTACCATGTCTTTCACTGAAAAGAGAATTCTCTGGAATCTTGGAAGTAAGCTCCTTGAGTTGAGGAGGGATTCTCACAAGGTTGACTTGAATTGTTTTCCTGCGAAGAGATTCCATGACCTACAAAACAAGAACAAAGATGAAGATCCAAACCCTTGAAATGGTTAGTGGATGCATATGATGCTTTATGATGTTCATGATGTATGCACAAGCACATGTACAAACAAGTCACACAAGTTCCTAGTTTCAGGCTTGCATGAGGTTTCATAGGTAAGTACCCTCTTGAAGTTAGTTAGCTCAAACTGTCCTATAAATAGTAACCGGGTTCTAAAGAGCTTAATATCACTGGGTTATTTTCTATGTTCATTTTTTTGGTTTAGCCACTTAACTGGCGACCAAAATATCCCAAGAAAACAACCCTCAATGAGTGTAGAATCGAGTATCTACCAACTTCGGACTGCACCAAAGCCGGTCATCTCACTACCCCTAAAAAAAGGCCAAAATGGTCAAGTAAGGTTCTAAGAGTTCATTAGTGCTTCATGACATCACTCAGCGGCCCCGTATTCTCTTTGATAGACTCAAAGGCTACCGGTACTCACAAATATATCGCACTAATATAGCTATTGCTTCAACCATGTCGGTATACCCCGCACAGTTTCCATAATGTATTGCTATTTACCTATGAATGTTTCCCAAATCCGGGTAGAGGATTTCAAGCCCAAACAAGAGAACCAAATGTAAAGCAATCAAAGCAATCAAGATAAGCATGCAAAGGTGATCTAAACCCTAAGGTTACTCCACTTTTAAAGTATTCCCCAGCAAAGTCTCCAGTTCTGTGATACGGTGGGAGAACTGACTTGAGATTTTGCGTTTGTGTTCGCAAATGTTTCGGTTTAGCAAGAGTCGCCACCGATTTTTTATTTTATCCTAAGGAAAGGTCAAAAAGCACAGGAAAGACCTTTGAGATGTTTTCTTGGGTTCAGGGAGTAGATTATGAAAAGGGAAGGTGCAAGCACCCTTTTCATCCATGGTTATCCATGGGCTCTTAGTTACTTGTTTAGATCACTTGCTTTGCTTTTCAATTGTTTGAAATGGTGCTTTGTGTGTGGTTTTGAAAGATGTTTTGAAAAGAGGACATTGTTGTGGCAACCTTTGTAATGATTCTTGTTTGAATGTATACAAAGGTGTTTTTGTATTTTGAAAAGATTTCAATGTTTGAAAGTTTGTTTTGGGAAATGCTTTGAAATTGTGTTGTGAAATGTGTTTGAAAATAACAAGGATCTTTTTGCAAGCTTTTGATCAAGTAATTAAGAGTTGTCTACCCTATTTTACTCAAAGATTTTTCTTATGTTTTTAACCCTTTTGACAATGTTATTTCACCATTGTATTTGGTGAACAACCTTGTGTTAGGATATTAAACGGGACAGGTGCGGGTCATCGTATAGACCATGATAGCAATTGTGTTAGGTATCTTTGGCAATTTTCTTGAGGGACTTGATCATTTTTGTTTAGGCAACTCAGATAGTGTCATTGAGGGACTATGATCTTTTGTTTTGTTTTTGTTTTGCCAAAGCACCCAACATGCATACCATGGCCCATTTTTGAAGACAACAAGTGGATTGTAACCCTAGGGGTGCAAGTGTGCATTGATATTTGATTTTCATGCATTTTTGTCTTTGTATTAGTCAAACTACTTGTTGATTTGGATTTTTGCATACAAACTCTAATTCTCTAATCATGGCATAATTGAAAGCGTAAAGTGCGAGAATTTAAATTCTAAACTATTACAACATGATTATGGGGATGGAGGTACAATTTTGATTGAGGGGATATTTGACAAGAAATTATAAACCCTAATTTACTATTACATCCAAATTGAATTCTTTGTGCAAATAAATAAATGGGCAATATTTAATTAAACAAGATAAATAAATATTAAATAAAATGTATTATGCAAAAAAGAATTTTTATTTGTTCATGTATGCAAAAGTATTTTTTAATGTAAAAAAGTATAAAGAAATAAATAAAAGATTAATTTTATTTGTTTTAGGGTAAAACCCTAATTTCTTTAAGAAAATAAATATAATATATTATTTATGTACAAAAATATATTAATATGTGTAAAAAATGAAATATATCTAAAAAAGGTATAATAATAAAAATAAAAATGTAATATTTTTGTATTTTTATTCTAAGTATTTATATAAAATAAAAGTATATATGTTTATTATGTGTACATTAATCAAATTAAATATGTACAAAATAAAATAAAATATGTACAAAATAAAATATATTCAAGAAAATATTTTTAAAATAAATAAAAGTAAAGAACAAAAAATAAAAGTATAAATGTAAATATTTTTCAAGTCTTAATAATATAAAACAATATTTAAATACTCTTAATGTTAGAAAAAATTAGAATAAAATGCCAAATAAATTAAAAAAATAATGAAAATATTTTTTGAGCATTTATTATATTTGGAAATAAAATAACCAAGTCAAAAAAGAAAATAAAAATCCAAAAATGCAAAAATATAAGAAATTGGGCCATGGGGTGTGAAACTGAAAAAAGGGGTGTTAGAAGAAAAAAATTGGCCAGGCCCAGCCCAAGCCTTCATCTTCAACCTCCAGCAATTGTCAAACTTGCGCGCGCCTGGTTCAAACTTGGATATCCTGAAAACATGATCTTTTGCCAAAACTCACAACATCAAACTTGTAGAGAATTTCAATACGATTCTAACCATATAAAGCATTAATCCTAACTCTCAAAGACCAGAGAGAATTTCTCTGACCCTAAATTCTGACCTAGTTTTTTCAGCATGTTCATGGATGAAATTCTCCTAGCACACTTAATATAAATGAAAGCTGAGCATATGTATGGCTTCATGGCATTGAATACTACACTTTTCATTCACAAACCTAAGGCTAAATGTTCCTAAATAGAGAGATAGAAAGTGATGAAAAACCTATTTCAGTTGGATTCGAGTAGGGCAATGCAGTGCTTCTCAACAAGTTTTGAGGTGTCTGGTAGCTTGCCTGAACTTCACTTGATCTTTTCCAATAGCTAGCTTGCCTTGAATGTCCCTGAATCAACCTCTAGAACTCAACCTACATAAGCTTGAAATGAAAATGGTGAACACTATAAATGGAGTTACAGTTGGAAATGGAGGTTTGGGATAGCTTGAGTGAGTTGAATGTAAGGTGTTGGAAGCAAAAGGGAGCAAAACGCACGAGCCAAATGAGCTGGAGCACTCAAGTTGCAGCACCTGCCTTATTTTGCCAAAGAAGAGTGATTTCTGGCTATGGTGGGTTTTAAGGCTCAAGTACTCGTGTTTTTGGCTCAAAGGGTTGTGTGAAATATGTTTGTAATGTTTGTGTAAGCTAACAATGGCTGGTTTTCAAGTTGGGAGGATTTTGACAAGTTTCTTCTTTGTGAAGCAAGAATGTGTAAGTTGGTATCACATGCCTGTACAAGCCATATAACATGTTGCATACAATCATCTTGATACTTGCAATTTGTGGATTTGATTTGGCTTCTGAGATCTTGGCCCTATGCTTCAAAGATCATGTTTTAACATAAAGCATACCTTTTCCAAAATGGAAATGTACCTTTTTCTAATTAAGGCTTAGTTTTGTGTACAATGCCCAAATGGCCAAAACAAATGCTTAGACTGATGGATTTTCATTTAATTAAGGAGTGTGAATTGGTTTAGAGGCCTGCAAACTAGTACAAAGCATGCTGGTTTGAAAATGCCACTTGAGTGAACATGTATTGGCCATGGATACAAAGTGAGTTTTTGCCAACTTCAAGCATTCGATTATCCCTAACCACAAATGTGTTTGAGGAGTTCTTGGACAATTTGGAAAGCTTGAAATATTATATATAATCCATATTTGAAATTCAACTTGATACTCCAAGTGTAACTATGTGAAAAATGGCCAAGAAGATAGGGCAAAATCCTGCCTAAACTAGGACAAAATTTCTCTAAGTTAAAAGTTTTAGGGACCCTTGTTCCAAAAATCATAACTTGAGATCCAGACTTCTTTTGAGAAAACTTTGTGAATCAAAGTTGTAGACTTTGTGGAGGAATACAAATTTCATGTTATAAGTTTTGTTTGAATCCATTTGCATCATGGTGAAAATGTGGGACAAAGTTAGGAAAAATTAAGAGAATTTCATAACTTAGAAAAATTCTAAGTTATGAAAAATTTCAATTTCAAACCCTAATTTGCAATTTTGGGTTTATTGATGAATAAGTTTCATAATTTGACACATCTTGATGAAAAATGACCCTTGGCACTTGATTTTGACCAAAAAGTCAAAGTTTGACTTTTCAGTGTACAGTCAAATTTTGATCAGTTGACTGAAAAATTCATCTGTCAATCCCATGCATTTGAGGTCTTTTGAACTTGTTGAATAAGTCAAGATGATATCATTGAGTCCTTGAGTCCATGGTTGAGCTTAATTTGCCATTGGCTAGGTCAAAAAGCCAGAAATTGCCGTTATACAGTCAAAACCCTAAAAATGACCATTTTGCCCTTTTGGTGATCTGATCAAATTTCTTGTGGAATTGTGGTCCAAATCTGATCAAATGGTTCACATGAGTTCATAATGTTGATGGGGGTCAAAATTTATGAGGTTTGACTGTAAATTGGCCATAGTTGACTTTTTCCCCAATATAGTTGATTTCTAGGTCAACTGTCCAATTGACTGGCCAAAAATTTGATATAAGGCTTGAAACTTGGTATGGACCAACTTATGTGTCCAACATGAAGTATGAAAGTCACTTTTGGAATTGTAGGTCAAAATATCCCTGTGCAAACTCAAACCCTAATTTAGGTCAACAGGCCAAGGAGGTGTCTTGAGCAGAGCAAACCCTAGCTTGATCTTGAGTTCCAAGAGCCTTGTGATGAGAAATGTTGATAAAATGAGAGGGCAAATTTTGGGGTACAACAATAGGCACATCTTGCATTTGGGTTGTACTTCCTAGAGGATGTGTTGGGATTAGGAGGAGGATCCCAGAGTGTTATGAGGTCAGCCTTTAACAAATGTTGCAATGCTTGAGCCAATGGCATATTAATCTTGGTAAACTGCCTCCTTAGAGCGTTTGACCTATGTTGGTTGCCCCGTTGTTGTTGTTGTTGAACATGCGCAGGATTAGAGATCAACATCACTCCCCCAGACTGATGGTGGTCACTTTTGTTACGGTTTTTCTGGCCATAAAGAGTGTTGGTTTCTTTCTTACCAACGAAGGGCTTCGTCACAGCATTAGAAGATGTAGCCATCAGAATCTTCCCACTATTGATACCACTTTCAACTTGTTCGCCAGTCAGAATCAGCTCAGTAAACCCTGATGAAGAACTCCCACTCAGCAAGTTAAAGAATGGGCCTGTCAGAGTGCCCAAGAACATATCCACCAATTCTAGGTTAGTCAAAGGAGGTTGCACCCTTCCAACTAGATATTTCCATTTTTGGGCATACTCCTTGAAACCTTCATTCGATCCCATAGACATTTTTTGCAATTGTGCACGAGTCGGCACCAAGTCAGCATTATATTGATACTGCTTGTAGAAAGCAGCAACCGGGTCTTCCCATGTGTGAATGTTGGTTCGTTCCAACTGATAGAACCATTCAAGTTGAGTACGGGACAAACTTTCTTGAAATAAATGGACCCATAATTTCCTATCAGCAGTATGAGGTTGGATCTTTCGAATATATGACCTCAGATGAAGTTTGGGACAAGAGACCCCATCATATTTAGAAAAGATAAGGACCTTGAATTAGTGATGGATGACCATCCCCGGGATCAGACCTAGCTCTCCAAAATACAATCTAGGTACTTTCTAAATTTCCACAACTTTGAGTCGGTCTTCTAACTGCTTGTACTTGTCATCTGCAGGAGGGTACTGTTCGTCAAAGTAATCTTCATCCTCAGAAACCTGATTATTTCTATCTTCACCCCTGACACTTCTGCCATCCTCGTCGTGGTTGTCATCTTCCTCAGAGGAAACATCATTCACTCGAGCTGGTTGAGCTAGACCTTTGAATCTTCTCCCTATGTTAAGGATAACAGCCCGCTTCTTAGTCTTCTTTTTTGTGGTGAGGAGCAATCATCTCATGTTTCCCTATAGCCAGATTCAAAAGAGTCTCTTGAAATTGTGCATGTTGAGTTTGCAGATCCTTGACAGTTTGTTCGAGGGTCATCTTATACTGAAATAAACAGTAAATAGATGAGGAAACCTGTATTGGAAAACCTGCTTACGAAATGATGCATGATATGTGGATGGAATGTTTTCAAGGACCTTAGGAGATTTAAATTTTCTAGCCAAAAGGAAACAGAGACAAAGATTTCATTAGTAAGTTCAAAATTACAATTGCCTCTTAGGCTTACAATGAAAAGAAAAAAAGTCTCAAGGAGACAACCATATAAACTTCTAAAACCTAAGACTGAAGTCTTCCATGGACGCTTCCTCCTCATGTCGATGTATGCATTAAGACTCCACTCTTCATGAAGTTGCTTTGTGAGCTCCAAAACTTTCTTTTCACTTGCATAGAATTGAGTCTCTTCGAGGTCAGTGGGCATGTCTGGATGGAGAATGGTGTAAGGAATATCACCCTCAGCAACAGGCTCCATAATTACTGGTAAGATAGCGAGATATGGCATCATAAGGTTTTGAGCACGAGCTCGTACCCATTTGAGATAGGGCTCCAAAGGGATAGAATTATTTTGTCCAAAAGTTTTGCTATCAACCTTGTTTACCATACCTCAAGCGTGTATAAACCTTTGAGGATAATTTTCGTAATCGAACACAATACTCTGGATAAGTGTGTCATGAGACCATCTCTTCGAGCATAACCAAATTGTCATAGAGCCATAGAAGGGTTGCAGGTGATACCTTCCCTAATGTTAAGGAGTGGAACATTAGGGAATTCCCTGTAGCAGTTAATGATAGTAACATCTTCCAGAGACCGAGAACACCAATAGATATCCGAATGAGAGAGCAACATCATCCTTTAAGACCACCTCAAACCTTGTTCATTCTTCAATACTGATCGGGGAAGGTGAGAAATAAACCACCTTGATAGCAGAGGTATGCAACACATAAGAGTCCCTCACTTTCTCATAGTACGAGTGTGAAGAGAATGCAAAATGTATCCAAGCAAGGTAGGCACGGGGTTACGAGTGAGAAATATTTTAACGGTATTCACCTCTATGAGTTGGTCTGGATTAGGAAATAACACCAACCCATAGATTAGCACAGCCAAGATTTCCTTGAAAGCTTGAAAACTCATAGCATCCAGAAACAGCCGAGCCTTCTCTAACAGAAATTTAGCAAGAAAACCCTTGACTCCACTCCTTATTTACCAATTTGATACAATGTCGGACCACTTCAGATGGAGGGTTACTGCAATTTCTTCGGGTTATAGATCTTTCTCTAAACCGGTGAAAGGTGTTTGATTGAGAACAGGTACTCCCAATAATTGAGAGAACTCTTCCATTATGGGCACCAACTGATAATCCAGAAAGGTGAGATAGTGATGTGTGGGGTCAAAGAACTGGAATAGAACACTCATCATATCTTCTTCAAAACCCGAGGTAACCAAACTGAGTAGTCGACCATGCCTTTTGATGAATGGAGAACTTTCAGGAACCCTTGAGACTAACTATTTAAGTTGAGAAGGTATCCTCACAAAACTGATCCGAATAGTATTTCTGCGAGCAGAGGCCATAACCTACAAAACAGGACAAAGATAAATCCCTAGGTCCTTGAAATGGTTAGTGAAAATGATATGTGTAATGATGTCATGATGTTATGGTGTCATGTTCGAACAAATTAATCATAGACAAACAAAACACATAAGGCCTTAGGTTTAATCTTGCATGGAGTTTGTAGGCAAGTACCCTCTTGAAGTTTTAGTTGGCTCAACCTGTCCTAAAAGAAGTAATCGGGTTCTAGGAGCCTCAATATCACTGATCTTTCTCCCAGACATTGTTTCAGTACAAGCATCTAAATTGCGACTAAAATATCCTGAGAGTCCAATCTCAATGAGTGTAGCATCAAGTATCAACCAACTTTAGTCTGCACCAAAGCCAGCCATCTCACTACTTTCTAATGGCTAAGTTGTGTCAACTAAGGTTCTACGGTTAGTTAATTCTTTATGACACCATGTGGTAGCCCAGCATTCTCCTTGATTTACTCAAGGGACACCGGCACCAACAAATGTGTCGCACTAACGTAGCCATCGTTTCAACCATATTGGTCTACGCCATACATTTTTCATGATCTATTGCTACTTACCTAAAATGCCCCCAGATCCAGGTATAGTATCTATACAAGAAATAAACCCAGGCAAACCTTTAAAAGTAAAGCACACAAGTCAAACAATGAAAGAATTTAAATGTGAACTATCTCTAAGATAATCCCACTTTTAGTTAGTCCCCACAGAGTTGCCAATTCTATAATACGGTGGGAGAACTGAGTTTTGGTTTTGCATTTTATCACAAATGTTGGGGATAGCAAGAGTCACCACCAACTTTTCTTTTATCCAATAAAGGAAAGGGTGAAAAGAACAGGAAAGACCTCTTGAGAATTTTCTCTGAGTAAAGGGGGTAGGTTATGAAAAGGGAAGGTGTTAGCACCCTTTTCATCCGTAGTTATCTACAGGCTTTTAATTGCTAGTTCACTTTTGAAATGCTTTGTGTTTGTGTATGTTTGGAAACATTTTGAAAATGCCTAAGTGCGACAATTTTGTAATGATTCTCGTGTCGTTGAGAATGTATACAAAATTTTTGTTTTGAAAATATTTATTGGATGAAAGTGTTTTTTTTTGAAAGTGTGGAAAGATGTTTTAAAAATGACAATGTAAGGAAATTTGCTTTATAGTAACCCTTGTATCAGTCCTCAAGAGTATTTATAAAGTGTTTTGAAAGTGTGAGGTGTGAAAATTGTTTTAGTTTGTGACCAAGCGATTACGAGCGATTTACCTACTCAAAAAGTCTTTGTTATTTTCCTCCTCCTTTAGATAGTGCTATCCTACCATTGATTATTTGGAAGATCTATTTATTTGATGTGAGGGACAGGCGTGGGTTATCGTACAGTCATAGAAGGAAACTTGTAAGACGCTTTAGCAATTGTTGTAAGGGACTAAGATCGTTTAGCGAAGGAAACATTGAAGGGTCATCTATGGACTACGATCTGTTAACTGAGGGTCTTTGCTAAAGTATCTCATGTTCAAGGGACATGACTATTTTTTATCCGAGGCAACAAGTGAGGTTACCCTAGAGGTGCGCGTGTGCGAAGTGTTTTGATTTTAGGTATTTATCTTGAGATTAGGTTTTTCTAATGATCGATTTTAAATCTTTCCATACAAACCCTAATTACTAACAGTAATAAGGAAACCAGTAAATTGCGAAAATTAAATATTCTACGGTATTACAACACTTCGGGAGTGAGGGTACAAATTTATGAATGGGGGGGGGGGGGGGATTTGAAAAGTAGTAAACCCTAATTAAAGCTATTACATCCTTTAATAGTTACATAATTATGAAAATAACGATGCGAAAAATAAACAAATGCACGAAGATGGTAAAAAGGAAAAGAAATTTAAATCCTAAGAAATTATAATAATTTTGGGTGTTTGAAACAAGTGTATGCATCACAATCACAAATGAAAATCATGGAGCATAGCTTTTAATTTGGAACATGTTTCATGATTTAATTTGAATCTTGGAAAAGAAAAGTTCTAAAAAAAGAAAACTCAAGCTATCATGAAATGTTTACTCAAGTGTCTAGATACCTTATGAGAATTAAGGCCTATCATGGTAAGATCAAGATTTGAGAGCAAAAGTTGAAAATTTGATCAAAATATCACCAAAAATCCCCTTAAAACCCTAAAAAGGGTGCATTTTGATTTAATTGGAAAATAAAGAAATAAAAATTTTTTTTTTTGATATTTTTTAATATTCATCAAATATATATGGTAAACTAATAGTGTCAAAAAATGAGCTTGAACAAATTAAATTTGAATGCAAAAAGAATTGATTGAAAATGATGAAAATAAGTTTTAAAAAAATGAAGCTTAAAAATGAAGAATAAAGCAAAAGGGTACCATTGGGGATCGAACCCGAGTCCCTATAGTAACACACACTCTTCCTTTACCACTGGGGTGGCTGTTTCATCAGGTTATAAAATAGCACCCAATAAATATAATGTGAAACAAAATTTGAAATTTGGCGCCATGTCCTTCTTCTTCTTCGCGCTGTATAACAACATAACTTCTCCATTGTTGATTTTGCAAAATGCTCATTTCTCCACAAAATTGAAAAATGTAAACATCAACTTGCTTGAATTTTAACCATGAATCCAACCATTTAACTTTCAAAAGCTATAGATCAATGGTTAGGACGAATTTTGTTTGGTACCAAACTGAAACCCTAAAACTTCAGAAAACTCAGTTCTAAAATTCTCATCACATAGTCAATTAAAATGAGATTTAAGGATATGGTTAGCTTCATAAACATGATATCTATATTTTATCTTTTGAAATCGAAAGCAAATGATGTATGGATAAGGATATCACAGTTTGAGTTTTTTTACCAAATTGGAGAATGTCCAATGCTTCTTCTAGCTGTTACAGATGCAATGTGATGATTGATTAAGCTTCCTTGGACCTCCCTGAAGCTATTCCAATCCTTAATTTGTGCTGAAAGTGGCTGAATCACTCCAACCAAGTCAAGTTGCAAAGTTGGATTTTGAAAATAGTGGATGTTGATAATGGAGTTGCAGTGGCAAAACAGGTGTTTGGATCACTTATATATGATATATATGAAGTGTTTGGATGATTGGTTTGGACAAAAGTTTCAAGTTTTGAGAGATTCAAAGATTTAGACTTCTAAACTCAAAATGGAGTTTTTGAAGTGAATTCTAATTTGGGAGAGTTTGAGAGGGTTAGAGGGCTTGTGAACTCATCCCTTGGCTTGCAAATGACCTCTCTATTTATATAGAAAAGGTTTGAGGGCTTGAAGTAATCATATTTTCAAGATATCATGTTATGGTTTGGTTGCTTATTTTTTAAGTAACTTTGAAAAATAATGGTTCCAAGGCATGGTACAATGGCTCATAGAGTGGTTAGGAGTTGTAGACATGTTGCTTATTTCTTTGACATTGTGTCTGTGCGGAAGAAACAGTTGAGAGGCTCAAGGAGAGTGGACCTTGCATAAAGCATGCTTTATATGAATGGCTATGGTGCCTTTATGCCATAAATGGAAAATTATCTTGGACAATGGATCAAAAACTTGGGTAATGGTTCAATAAGTTGTGTAAACATTAAATTATGGGGAGATTTGCAAGTTAATGGACCTTAAAAGTGAGATCTCTAAGCATGGCATGAGAATTGGTTATGAACTTGTCACAAAAATAACCTATAATGCAACCTTAGATACCCAACTTCATCTCTTCTAAACTTTTAGCTCAAGTATGATAAATTTGTGTTTTTGGACATTTTGGAAAGCTTGAAACATTGTTTACAACTTTCATGTTGACTATTTTGACTAAATCACTTGGGATCTTGGTGAAAAATGGCCATGAAGTTGGGACAAAAAAACTGATCAAAACTTGTTGAAAATTTTCTAAGTGTTGGATAAAAAACATCATAACTTCATGGGCTTATATCTCTTAAATTAAGCACTTTTTGAGGATCATCCCATATTAACAAAGTTGTAGAATTCATGAATCCCTAAAACTTTCATGTTGAAAGTTTTCCTTGAATCAACTTGTATCTTGAGGAAACTTGCTTGTGAAGTTAGGGTTTTTTAGGTACAAAACACTTAAATTTTTTCTAAGTGTTTGAAAATCTTGACTTTTGACTTTTGTTGACTTTTTGATTCTTGATGATCCAAATTGATAATTTTGAATGTTTTGATGATTCTTGATTTTTGAATTCCAATTTTGATCAAAAAGTCAAAGTTTAACTTTTATGTGACTGTTGACTTTTCATCAATTGGTTCAATTCTTTAACTATCAATCACTTGAATCTTTGGAAATGTCTTGAGCCATGTAATTAGGTTAAGATGTTGTATTTGAGTCCTTGAGATCATGCTTTAAGCCATTAGATCATGCACTAGGTCAAAGTCAATGGTCAGTCATCTTCAATCAAAACCCTAATTTGGGCAATTATTTTATCTCTGATGATTTGTGGGTTTTCCTTGGGGAATCATGATCAACCCTTGATCAAATGATGAATATCACTTCAAAATATTGATTTTGACCAAATTTTTTGAAGTTTGACTGTATATTGACCACAGTTGACTTTTTACCCAATACAACTGATTTTTAGTCATCTGAGCCATTGACTGGAACATGTGATGCAAGACTTAAAACTTGACCTAAGCATTATTGAGGACCTATGATGAACCATGAAAGTCATTAGAGACCCTTGCAACCCAATCTTCCTTGAACAAGATGAAACCCTAGTTGTGGACCCATTGCTTAGGAGTTGAGTTTCTCTGATCAACTCTTGAGGAACCTTGAGTATTTGAGAATCTTAGAAGAATGCCTTGAAGAAAATGAGAGGGAAAATTTTGGGGTACAACAGATGGAATCTGTTTTAGAGATTAATAAAGTAGTATGGGTCAACATATACTATCTTAGTCGACAAGCAGCCCATGCCAAAGCGCAGCAAGTTTTCTCGAGCAGTGAGTATCTTGTTTCACAGTCGGTAAAATTTTTGCTAAGGTAGTATATTGCACGCTCTTTTCAAATAGACTCGTCTTGATGGCCCAGTACACACCCCATTGAATTCTCGAGCACTGTTAGGTACATGATTAGAGGTCTTTCTTCAACTGGTGGAATCAGAATCAGAGGTTCTTGTAGGTACTCCTTGATTTTTTTCAAAAGTTATTTGACAATCGTGTCATACCCCAAATTTGTCCTACCTTAGTGATCCTTTTTTTAAAATTATTTAATTAAAGATGGTACAACAATATCTGATGGACTATATTTATTCAAGATCAGGGGGGTGTATTTTAAATCAAGTAGATTTAATTGTTATTTAAAAAGGAGGGGTGAAAATTAAATCCACCAGAACTGATGCTAGGCCCAATTGAATTAAAGGAGAAGTTATGACTGCAAACGAAGAAGTGCTAGGCTGTATGGATCAAGCGCTGAACCACCAGAACTTCTGATACAAATCCTAGAAGCTCGTCTTTACAGAAACAAAAAAACTGTGAAGATCAGAGCCAGAATCACACACAAGCTAGTGCTGGTACAAAACTGGAATATCAAATCATCTAGCAGAGTTAAATTGTAAGCAAGGGCAGAATCATATTATCTTCCATAGCCCAAGCTTAGAGCTTCAGAGGATAAGCAACCCAAGCCCAAATCTGTTGGACGTGCATTATATCAATTTCAATCAAATCTTCCACAGAGAATCAACTCCAATCAAATCTTTTTAATTCTATCCTTAATCTTTGCTCTAGCAATAGTCCAAGCCCAAAAATTGAACATTATAAATATAGGAACAAATTAGCAAACGAGGGGGGGGGGGGAGAAAGGAAAGAATAGAGAGAGAGAGAGAGAGAGAGAGAGAGAGAGAGAGAGAGAGAGAGAGAGAGAGAGAGAGAGAGAGAGAGAGAGAGAGAGAGAGAGAGAGAGAGAGAGAGAGAGACGAATTTGCAGAAAAGCTTGCAAAACATGAAAAACGTAGTAGGAGTAAGAACAGGAAGAACACAAGAGTTTCTGGAAAACACAGAAAGAGAACACGCAGAAGAGTAACTGAGGTTCCAATATCTGGAACCCTAGTTTCAATCATCGTCACTCCACCTTCAGTCGCTGCTGTCGCCAGAATCTGCAGAAGGAGAAGGAAAGGACAGCAAAACACACACCAGAATCAGAAGCAAAAGCGCCAAAGGGGTAACAAATTTTAGTTTGCTTCTTTACTATTTTCATGCTGGATGTAAGATGAATAGGATCAGGAGAACATAGACAGGGCTGAAAGTATAGAAAACAGATCTATAGATAATTTTATATTCTGATTTCATAGGTTCACACTAATTTCTTATGTCCAGATGTAGTTCCCCTTTAAGAAGTTCTAACTGGGCTTAACCCAAGTTTCAGATTTTTCCCTTGTCCAGAATCAACATTATACTTATATACTTTCTGCCTGCCCTTTTCCGGAAATTTTGTGTAGTGGGCTTAGCCCAGAATTTGACACCCCTATGTTTTGATTTTTAGTAACCAGTTAGCAGTGCCCCTTTCCAAAAGTTCTGCGACTGGGCCAAAACCCAGTTGACTTCCCTGCGTCCCCTGCAGAACTTATGTCCTCTTCAGAACTTCTACCCCTTTACCCAGGATTATTAGCTTTTAGCACCCCCTATTTTCACTTAACACAACCCCCTGTTCATAAATTATTTTTTCCTTTATTTTTCTATTATTGTAATTATAATACTATTATTATAATTATTAATTTTTATTGTGAATATTAATATTATTTATTATATCACTTAAATTATTTTTACATCAAAAATTTCATATTATTTTCTTATATTATTTGCATTAAATATTTTTTATATCATATATTAATAAGATTTTTTGCAATTAATATCTATAAAAAACACTCAACAAATCTCAAACTTTTTTTTCGCAATTAAATAATCTAAACAACTTTTTTTGCAAAGGGTTTCAAATAGATTTTGACTTACTGCGCATTTAGTCAAAATCTCCGCAATCACTACTCCCGACCAAAATGCGAGGTGATTCAAAGTACGTTTGCGACCCCTAAAAAACACAAACCCATACGAACTACGAATTGGGACTCTGATTCCTCATAAGAGGATACGTAGGCATACGATCAAAAATCGTAGCGAGTTCTCCTATAAAAAATTTAAACCCTTTCCCCTATTAAAATTAAAACTCTTTTCCCTTAATAAAACTTAAAACCCTATTTTACTCAAACCTAAACCTAAAACCTAGTATCCTTGTGAACAAGGTAGATGAAAGGTGCCTAACACCTTTCTTTCGTCTAATAAAGTCCAAAACCTAGAATTTCTGTCTGTGAATTAGGGTTTTCTGTTAGATTCCCTTCCCTAAGATAAAACTAGTAGTGGCGGCTCTGATTTAAAAATCAGTCACTACAGCTGGAGACTCTGCTGGGGACTAACTCTAGATTTTAGGTTTATCTTGGGGTTTATTTTATTTATTTATGGCTTTATTTATTTATTGTTTTATTTTATTCATTACATTTACTTATTTACTGTCAATTCTTTTTATCATATATTTACCGTGTGGTAGGAATTTTTGTTTTAAAAAAAAAATTATTTTCAACAACTCTTAGAAAGAAGGTTCGTCTATTAGCTTACGGGGTACATCGTCCCTGCGAGTTTACGTGAAGACTTTGCCTAGAGTCGGTGAACTTCCGAAAAAGGAATACTTATCGAGAGATATCCTCTTGACGAGTAGGACTTTAGAAGGTTACCCATGACTCTTTGTAACGGCCTTAACCTAAAAATTCATGAGGAGACCTTTCACGACTTTGAGACGAAAGTCTCAATCCGTAAAGAGGCTCCACCTAAGGGAGGTCCTTGTGCTTTTTCCCTCTGGTGTTATTCATGATACCCTTAAGGAAACCACCTTCTTGGGGGGGGGGGGGGGGGGTAGATTAATCGTAGGTCAAAATTAAGGAACCTACCTTCTAAGGGTACCTACCACAAAACCCTGTCACTAGACCATACATCCATACATTCATGTATTCATATTTGTCATATATTCATCAGTTGCGTCTTTTTATCTGTCTTATTCATAGGGTACCAAAATGGAAGATGATAAAATCAAGTTTTTTGGGGACTGTCTAAAAGAAATGGATACCAAAGTGAAATAACTTGTCCGCGTCAATGCCTTCCAGCCTGACCTTTCTGAAATCAAAATTATAAAGGGGAAATTATCTGAGAGAACTCTGAAGATGTACGCTCGCTGTTATGGGGATACCCTTGACTTGACTAGAGTATATTTTCAAATAGATGTTGTATCTGCCCTCATTCAGTTCTACGACCCTCCACTGAGATGTTTTACTTTCTAAGACTTCCAGTTAGCACCGGCTCTGGAAGAATTTGACAGAATTTTAAACTTTTCCAAAGAGAAGGCCTATGTAGGTATCAGAAAAGCTATTGAAGTCAATGTTTTGGAAAAAGGCTTAGGGATCCCTTACCCTAAGTTAGTGCAAAATTACCGACAGGAAGGTCCGATACAAAGAATCAAAAGGATATAATTGGAAGCTAAGGCACTTGAATTTGCTAACTATAAAGAATGGGAATATTGTGTTGATTGTTTAGGGCTACTGGTATTTGGTGTAATTTTATTTCCTCGAACCACAGACTATATTGACCCTACAACCATTAGCATATTTTGGGGCGCGAAAGTCTTTAATACTGATCCAAATCCTGCTCTACTTGCTGACATTTATTACACTTTGCATATGATGTATGAAAAGAGAAAAGGCACTTTGAATTGTTGCATTCCACTCCTATATACTTGGTTCATGACCCATCTTTACAAAGAAGACTATATGATTCTGAAGTTGACCAAATGCGAATGTCCCCAGAAATTAAAGCATCTCACTGCAAACTCGGTACTATGGTATGCAAGGAAGCTAGGTATTGGTGACATCACTATTAGTTATGGATAATTTCCTAATGTCCCATTTATTGGATAACGAGGTTGTATTAACTACAACCCTACTCTGGCCCAGCGACAACTAGGGTATCCTTTGGAAGACAGACCTATGGATGAACAACTCCAACCATTGATCATCCACGACATGGGTACAAAAGACCAAGAGTTGCTCAACAAGGTTATCCGGGCTTGGAATAAGGTCAATAAGAGGAGAGCTGAAAGAAAGAATGCCATATCAAGAGAGCCTTACACCAGATGGGTCAGAGATAGGGTATAGATTATCAAGCTGCCCTTTGAGATAGATCCAGTGTACAAGACAGAGGTCCCGAAGGTCATGCCTATATCCTTGGAAGAAGTTGACAATTTGAAAAATTCCCTAAAGCAAGCTCAAAGGGAAAAGAAAGAGTTAGAGCTTAACCTTCGCAATCTGACCAAATAGAAGAAGCAGATACTGCTCATACTTGAGTCCAAGGACCTACAAATTTAGAGAAATCAAAAGGTATTGGAAAAGAAGAGTCTCAAGCGAAAGCGCACAACCGAAGGTCTGCTAAGTGCAACCTTCAATCTGGATTCCCACAACCAAAGGTTAGAAGATGCTACTACTGAAATTAGAAAGTTAACTAGATGGTATGAAAAGGCTACACATGACAAGAAGGTACTAGAGGAGGACCTAAGAGCCCAGATCCAAGGTTTAACACAAGCTTCCTTAGACCAAGAAGAGAAAATAAAGTACCTCACCACTGGATTGCAAGATATCCAAGAAGCAGAGAATAAGGAACGCCTCGAGAGGATGGAGGCACAAGGACTCTTGGTTCAGAAAACTGAAGAATACGAGCAAGTATGCCTAGAATTGTAGGGTATCGAAAAAGACTTCCTTATTCAGCGGTGACTTTATACAGAAATGAGGGGTGAAAAGATGTATTGGGAAGAGCAGTATGTCAAGATCGCCCAAGCAGGGAGAGACAATCATAAGATAATCCTACATCTTTATCAAGAGTACCGGTATTACAAAGAAAGACATGAAAAGCTTGTCTTCTTAACCAACAATCTTATTGAGGATATCCCTGGAAGTCTGAGAGACGTAGAAAGTGTGATGGTTCCTCTCCCAAAGGACGTTGAAGACTTTCTCCATCTTTGTCGAGCAATGGTTGATGGTTTCAGAGCACGCATCCGCAGGCGCACCTAGAAGATTTATTTCCCTTCATTTATGTTTATGTAAACAAGTTTTGATTCAAAGTTGTAATATTTTTCAATATCTGGATTATGTTACTTTCAATAAAGGCATTTTGTTTCCGTATCTCGTTTGCGTATCCATTTCAAAGACAGTCACCAATTAAAATAATAATAAACAAAAGATAACTGTGTACCCAAATGAATAAGGCATTTCATGTTCATACACATTCATTTGCATGCATGCATTCATAAAACACCTGCATATCATATCAAAAATCATCTCTTGCAAAATCTCTCCAGTAAATCATTGGTAGAAGAAAATATCCACCTCCTTGGCCTCCATATCAAACAAGGGCCTACCAGCAAAAAGCAATGGAAAAAATTGAGGAGACTCAGGTTGCGTTCAAAGAAGATCTCGACCAAGTAAAGGGTGATGTGAGCTCAATGAAGGGAGATCTGAGCCAAGTTATTCTAGCTCTGAAGAACATCATTAACAGGCAGGACCAGATTCCCAGGGTAGCTTTCGAAGAAGTAGCCCAAACCATTGGTGCATCAAGCGGTCACCAACTAAGGAAAGAACCAGAGGCAGGAATCCAAATGTCCGTCATGGCCCAACAAGAAGCTGAGACTAAAGGTTTTGTCCCACCACCACCAAAAGTAGGGATCCTATAAATCCCAGTCAACAATATGGGCAACTACTTGGACCTACAAGACAGAGACCGCGACCCAGAGGATGCCAACCAGGAACCCTTAAAGACGACTGGTACTCATGTTATTGACAATCCACTGATAGCAAATAAGTACAAAGCTCTGGAGGAAAGATTAAAAGCTGTGGAAGGTTTCGAGACCTTCGAGGTAGACCCTCTCGAAATGGGCCTAGTTCCTGATGCGTTAATTCCACCAAAGTTCAAAGTACCTGACTTTGGAAAGTACAAGGGGCTCACCTGTCCAAGAAATCATCTATGTGTGTGTTGTAGGAAGATGCATGCCCATGCCCATAATCAAAAGTTGATAATTCACTATTTTCAAGATAGCCTGAGTGGGGCATCCTTAGACTGGTATATGCAATTGGAGCGAACACACATTCAAACCTGGGCAGGTCTTGCTAATGCTTTCCTAAAGCATTACAAATATAACCTGGACATAGCGCCTACCCGCATGCAACTCCATAATTTTTCCCAGAAGAAAGAAGATTCCTTCAATGAATATTCTCAAAGATGGAGGGAGATGGCATCCCGTGTGCAACCACCGCTATTAGAGAAGGAATTAGTAGACATGTTCATGGTAACTTTGCAAGGGTTGTATTAAGAGAAAATGGTTGGGAGTATCTCTTCGGGATTCTCAGATCTAGTGACTATTGGAGAAAGAATCTAGACTGGAATAAAAAGCTGGAAGATATCAGGGGGATCATCAAACGCTCCTCATAATCCAAAAAGACCTGCTTCAAACTACCCGAAAATAAGAGAGGGGGAAATTAACGTTGTAGCCTCACAACCAAGGGCATCACAACCAATAATGATCCCACAAGGGAAGCAGCAAGATAAATTTACGAGGCCATCAAGAAACTTTGATCCACTCCCCATGCCACCTAGCCAGTTATCACAACACTTGGTTAAGCCATCCTTGGTGGAAATCAAGCCTCTAGTTCCTTTAGTCGGGCCACTCCCACGAAGGTATAATGCCGATGCCAAATGCGAATACCATGCTAACTCTCCGGGGCACACCATAGACTAATCCTGGGCTCTAACACAAAGTGCAGGACTTGTTAGAATCTCAAGATATCACCTTTGAGAAACCTAACATAAAGACAAATACCATGCCTCTACATGGCGGGCCGACAATAAATGAAATTGAAGTAGTCACTGACTTTGGGGCAATTAGACAAGCAGAAACCACAATCAACTTATTAAAAGAATATATGTTCAAATGTGAGTTCCTGTTGGAACATAATAAAGCCTTCGAAAGAACTTTGAAAAAGCTAATGGACCAGGGGATAGTCCAATTCGGACCATACCCTGAAGAAAAATATGTAGCCGCGATTGAAGGAAAGAAGTCGTTGGTAATCCCTTGCCAAGGCCCAAATATTAACAAGAAAAATCTAGTGATCCCGTGGGAAGAATCAACAGAGACCACAAGGATGGCTCCCAAGAAGACTCTCCTAATACCAAAGGCCACAATGGTGATTAAGGGACCCTCACCTATCCCTTATGAGAGTAACAAAGTAGTGCCATGGAGTTATGACTCGGCCGTATACATTAATGGAGTGAAACAAGAAAGTGAGCCCTCACCGAGTCAGGGACCTGCAATTTATAATATAGCAGGGATAGAGGGTATAACCCAAAGCGGTCGAATTTTTGGAGCTGAACCATCAAAGAAGAAAGATGAGACTCCAACAATGGACAAGGGAAAAGCAGTGGTTGATACAAGTCAAAAGACAGAACCTCCAATCAAAAACTTTACTGATCAAGAGGAAGAAGAGTTTCTGAAAATAATCAAAAGAAGTGATTACAGAGTGGTGGATCAGCTTCACCAAACTCCAGCGAAAATCTCCATACTCTCACTACTCATCAACTCTGAAGCGCACCGAGATCCTTGATGAAGGTACTAAGTTCAGATCACACCACGGAAGAAATTTCGGTAAATCAATTTGACAATGTCATAGCAAACCTAACATCCGGATCATACCTGGGTTTCAGCAACAATGAATTTCCATCACAGGGTCGAGCTCATAACAAGGCACTCCACATTATTATGCAAATAGGTACTACCCATTTATCCAGGGTTCTCACTGACACCGGTTCTGCCCTCAATGTGTTGCCAAAGTCCAGTCTGATAAAGTTAACAATAGATGATGTTGTGATGAGGCCAAGTTCTACAATAGTGAAAGCATTTGATGGTTCTCGAAGCTCAGTGTTAGGAGAGGTGGATCTTCCAGTTAAAATTGGGCCTCATATATTAAATATCACTTCTGAGGTCATGGATATAGAACCAGTATACACTTTATTACTAGGGAGACCTTGAATCCATGCAGCAGGGGCGGTCACCTCGACCCTGCATCAGAAATTGAAGTTCCTAGTGGAAGAAAAATTAATCATAATAGACGGCGAGGAAGATATCTTTGTCAGCCACATTGAATCATACAGATATATCAGTGCCGACGAAGACTGTATAGCTACCCCGTTCCAAGCCTTGGAAATTGCTTCAATGGTGACTTTACCAGTCGAGAAGGGTAATAAGCCTAAGGTGACATCATGGAGAGATCTGCAAGCAACCATGGGATGTGATGCCTCAAAAGGCTGGGGAAAGCTCCCAGAAATCCCTAAGAAGAAGAATCACTTTGGATTGGGCTATGAATCATTGAAAGCTACTCCAAAAGGTAAAGAACGCTTCCCTCTGATTCAAGAGACCTTTGTCAACAATGGAATAGAGCATGGCGGACACGTGGCGATGATATCCAAAAAAGTTCACACCAGAAAGGCAACAGACTTTATCAAGGAGTGCGCTCCAGGAGAAGAATTCAAAAGATGGACTACCATGGAGATTCCCGAGATCTTTTTCTTTCCTAAGTAATTTTCCTTGTTTTAAAAGAACCTATGTCAAGACCGAGGCATAGGGATTTCTTGTAAGGGTTCCCCATTTTGTTTCAGACAATATTTATAATCAATAAAAGTTATATTTTGTTTTCAATCGAGATCCTTGTCTTTATCTTGCATTTATTCCTTAAAAATGGAAATACTTTCTCTTCATATGCATTTTCAAAAACTCATATACTAAAATCTGCACCAAAACATGATAAATGTGTAGATCCATGCCCAAAACCACCGATAATGCTACTGCTGTGACCCGATAAAATTTTGAGGCTCCTATCAACCAAGCCGAAGAGGAATATGACGAAGATCTGGAACTCTCTGAGGAAATGACGAGGGAAATAGAACAAAAGGCTGACAGCATACAACCATACCAAGAGGCTGTGGAGACCATTAATCTGGGCACAGAGAAAGATCCCAAAGAAATCAAGCTAGGGGCAAGGTTAGAGCAGAGCGTCAAGGAAGGGTTGACCAAACTACTACACGAGTACGTGGACATATTCGCTTGGTCCTACAAAGACATGTTAGGGTTAGATACCGACATCGTGGTGCACAGACTACTTCTCAAAGAAGGGTGTTCTCCAGTTAGGTAAAAACTCAGGAGAACTCGTCTAGATATGTCCAATAAAATCAAAGAAGAGGTTCTTAAACAATTTGACGTAGGGTTCTTAGCAGTGGTAGATTATCCATCCTGGATAGCTAACATTATGCCAGTACCCAAGAAAGACGACAAGGTACACATGTGTGTAGAATATCGAGATCTGAACAAAGCAAGCCCCAAGGACGATTTTCCGTTACCCCACATAGATGTTATGGTGGATAACACGGCTCAAGCCTCAGTATTCTCATTCATGGATGGCTTCTCGAGCTATAATCAAATTAAAATGGCACCCGAAGACATGGAAAAGACTACCTTCATGACACCTTGGGGAACTTTCTGCTACAAAGTAATGTCATTCGGTCTCAAGAATGCAGGGGCACCCTATCAGAGGGCAATGGTCACATTATTCCATGATATGATACACAAAGAGGTTGAAGTGTATGTACATGATATGATCGCAAAATCCCATACGGAGGAGGAACACATCATACATTTACAAAAGCTATTTGAACGGTTGCACAAGTTCAGACCGAGGTTAAATCTGAACAAATGTACATTTGGCGTCAGATCAGATTGTTGGGTTTCATTGTAAGCCAGCGAGGCATCAAAGTGGACCCCAACAAAGTAAAATCTATACAAGGGATGCCAACACCGAGGACAGAAAAAGAAGTGCGTGATTTATTAAGGCGATTGAATTACATCTTAAGGTTCATATCGCATCTAACAGCTACATGTGAGCCAATATTTTAGTTATTACGAAAAGATCATACGGTAGTATGGAATGATGATTTTCAAACAACCTTTGAGACGATAAAACGGTATCTGCAAGAGCCACCAATCTTAATGCCGCCAGTTCCCGGAAGACCACTCATTATGTATCTGATAGTGCTCAAAAGATCAATGGGTTTTATTTTGGGACAGAAGGATGAAATAGGCAGAAAGGAGCATGCGATTTATTACCTCAGCAAGAAATTCACTGACTACAAAACCAGGTACTCACTCCTCAAGAAAACTTGTTGTGCATTGACTTGGGCTACCAAAAGGTTGAGGTAATATATGTTAACCCACACTATGTGGTTAATAGCAAGAATGGATCCTCTAAAGTACGTGTTTGAAAAACCAGCTCTTACCGAGAGAATCGCACGATGGCAGATGCTACTATCAGAATACGACATCCAATATATCACTCAGAAGGCCATTAAGGGTAGTATACTAGCTGATCATCTAGCTCCACAACTGATGCCAGAATATTAACCTACAAAGTTCGACTTCCTAGACGAAGACGTCATGGTTGTAGCCGACTATGAAATATTGGGACACGACGAAGGACCCAAGTCAGGGGCATGTGGGACACTCACGTTGGACGGGGCTTCAAATGCACTGGGGCACGACATTGGGGCAGTTTTGACTTCGCCAAAGAACTATCACAAGCCATATACCGCAAGATTGTGTTTCGAATGCACCAACAACATTGCCGAGTATGAAGCTTGCATACTAGGACTGGAAGCTGCCATTGATATAAGAATAAAGCACCTCGAAGTATTTGGGGACTCTGCATTAGTCATATATCAGGTTAATGGTGAATGGGATGCAAAACACCCAAAACTGATTCTATATCGGGATCATGTTTTGAAATTGGCCGAGGAATTCGTTGAGATCACTTTCAGCCACATCCCACGAGAAGAAAATTAAATGGAAGATGCTCTGGCAACTCTATCAGCTATGTTCAAGGTAACCTGGCCGAATCATGAACCACGCATCACAATTAGACATTTCGAAGAGCCCGCACACTTTCTTGCTATTGAAGAAGGAATGAAAAAAAGCCTTGGTTCTACAACATCAAGAAGTACCTGGAAAAGCAGGAATATCCAGAAAATGCCTCTATCATTGACAAACGAACCCTGCGAAGGTTAGCTTCAAAATTCTTTGAGTAATGGGGTGCTATACAAAAGAAACTACGGCATAGTACTACTCAGGTGTGTGGAGAAGTAAGAAGCGGATACACTTATGAGAGAAATCCACGAGGGTACTTTCGGGACTCATATAAATGGGCATGCCATAGCTAGAAAGATTCTGCGAGCAAGGTATTATTGGTTAACAATGGAAGCCGACTGTTATCACTACACGAAGACATGTCATAAATGTAAGATCTACGCCGATAAGATAAATGTGCCACCAACTCCTCTGAACTTCATGAGCTCCCCTTGGCCATTATCAATGTGGGGAATTGATATGATTGGCATGATCGAGTCAAAAGCATCCAACGGACACCGTTTTATACTGGTAGCCATCAACTACTTTACCAAATGGGTGGAAGCGGCATCCTATGCCAACGTGGTAAGTCAAATGGTTACACGCTTCATCAAGCAGAATATCATATGCATATATGGTGTCCCAAGCCGGATAATTACAGATAATGGGTCCAATTTAAACAAAAAAAATGATGAAGGAATTGTGCGATGACTTCAAAATTGAGCATCATAATTCCTCACCATACATAACAAAGATGAATGGGGCCGTCGAAGCAGCCAACAAAAATATCAATAAAATCATCCAGAAGATGGTAAAGACCTACAAAGATTGGCATGAAATTATTCCCTTCGCTCTACATGGCTATCGCACTTCAGTATGCACATCAATAGGAACAACGCCCTTCTCGCTGGTATATGGCATGGAGGCAGTACTTCCAGTTGAAATCGAGATACCATCACTTCAGGTTCTAATGGAAACAAAGCTAGAAGAAGCAGACACGACTCTATCAGCTCAACCTTATTGAATAAAAACAATTGATAGCTCTGTGCCACAGTCAGCTACATCAGAAGAGGATGAAGAGATACTTCGACGAGAAAGTCCATCCTCGAACATTCAAAGAAGGGGATCTAGTGCTTAAGAAGATTTAGCTACCTCGCCTCAATTCAGGGATCTAGTGCGGGATCATGTTATGCATTTGAGGATGCAATGTAATATGCCATGATGATTATTGTATGCATAGTGCAAAATATTAGGCTCATTAGGGTCCATTGTCTTGAGATGCCAATACAAATTGGTGCTTGAAAACTTTGAGAATTGAGTTATAGCCTTTGTGACTTCACTAGGGATTAAATCTTGCTGAGGAGGAGGAGTAGCTTGATCTGACTTTCCTTACATGTTGGACTTCTTGTGGATGACTGAGTAGAGACATGGATCTCATCAAATTCCCCAAGTTTCTCAGTGTTGGAGAATCAGGTACTCAGTCATCTGTAAGGAGGTGATGAGGACGAAAGCTTGGTTGAGGCGACCGTTATGACTTGCAACCTGCCTAAAAAAACAACACTTGAACGCCTTAACATTCCCTTGGGATGCCTTTATATCCATGTAATGTCGTGTTTCGCATCTTAGCTTGTGATTTATTATTGCCTTTTTGTTTTTAATGCAATGCTTAACAAAAAATTTAAATCACAATTCGCATACGAAAAATAAAGTAAAAAGGACATAACAAATACTTTTTTGGTGGAAGGGCGCATTTTTTTAATGAGTTCGGCCCGTGAATAAGCATTCGTACATGGAAACAACTCCTAAATGAGGAAGTTGCAAAAAACAAAAACAAAATACAACAGGTAAAATGGAAATAAGAAAATCTTGAACTTCCATTATAACTTATATTGCTATAGTTCCCATATCCCAGATCATCCTAGTGTTGTGCTTCCGAAGGATAATAGTTGAATTAATCCATCCAGTGTTAGGAGGGTGTACTTGTTATTCGTGACGAGTTTTCAGACTGCAGTCTCTCGCTTTTTGTCCCTAATTTTTTCCTGGATCGCCCTTCCGGGTTTTCAATCCACCGAGATACCCATTTTTTCCTAAGACGCCCTTTCGGGTTTTTGACTTAGTGGGTTATTCTCTTTTTTTCTTTTTTTTAGCCCTAACTTTTGCCTAAGCCGCCCTTTCGGGTTTTCGACTTAGCATGTTTTTTTATGTGTAGTATTTTTTGACTGAGTTTGAATTGACTGGAAGTGGAACGACTTCCCCATCCATGTCTGCCAGGACTAGAGCACCTCCTAATAAATCTTTCTTCATGATATACGGCCCCTCATAGTTTGGAGTCAACTTACATCTTGGGTCAGAGTGAATTGGGAGAATCTTCCTTAACACCGGGTCACTTATATGGAACTCTCGAGGTCGAATATTCTTTTCAAATGCTCTCTTAGGACGTTGTTGATATAACTGACCATGACAAATGGCCGCTAGGTGCTTCTCTTCGATGAAATTGAGTTGGTTGAGCCTTGTTTGAATCCATTCAGCTTCATCAAGTTTAGTATCCATCAGAACCCTTAATGAGGAATTTCCACTTCGACTAGGAGCATCGCATCCATACCATAGACTAGTGAAAATGGAGTTTCCCTGGTGGAAGTACGCACCAAAGTTCGATAGCCGTGCAGAGCAAAGGGCAACATCTCATGCCAATCTTTGTATGTTCTCACCATTTTCTAGACAATCTTCTTTATGTTCTTGTTAGCTTCTTCGACTACCCCATTCATCTTTGGCCGATAAGGTGAGGAATTATGGTGCTCAATCTTGAATTATTCACACATTTCCTTCATCATTTTGTTGTTGAGATTCGACTCGATGTCAGTGATGATCTTGTTAGGAGTTCCATAATGGCATATGATTTCTTTCTTGATGAAGCGGGTAACGAATTGCTTAGTCACATTCTTGTACGAAGCCGCTTCCACCCATTTGGTGAAGTAATCAATAGCAACGAGAATGAACATGTGTCCATTTGAAGTGCTCGGCTCGATATGTCCAATCATATCAATGCCCCACATTACAAAGGGCCATGGCGAAGTTATCACATTCAAAGGAGTGGGAGGAATATGTATCATGTCTGCGTAAACTTGACATTTATGGCACATCTTTGCATATACACAACAGTCACTTTCCATCATCATCCAGAAATAACCTGCTCGTAGGATTTTCTTAGCCATGGAATATTCACTGGCATGAGTCCCAAAAGATACCTCGTGTATTACTCGTATGATGGACTCTGCTTCGTGTCTAACCACACGTCTGAGCAGAACCGACTCATAGTTTCTTTTGTACAGAATGTCTCCTGATAGTTAAAACTTGGATGCTAGCCTTCTAAGAGTCCACTTATCACAGATTGTAGCACCCTCAGGGTACTCTTGCTTCTCAAGATATCTTCTGATGCCGAAATACCACGGCTTTTCACCCGACACATCTTCAGTTGTGAGACAATGAGCAGGGAAAGCATGTGCTGGCTCCTTGTAACGAAGGATTCTTATATTGGGTGCATGATTCAGATAATTGACTTTTAACATTGCTGCTAAAGTAGCCATAGCATCTGCTAGTTTATTTACTTCTTTAGGAATATGCTTAAAGGTGATCTTATCAAAAGCGAGCAACAACTCTAATATGTAATCCTGATATGGAACTAAATTAGGGTGTCGTAAATCCCAATTACCTCGTACTTGATATATCACTAAGGCAGAATCCCCATAAACTTCAAGAATCTTGATCTTCAGATTAATGGCTGCTTCAAGACCCATTACACAAGCTTCATATTCTGCGACATTATTAGTATAATCAAAACATAGCCTGGCCGTGAAAGGTATGTGAGTATTGCATGGAGAAGTAAGAACTACCCTAATAGCATGGCCCATGGCATTTGACGCACCATCGAACATGAGAGTCCATCCCTCCCCTGGCTCGGGTCCTTCTTTATCATCAAGTTTCATAACATCCTCGTCTGGAAAATCGAATTTCATTGACGGATACTCTTCCAATGGCTGGTGGGAGAGATGATCAACAAGAATGCTACCTTTGACAGCCTTTTGTGTGACGTACTAGATGTCATACTCAGACAAAAGCATTTTCCACCGAGCCAATCTTCCTGTAAGTGCTGGTTTCTCGAAGATGTACTTTATTGGATCCATCTTAGATATCAGAAGTGTAGAATGCGTCAACATGTACTGCCTCAGACGTCGATCTTCCCACGTAAGAGCACAACAAGTCTTCTCAAGTAATGAACACCTTGATTCACAATCAGTAAACTTCTTGCTCAGGTAATAGATCACATGTTCTTTTCGTCCAGTATCATCATGTTGCCCGAGTAAACAACCCATAGATCCTTCAAGTACAGTCAAATACATAATGAGAGGTCTCCCTAGAATTGGAGGTATGAGTATTGGTGGTTCCTGAAGGTACTGCTTAATATTTTCGAAAGCCCCTTGACAACTTCCATCCTAATGAACATTTTGATTCTTGCGTAACAATTTAAAGATAGGTTCATAGGTAGCCGTAAGATGAGAAATGAGCCTGGCTATGTAATTCAACCTTCTAAGGAACCCATGTACTTCCTTTTCATCTTTCGGTGCCGGCATATCCTGTATTGCTCTTACCTTGTCTGGATCTACTATAATCCCTCGTTGACTTACGATAAAACCAAGTAACTTGCCCGATCGAACCCCAAAGGTGCACTTTTTGGGATTAAGCCTTAACCTAAACTTTCGTAGATGATCAAACAACTTCTGTAAGTGGACCAAATGTTCTTCCTTAGTTTGTGATTTTGCAATCATATCTTCCACATACACCTCAATCTCTTTATGAATCATGTCGTTAAAGAGAGTCACCATAGCACACTGATATGTCGCACCAGCATTTTTGAGGCCAAAAGGCATGACCTTATAGCAAAAGGTAGGCCAAGAAGTTGTGAAAGCTGTTTTATCCATGTCTTCAGGAGCCATCTTTATCTCATTGTAACCCGAGAATCCATCCATGAATGAGAACACTAAAGACTGAGCAGTATTATCAACCAATACATCAATATGAGGCAACAGGAAATCATCCTTTGGGATTGATCTATTCAAGTCTCGGCAGTCGAAACACATACGTACCTTACCATCTTTCTTAGGTATAAGCCCAATGTTAGGAATCCAAGGCAGATAATTTATCACAAATTAGAAACCTGCATCAAGCTGTTTCTGAACTTCTTCTTTGATCTTCAAAACCATGTTAAGTCTGGTCCTTTGCAGCTTCTGCTTTACAGGAGGACATTCTGGCTTGAGTGGAAATCTGTGCATCACTATATCAATATCTAAATCGGACATGTCTTTATATGACCAGGCGAAGATGTCAGCATATTCTCGAAGCAACTCAATCAACCCCTTATTTTCTTCACTTTGCAAGGCAGCACCTATCTTGACTTCTCTCTTTACCTCTTCAGTACCAAGATTGATAATTTATGTTTCTTCTTGATATGACTGGATGGCCTTTTCCTCCTGTCTCAAGAGTCTTGCTTGTTCTTCAGGGACTTCACAATCTTCCCCACTATCTTCGCCAGCATGGTCAATTGAATTCTCAAGGATATTAGGAACCATAGCACTATCATTTTCGATGGAGTTTGAGACGGATCTACATGATTGATGATTTTATGTTTTATTTTAGAAAGTGCAAGAAAAATATTTTGAATATGAAAAGAAAAGCATTTCCATTTTTATTTTGAAAATTAAAAGTAAAAGAAAAGACAAGGAACAAAATTGTATGCGAAAGTGCGATTTTCATTCAATTTTAAACGGAGATTGAAACATAAGGGGCCCCTTCTACAAGTTGTCTATATTCCTTGGGCAGGGCATATGACCTAATGGAAAAAAGAAATTACACATCAAGGAAAACAACTTCAGGGATGTCCACGACATTCTAATTGCTGAGCTCCTAGTCCGGCGCAACCTGATAGATAAATCTGGAAACATCTTCATCGTCACCTTCATCATCTGTTGCGAGCACCTATTCTTCTTTATTTGTACCAGCACTGGTGAACACTTCAGAAATTGGGAGAACTTGCTTTCCTTTGAAAGAAACCAAACTAGCTTGCACGGAGGACGACAGATGATACCCAAGACCGCAACGATCTTTCTTCTCAAGTACTTCAATCAATTATCCCCAACCATCATGGGGTGATCAAGCTTCCATGAGGGCTTTGGCATCATTCAAAGAGGCCATAGGTGCTTCATACTTCTTACCTTCTATAACGGGGAACTTGTCAATAGAAACAATCACTAGAGCTTGAAAGGGAAACTCCTGCACCTCACCTTCTACTTCCATATAACGGTAGGTTGTCAGATTGTTAATCACCACATCTTCTTCTCCACAAACGACAACAACTTTGTCATTTATAATGAACTTCAGGTGTTGGTGAAGAGTAGATGTCACGGCTCCTGCTACATGGATCCATGGGCGACCCAAAAGGCAAGTGTAGGATGGACGAATGTCCATAACATAAAATGGCAGATAGAAAGTGTGGGGGCCAATCTTGACAAGCAAGTCCACTTCTCCCTCCACAGATCTCCTTGAACCATTAAACGCTCGAACACTTAGGGTGGAAGGCCTCATCATTACCCCATCCATATTCAGCTTAAACAGAGTAGCCTTGGGCATCACATTGAGTGAGGAACTCGTATCTACCAAAACTCGAGATAAAATTGTATCCAAACACTTCATGGAAATGTGCAACGCTTTGTTGTGAGCTCAACCTTCAACTGAAAGTTCATCATCACAGAAACCCAAACAATTTCATATAGCAATATTAGTTACAATCCCTTCAAACTGGGCCACAAAAATGTCTTGTGTGACATGGACAAAACACAAAATTTTCAATGAGGCATTGTGGTGGGTCTTTGAACACAAGAGGAGAGACAAGATGGATATCTTGGATGGCGTATGGTTAAGTTGATCCACCACTTTGTAATCACTTCGTTTAAGAATCCTTAAAAGCTTCTCCACTTCTTGTCCTACAGAAGGATCCTGCTGACTATCAATCACTTGCTTGCCCCTAGCCTTAGCCAGAGCATCATTGTTAGTTTCTTTGGGAGGCGGTGGTGGGGGAGAAAAGATCTTGCCACTACGAGTCATGTTACTGGTTCCTGCAATGTTGGTAATACCCTTGTCAGCTACTGGGGGACACTCATATTTCTTCCCAAGAATATAGACCATATTATACTCCCACGGAACTGCCTTCGAGTTGTTACATAGAGGAGGAATAAGAGCTTGAGTTGTCGCAGGGGTAACTGGAGCTTGAATCATTAATGGGGTAGTAGGAGCCTGAATTGTCAAGGGGGTACCTGGTGTTACTAAGATTCTTCTCGAATAATGAGGAATTTCCAAGACATCAATCTCTTCCTCTCGAACTATCTTCTCTACTGATAGGACACCTTCATCCACTAGCTGTTGGATAGCTGTCTTCAAACTAGTACACTCTTCAGGTTTAGAGGAACATGTTGAGCAAAAATCATGGAGTTCCTGCAGCACCTTGTGTTCCAACAAATATTCTCTAACAGTTCCTAATGACATCTTGATCTCGTCAACCTTGGTTACCAGAGTCTGTTCACTACTTTCTTCAATAGCATTAACCATTTCCCCTGGGTGAGGAGGCATGGGATTATTCTGATTATTAGGACCAACAGGGTTGAAATTTATGGCCTTTGCATCGAGGAGGTCTTGAACTTTACATTTAAGTGCTCTACAATTCTCAATCGTGTGGCATGGGGCTCCAGAATGAAATTCACAATGAGAATTAATGTCATACCGCCTGGGGAGAGGATTTGGTGGTGGACCAAGTTTACGTAGTTGAAGCAACTGATCGGAAAGTAACTGAGGGAGACGTTGAGCATAGGACATAGGAATGGGATCAAATCTTCTTTTAGGCGCTCTTTGTCTTTATGGAGCTCTTGGACCTTGAGGTTGTTGATTCGATTATTGATAATTTGGAGGTGGTGCAAATTGTTATTGTGGAAGATACTGTGGTTGAGGAGAGAAAGGTCGTTGTTAGGCCATCCAGGGTGTTGGAGTTGTAGTAGTATACACTTTAGGAACAAATTAATTAGGAACAATAGCAGGTGTTGGGAAATAAGGAAATCGAACTTGAGGATATGCATGAGCTTTTCCTTGGTTAATTATGACAGCACTAGTCTCACCCTCTTTGTTCTTGAAGAAACTATAAAATGGCTTCCTACCAATGCCAGCATTATTATTGGTATTGTTAGGGATACCTTGGATCGTTCCAGCCTTAATACAAGTTTCAACACGTTCTCCAATAATGACCATATTAGAGAAAAAAGTAGAGGTACTGATGAGTATATATTAGAGATAAGGACCTCGTAGAGTACCCATGAATAAATCAATCAGTTCACGATCCAAGAGAGGAGGTTGGACCCTTGTAGCCAATTCACGCCACCTTTGGGCGTACTCTTTAAACGAATCTTCAAATTTCTATATCATCCCTTGAAGCTGAGTGCAACTAGGAGCCATGGCAGTATTATAATGGTAATGTTTCAAAAAGGCGTCAGCAAGCTCTCCCCAAGTACTGACATGAGTTCTTTCTAGTTGCATATACAAGTCCAACGGTGCCCCGGTCAAGCTATCTTGGAAGAAGTGCATGAGTAACAGTTCATTTTTAGCATAGGCTGCCATCTTGCAACAGTAAGAACGAAGATGAGTCTCTGGGCAGGAGGTGCCTTTGTATTTGTCAAAATCATGAACCTTGAACTTGGGAACAATAACTACCCCGGGCAAGAGACACATTGCAACAGTATTAAATCCCGAAGTCTTGATACCCTCCATGGCTTTGAGACGCTCTTCTAAAGCATGGTACATTTTTGTAGTTTCAGCAACTCCAGCAGCGAGATTCACGTGGGGTTCATCAAGATCAATGACGTCATGATGATTATCAACATCATTCCGAGGAACTTCAGTAGGGGTCTCAACATTTTCATTATTATTTCCTCCATTTGCAGAAGTGGAGGGGCGGCAAAGGCAAGCTTGGAAATACTTTGATGTAACTATTCTTGACCCTTGATAACAGCATGAAGGGTTTCCATAAGCCGATCCATGCGAGTGCCCATGGTGTCCATATCTCGGCGGAGAGCATTCTAATTTTCTTCGAAAAGATCCATAAGTCTTTGCTAGTTGCTTCTTGTACGGTAAGGATGTGGAGAAGTCGTCTTTGTTTTTCACTGAATTCGATGGAAAAGGGACCCCAATATGTTTTTGTTGTGAATAATGAATGCATGATAGTATGAATGAATGTTTTATCTTCATTTCCGAGGAAATCCAATGACTCGTCTATCTTTTAAAAAAATTTGTTTTCATTTTTGAAGAGCTCGACCAAAGAGACTTGTATTTGGAATTCCTTAGATATGAGATGTATATACATGATGGTATGATGTCATGGTATGCTATGGCGTGAGATTTCAGCTCCACATATTCTGGATAATCACTGTGTAGTCCTTTGCATAAATTGAAAAGTAACATGATCAAAAGTCCGATGTCACATGCATGGAATCAAACTAACCACCCATAAGGTATGTACTAGGGGTTTATCACCTGCCGAACAAGTTTCTAGGGAAACCTCAGAGTCTACGCTCTTCCTTTGGATATTACCAACGTCCCAATTACTCGGTAATCAGTAATATTCACAAGAAAAACTCGTCCGAGTGTAGCATCGCGTGACAACTACTTTCGAATTACTTTGTTATAGTCTCCACACTACACCTAAAAAGAGCCATGATGGGTTAGTGGTTCTACGACTCTCAGCTTCTCTGGTTCCCAGGTCGAAAGCAGCAATGTCTTCCCGATTACTCGGTAAACAACACTACATTCAAGGGGACCTCCACTGAGTGGGGGATTTCATGCTTCCTTCTTCAGGATTACTCCCTCAAAGTTAGCATGACTATACCGTCCGTCCTAATCCTAAGTGTAACCCAAGTCCGGGTATAGGACTTATTAAATCTAATCACCCAACCCAACTGTAATATGGTGGGAGATCTGACTTGGTTGTTTTGAATTTTATCACGATTTTTGCGGATAGCAAAAGTCGCCACCGACTTTTCTTTTATCTAATAAAGAAAGGGGTGAAAAGAACAGGAAATACTTTTTGAGATATTTTCTTGAGTTCGGGGGGTAGGTTATGAAAAGGGAAGGTGTTAGCACCCTTTTCATCTATAGTTATCTACGGGCTCTTAGTTGCTAGCTCATTTTTAAATGCCTTGTTTGAAATGTATTTGTGATATTTTTGAAATTATTTTTGAAAGTGCCTTTGTTTAGGCAAACTTTGTAATGATTCTCGTCTCTATAACAATGCATACAAAGTGTTGGACTTTTTGAAAATATTTCATGTTTTTTAAAGTGTTTGATGTGTTTGAAAAGATGTTTGTTTTTTAAGATGGATTATGAGCAAGCAACTAAGAACATTCTACCTACTCAAAAGTCTTTCGTTCATTTCTCTCTTCCTTTGATATTTCTATCTTACCATTGATTGGTAAGAAGCCTATCTTTGGATGCAAAGGGACGGGCGTGGGTCATCGTATATTCATAGATAACAATGTTGTGAGATATCTTAAAATTTCTCTTGAGGGACTAAGATCATTTGTAAGGCAACATTCAAACCATCATCGAGGGACTATGATCTTGTATTTTTTATCATTTTTGCTAAGATGTCTCACATGCATAACATGACAATTTTCTCAAGGCAACAAGTGGAGTTAACCCTAGAGGTGCAAAGTGTGCAAGTGTTTGTATTTCATGCTCGAATTTATCTTGGATTTGAGTTTTCTAAATATTGGTTTTATCTTGTCATACAAACCCTAATTACTAGTATTTATATAAAAGCGATAAATTGCGGAAAATAAATATTCTACGCTATTACATCATTTGAGGATGGGATATACAAATTTACAAATGGGGAATTTTCAAGAAATTAAACCCTAGTTATCTATTACAACCATATTGAATTTAATGGATAAATATACAAAAGTTGAAATAAATCATGTACAAGGCATGAATGAAAAAAAACAAATTTGTTTTAGTTTTGATTTATTAAGAAAATGGGTTTTTGTTTTAAACTAATTAACTAAAAGAAACAATTAATTAAATTTAAAAAAATTAAACCTAAATTAATTAAGAAAAGAAATTCCATTTAATCAAGAATTGCTTTTTAGGTTTTTTTTGTGAATAAGAGTTAGTATTAATCAAACTAACATAAAAAATTAATTTATTGAAAATCCTAAATTCTAAATCAATTTTAAGTCTAATTAAGAAAAGAAATTAAGTTCATAATGAGAAAATATTTTTGTCTTTTGTCTTGAAAGGATAGTATAAATATATATAGTATAAATAATAAATGAAATGTTTTTTTTTGCCTTTTTTATTAATAAAAGGAAATAATATTAATATTAATAATAATATAAATAAATAAATAATAAAAAATATATATAAAAGAAGTTAGGGGGGTGAAAATCAGGTTGGAGTGTTTGTTAGAAAAAAATAGTTTTTTTTGTTGTTTGAAGCCTGACCCAATAACCATTTTTAATCAGAAAATAAAAAAGAAAACAAAATGGGTTGCATGCCAATGAGTAACCAGGGGGAGAAGAAGCAAAAAATGGAGACCCAATGGCCTTAATCCCAGGCGCGTTTGGCTGAAACAAAAAAAAAACAAAAAAACAAGTGAAAATGTTAGGAAAAATGGAAGCACTGGGGCTCGAACGTAGGTCCTTAACATAAACGTGCGTGCTCTCTATCAACTGGGGTGGCTATATATCCGTTTACTTTTATCAAACCATAAATATATATTTGAAAACCCTTATTAGTCCTGAACTTCATCTTCAACCTTGCGCCAGCCAGACCATCTGTATCTTATTTATTTCTCAACCAAAATGAAAAATGTAAACATGAAAATTGTGGCAAATTTCATCACAATTCCAGAAATGTAAAGCATTAAAGCTATAAATCAAAGACAAGCATGAATATTAAATGGTACCAAATTTAACCTAATTTTTTCAAAAAGTTCAAGTCAAAAATTCTCCCTACTCAGACCATACAAATGAAATCTATGGATATGTACAGTTTCAGAGCAATGATATCTACATTTTATCTTTGAAAACGCAAGCCTAACAATGCCTAAATAATGAGATGAAAATTCAGAAAATTCACCTTACAGCTGGAGATCGTGTTATGAATTAGAGCTTGATTCAAGTTGTTGTGATGATCAGGTTAGCTTCCTCAATTTCCTAGGAAGCTAATGCAACTCTTAGCTTGAACTATGGATGGCTGGAATGTCCTGGAGAAGTCAAGGTGCAAAGTGTTTTTTTTGGAAATGGAAGATACTGATGGAGGTGTTACAGAACTGTAACAGGGTGTGGTATTTTTTATGGATGATGTTTAGAAGCTTTTGGGAGCAAAAGGCCAAGAAACGCACTAGTGGATTGAGAGATTAGATTTAGAAATCAGAAATGGCAAGTTTTTGTGCTTGTGTTGCAATTTCTGGTTTTAGGGAGTTTGAGGGAATTTGAGGGCTTGTAAAATCGTTTGTTAGCTTGCAAATGATGTCTTAATATATAGAGGAAAGGTTTGGAAGCTTGGAGAAGTCAGATGTACAAGATCACATGTTTGTGGATTTTGACTTGTTTTTGAAGTTATTTTGACAAACACCTTTCCAAGGCATGGTACAAAGCTATCTAGAGTGGTTGCAAACTTTAAACATGTTCATCTAACTTTTTAAGGGAAGCTTGTGCAGAAGGAACAAGTTAGAGGCTCAATACAAGTTGACTGTGTGATTAAAGTCACTTTTCAAGAATGGCAATGTTGCTTTCTTTCAAAAATGGATGAATCTTTTGGACAATGTCTCTAATACTTGGATCATGGCTCTAGAGATTGTGTAAACCATTAATTATGAAGTTACAAACAATTTTGAGGCCTGCAAAACAAATATTATGCAGCCTAGCATGGATTTGGTTCATGTTCATCCTAAAAATCTGCCTTGTAAAACAAGAATGAAACCCTAACTACATCTCTTCGATTCTCCTTGATCAAACATGATCTCAAGGAGTTATTTGACTTTTTAGAAATCTTGTAACATTATCTATAATTCCTCTTTGAATCACTTTTGAAAACTCCAATTGGAACTATGTGAAACTTGGCCAAGAAGTTATGTCAAAATCCTGACTTAAAATGCTCAAAATTTCACTAAGTGTTTTAGTTTCATAGACATGTCTTCATAAATTAATAACTTGAAATCCAAGCATTTTTAGAACTTGTCCTGTCCTAAAAAGTTTTATACCTCTTTGAGATCTACAACTTTCATTTTGAAAGTTTTTCTTGAATCATCTTGCATTATAGTGGAAATTTGGCATAAAGTTATGAAATTATCATGTTTTGACTTAACACTTAGAAAAATTTCTAAGTGTTTAGAACTTTGACTTTTTTCAAAGTAATCTTGACTTTTAATTTCTTGATGAACAATATTCATACTTTGATATATCTTGATGAAATATGGTTTTTGAAACATGATTTTGATCGAAAGGTCAAAGTTTGACTTTTCAGTATACAATTGACTTTTTCATCAGTTGACCAAATTTCAACTATCAATCAATTTATCATGATAAATATTTTGAACCATGCCATTAGGTCAAATTTATGCATTTGGATTCTTGATATCATGTCTCAAACCAAAAATTCATTTATTTGGTCAACAATATAAAATTAAGCCTCTTTAGTCAAAACCCTAATTTTGACCATTTTTCCCTTTTAGTGATCTGATCAAATTTCTTGAGGAATTGTGATCCAAACATGATCAATTGACATATATGAGTTCATAATGTTGATGTGGATAAAAAATTGTGATGTTTGACTGTAAATTGACCACAGTTGACTTTTTCCCCAATACAGATGATTTTAGGTCAACTAATCAATTGATTGAGCAAAAATGTGATCCAAAGCTTGAAACTTGACATGAGAAATCTTGGGAGTCCAAAATGATCCATGAAAGTCATATAAAGCATTAAAAGTCCAATTGTCCTTGTACAAAATCAAACCCTAATTTTGAGTCATCAGTGCTCGAGGAGGTGTCTTGAGCTGATCATACCTTGTGCAGTCTTGAACCAATGGAGATCTTGTGAGAGAATTCTTGAGAAATTGAGAGGGAAAATTTTGGGGTACAACAGCTTCCCCTATTCAATCTTCTTAAACCTGAAGAGTTAGATTGTTGGGTCTGCCATTCGTGACTTGTAGGTGAAAGATGATTGAACACTAGAGTGCCTAAAAATTTGCACTCGGTGATGTATTAATCCGGGAATGGGCTTATGGATTCCATTTGGAGAGGTGATGGTAGAAACTGGGAGAAAAATCAGTATAAATCTTTAGTCGATTCGTACTGAAAATTAGGTGTCTTTCCTGTCTTTAAATGGAAGAATTAATTCTGATCCATAAGAGGTCTTTGGATTAATGATTTTTCTGCAATGAACAAATGGGTTAGTTGTATGCGAATGTATGCATGGTGTAATGATGTTCTCAAAATAAATGGGATTATGTTGTATGTATATGTTATGTATGGTATATGATGTATGAATGCGACATGTTGTCAAAGTGTATCCTTGATAGATAATGGGGAGTTTTGAGAAGTTAAATCTTGGACTGCTGTTGGAGATGAAGAGTATGTGCATCTCCGGACTTTGTTCAGAGTGCTTCATATTGAGAATTTCTGATTTTTGAGGAGAACTTCGCTGGGGAATATTGACTTTTGCTGGGGGGAAAGAGCTTAGGATTTCTAGTCGTTCACTGCTCTGGTGTGGAATTATCTCTTGAAAGTTAGATGTTATCTGGTCGGATTCCAGGTTTCACAATAACTTGTTGGGGATAAAGAAGTTAACTTTTATTTGGTCGGATTCCAGGATTTGAAGAAACTCGCTGGGATAGTGGAAAACTCTACTAGGGAAGAGGAGTTTTATTAGTGATTTGTAAGAATTAAACTGTTATCTGGTCGGGTCCAGGTTTCAGTAACTTGAACTGTTAACTGGTCGGGTCCGAGCTCTAGAGTTTGAAGAATTTAAACTAATATCTGGTTGGGTCCAGGCTTTAGCAACTAAATTTGAGATTCATTGTTATCTGGTCAGGTCCAGGTTTCAGAAATTGGAGGTGTTATTTGGTCATGTCTAGGCTTCAGAATTTTAAATTGTTAACTGGTAAGGTCCAGGCTTCAACAATATATACTTGAGGTTAACTGGAATCTGGTCGGGTTCAGGCTTGAACTGTTGGCTGGTTGGATCCAGGCTTAAGCAATTTGAGAAGTTAAACTATTATCTGGTCAGGTCCAGGCTTTAGTAACTTGGAATTGAGATTTACTGTTATCTGGTCGGGTCCAGTCATCACAGTAAGTTGAGAGTAGGATGAAGTTGGACTAGTATCTGGTCAGGTTCAGGCTTCGTAGTAACTTTCTTGAAAGGATGAAGTTTAATATTATCTGGTCGGATTCCAGGCTTTACAGCAACTTTTGGAGATAGCAATGACTCTGTTGGCGACTTCACTGAGGATTAGGGGTTGCGGTGCCTTGATTTGTAATAGTCTGGGAGGCAAACTCAAGCTGGGGAATCTGTAGTTTGTTGGGGAAATAAACCCTGTTGAAGAGTGTTGTACCCCAAAATTTTCCCTCCTATACTCCTCAAGATATGTCAAGGATGATCTTCAAATGGTCCAACATTGCTCAAGGGTTGTACAGTCAAACTACCTCCTAAGACAGCTGAAACTAGGGTTTTGGTTCTTTCAAGGAATTTGAGGTTTTCAATGGTTCAATCAAGTCTCATAGGCCTATATACATTCTCAAGCACCTACATGCCAAGTTTCAAGACTCACAGTGCCAATTTGTACAGTCAAAAGCTCCATTTGATCTACAGTCAACTGCAAGGGCAAAATGGTCATTTTGCAGTCAAAAGTCAAAATTTTTGGTCAACATCTCATTTTGAGTTCTCAATCATCATTTGATCAAGTCTTGATCATGATTCCACAAGAATAGCTCAAAAATCATCAAGATGCAAAAAGTTACTATTTTTGGACAGTAGAAAAGTCAACTGTGTCTTGACCAGGGCATAACTTTTTCATGGTTTGTCAGAAAAATTCCATCCAATGCTCATTTTGAAGGTGATGCAATTTCCTACAATCCATCTTCACACTCCAAGATCAATAAATGCTCTCACAAGAAGTTACCAATTTTTACATTATAGGTCAATTTCAAAAGTCAACAAAAGTACACTTTGAGTCAAAGGCCATAACTTGAGGTTGGTAAATCCAAATGACATGGGACCAAAGGAATTGGTTAGAGGACTTCAAGGGCTTTCCAAAATGTCCAAGAACATGGTCATATGATCAAAATTGAGCAAGTTGTGCATTGGAGAAGTTGGGAAATTTTCATGAATTTGCAAAAGTCAACTTTGCTCAAAACACCTTCTTTTTGCTAATGGGCCTCAAATCTCTTCTTGAAACTTCACCCCTGACCTATGCACGACCCATCAAGCTTAATTGGATTTATTTTCTTATTTTTATTGATTAATTGGATTTTTAATACATATTAATTCATTTAATTAATTTAAATCATAAGAAAATAGAAGATTTGTTTTCTAAATCAATTTGTGAAGCAAATATGATCAAGACATGCTGGCAAATTCGTGCACAAGTCAAAGATACAAAAATATCCAAATTTGGCAACATTGTTCAATCATGAAAAATCAAGAATATTTGATTTTCAATCAAAGATTTAAACATCAATGCACATGGATTGGATCCAAAACTTTGACCTAATTTGTTTCCCTTATACATAAGCAAGCTAACCATACCCTAGGAGACGATTAAAAAACTGTAGAAACAACCATAGCAAATTCAAGAAATTCCAAGAAAACTCAAAACTGATTTTTGCATCCTAGGCTAATTCAAGGTGTTTTGATCATTCTAATACATTGCAGGAGGTTCCAGGAACGTTTTGCAATCGAATTCACGCACAAAGCTCAAAGAATCGTCACATACAGTCCCACGGTTTGCACTTCTTATTCAGAATTATATATCTTAATTCATGCGCATTTAACATGTTTTTTGATTGATTTGCATTGCTAGAGACTGAACAAAGCTAATGGAATGATTTAATTGAACCATAGCACCCTGAATCGAAGAATGCCATGACTAAATTTTTAGGGTTCTTGAGCTTTTAAATGGGGCTTTTCAATCCAGGAAAAATTGGGACTAATAGGATATAGGGTTGAATTCGTGAGGCCAAGACGGTTGCAACCCACACCTCGCGAAATATTTATATATACCGTGGTTCTATTCGCTATTTTTCCTTGCAGGAAGTAGTGGGGGTTAAAAACCCCCGCTATCTAATTCTAAGTATGTAGAAAAAGGTTGAAGACGATGATGTGTTATCACATGGTTGGCCAATTTGAAAAAAGCGCGCGTTTTGTTTTATTTACAGCAGCTTGAGTTGTTTGCATATATAATAATTGTCTATTATCCAAATAATAAAAAGGTGCAGGTGGTTGAGTGGTAAACGTGTTGGCCTGTGAGCGCTGGGACCTGGGTTCGAATCCCAGGTCCCCCAAAACATTGTTGTTTTTATTTTTCAGGTGTTCAGGTGTAGCTTTCAAAAGGGAGTCCACCATATGCTTCCATTCCCAAGCGCCAGATGTCTCCAGACATGAATCCAATGGTCATGGATGAAAGATCATCATGCTCCCTAGTCAACGAGCATGCAGGGAGTCCAGAAAAGTCAATGAGGCTGGAATTATTAATGGGCTTTAGGCATGCTGATTACACCTCCTCTTGGGCCCAACACCCCCTTCAAGTTTATTTCTTTTCTTTTCTTTTTTTATTTCTTTCATTTTAATTATTTATTGTAATTATTATTTTCACTAACAAATTAATATTTATTTTCATAATAAAAATCAGAAAACATAAAATAAATATAATATTTTTATTTATTAAATTTAATTAGTTTTTTGTAAATAAATACTAACATAATTAATTTAGTTTTTTTAATTAGGTTAATTTTAATATTTTCACAATAATTTAAAATCAATATAGAATTAGGGTTTTTTATAACTTTTGACCATCTTTTTTTATTTCCTTAAAAAACATAAAAACTCAAAAAATATCTTTCTTTTATTTAATTAATTAATTAGTCTATGTTTAATTTAATTAAATGCAAAATGATAAAAAATCTCTTTCTTTCTCAAAAAAGGGTCAAAACCCTAGAAGACTCTCTGATTCAATTTTCTCTCGCGCGTATGTTTATTTTATTCATGTTTGATCCATTATTATGTAATTGTTCCGAGGATGTAATAGCTTTAATTAGGACCTTTTTATCGCTTTTATTTATTTTCCGCAATTTACTTTTCAAGGGTTTGTTTTTGGCGATGTAAATACCCGACGCCTTGTAATAGCTTAGCTTTATTTTCCGCAACTATTAACTGCTAGATGTATGTTAACTAGGCTATGCATGACAAGATTTATCTTAAAATAAAATCAATCGTAGCTCACCATAACATGTACAAAGATAACATAACATGAAACCTGACACACTCGCACATGCCACTCTTAGGGTACGCCTCACTTGGTTGCGTCGACGTGGTCATTGAGTATAGGGTGTTTTAGAGGTAGCCCTCCTGTCTAAAGATCAAAGTTGCCTCGAAACGGTTGCCTCGGATAAAACGATCTAAGACATTAGGGTTACCGCTAAGGCGTCCTACCATTGCTTTAGTGACTACATGTCCCATTAATCGAATTGACCCGAAAACTCCAACGACGGTGCTACCTACTTCTCAATAGTGGGATAGTACTGTCTAAAGGACATTTACACAGCTTAATTTCTTTTGAGTTGGTAGAGGTTCTCAGGTACTTGCTCTTTCAAAACAAAAATACTTTTCGCATTTACACTTTTTCAAACAAAGTTTTCAAACAATACTTCATACACTCTTGAGGACAGATACAAGAGTTAAATCGAAGCTTTCAAACAAAACTCTTTTCAAAACCCACAAACATAAGAAAAGCAAAAAAAACTTTTGAAAACATAGTGAGCAAGTACCTAAGAGCCCGTGGATAACCACGGATAGAAAGGGTGCTAACACCTTCCCTTTCTATAATCTACCTCCCGAACCCGAGAAACATCTCGAAAAGGAATTTTGTTGTGCTTTTGTCCTTTCCTTGTTGGAGAAAATAAAAGACGGTGGCGACTCTTGCTTACCGCGACATTTTGCAAAACGCAAACGCGAACCAACATTCCAAAACAGTCAGTTCTATTTCCACCGATCACAAAGAGGATATTGGATGATCTGTTGGGGGGGATATTTTTTAGGAAAATTTTCGTAAGGCTTCCTTTTAAGACCAAACTCAGCTGGGGAGAGGATCTTCCGGAGATTGAAACTTTGGTTGGGGATTTTATGAATCCAAATTTGTGGGGATAATGTTATTGAAATAACTCTATGGGGATATCTCAAATACATTTAAGGAAATGCTTGTCACTGTTTTTAAGCATACGTTTGTTTTAAAAGTTTAATCATGTTCATATGCATATGTCCATTCGATTTTAGTCATTGGACACTTTTGCACTCAAAACAGAAAAAACAAAAAGGTTGCTCTTCAAAGTATATTTGTATTGATGTTTTGCCCATGAATAGGTGTTTTTATACTAAGATACCGAGATCCTAGTAATAGGAAATCAGTGAAAGAATGGAAAGAATACAGAGTGAAAACAAAATAATAGTCGTGTAAAAATGATCTCATTGTGTTCCAACCCCATTATTTCCCATATGTCTTTGAACATTATCCCTTGTCGTTGAATAGAAATTGATTGGATTTATCTTGGACCATTTGAATAGGGACTTTGGTAATATGGCAGACTGTAGAGACTTTACGGGACATAGTTATACGCTTTAATCCTTAACTTTTGCCTGGGATGTCCTTTTGGGTTTTCAGCCCACCAGGATACCCATTTTTACCCAAATCACCCTTTCGGGTTTTCAACTTGTCGGGTGTACAATCTTTTGCATATATCCCTAACTTTTTCCTGAATCTTTTTGGTTCGCCAGGATGCCCTTATTTTTTCCTTGGTGTGTCAACCTAGCGGGTCATTTTATGCGTAGTATTTTTTAACTATGTCCGTGTTTACGAGATGTGGGAAGTCTTTGTCGTCCATAGTAGTCAACATCATGGCACCACCAGAGAAAACTTTCTTTACAACAAATGGTCCTTCGTAAGTGGGAGTCTATTTTCCCCTGGGGTCGCCTTGTGGAAGAATGATGCGCTTTATTACCAAGTCGCCAGTCTGATATACTCGAGGCTTGATCTTTTTGTTGAAAGCCTTGATCATACGTTTTTGGTACATCTGACCATGACAAATAGCAGCCAGTCGCTTCTCGTCAATCAAGTTCAACTGATCCAACCTAGTCTGAATCCATTCGTCTTCACCTAAATCTGCTTCCTTCATTATTGCCCTTGTTCAATCTTCTTAAACCTGAAGAGTTAGATTGGCGGATCCGCCATTCGTGACTTGAAGGTGAAAGATGATAGAACACTAAAGTGCCAAGAAATTGTCACTCAAAGATGTATTGGGAATGGGCTTATAGATGCTATTTGGAGGAACGATGGTAAATACTGGAAGAAGTATCAGCACAAATCTTCGGTAGATTTATACTAAAACTTGATGTTTACCTGTGGGGAAAAAGGGTTAGTAAAATGCAGATGTATGCATGATATTCACAAGATGAATGAGATTGTGCTAAATGCATTTCGTATGTATATTCTATGTGTGATACGGTGGGATAGAACTGACTGTTTTTGGAATACTGGTTTACGTTTTTGCGTTTGTATTCGCAAAATGTCGCGGTAAGCAAGAGTCGCCACCGACTTTTATTTTATCCAACAAGGAAAGGAAATAAGCACAGAAAAATTCCTTTTTCGAGATATTTCTCGGGTCCAGGGGGTAGATTATAGAAAGGGAAGGTGTTAGCACCCTTTCTATCTGTGGTTATCCACGGGCTCTTAGGTACTTGCTCATATGTTTTCAAAATTTGCATTTTTTTTGTGTTTGTGGGTTTGAAAAAGTTTGTTTGTAAAGTGTAAGTGTGAAAAGTTTTGTTTTATTTTGGAAAGAGCAAGTCCTTAAGAACCATCTACCTACTCGAAAAAAGGAATCGTTCTATTCTATCTTCCTTTAGACAATGTTATCCCACTATGAATGAGTAGGTAGCACCGTCGTTGGAGTTTTAAGGGTTAATTCGATTAAGGGACGTGCGGTCACTAAAGCAATGTTAGGACGCCTTCGCGGTAATCCTAATGTCTTAGATCATTTTATCCGAGGCAACTGTTTCGAGGCAACTATGATCTTTGGGCAAGAGGGCGACCTCTAAAACTTCCTATACTTAATGACCGCGTACGAAGGCAACCAAGTGAGGTGTACCCTAAGAGTGCGCATGTGCGAGTGTGTCATTTTTCAGTTATTTTGTCTTTGTACATGTTCTGGGTGATCTATGTTGATTTTAGGTTTAAACGTTCAATCTTGTCATGCATGCCCTATTATCAAACATCTAACAGTTAGTTTGCGGAAAGTAAATTGTGGAAATTAAATTACAAGGCGTCAGGTATTTACATCGCCTAAAGCAACCCTTTGAAATTTAAATGCGGAAAATAAATAAAGCGATAAAAATAGTCCTAATTATCTATTACATTCCGGGAACAAATACAATATTGCATAAAATGGATCGCGTGCGGGAAATTAAATCGACGACGAGTTTTTAGGGTTTTGACCCTTTAATTGTTAAAGAAAAGATTTTTTTGGTTATTTTTGAATTAAGAAAGAAATTAATCTAGGATAATTATTAAATTAATAAATAAACTAATTAATAAAAATATTTTTGGGTTTTTGGTATTTAAAGAAATAAAAATAAATTTAATCAATGTTAATAAAAACCTAATTGTCTAAGTTAATTTTAATTATTGCAAAATATATATTAAAGTTATTCCTAATTAAAACTAAATTAATTAATTGATTTGTTAATAAAAAGAAAATACTAAAATTTAAATTAATAAAGAAACTATTTTTTTGGTTTTAATTTTATTAAGAAAAAGTTTGATTGGTCAATTAATCATTAAATAAAAATAATAAAACAAACAATTAAAATAAATAAAAAGAAATAGAAAGAGTTAGGGGTTTGGGCCTGATTTGGAGGTTTGTTTAGCAATCTGAAGCCCAAATGAATTGGACCCTTGTTGACCTTCCTGATTCCATGTGTATGCGCTGACTTTGCCCATGGTAAACCTCCAGGTCATGGTCACCAGATTTGGCCTTTGGCCATCTGGCCATTGGATGGTTGAGAGACTATAGTGGGCTGCACGCTTGGAGTTGCACTGGATCATCTGCAGGAAAAATATAACAAATAACATGGGGACCTGGGATTCGAACCCAGGTCCTGTTGGATATTGGATACACGCCACTACCACTCAGCCAACGCGCTTCAATTGTTAGTATAATGGACAATAATAATTATAAGGGAAAACATATTAATATGCCAAAAAACAAAAAAAAAGCGCGAAGATTCGAATGGTCCAATCAGAGGGAGACACGTTTGTCGTCCCTGACCTTCAAACCCTGTATATTTACCTACGAATTTAGATCCGCAGCTAAATTCGTAGGTCAACCCCAAAATCAATTCTAGGCCATAAAAATTAAATCCAAGCACATGGTTGAGTTCGTCCTTCTCTCCCGGTCATGTCCATGGCCATCAATGGAGCTAATTTTGCTTGTAAAAGAAACGCCTAAAAAGCAAAACACAAAACACTAGATTCTGTTCTTGGCTTCATAGATCAGATAAATGTAATTGGATAATATATAAAGCTTGGAAATTTGATGAGGATCATGAATATGCAAATGATTTGCGCAAAATATGCAGAAATAAGGATATACAAATTCAAGAAAGAAGCGATTTTTTGTGACTCTTATAGTACTTTTGGGCGTGTATGAGAGCTTGCTAGGGGTTAGTTCTGACTCAGTGAACCTCCAGCAATTGATTGGTGTTGAGTTTTGCTTCTGAATTTGCCTCCAAGAATGATTTCAGTTTCACACTTTTTGTCAATTTTTGCAAGTTTGGTTCTCAGTGTTCTTGCAGCCTATAGGTCTTAATTTCGTGTGCCTTGACTTGTATATGTAATATGCAATGCATTAGGTTAACATTTGTGGATTGAATCCTTGCACATAAATGCCATGGGAATTGATTTGATCCACCATTGAAGACTTGCCAATTTTGTCATAAACTCAATCTTTTTGCACATGGAATACTTGATACGAGTTTGATCATGATATTGATGATGATTAAGTCCTGAAAATAGAAAAAGATCTCATGTAATCAAGTTTTGGGATTTTATTTGATTTAAATTGATTTAAAATGAAATAATTCAATAAAAAATCAAATAAAATAATAAAATTGATAAATGGACACAAGGATGAAGCTAGGACACGTGTGTGATTGGCAAGATCAAATCAAGTGGAAAAGAGTGGGCCCATTTGATAAAATTTGAAGTTTTGGGGATAATTGACTTTTGGCAATTTTGCAAAAATGCCCAACTTCAACAATGCATAACTTCTTCAATGTTGAACTTTTGGAAGTGTTATTGGACTTTTTAGAAAGCTTGGGATGTCCTCTAACCAACCATTTTTGTCTCATATCATTTTGATATTCCATGCTCAAGGTATAAGCTTTGGAAAAAAAGGTGTTTTTGTTGACTTTCAAAAATGACCTATAATGTCCAAATTTATAACTTCTTGTGAGTGCATTTTCTGATCTTGGGGTATGAAGATGGATTGTAGGAAATTGCATAATATTCAAAATGAGCTTTGGATGGGTCATTTCTCATAAAGTATGAGAAAGTTATGCTTGGTCAAAGTTGAGTTTACTTTTCCTGCAAAACCCTAATTTAGCAACTTTTGAGTCTTGATGAATTTTGAGCAATCCTTGATGAATCATGATCAACCTTTAATCAAATGATTAAATATCCTTAAAAATGAGAATTTTGACAAAAAATATTGAGGTTTGACTGTATTTGGGTCACAGTTGACTTTTGCCCTAACACAGTCGATATTTGGACCCTTTGAGCAATTGACTGAGCAAACTTCCTCTGCAAGGCTTGAAATTTGACATGGATGATCTTGAGAACATATTAGGACATTAGGGAGAATTTGAGGTCATTTGGACTCAAGGATCTTGATGCAACACAAAACCCTAATTTGGGGTTGACTGCCTTAGGAGATGATTTGTCTGACCCACTCTTGAGCAAACTTGAGCAACTTGGAGATTTTCCTTGCAATGTTTTGAGAAATATGAGAGGGAAATTTTTTGGGTACAACAGCTTCCCCTGTTCAATCTTCTTAAGCCTGAGGATATAGATTGGCTTTCGTGCCTTTCGTGATCCGAAGGTGGAAGATGATTGAACACTAGAGTGTCCAGAAATTTGCACTCGCATGAAGTGGTATCAGCCTTGTGATGTCGGGAATGGACTTACATATGCCATTTGGAGATTGTTAATAAGAGGTCTTCGACTAGAATAAGAATCAGGGAGATCTTAGTGTCGATCTGACTGAACCAGAAAAGGTCTTGGATTAACTTTGACTGGATAAGAATCAGAAAAATCTTAGAATCGATTTAACTGAACCAGACGAAAGTCTTGGAATATATGCAACTGGAATAAGAATCAGGGAGATCTTAGCGTTGATCTGACTGAACCAGAGAATGTCTTAGATTAACTTTGACTGGATAAGAATCAGAAAAATCTTAGAATCGATTTAACTGAACCAGACGAAAGTCTTGGAATATCTTCAACTGGAATAAGAATCAGGGAGATCTTAGCATCGATCTAACTGAACCAGAGAAGGTCTTGGATTAACTTTGACTGGATAAGAATCAGAAAAATATTATAATCGATTTAACTGAACCAGACGAAAGTCTTGGAATACCTTCAACTAGAATAAGAATCAGGGAGATCTTATCCTCGATCTGACTGAACCAGAGAAGGTCTTAGATTAACTTTGACCGGATAAGAATCATAAAAAATCTTAGAATCGATTTAACTGAACCAGACGAAAGTCTTGGAATATCTTCAATTGGAATAAGAATCAGGGAGATCTTAGCATCGATCTGACTGAACCAGAGAAGGTCTTGGATTAACTTTGACTGGATAAGAATCCGAAAAATCTTAGAATCAATTTAACTGAACCAGACAAAAGTCTTGTGAGAGCATCTTTCTGAGGAATCCGCTGAAACATCCCTCAATAGATGTAGTTTTTGAGGGGACTACCAGGTCATATAAGTAGTCAACGGTGTTTATTGATTCGTCTTTCCCTGAAAAGGTAAAGAGTTAGTCATATGCAATGTCATGATGTATGAAATGCATGATATATATCAAGCAATGATGCTCTCAAAATAAATGAGATTGTTTGGTATGATGCGTATATGCCTGTATCATGATGTATGGAAATGTAATGTTTCTAGCTGGGGAAAATAAATCCTAGATAGCTGCTGAAGAATAGAGCTGGATTCTTCATTTCCGATGGGGATGGCGAATGAAGAGAATAAACCTGCAGGAGAGGATGACTCCGTTGGGGGAATAAACTGATGAGGAGATTACTCTGTGGGGAAGAGATGTTCTGCTGAAGATTCCACTGATAAATTCCGTCGGGATGAATTATCATTGCTGGTGATATTGAATCCTATTGGGGATTGAATTCCTGTTTGTGAAAGGAAAGAACTCCGTTGGGGACGATCTCTCAGTGGCGACTTCACTGGGGATAACCTGTTAGACTTTTGTGGGGATAATCCTTTGAGCTTTGCTGGGAATGACCCTTTGAACTCGGCTGGGGAGATTTATTTTTGTACTCTGCTGGGGATAAACTTCCAGAGTCTACTGGGGATGATTCTCCTAACTCTGTTGAGGAAGCTTTTTCATACTGCGCTGGGAAAATTTTAACTCTACTGGGGATATCTTGTACCCTGCCGGGGAGCATTCTTATATTCTGTTGGGGAATATTAAGACTGCCGGGGGTATCAAGCCTTTTTAGTGCTGATGGTAGATAAACTATGCTTGGGGAGAATATTACCGATTCATTCACAGTTGCAAGTCTCAGCTGGGGAGAGCTATCATTACTGTCTTACTCTGCGGGGAGTGAAGATATCTTAGCCATATTCTTCAGCTGAATCTACCTTTATACCTGGTGGACAGAGCAACTATATAGTTTGGACAATTTTTATTGCCCCTGTTTCTGATGTTATCCGTAATCGTCTTTTGTTTCGCATGTAAATATTCATGAGCAGTAATTAATTTCAAATGCATATATAAAAAATGAACATTGGATGTTCTTTGCAAATCAAAACAGATAAAGAAAAACAGTTTGAAATTTCTTTGAAAATGAATTGTATTGATTTTGAAGTTTGGCCTGTAAATAGGCATTTTTTGTACAAGAGGCTGACGTCCTAGTAAGAGAACGCCGTTGAGCGGATAGAATTTACACAATTTGTGAAAAACTAAACAAAACAGCTATGTGAATAATCCCACTGGGTTCCAATTCTGCTATCGCCTTTATATCCTCGAGCATCTCATCACTTTGCTACTTGGTTGAAGGTAGATCAGATTGATTAGTGTCGTCCGAGCTTGATAGTCGATACCGAAGTTTGGATGCAAAGTGATCCAATGAGACATAGTGTTGCGCTTTGATCCCTAATTTTTTCCTGGACCGCCCTTTCGGGTTTTCGGTCCACCAGGATACCCTTTTTGCCCAAGTCGCCTTTTCAGGTTTTCGACTTGCCGGGTGTACAGATTTTCATTTTTATCCCTTATTTTTGCCCGAACCCTTTTGGTTTTCCGAGAAGCCCTTATTTTTGCCCAGGCCAGTCAACCTAGCGAGTCTTTGATTATGCGTAGTATCTTTTCACTATGTCTGCATTGACGGGGTGAGGAAGGTCGTCACCATCCATGGTGGTTAAAATCATAGCTCCTCTTGAGAAAATGTTCTTAACCACAAATGGCCCTTGGGATCACCTTGAGGTAGTATGATGCGTTTGATAACCAGGTCCCCAACTTGATACTCTTGTCGTCTGACTTTCTTGTTAAATTCCTTGATCATCCGTTTTTGATACGTCTGACCATGACAAATAGCAGTAAGTCTCTTTTTGTCGATTAGGTTCAGCTGATCAAGCCAGGTCTGAATCCAGCCATCTTCGCCCAAACGTGCATCCTTCATGATCCGAAGAGAGGGTATCTGAACTTCAATGGGCAAGACTGCCTCCATGCCATATACCAAGGAATAGGGTGTCGCCCCTGTTGACGTCCGTGCTGAGGTACGGTACCCATGGAGGGAAAATGGTAACATCTCGTGCCAATCTTTTTATGTCACAGTCATCTTCTGCACGATCTTCTTAATGTTCTTATTAGCTGCTTCGACAGCCCCATTCATCTTCGGCCGGTAGGGAGAAGAGTTGTGATGCTGTATCTTGAACTGCTTGCAGAGCTCAGTGATCATTTTATTATTGAGATTGGTACCATTGTCCGTAATGATCCTCTCTGGTACACCGTATCGACAAATCAGATTGTGCTGAATGAACCGTGTCATGACGTTCTTGGTTACGGTAGCAAAGGAAGCTGCTTCAACCCACTTTGTAAAGTAATCAATTGCTACCAGGATGAAACGATGCCCGTTGGATGTCGTAGGTCTGATCTCGCCGATCATATCAATGCCCCACATTGCAAAAGGCCAAGGTGTTGTCAAGACGTTCAGAGGAACTGGAGGTATGTGCACCTTATCAGCGTAGACTTGGCACTTGTGACAGGTCCGAGAATGCTGATAACAGTCGGCTTCCATTGTGGACCAGAAATATCCTGCCCGAAGGATTTTCTTTGCCATAGTATGTCCACTGGAATGAGTTCCGAAAGTACCTTCGTGTAACTCTCTCATGATCTTTTCTGCTTCGTTCTTATCCACACAACGCAGTAAGGTCGAATCACGGTTACGCTTGTAAAGGATACCATTGCTGATGAAGAACTTCGCCGCGAACCTCCTCATAAAATTCTTGTCATTAACAGATGCACCCTCGGGGTACTCCTGAGCCTCGAGATACCTTTTCACCTCATGAAACCAGGGCTTATCTGCTACCTCTTCAGTCTCAATGTCACAGCAATGTGCAGGTTCGTCCAATCTTTCAATGATAATCCGAGGAGCTTCGTTGTCCCAATTGACTTTTGTTGTACCCCAAAATTTTCCCTCCCATATTCTTCAAGATTTGCCAAGGATCATCTTCAAATGGCTCAAGATTCCTCAAGGGTTGCACAGTTCAAATGCCTCCTAAGCTAGTCAAAATTAGGGTTTTGTTTCCTCCAAGGAATTTGGGGTTTTTAGTGGTCCAATCAAGTCCCATAGGCCTACATACATCCTCAAGCTTCTACATGCCAAGTCTCAAGACTCACATAGGCAAATTGCACAGTCAAAAGCCCTATTTGGTTCACAATCAACTGTAGGGGTAAAATGGTCATTTGGCAGTCAAAAGTCAGAATTTTTGGTCAACATCTTATTTTGAAGCCACAATCATCATTTGATCAAGTCTTTATCATGATTCCACAAGCATGGCTCAAAAATCATCAAGATGCAAAAGTTACTATTTTTGGACAGCAAAAAAGTCAACTGTACCTTGACCAATGCATAACTTTTTCATGGTTCATCAGAAAAATACCATCCAATGCTCATTTTGAAGGGGATGACATTTCCTACAACTCATCTTCACATCCCAAGTCCAAGAAATGCTCTCACAAAAAGTTATCAATTTCTACATTATAGGTCAATTTCAAAAGTCAACAAAAATTCACTTTAAGTCAAAGACCATAACTTGAGATTGGTAAATCCAAATGACATGGGACCAAAGGCATTGGTTAGAGGACTTCAAGACCTTTCCAAAATGTCCAAGAACATGTTCATATGATCAAAATTGAGCAAGATATGCATTGGAGAAGTTGGGAAATTTTTGTGAATTTGCAAAAGTCAAGTTTGCTCAAAACACATCATTTTTGCTAATGGGCCTCAAATTCCTTCTTGAAACTTTGTACAAAGCCAATGCACGACCCATTGGGATTATTTGAATTTATTTTCTTATTTTCTATTAATTAATTGGATTTTTTATTAATATTAATTCATTTAATTGATTTAAAATGTAGGAAAATATCAAGATATGTTTTTCTCAATCTTTTGTGAAGAAAATAAGCTCAAGACAAGCTGGAGATTTCGTGTGCACATCAAGGGACCAAAATCTTCCAATTTGGAAAGGTTTTTCAATCAAAAAGATTGAAAAATATTTGATTGAAAATCAAATATACAAATCATAATTCCATGGATCTTTGACCAAGATTTTAACCTAAATCAGTTCTACTATAATATGCATAACCTAAACCTAATGCCTCACACGTGAGAAGCTGCTGCAAAAAGCCATAAGCATATTGAGAAAAATCAAGAAAAAGTCAAAACTGTTTTCCAGGTTCTAGCACGATTCCAAGGCATTTGTTGATTCCAATACATTGCTGGAGGTGTGAGGAATCTTTTGCAATCAAACTCGCACGCCAGAACTCAAGAAATCGTTGCATACAGATCCACGGTTTACGTTTTTTTCTTGAAATCATATTGATGAATTCATGCATAATTAACATGTTTTATTGATTGTGTTGCATTGCCAAAGATCATACCAAGCTCATGATATCATTCAATTGGATTAAAACACCCTGAAACAGAAATTGCCATTGATGAATGTTAGGGTTTCCAAGTTCTTAAATTAGGGTTTTGCTGCACAAGAAAAATCAGACCTTGAGAGACCCATGGTTGGATTCGTTAGGATGAGACGAACTCAAACCACATGTCGCGAACAATTTATATTCATCATGGACCTATTCGCTATTTTTCCTTTTTTTTTTCAGTTTGTGGGGGTTAAAAACCCCCGCTATCTGTTTGTTTTATACAGGTTTCAGCGAAGGAGATGAAGACGTGGAAGCATGGGGTTGGGTAATTCAAACTTACGCGCGTGATTTTGTTTTATGCAGCATATTGATTTGTTTCTTAATAATATATTTGTTGTTTATAATATTAACAAAGCGTGCAAAGTGGTTAAGTGGTTGGCCAGGTGTTCAGCAAGCGTTGGGACCTGGGTTCGATTCCCAGGTCCACCCAATATTTGTTTGCATTTTTCTTCAGATGATCATGTGCAGGTCTCACAAGAAGGCTCATCATACGCTTTACCCATCCAAACGCCATGTGTCCACTATCACAAATCCAAAGGCCATAAGGTGCTGACCACCATGTTCCAAGTCAAAGCACGCTCTGGACAATTGCAAAGGGTCAAACAGGCTTGATAACTTATTGGGCTTCAGGTTGCTAACAAAACCTCCATTCTGGGCCCAGCGACCCCCTGGTTTTCTTTATTCCTTTTTCTTTTCTATTTCAATTTCTATTTAATTCTTTTATTAATTAACTACTATTATTATTATTATTTAACTCATAAATTATTATTTTCCTAATTAATTCATAAAACAATATTTTCTTGTTATTATTATTATTAATCTCACCTATTAATTATTTTTTGTAAATAGATGCAAATTAATTAATTTAGTATTTTTGTTAATTAGGTTTAATTTTAATCTTTTTTACAATAAATAAAACAAACTTAGAATTAGGGTTTTTTTTTACTAACTTTTGACCTTTTCTTTTTATTTTCATCAAAAATCTAAAAAACATAAAAAATACTTTTTTTCTTTTAATTATTAATTAATTAGTAAATTAGGTTTAATTTGAATTAATTACAAAAAAGGACCAAATTCAATTCTTTTCTCAAAAAGGGTCAAAACCCTAAGGACGTCCCGATTTAATTTCTTTTGTGCATACTTTATTTATTTGATCATATTTATGTATCTGCTCCGAGAATGTAATAGATAATTAGGATTTTATCGCTTTCTTTATTTTCTCGCAATTTATTTTCAAGGGTTATGTTTTTGGCGATGTAAATACCCGACGCCTTGTAATAGCATAGATTCAATTTTCCGCACTTTATTTCCCGCAAACTATTAACTGTTAAATATGCATGCAAGACTTGTTTGAACAATAAAATCAATTCGTAGCTCACCAATAACATGTAAAAGATAATCTTAACTGAACCTGACACACGTGCACATCCCACTCATAGGGTACGCCTCACTTGGTTTCCTCGAGGTGGTCATTGAGTATAGGGTGTTTTAGAGGTCGCCCTCCTGTCTAAAGATCCAAGTTGCCTCGAAACGGTTGCCTCGGATAAAAAGGATCTAGGACATTAGGGTTACCGCTAAGGCGTCCTACTATTGCTTTGGTGACCACACATGTCCCTATAATCGAATTGACCCTAATAACTCCAACGACGGTGCTACCTACTTCTCAATAGTGGGATAGTACTGTCTAAAGGACATTTACACAGCTTAATTCCTTAGAGTAGGTAGATTTCTCCTGGGTACTTTCTCTTTCAAAAAACAAAACAAAATTTTCGCACCTACACTTTCAAAAAGTTTTCAAACAAATACTTCATACACTCTTGAGGACTGATACAAGAGTTACCTAGAAGTTTTTTCAAAACGAACTTTTTCAAAACCCACATACACAAGAAAAGCAAACATTTTTTGAAAACATGGTGAGCAAGTACCTAAGAGCCCGTGGATAACCACGGATAGAAAGGGTGCTAACACCTTCCCTTTCTATAATCTACCTCCCGAACCGAGAAACATTCTCGAAAAGGAATTTTGCTGTGCTTTTGTCCTTTCCTTGTTGGAGAACATAAAAGACGGTGGCGACTCTTGCTTACCGCGACATTTCGCGAACCAGCATTCCGAAATAGTCAGTTCTATTCCCACCGATCACAGAACTGGCGACTCTGCTGGGGATATCTTAATAAGTGAGGTGTACCTTAGGATTAGACCACTCTTGTTTTCAATAGCTTATTTTGTTTGCTTTAATATTGTGGGCCTGTCTTGGAGTTTCATAGATCCTAACCCGGATCTGGGGGATACCTTTTAGAAGTAGCAACAAACTGTGAGGGAACTGTGCGGGGTATACCGACATGGTTGAAGCAGTTGCTACGTTGATGTGGCACTTTGGTGAGTGCCGGTAACCCTCGAGTCAAGTCAAGTAGAGTACGGGGCCGCCGCGTGGTGTCGTGAAGCATCAACTGACCTTAGGAACCTTACTTGACCATCCTGGCCTCTTTAGGGGTAGTGAGATGACTGACTTTGGTGCAGTCCGAAGTTGGTAGATACTCGATACTACACTCATTGAGGGTTGTTTTCTTAGAATATTTTGGTCGCCAGTTCAGTGGCTAAATCAAAACAATGAACATAGAAAACAACCCAATGATTTTGAGCTCTTTAGAACCCGGTTACTTTTGATAGGACAGGTTTTGAGCCCACCAACTTCAAGAGGGTAGTACCCAAACTTCATGCTGGCCTAAACTCTAAGGGCTGTCTGGTGTGACTTGTGTGCCTTCAAACTTGAACTACTTGCACATTCTTGTTATCTGACAACGTGAGTTCCTTGCAGGTTTTGTTTACAGTCCTTAATCTGGGCTTATAACAGGGTTACTTACATCACTCCACGCATAGCATAACATCATACCATCATACCATTGCATACATCCTACATAAGGACTAACCCATTTCAAGGATCTCAAGGGCTTGTGATGCAGGTCATGATGAACCAACTGTCTAGAAAGGGGAAAAGAGGATTTATTTTCCTCTAACCAAGGTTGTCCAGAAATCCAAGCACGATAACTTGAGTCAGGGGCTATGACCCACTCGATATGGTAAGCTTTGACTCTTGAAGAAGGACTCTCAACAACATGAAGTTCCTTCAATCAAGCTACCGGGTTCCAATTCTAACAAATTTCCTTGTTTACCCCGCAAGATCCTTGAAAACATTGCATACATATATCATACATATCATTGCATTACAGGTACCATTTTGACAGGTTGCTTATCTTCTTCGCTGTTTATTTCAGCAATGGCTTTCCAACCAGACAACCAGGATCCTCATACTCAAGAGACTCAGTTCAGGGACATCTTCCTAAGCCTATCCAAGGGGTAGGAAGAATTGAGAACACTCCTCATGGGGACTTTGGTCAGGGGAAGTCCTGAAGACGATAAGGACGAACGGCTGAAGCATCTACAAGCTGAGGTAGATGCAATGAGGACTCAGATGCTGGGGCAGATGGCCCTTATCCAAGGCTTAGCTCGGGAGCAAGAAGATTTAAAAGCCATGATCAACCAGCTTCAGCAAGATAGTATGAAGCCAGTAGTCAGGGCTGGAGACCAAACCAGTAATCAGCCTCCAAGAAGTCAAGGGTTTGGTTTGATGAATAGACCTCTCCAAGCTGCTACTACTTCACAGGTCCAACAACGACCTCCCCAAGAACAATGGGTTGATCAGGGCAAGCCAGACAAGCCCAGGAGGCAATTCACCCAGCTTAACATGTCGCTGTTTCAAGCTTTACAACGCCTGTTGAGATTGAATCTGATCACATTAAGGGCTCCTCCCCGGAATCCCAACACCTCAGCACCTACCTATCATCCCAATAAAAGGTGTGCCTACCACTCTGCCAGTCCAGGACATGACACCGACAACTGTTGGTCTCTGAAGAATAAGATCCAAGACCTGATTGATGAAGGAGCATTGGAATTCACACAAGATGGTCAGGCGGAGTTCTTCTACCATCCCTCCAAGGTTCACCATTTGAAGTGACAAGTCCTGAGACGAGAAGACTTTTTGCTCATTAGAATTTTGTTCAATTTGTAATTTTCTTTTGATTGTTCAAACATTTATTCATGTCAAACGTTGTTATTTCATTAATGCATCGCATATGTCTGTTTTGAATCAATATATTCGCATTCGCTATATTCAAACTGCTTTCATTTTTTGTGATGTTCAAACTCTCGATTAATAATTCTAATCCTCTTGAGGGAGGATGACGAAAACGATACCACGATCTTTACAATATGCTTTTGAATAAGACCCCGCTGATGAGGTACATGCATTGTTTCAAATCCTAAACAGTGGAGTTATAAGGAAGATAATCCCTAGTCAACCCCTTCGAGCCAAAGAAGTTGGAGTTTTTCTTTTCACAAAAATTAAAACCCTTAATTATAACCTGGGGAAGGGTAGTTTTCTCAGTTGATCCAGATGCACAATGGATGACATCAAAGAAGTCCTTTCGAAACAAAAGACAGTGATGGTTCCCTATAATCATAAAGACAGGCAATCATTATCTCTCAAAAATAAAAGCCCAAAAAGTCAAAATCTACGAAGGAGACTTACAAAAACTGGGGCATCCCGCTGACTGTAATCACAAAAGAAACAGTTCATGCAAAAAACAGGGATAACGAAATCAAAAAGAAAAGAGGTCCTACAAACCCTCAACAAAAAGAAATGACTGCCTATTAACAATAAACTGTCAACATCCAAACCATCACTGGAAAATCAGAGCAAAGACTCAAACAAGGTCTAACGCGTGATTAGCTGAGTTTAGGATCGAAGAACATCACGAAGAGCGGGTGGGTACAAATAAAATTTGAGCCTTTATCCTTTGTTTCTTAAACCGTGAACCAGGCCACGTTACAACCCTCAAAAAGTCCTAGCTGAAGCATGGGTTAGTTCGAAAGCATACTGTTACAAAAGGTATCATGACTCCTTAGGGCTCGCTGTAAAATCGTGAGTTGACATCATATTTTACAAAAAATTCATTTGTTTTATTGAAAAATGCATCTTCAAAAAACTTCAAGACAGACATAAGCTTTGCATTCTTAGAATAACATTGTTTGCATATGACTTTTTGTTCGAACATCAGAGAAATTCGCAAGATGAATATCCAGTGAACAAAAGCCTTCTCAACAAAAGGGTCATCTCAAGTGGAAGGAGCACTTCCAACCAAGGGGCACGGCATGATCATTGTCCATAATCTGGGGCAATTAAGTCAAGATTCAAGGAATCTCTCAAAATGCCAAATAGCTAGGGGCAAATCTCCATATAAGTCATTTGGGGCATTGGATATGAATTCCAGCAACGAATCTTGCATGATCGAACATCTTCTGGTAGTATGGAAGCGCAATACTACTGACAGTGACAACTCCCTACATTCTGAGAGTATGGGCATAGTCGGAAAAATACTACGCATAATCAAAGACCCGCTAGGTCGACTGGCCTAGGCAAAAATAAGGGCTTCCCGGCGAACCAAAAAGGTTCTGGCAAAAATAAGGGATGAAAATGAAAAAAATTTGTACACCCGGCAAGTCGAAAACCTGAAAAGGCGGCTTGGGCAAAAATGGGTATCCCGATGGACTGAAAACCCGAAAGGGCGGTCCAGGAAAAAATTAGGGATCAAAGCGTACGACTATGTCCCGTCACTTGTCTACCAGAAGAAGAGTTGTCAATCGGCAGTTATCAAGCACCTCCACAGGTACCTTCTCCCGCAGAAGCTGGGGCAATATGAATTGTCTAAGCGATCTAGTTGCTCTGTCCACCAAGGTACCAAGGTAGGTTCGACTGAAGAATTTGACCAAGATACCTCCACTCCCTGCAGAGTAAGACGAGGATCAACAATACTCTCCCCAAGCAGAGTTGGTCTCACATCAACCCCGAAAAGGCACAGTATCTCCAGTAAGTCAGCGATACTCTCCCCAAGTAGAGTTAGCCTACTGTCAGCCTTAAGAAAGTTGGGTATCCCCAGAAAATCTTAACATTCCCCAGCCGAGTATACAGATATTCCTCAGCAATCATTCCTCGACGGAAATATAAGACTGTTCCCCGGCGGAACACAGACACCCCCAGTGGAGCCACTTCCCCAGTGCAGTCCAAAAAGTTTCTCCAGGAGAGTTGAATCATTATCCCCAGTAGATTCTGGAAGCTTATCCCCAGTAGATTCTGGAAGCTTATCCCCAGTAGATTCTGGAAGTTGGTCCCCCGCAGAGTACATGCATCTCTCCCCGACCATGTTCAAAGGTTGTTCCCCACCAGAGCCTATAACTGGGTTATCCTTAGCTAATTACAACGGAAGGATTGTCCTCGGCGAAGTTCCTCCTATCCCCAGCGGAGTTCATCAAATTCCCTCAACAGAGCTTATAAATGGAATCCCCAGCGGAGTTATCATCAAAACCTCAGTGAAGCATCTCTTCCCCACAGAGTAATTCCCCACAGAGTAATCTCTCCATCAGGTTTATTCCCCAACAGAGTCATCTTCTCCTACCGGTTTATTCTTGCAATCATCATCCCCAGCGGAAACGAAGAACTCTACTCTTCAAACATCAGCCCAGGAGTCAACAAATTCCCGGCATTCGTCAAGGATTTATTTTCCTAGACGAAAATACATTCATAAACATGTCACATTTTATACATCCTGCTTACATACATGATAAAGTGCATACTACACTATCTCTGAACATCATGACATCAGGCATTTCATACATCATGACATTGCATACAACTGATGTTTTGCCTTTTCAGGAAAAAGGTCAATCCAAAGATGATTACTATCAACTGTCGCAGTTCCAGATTCGATACCTGTATCTAGCCAGGGCGTATCTGTGAGCGATTGATTGTGGATTCGATACCTGTATCTAGCCAGGGCATATCTGCATGAAGAGTTTAGAGATTCGATACCTGTATCCAGCCAGGGCATATCTGTAGACGACTAGTTCCAGATTCGATACCTGTATCCAGGCAGGGCATATCTGTGAGCGATTGATTGTGGATTCGATACCTATATCTAGCCAGGGCATATCTGCATGAGGAGTTTGAAGTTCCAGATTCGATACTTGTATCTAGCCAAGGCATATCTGTGAGCGATTGATTATGGATTCGATACCTGTATCTAGCCAGGGCATATCTGCATGAAGAGTTTAGAGATTCGATACCTGTATCCAGCCAGGGCATATCTGTAGACGACTAGTTCCAGATTCGATACCTGTATCTAGCCAGGGCATATCTGTGAGTAATTGATTGTAGATTTGATAGCTGTATCCAGCCAGGGCATACCTGCATGAAGAGTTTAGAGATTCGATACCTGTATCCAGCCAGGGCATATATGTAGACGACTAATTCCAGATTCGATACCTGTATCTAGCCAGGGCATATCTGTGAGTAATTGATTGTAGATTCGATATCTGTATCCAGCCAGGGCATATCTGCATGAAGAGTTTAGAGATTCGATACCTGTATCCAGCCAGGGCATATCTGTAGACGACTAATTCCAGATTCGATACCTGTATCTAGCCAGGGCATATCTGTGAGTAATTGATTGTAGATTCGATACCTGTATCCAGCCAGGGCATATCTGCATGAAGAGTTTAGAGATTCGATACCTGTCTCCAGCCAGGGCATATCTGTAGACGACTAATTCCAGATTCGATACCTGTATCTAGCCAGGGCATATCTGTGAGTAATTGATTATATATTCGATACCTGTATCCAGCCAGGGCATATCTGCATGAAGAGTTTAGAGATTCGATACCTGTATCCGGCCATTCCCGACAAGGTTCTGTCACATCTCCAGATGGCATCTATAAGCCCATCCTCCTATCCACCGTTTCCAAATGGCATCTATAAGACCATTCCCGACATCACAATGCTGATATTACACTATGCGAGTGCAAATTTCTGGGCACTTTAGTGTTCAATCATCTTCCACCTTCGGATCACGAAAGGCACGCCAGCCAATCTACATCCTCAGGTTTAAGAAGATTGAATAGGGGCAACTGTTGTACCCCAAAATTTTCCCTCCCATATTCTTCAAGATTTGCCAAGGATCATCTTCAAATGGTTCAAGATTCCTCAAGGGTTGCACAGTTCAAACGCCTCATAAGCCAGTCAAAATTAGGGTTTTGTTTCCTCCAAGGAATTTGGAGTTTTCAGTGGTCCAATCAAGTCCCATAGGCCTAAATTCACCCTCAAGCTTCTACATGCCAAGTCTCAGGACTCACAGAGGCAAATTGCACAGTCAAAAGCCCTATTTGGTTCACAATCAACTATAGGGGTAAAATGGTCATTTGGCAGTCAAAAGTCATAATTTTTGGTCAACATCTTATTTTTAAGCCACAATCATCATTTGATCAAGTCTTGATCATGATTCCACAAGCATGTCTCAAAAATCATCAAGATGCAAAAGTTACTATTTTTGGACAGCAAAAAAGTCAACTGTACCTTGACCAATGCATAACTTTTTCATGGTTCATCAGAAAAATCCCATCCAATGCTCATTTTGAAGGGGATGGCATTTCCTACAACTCATCTTCACATCCCAAGTCCAAGAAATGCTCTCACAAAAAGTTATCAATTTCTACATTATAGGTCAATTTCAAAAGTCAACAAAAATGCACTTTAAGTCAAAGACCATAACTTGAGATTGGTAAACCCAAATGACATGGGACCAAAGGCATTGGTTAGAGGACTTCAAGACCTTTCCAAAATGTCCAAGAACATGTTCATATGATCAAAATTGAGCAAGATATGCATTGGAGAAGTTGGGAACTTTTTGTGAATTTGCAAAAGTCAACTTTGCTCAAAACACATCATTTTTGCTAATGGGCCTCAAATTCCTTCTTGAAACTTTGTCCAAAGCCTATGCACGACCCATTGGGATTATTTGAATTTATTTTCTTATTTTCTATTAATTAATTGGATTTTTTATTAATATTAATTCATTTAATTGATTTAAAATGTAGGAAAATATCAAGATATGTTTTTCTCAATCTTTTGTGAAGCAAATAAGCTCAAGACAAGCTGGAGATTTCGTGTGCACATCAAGGGGACCAAAACCTCCTAATTTGGAAAGGTTGTTCAATCAAAAAGATTGAAAAATATTTGATTGAAAATCAAATATACAAATCATAATTCCATGGATCTTTGACCAAGATTTTAACCTAAATCAGTTCTACTATATATGCATAACCTAAACCTAATGCCTCACACGTGAGAAGCTGCTGCAAAAAGCCATAAGCATATTGAGAAAAATCAAGAAAAAGTCAAAACTGTTTTCCAGGTTCTAGCACGATTCCAAGGCATTTGTTGATTCCAATACATTGCTGGAGGTGTGAGGAATCTTTTGCAATCAAATTTGCACGCCAGAACTCAAGAAATCGTTGCATACAGATCCACGGTTTGCGTTTTTTTCTTGAAATCATATTGATGAATTCACGCATAATTAACATGTTTTATTGATTGTGTTGCATTGCCAGGGATCATACCAAGCTCATGATATCATTCAATTGGATTAAAACACCCTGAAACAGAAATTGCCATTGATGAATGTTAGGGTTTCCAAGTTCTTAAATTAGGGCTTTACTGCACAAGAAAAATCAGACCTTGAGAGACCCATGGTTGGATTCGTTAGGATGAGACGAACTCAAAGCACATGTCGCGAACAATTTATATTCATCATGGACCTATTCGCTATTTTTCCTTTTTTCAGTTTGTGGGGGTTAACAACCCCCGCTATCTGTTTGTTTTATACAGGTTTCAGCGAAGGAGATGAAGACGTGGAAGCATGGGGTTGGGTAATTCAAACTTACGCGCGTGATTTTATTTTATGTAGCATATTGATTTGTTTCTTAATAATATATTTGTTGTTTATAATATTAACAAAGCATGCAAAGTGGTTGAGTGGTTGGCCAGGTGTTCAGCAAGCGTTGGGACCTGGGTTCGATTCCCAGGTCCACCCAATATTTGTTTGCATTTTTCTTCAGATGATCATGTGCAGGTCTCACAAGAAGGCTCATCATACGCCTTACCCATCCAAACGCCATGTGTCCACTATCACAAATCCAAAGGCCATAAGGTGCTGACCACCATGTTCCAAGTCAAAGCACGCTCTGGACAATTACAAAGGGTCAAACAGGCTTGATAGCTTATTGGGCTTCAGGTTGCTAACAAAACCTCCATTCTGGGCCCAGCGACCCCCTGGTTTTCTTTATTCCATTTTCTTTTCTATTTCAATTTCTATTTAATTCTTTTATTAATTAACTACTATTATTATTATTATTATTTAACTCATAAATTATTATTTTCCTAATTAATTCATAAAACAATATTTTCTTGTTATTATTATTATTAATCTCACCTATTAATTATTTTTTGTAAATAGATGCAAATTAATTAATTTAGTATTTTTGTTAATTAGGTTTAATTTTAATCTTTTTTACAATAAATAAAACAAACTTAGAATTAGGGTTTTTTTTTTTTACTAACTTTTGACCTTTTCTTTTTATTTTCATCAAAAATCTAAAAAACATAAAAAATACTTTTTTTCTTTTAATTATTAATTAATTAGTAAATTAGGTTTAATTTGAATTAATTACAAAAAAGGACCAAATTCAATTCTTTTCTCAAAAAGGGTCTAAACCCTAAGGACGTCCCGATTTAATTTCTTTCGCGCATACTTTATTTATTTGATCATATTTATGTATCTGCTCCGAGAATGTAATAGATAATTAGGATTTTATCGTTTTCTTTATTTTCTCGTAATTTATTTCCAAGGGTTATGTTTTTGGCGATGTAAATACCCGACGCCTTGTAATAGCGTAGATTCAATTTTCCGCACTTTATTTCCCGCAAACTATTAACTGTTAAATATGCATGCAAGACTTGTTTGAACAATAAAATCAATTCGTAGCTCACCAATAACATGTACAAGATAATATTAACTGAACCTGACACACGTGCACATGCCACTCCTAGGGTACGCCTCACTTGGTTGCCTCGAGGTGGTCATTGAGTATAGGGTGTTTTAGAGGTCGCCCTCCTGTCTAAAGATCCAAGTTGCCTCGAAACGGTTGCCTCGGATAAAAAGGATCTAGGACATTAGGGTTACCGCTAAGGCGTCCTACTATTGCTTTGGTGACCACACATGTCCCTATAATCGAATTGACCCTAATAACTCCAACGAACGTGCTACCTACTTCTCAATAGTGGGATAGTGCTGTCTAAAGGACGTTTACACAGCTTAATTCCTTAGAGTAGGTAGATTTCTCCTGGGTACTTGCTCTTTCAAAAAACAAAACAAACTTTTCGCACCTACACTTTCAAAAAGTTTTCAAACAAATACTTCATACACTCTTGAGGACTGATACAAGAGTTACCTAGAAGTTTTTTCAAAACGAACTTTTTCAAAACCCACATACACAAGAAAAGCAAACATTTTTTGAAAACATCGTGAGAAAGTACCTAAGAGCCCGTGGATAACCACGGATAGAAAGGGTGCTAACACCTTCCCTTTCTATAATCTACCTCCCGAACCGAGAAACATTCTCGAAAAGAAATTTTGCTGTGCTTTTGTCCTTTCCTTGTTGGAGAACATAAAGACGATGGCGACTCTTGCTTACCGCGACATTTCGCGAACCAGCATTCCAAAATAGTCAGTTCTATTCCCACCAATCACAACTTTGAACATATAAGACATCATAGCCAGCGCGTCCGCCAACCGATTCTCCTCTCTAGGGAAGTGTTCAAAGGTTATCTCTTCGAAGTGTGGAAGCAACGTCAACATATACTCCTTGTAAGAAATAAGATTTGGGTGTTTCGTATCCCACTCGCCTTTGATTTAAATGATCACGAGAGAGGAATCTCCGAAGACACTCATAAACTTAATCCTTAGGTCAATTGCTGCTCGAAGACCCATGATGCACGCTTCATACTCCGCCATATTGTTGGTGCAGTTGAAACATAGTCGGGCGGTAAACGGAGTATGAGAGCCTTTAGGAGATATGATCACGGTGCCAATGCCATTGCCCAAAGCGTTTGAAGCCCCATCAAAGTACATAGACCATCGGGATCCTTCCTCAGGTCCTTCATCCGGTCCAAGTGTCTCACAATCAGTTACCAACATGATATTCTCGTCCGGGAATTCAAAGTTCATAGACTGGTAATCATCCACTGCCTGATGTGCCAAATGGTCTGCTAACACACTTCCCTTGATTGCTTTTTGAGTCGTGTATTGGATGTCATACTCAGTCAATATCATCTGCCATCTCGCTATTCTTCCGGACAAAGCAGGCTTTTCGAAGATATACTTGATTGGATCCATCTTCGATATCAATAGAGTAGTGTGAGTTAGCATATACTGTCTCAGCCGGCGAGCAGCCCATGCCAAAGCGCAGCAAGTTTTCTCGAGCAGTGAGTATCGGGTCTCACAGTCGGTAAACATTTTGCTAAGGTAATAAATAGCATGCTCTTTTCGGTCAAACTCGTCATGCTGACCCAGCACACACCCCATTGAGCTGTCGAGTACTGTCAAGTATAGGATCAAAGGTCTCCCTTCAACTGATGGCATCATAATGGGTGGCTCTTGGAGATACTCTTTAATCCTTTCGAAAGCGGCCTGACATTCATCGTTCCATATTACCACTTGATCTTTCTTCAGTAACTTGAAGATTGGCTCACAAGTAGCAGTCAGGTGCGAGATGAATCGGGCAATATAGTTTAAACGTCCCAAAAATCCTCTGACTTCTTTCTCTGTTTGGGGAGCTGGCATCTCTTGTATGGCCTTCACCTTTTCCGGATCCACTTGAATACCTTTATCGCTTACGACGAAGCCTAGCAACTCACCAGATCTCACCCCGAAGGTGCACTTGTTCGGGTTTAACCTCAGCTTGTACAACTTCAACCTGTCAAACAGCTTCTGAAGGTGGTCAAGATGTTCTTCCTCCATCTGGGATCTTGCAATCATGTCGTCGACGTATACTTCAATCTCGTGATGGATCATGTCATGAAACAAAGAAACCATGGCACGCTGATACGTTTCCCCAGCATTCTTCAATCCAAAGGGCGTGACATTGTAGCAAAAGGTACCCCACTGAGTAACAAAAGTTGTCTTCTCCATGTCTTAGGGAGCCATCTTAATCTGATTATAACCGGAGAAACCATCCATAAAGGAGAATACCTTGTGCTGAGCGGTGTTGTCAACCAGAACGTCGATATGAGGTAGAGGGAAATCATCCTTGGGACTCGCCTTGTTCAGATCCCTATAGTCAACACACATTCGAACCTTACCATCCTTCTTCAGTATGTCAACCACGTTGGCCACCCACTGTGGGTAAGAAGTAACTGCTAGAAAACCGGCGTCAAACGGTTTCATAACTTCAGCCTTGATTTTCTCAAACATCTCTGGGCGCATTCGGCGAACCTTCTGTTTCACTGGAGGACAGTCTTCCTTGGTAGGCAATCGGTGAACCACAATATCGGTATCCAAACCATGCATATCTTCATAAGACCAGGCGAAGATCTCAACGTAGTCACGCAGCATCTGAATCAACCGTTGCTTCACACTAGCTTCCAGATTTGCACCGATCTTATCTTCTTTCTTGTCTATCTCTGTACCCAGATTCACTGTTTCCACTGACTCTTCATGTGGCTGTATAGCCCTCTCTTCTTGAAGTAATAGTCTAGCAAGTTCACCAGGCACTTCGCAATCATCTTCACATTCGTCTTCGGCTAAGTTTATCGGACTTTCGAAGTCATAACTGGCAGTAGCAGAGTCGTTACCAGTGAGATCCAGAGTGGATGTAGACCTGTATATGTGAGTGTGTCTAAAATAGCTATTTTGTAATATATAATAAAAGAAAAACAAGGAGCGCAAGATTTGAAATGCAAGAAACGTCCAATGCTTTTATTAATGATATATGTAGATGACACACATAAAGCCCTCACAAATGAAGCCACGGTGCCCCGGGCAAGACACCGGGCCGTAAAGTTTAAAACATTGTCTGTTACAAATTCAAAACAAAAAGTCTCATTATTGGGTAACAAAAGAAATATGGATGAAGTCCTTTGCTGTCCAGTTGCTTAGTCCACCGTCGGTCGTTGGGTAGATCCAACTGTCAAACTCAGACTCTTCAACATCGTCTTTAATGGCATTCACTCCTGAATTGCTGATGAACAAGGGAGGTCTTCCAATCCGTGCATTCCGAACAGCCCTTTGAGCTTCTATAGTGAAACTCAAACCAAACTTGTTAGTCTTCTGTGAAAAATCATGGAGTTGTCCCCAATTTTCACACCCACCTTTCTCGACAACAGCCCGAGCATCCTTAAAGGAAGCCACCTTCATAGGAGAATCTTCAACAACAGTCTCAGTTGATGCCAGCGTCTGGGGAACCTCTTCAAAATGCTGAAATGGGGTCTCAATGAACTCCCCATCCATCTCTACATATCAGAAAGAGTTGAGGTGGCTCACCATGTACTACTCCTCTCCTTGTACTGTCACAATTTTCCCTTTCACTGGGTACTTTAGCTTCTGGTGGAGCGTAGACGTCACCGCCCCAGCCTTGTGGATCCACGGACGACCCAACAAACAAGAATAAGATGGCCGAATGTCCATCACATAGAATGTAGAGGTGAAAACCTGAGAACCAACCTTAATAGGAATATCCACTTCTCCATGCACCATCCTCTTAGACCCATCAAAGGCCCTGACAACAATGTTGCTTGGTTTCAGCTCCAACCCTTCACAGTCCAACTGGTCTAGAGCTTTCTTAGGCAAAACATTCAATGAGGAACCAGTATCCACCAATACATGAGCAAGAGTAGTGCCTATGCATTCAATGGATACATGCAGGGCATCGTTGTGATTCTTCCCCTTAACAGTCAAATCGGCGTCAGAGAAACCTAACCCATTATCAGCAGTCAGACTAGCAACGCAATCTTTAAACTGGTCAGCTGATGCTTCTTGCGGTACGTGCATAGTCTTCAGGAAGGCAATCAGAGCCTTGGCATAGGCCTCTGAACATAGCAACAATGACAACATAGAGATTTTGGACGGGGTTTTCCCCGGCTACTCGACTACATTGTAGTCGCTCTTTTTGATGATTTTTAAAATCTCTTCCATCTCTTGTCTAGAAGCTTCAACAGTAATCGTCTTTGGTGCCTCCGTCTGGGCAGGCTCATCAGTGGTCCCTTTGCTCCGAGTGTCAGATGACTCGGCGACAGGGGTAAGAATAGGAACTTGAATAGGACTAGCAGCAGGTACACTGGCAGGTGTAATAATAACAGGTTTCCGAACAGTTGGTGGAGAGATATCAGGGGAGAAAAGTCTTTCGTTGCGGGTGACTTTAGCAGGTCCAAAAATATTGCTGACGTCAGTACCAGCATCCCATTCTTGTTTAACTCCATGAAAATAAACATCAGCCCCGTAGTGCCAAGGGATAGCTTTATCAGATGTGTAGGGGATAGGCCCGAGAACAGTGATAATCAATGGTGTGATTCTTAGAACAGATGTAATTCTAACAGGCTTTCTCGAGGAAGCCTTGGAAGAATTGTCGAAAATGGTGATTATAGCAACTTCTTCAGTATGAACTAAAGGAACAAAAGTCTTCTCAAACAGAATTTCCTTATTATCCATCAGGCGTTGGACACCTGATTTCAAAAGATGGCAACCGATTGGTAAGGCAGAACACATACGGCAACCTTCATCACAACCCGGAAATAAATCGGCTGACAAAAGATTCTTCTTCACAGTCATCAAGGGAGTAGCAATATCTTTCACAAAAACCACAAACGAGTCTTCCTCTATAGCATTCACTCCATGCTTGGGCATAGGAGCAGTCACAACATTAGGTCTTTCAGGCGCCTCGAACTCAATCTCCTTAGCATCAATTAAGTCATGTATTTTGTTCTTCAAAGCCCAACAATCATCTGTATCATGTCCCGGGCCATCAGAGTGAAAAGCACAACGGGAATTAGGATTGTACTTAGGCGATGCAGTGTTGGGATTCTGCGGAGCCTCCCTTGGAGTTACTAGATTGGTTTTCAATAATTGCGGCAGAATCTGAGATAAAGTCATTTTGAGATGGGTGAATTGCCTTCGGGGTCTCTCGGCCTTTTGCTGATTGTTGCGCTGAGGAGCACCAGCAGGTCTTGAAATAACCACCGCATTAACAGCTTGGCGGTGTTCAGGTCTATTCTGGCTTTTCGAACTGTAAACAGCACTGGACTCCTTCTTAAAAGGCTTTTTCTCGGTGCTCAATGAAGCACCCTTTTGTATCTTACCAAACTTAATACCATCCTCAATCCTTTCATCGGTCATAATTAGCTCTGTAAACCCAAACGAAGAGCTTCCAATTAGATGGTTGAAAAATGGACCAGACAAGGTCCACAGAAACATATCAACTAGCTCCCTATCAGCCAAGGGTGGTTTCACTCTTCCAGCGAGATCCCTCCACTTCTGAGCATAATCTTTGAAACCTTCGCCTGTTCCCATAGACATACCCCGGAGTTGGGTACGCGTAGGAGCGGGGTCGGCATTGTATTAGTACTGCCTGTAGAAAGCAGCAGCCAAATCATCCCAACTGCGAATACTGGCTCCTTCTAACTGGTAAAACCACTCAAGCTGAGTCCCTGAGAGACTGTCTTGAAAGAAGTGGATCCATAGGTTCTTATCAGCGGTGTACGGCTGAATCTTCCTTATATACGACCGGAGGTGAAGTTTCGGGCAAGAAACTCCATCGTACTTAGCAAAAGCTGGTGCTTTGAATTTGTGGGGAATCACCACCCCAGATGATAGACCCAGATCACCAAAGTCCAGACCTGGCACTTTCTGAACTTCCATCGCACTCAACCGGTCTTCCAATTGCTTGTATCTATCCTCATCCGGAGGATATTGGTCTTCGTCGAAGTCCGTCTCGTTGTCTGAAACCACAGGGCTAGGATCCCTCCTTTCTTCCTGACTATCTTTCCCTCCAGATGAGGTGGTCAAATCAAATTCATCTCGTAGCCTGTTTCCGAACCTGTGACCTGTGTTAAACAGGACTGTCCTATTCTTCTTCTTCTTCTTCTTCTCTTTCAGAATAAGGGTCTTCAGATCTTGTTGACCCTTAGCTAGATTCATGAACAACTCTTGGAATTGGGAATTTTGAGCCTGCAGAGCCTTGATTGCTTTTTCAGTCGATGGTTCAGAAGACATGATGCTGAAATAAACAGTGAAGAAGATGAGAAAACCTGTAAGGGTACCTGTTATGAGGTGCATGGAATGAAATGCGTATGATATGATTTCAAAGACATCGAGAGATTCAAATTCGTAAACAAGAAATGAAACACACTTTTATTAGATAAACTTTGAAATTAATTGTTCAACAAATTGCCTTTAAGGCGTTACAAGAAAGGAAATACTGAAAAGTAAATAAAAACTAGAAGGGAAATAATCAAAGGACAATCAGTGCTCCCATGGTCGCTTTTTGTCGGTGCGGACATAGTCATTAAGGATCCGCTCGTTCTCCAACTGTCTTGTCAACTTCTGAATCTTCAGCTCTTGTTCGTTAAACTTTTCTCGGTAAGCATCTCGCTCTTCTCTCAGATGCATCCAAGATCTTTTCAGTGCCCCAATGTCAGTGGGCATATGAGGGTGGAGGATGGTCGGAAGAACCCCTTCTTCATCAGAAACTTCAACAATGATAGGCCAGACGGCTTCATACGGCATACCCAGCTTTTGGGCATGGATACGGACCCATCTGAGATATGGCTCCATCAGAAGAGAAGTCTTTGGACCCAGCTCGTATGGATCAGATCTGTGAACTCTATCCCAAGCCCTTATGAATCTGCGGCGTTGCTCGTCACTATCCCCTTGAAAATCAAAGATGATACTAGGCATTAGCAATTCATGAGGACCTTCCCTCCTAGCACGCCCAAACTGACGTAAGGCCAAGAACGGATTATAAGAAATTCCTCCATCGGTTCCTATCAGTGGAACATTGGGGTACTCCCCACATCGATTAATAATAGCCACGTCGTCCATACCCTTGATAGTCCAGATGATGTAATTATGAGAGAGAGACATAACCCTATAGGCCCAGCCCATGCCTTCTTTGTTCTTCAGCACTGATTTGGGGAGGTGCGAAATAAACCACCTCGCCAATAATTGAGCACAGCACATCAGAGTTCCCCGCTTCCGAGCAGTACGGGCATAAAACTGATGAATAATGTCACCCAAGAGAGTGGGTACAGGATTACGAGAGATGAAGATTTTCACCACATTCACATCAACAAAGGAGTCAGAGTTTGGAAACAATACCAAGCCATATATCATAAGAGCCAGAACATCTTCGAATGCCTTGAAGTCTAGACTATCCCAGAAATAATTAGCCTTACCAACCAAGAACTTAGTCAGAAAGCCCTTTGCTCCACTTCTAAACTCCCAATTAGCCATTACCTCATCTTTTGTCATATGAAGGGCTGAAGCAATCTCTTCTGGCCTAAGAATCTTCTCCCAACCAGTAAACGGGGTCTTCTCCAGGATAGGGATACCAAGCAGATCAGAGAACTCTTCTAAGGTGGGAACCAATGGTAGTCCTGAAAAGTAAAGCAGTGGTATAGTGGATCATAGAAATGGACTAGGACACTCATCATCTGTTCGTCCAATTTGGAGGTGACCAAACTAAGAAGATGCCCATGTCTTCTGATGAAGGAGGTAGTATCTGACATCTTTGCAACCAATTCTTTGAGCATAGTGGGAACCTGGACAAAGTTGATCCGGATGGTGTTCTTACGCATAGGTGCCATGACCTACAAAACAGAACAAAGATGAATCCCTCCTGTCTTTGAAATAGGTTATTCCAATGCAAGATGTATGCAATGTTATGATGTCATGATGTCATGATAGAAAGCACACCACAAGTATCCACAAATAGCAAACATGGTGAAGGCACACAAGTCACACATAGAGCCCTTAGATTTCAGGATGGCAAGGAGTCTAGGTACTACCCTCTTTCAGTTTAGTTGGTTTAAACTTGTCCTAAAAATAGTAACCGGGTTCTAGAGGATCTCAATATCACTAACTACCCTCGATCGATCATAATTCCAGTTTAGCATCCTTTTCTTGTGGCCGGAATCATCGCGAGAGTTTAGTCTCAATGAGTGTAGCATACTGCTACTGTTCTATGGCCAAGTTGGTCAATTTAAAGGTTCTAAGGTCAGTTGGTGCTTAATGACCCCTTAGAAGACCCATAATCTCCTCGTTCCAACACAAGGGATATCGGTACAAACTAAAGTGCCACACCAACGTAGCTACTGCTTCAACTGTATCGGTCTACGCTGTACAGTTCCCTCACAGTTTATTGCTACTTACTTAAAGGGTATCCCCCAGATCCGGGTTAGGATCTATAGTAACTCCGATTCAAGCCCAGAAATATAAAGCATACAAAGCAAACAATTGAAAACACAATGATTTATCCTAAGGTACACCCCACTTATAAGCGTCCCCAGCAGAGTCGCCAGTTCTGTGATACAGTGGGAGAGAACTGACTGTTTTTGGAATGCTGGTTTGCGTTTTTGCGTTTGTATTCGCAAAATGTCGCGGTAAGCAAGAGTCGCCATCGAATTTTATTTCATCCAACAAGGAAAGGAAAAAAGCACAGAAAAATTCCTTTTTCGAGATATTTCTCGGGTCCAGGGGGTAGATTATAGAAAGGGAAGGTGTTAGTACCCTTTCTATCCGTGGTTATCCACGGGCTCTTAGGTACTTGCTCATATGTTTTCAAAATTTTCTTTTTTTTTTGTGTTTGTGGGTTTGAAAAAGTTTGTTTGAAAAGTGTAAGTGTGAAAAGTTTTGTTTTGTTTTGGAAAGAGCAAGTCCTTAAGAACCATCTACCTACTCGAAAAAGGAATCGTTCTATGCTATCTTCCTTTAGACAATGTTATCCCACTATGAATGAGTAGGTAGCACCGTCGTTTGAGTTTTAAGGGTTAATTCGATTAAGGGACGTGCGGTCACTAAAGCAATGTTAGGACGCCTTAGCGGTAACCCTAATGTCTTAGATCATTTTATCCGAGGCAACTGTTTCGAGGCAACTATGATCTTTGGGAAAGAGGGCGACCTCTAAAACTTCCTATGCTTAATGACCGCGTACGAAGGTAACCAAGTGAGGTGTACCCTAAGAGTGCGCATGTGCGAGTGTGTCATTTTTCAGTTATTTTGTCTTTGTACATGTTATGGGTGATCTATGTTGATTTTAGGTTTAAACGTTCAATCTTGTCATGCATCCCCTATTATCAAACATCTAACAGTTATTTTGCGGAAAGTAAATTGCGGAAATTAAATTACAAGGCGTCGGGTATTTACATCGCCAAAAGCAACCCTTTGAAATTTAAATGCGAAAAATAAATAAAGCAATAAAAATAGTCCTAATTATCTATTACATTCCGGGAACAAATACAATATTGCATAAAATGGATCGCGTGCGGGAAATTAAATCGACGGCGAGTTTTTAGCGTTTTGACCCTTTAATTGTTAAAGAAAAGATTTTTTTGGTTATTTTTGAATTAAGAAAGAAATTAATCTAGGTTAATTATTAAATTAATAAATAAATAAATTAATAAAAATATTTTTGGGTTTTTGGTATTTAAAGAAATAAAAATAAATTTAATCAATGTTAATAAAAACCTAATTGTCTAAGTTAATTTTAATTATTGCAAAAAATATATTAACGTTATTCCTAATTAAAACTAAATTAATTAATTGATTTGTTAATAAAACGAAAATAATAAAATTTAAATTAATAAAGAAAATATTTTTTTGGTTTTAATTTTATTAAGAAAAAGTTTGATTGGTTAATTAATCATTAAATAAAAATAATAAAACAAACAATTAAAATAAATAAAAAGAAATAGAAAGAGTTAGGGGTGTGGGCCTGATTTGGAGGTTTGTTTAGCAATCTGAAGCCCAAATGAATTGGCCCCTTGTTGACCTTCCTGATTCCATGTGTATGCGCTAACTTTGCCCATGGTAAACCTCTAGGTCATGGTCACCAGATTTGGCCTTTGGCCATCTGGCCATTGGATGGTTGAGAGACTATAGTGGGCTGCACGCTTGGAGTTGCACTGGATCATCTGCAGGAAAAATATAACAAATAACATGGGGACCTAGGATTCGAACCCAGGTCCTGTTGGATATTGGATACACGCCACTACCACTCAGCCAACGCGCTTCAATTGTTAGTATAATGGACAATAATAATTATAAGGGAAAACATATTAATATGCCAAAAAAACAAAAACAAAAAAGCACGAATATTCGAATGGTCCAATCAGAGGGAGACACGTTTGTCGTCCCTGACCTTCAAACCCTGTAAATTTACCTGCGGATTTAGATCCGCAACTAAATTCGTAGGTCAACCCCTAAATCAATTCTAGGCCATAAAAATTAAATCCAAGCACATGGTTGAGTTCGTCCTTCTCTCCCGGTCATGTCCATGGCCATCAATGGAGCTAATCTTTCCTGTAAAAGAAACGTCTAAAAAGCAAACCACAAAACCCTAGATTCGGTTCTTGGCTTCACAGATCAGATAAATGCAATTGGATAATATAGAAAGCTTGGAAATTTGATGAGGATCATGAATATGAAAATGATTTGCGCAAAAGATGCAGAAATAAGGATATACAAATTCAAGAAAGAAGCAATTTTTTGTGACTCTTACAGTGCTTTTGGGCGTGTATGAGAGCTTGCTAGGGGTTGGTTCTGACTCAGTGAACCTCTAGCAATTGATTGGTGTTGAATTTTGCTTCTGAATTTGCCTCCAAGGATGATTTCAGTTTCACACTTTTTGTCAATTTTTGCAAGTTTGGTTCTCAGTGTTCTTGCAGCCTCTAGGTCTCAATTTCGTGTGCCTTGACTTGTATATGTAATATGCAATGCATTAGGTTAACATTTGTGGATTGAATCCTTGCACATCAATACCATGGGATTTGATTTGATCCACCATTGAAGACTTGCCAATTTTGTCAAAAACTCAATCTTTTTGCACATAGAATACTTGATACGAGTTTGATCATGATATTGATGATGATTAAGTCCTGAAAATAGAAAAAGATCTCATGTAATCAAGTTTTAGGATTTTATTTGATTTAAATTGATAAATGGACACAAGGATGAAGCTAGGACACGTGTGTGATGTGGCAAGATCAAATCAAGTGGAAAAGAGTGGGCCCATTTGACAAAATTTGAAGTTTTGGGGATAATTGACTTTTGGCAATTTTGCAAAAATGCCCAATTTCAACAATGAATAACTTCTTCAATTTTGAACTTTTGGAAGTGTTCTTGGACTTTTTAGAAAGCTTGAGATGTTCTCTAACCAACCCTTTTGGTCTCATATCATTTTCATATTCCATGATCAAGTTATAAGCTTTGGAAAAAAAGGTGTTTTTGTTGACTTTCAAAAATTACCTATAATGTCCAAATTTATAACTTCTTGTGAGTGCATTTTCTGATCTTGGGGTATGAATATGGATTGTATGAAATTGCATCCTCTTCCAAATGAGCTTTGGATGGTTCATTTCTCATAAAGTATGAGAAAGTTATGCTTGGTCAAAGTTGAGTTGACTTTTCCTGCAAAACCCTAATTTAGCAACTTTTGAGTCTTGATGAATTTTGAGCAATCCTTGATGAATCATGATCAAACTTTGATAAAATGATGAAATATCCTTCAAAATGAGAATGTTGACAAAAAATCTTGAGGTTTGACTGATTTGGGTCACAGTTGACTTTTGCCCTAGCAAAGTCGATTTTTGGACCCTTTGAGCAATTGACTGAGCAAACTTCCTCTGCAAGGCTTGAAATTTGACATGGATGATGTTGAGAACATATTAGGACATTAGGGAGAATTTGAGGTCATTTGGACTCAAGGATCTTGATGCAACACAAAACCCTAATTTGGGGTTGACTACCTTAGGAGATGATTTGTCTGACCCACTCTTGAGCAAACTTGAGCAACTTGGAGATTTTCGTTGCAATGTTTTGAGAAATATGAGAGGGAAAATTTTTGGGTACAACACTATGATGTATGAATGTTGGATGCATATTCGCCCGGGAAAATAAATCTCTGACTACTGTTGAGGATTTCTGGGAAGTTGAATCCTGGATTGCTGCTGGGGATGAAGAATATACATATCTTCAAACTTTGTTGACATAATGCTTATGTCGGGAATTTTCTCTTAAATGTTAGATGCTATCTGGCCGGGTCCAGGCTTCAAAACAACTTGCTGAGGATGAGGAAGTCAACTGCTATCTGGTAGGATTCCAGGTTTCACAATAACATACTGGGGGGAAATAAATTAACTGTTATCTGGTCGGATTCCAGGATTCACAGAAAATTTCTTAAAATTGAATTATTATCTGATCGGATCCAGGTTTCACAGATTTCTTGAAGTGGTAACTACTATCTGGTGGGGTCCAAGCTTCATAGTTTTTTCTTTGAAAGGTCATACTATTATCTGGTCGGATCCAGGCTTCATAGTGACTCACTGGGGATTGAAGCTAGTTGTTATCTGGTCGGACTCCAGGCTTCATAGTAACTTGCTTGAATAGACGAAGTTGAACTGATATTTGGTCGGATCTAGGCTTCATAGTAACTTAATGATAATAAACTGCTATCTGGTCGGATCCCAGGCTTCGTAGATTTCTGAGGTGGATGAAGTTAATTATTATCTGGCCGGGTCCAGGTTTCACAATAAACTTGTCTAAAGAGATAGAGTTGAACTGATATCTAGTCGGGTCCAGGCTTCACAGTAACTTGCATGAAATTAGTTGCTATTTGGTCGGATTCCAGGCTTCACAACAAACTTCTGAGGGGAATTGCTATCTGGTCGGATCCAGGCTTCACAATCACTTGTTGGGGTAGAGGAAAACTCTACTGGGGAAAAGGAGTTAAACCCTTGTCTGGTTGAGTCCAGGTTCATCAATATCTTGAAGAGTTAAACTATTATCTGGTCGAGTCCAGACTTCAAAGTACTTGGAGAAGTTACACTATTATCTGGTCGGGTCCAGGTTTCATAGTATCTTGAGAAGTTTAACTATTATCTGGTCGAGTCCAGGCTTCATAGCATTTTAAAGGTGTACTATTATCTGGTCGGGTCCAGTCTTCATAGTATTTGAAAAGTTTTCACTATTATCTGGTCGGGTCCAGGCTTCATAGTATTTGAAAAGGTCTTGCTATTATTTGGTCGGTTCCAGATTTCATAGCAATTTTATGGAGATAGCAAAGACTTTGTTGGAGACTTCACCGGGGAATAAGGGTTGTGGCCCTCTTATTTGTAATAGTTTGAAAGGCAAACTCTAGCTAGAGAGGATAGACTATATCGAGGAATTTTTCTATTCATTGTTTGTTGGGGAAATAAACCTTGTTGGGGAAATAAACCTTGTTGGGGAATATTTGATGAACTGCTGATGAGGTAAGTTCTTTTAGAAAGAGATCCACAAGGCTTCTTCTTGTAGGATCAACTTAGCTGGGGATAGAGTTTCTAAGAGGTTAAGACTTTGGTTGGGGATTAGCCTATGCAAAGAGACTTTGTGGACAACTCTGTTGAGGAATGGTTTATTGTAACCGTCCTTGTGGGGATAATGCTAATGAAATAACTCTGTGGGGATATTCCATATACATTAAAGAGATGCTTGTTGTTTCTTAGCAGGACACATGCACCAAATAATTTTAATTATGTTCACATTTATATGTTCGTTCAATTTTAGTCATTGGACATTTTTTGCATTCAAAATAAAAACAGAAAGTTTGCACTTCAAAGTATATTTGTATTGATACTTTTCCCATGAATAGGCGTTTTTGTACAATGAGACGGAGATCCTAGTAAGAGGAACTCTTTGAAAGGAAAACAAAATTTGAAAAAAAAAACAAATAGCCATGTGTAAATGATCTCATTGCATTCCAACTCTACTATTGCCCCAATGTCTTCGAATGACTCTTGTCGTTGACAAAAGTTGATTTGATTGATCTTGGACCGTTTGAACTCGAACCTTGGTAATAAAGTTGGCTGTGGTGATTCCACGGGACATAGTCATACGCCTTTAATCCTTAACTTTTGCCTAGACCTCCCTTTCGGGTTTTCAGCCCACCAGGATACCCATTTTTGCCCAAGTCTCCCTTTCGGGTTTTCAACTTGCCGCGTGTATAATCTTTTGCATATATCGCTAATTTTTTCCCAAACCTTTTGGTTTGCCGGGATGCCCTTATCTTTCCTAGGTGTGTCAACCTAGCGGGTCTCTTATGCGTAGGATTTTTTAACTATGTCAGCGTTCACAGGATATGGGAAGTCTTCACCATCCATGGTAGTCAGCATCATGGCACCGCCAGAGAACACTCTCTTGACAAAAAATGGCCCTTCATAGGTGGGAGTCCATTTTCCTCTAGGGTCGCCTTGTGGCAGAATAATGCGCTTTATCACCAAGTCACCAACTTGATATACTCGAGGCCTGATCTTTTTGTTTAAAGCCTTGATCATGCATTTTTGGTACATTTGACCGTGACAAACAGCAGCCAGTCTCTTTTCATCGATCAAGTTCAACTGATCCAATCTTGTCTAAATCCACTTGTCTTCGCCTAGACCTTATTCATTCATAATCCTTAGTGAGGGAATCTGAACTTCTACTGGAAAAACAGCTTCCATGCCATAGACTAAAGAAAAGGGAGTTGCCCCAGTTGATGTTCTAGCTGAAGTACAGTAGCCATGAAGAGCAAACAGTAACATCTCATGCCAATCCTTATATGTTACTACCATCTTCTGCACAATCTTCTTAATGTTTTTGTTGGCCGCTTCCACTGCTCCATTCATTTTAGGTCTATAAGGAGAAGAATTGTGATGCTTGATTTTGAACTGAGTGCAAAGTTCAGTAATCATAACATTGTTGAGGTTAATCCCATTATCAGTGATGATCCTTTCGGGGATACCATAGCGGTAGATGAGGTTATGTTTGATGAATCTGGCTACCACGCTCTTTTTGACTAAGGAAAATGAGGCGGCTTCGACCCATTTAGTGAAATAATCAATAGCGACAAGAATGAAGAAATGTCCATTGGAAGCGGTGGGCTTGATCTCTCCAATCATGTCAATGCCCCACATTGCAAATGGCCACGGAGCGGTCATGACGTTCAGAGGTCTAGGAGGCACATGGACCTTGTCAGCATAGATTTGGCATTTATGGCAAGTTCTTGAATGTTGATGGCAATCAGTCTCCATTGTTGACCCATAATAACCAGCTCTCAGGATTTTCTGGGCCATAGTATGTCGGCTAGAGTGAGTCCTTAAGAGACCATCGTGCATGTCTTCCATAATTTCCTCTGCCTCCTTCTTGTCCATACATCGAATTAGAGTAGAGTCATGGTTGCGTTTGTACAAGATTCCATTACTTAGGAAGAATTTGGCTGAAAATATTCGTAAGAACTTTCTATCATTGATGGATGCTCCTTCAGGATACTCTTGTGTTTCAAGGTATCTCTTCACCTCGTGGTACCGTGGCTTTTGTGTTAGCGTCAAGCTCACAGCAGTGTGCAGGTTCGTCAAATCTCTCAATTGTAATCGTAGGAGCTTCGTTGTCCCATCTGACCTTGAACATAGAAGACATGGTGGCAAAAGCATCGGCTAACTCATTTTCTTCCCTAGGGAAGTGTTCAAAGGTGATCTCTTCGAAGTAGGGAATCAGGGATAGCACAAGTTCCTTGTAAGGGATGAGATTAGGGTTCTTAGTGTCCCAATATCCTTTTACTTGACTAATCACTAGAGCGGAATCCCCAAACACATTCAAATGCTTGATCCTCAAATCAATGGTGGCCTTCAGACCCAAAATGCATGCTTCGTACTCAGCCATATTGTTCGTACAATCGAAGCATAGTCTAGAAGTGAAAGGAGTATGGCAACCTTCAGGGGATATGATCACAACACCAATTTTGTTACCCAAAGCGTTAGAAGCCCCATCGAAGATCATAGTCCATCGGGATCCTAATTCAGGTCCGTCATACGGTCCAAGTTTCGCGTGGTCGGTCACTAGCATGATGTTCTGATCCGGGAAATCAAAGTTCATAGATTGATAATCATCAACATCTTGATGGGCTAGATGATATGCTAGTACACTTCCTTTGATGGACTTTTGCATTGTGTATTGAATATCGTACTCAGTCAAGATCATTTTCCATCTTGTTATCCGTCCGGAAAGAGCAGGTTTCTCAAAGATGTACTTGATAGGATCAATCTTAGAAATCAGTAGAGTGGTATGAGTCAGCATATACTGTCTTAGCCGGTGAGTAGCCCATGCCTGAGCGTAACAAGTTTTCTTGAGCAGTGAATATTTGGTTTCACAGTCGGTAAACTTTTTGCTCAGGTAGTAAATAGCATGCTCTTTTCGGTCAGACTCGTCATGTTGGCCCAAAACACACCCCATAGAATTCTCGAGTACTTTCAAATACATGATCAAGGGTCTTCCTTCAACTGGAGGCATGAGAATAGGATGTTCTTGCATATATTCTTTGATTTTGTCGAAGGAAGCTTGGCATTCATCATTCCATCTGACTACTTGATCTTTCTTCAAGAGTTTGAAGATTGGCTCACAAGTAGCAGTTAAGTGAGATATGAAGCGGGCGATGTAGTTAAGATGACCCAAGAATCCTCTAACTTCCTTTTCATAGTGGGGGACTGGAATTTCTTGGATGGCCTTTACCTTGGCAGGATCGACTTTGATGCGTTTACTGCTGACAACAAAACCTAGAAGCTTTCCAGATCGTACTCCGAATGTGCACTTATTGGGGTTCAACCTCAACTTGTACTTTTTCAGCCTCTCAAATAGCTTGTATAGGTGACCGATATGTTCCTTTTTAGTTTGTGATCTTGCAATAATATCATCCATATATACCTCTATTTCATGATGGATCATATCATGAAACAAAGCTACCATAGCTCTTTGATATGTTTCCCCTGCATTTTTTAATACGAACGACATGACCTTGTAACAAAAGGTGCCCCATTGCGTAACGTAAGTGGTCTTCTCCATGTCTTCAGGATCCATCCTAATTTGATTATAGCCGGAGAAGTCATCCTTGGGACTTGCCCTATTCAGATCCTTATAATCTACGCACATACGAACTTTTTCGTCTTTCTTCGGTACTGGAACCACATTCGCAACCCATTGGGGGAAAGATGTCACAACTAGGAATCATGCATCAAATTGTTTCATCACTTCAGCTTTTATCTTTTCAGACATGTCAGGCCTCATGCGATAAACTTTTTGTTTGACAGGAGGACAATCTTCCTTTGTCGGCTGACAATGAACTACAATGTCGGTATCCAACCCTGGCATATCTTCACACGACCAAGCAAACACTTCCACATAGTCATGCAACATCTGAACCAATCTGCTTTTGACACTGCTTTCTAGGTTAGCGCCGATCTTGACCTCTTTCTTGTTTATCTCGGTACCCAGATTGATGACTTTAACTAACTCTTTGTGCGGTTGAATAGCCTTTTCCTATTATAATAGAAGTCTGGCTAGTTCTCCCGGTATTTCACAATCTTCGTCACCTTCGTCTTCGGCTTGGTTGATCGGATGTTCGAAGTCATAGTTGGCAATAGTAGAGTCATCGGCAATAAGATCAAGAGTGGATGAAGACCTGCAAGAGTGTGCGTGTGTGCATGTAAGACACATGGCTATTTTGAAAAATGTATTTGAAGAAAATAAAAGATAATAAGCACAAGGATTTGAATGCAAAAGAGTCTAATGGTTTTTATTGAATGATCATATGATAAGATGAACATAAATAAAATCCTTGACAAATGGACCAAAGTGCCTCGGGCTAGGCACATGGCTTAAAAGTCATTGTTTAATATTACAGACAAAATGTTCTTGAAAATCTGAAAACACAAGATTTCCTTGAGTACAATGTTACACAAGATGTTGTGACATTGTGGTGTGATAATCTGAAAACATTCAACATTTCCTTGAACCCTATTGACTTTGAAGAGAAGAAGTCATTTGAACTGGAACATAGTTTCTCTAAGCTTCAGCTAACTGATTCTTCTACCAAGGCGCTTGTTGGAAATAAACTTGAAAATTTGAGGGGCAGATTGGGTATTCACCAACATGAGAAATTATAGCAATTAGTTTTGCTGAAAACAAGGGTTGAAGGGATTAATTTTATTAAGTCTATATTTAGTGGGTTAATCATATTCATTCACAATTCCTTCAAAAGCCTTAAGAAGTTGAAGAGACTCCCTTTTACTCCCTACCTCTCTCATCCTTGCAACCTGTTTCCTCCTCCCAATCAAAGAGTTTTCTCAAACTACTACTATTACTCAAAGTTAAACAAAATGTCTCAGACATCGTCTTCCACCATGACGGCCTCGTCTCCCTCATCATCGTCATCATCTGATCAAGATTCTAGGGCAATCACTACATGCATAGAATCTGAAGTTCTTGAGGTCACTCCTCTCAGGGAGATGGCAACTGACCCAGCCAGAGTCAAAAAGCTCAGAACCAGACATGCAGGAAGAGCTCAAGCTACAGTCTCTGGTAATTCTTCTCATCCTTCGTCTTCTATACCTAATAAAGAAGGATCAGTTCAAGTACACCAAGCTATTGCTAGACTGGTTACTAGCATTCTGAGTGGCAACCAATCTGTACCGGGGATTTCTATCCCTTTGAATCAATCAGAAAGTACAAATGTGGAAGGTTCTGAAAATGTAGATGTCACTAAGGATGTTGTGACACCAAAAGACAACATACAGAACCCCTCTGAAAAGGCTGCTGATCCACCTATCATTGATGTGGATGAAGATTACTCAGATAATGAACTGATTGCTAATGTGAAACCTAGCATTGCTAGGAGATTGATGAAAAGAAAGAGTAGTGAGAATGTTAAACCTGATGCTAAGAAATCCAAGGCTGAAGGGATGGCTGAGAAAATTCAGACAAAAGGGAAGAAGGCACAGGTGCAGACTGCTAGACAACCAATCTCTAAGAAAAGTAAAGAACCTGAAACTTCTGATTCTGATGATGAATCAGAATTTGAGATTGATATTGAAGATACTCCCATCAGAAGGAAGCTCCCCTCCAGCAAGATTGCTAGAGTGCCTGAAGTGCCAATAGACAACATCTCCTTTCATCATCCTGACAATGCAAACAGATGGAAGTATGTTTGCTTGAAGAGAATAGCCTTGGAGAGAGAACTCAACAATGATGCCTTGGAGTGCAAAGACATCATGGATCTGATCAGGAATGTTGGGCTAATGAAGACAGTGATGAAGTTTAACAAATGTTATGAAAATCTGGTTAAGGAGTTTGTAGTGAACTTGTCCAATGATTGTGCTGATGGGAGGTCAGCTGACTTTGAGAGTGTGTTTGTTAGAGGAAGAAGGGTCAAGTTCTCTCCATCAGAAATCAACAAGTTTCTTGGAAGAACAAATAAGGACTGTCCTGATCTAGAGGCAACTGACAATGAAGTGTGTTTAACCATCACTGCCAGGCAAGTAAAGTGCTGGCCATTGAAAGGGAAGCTGAATGCTAGTAAACTCAGCATGAAATTTGCCATCTTGCATAAAATAGGTGCAGCAAACTGGGTGCCTACAAATCACAAATCAACCATCTCCACAGGATTGGGGAGATTTATCTATGCTGTAGGAACCAAGACTGCCTTTGACTATGGAAGGTACATCTTTGAACAAACTTTGAAGCATGCTGGCAGTTATGCTGTCAAAGGACCAATTGCTTTTCCCTCCCTCCTTTGTGGAATCATCCTTGCACAATACCCTGACATCCTTGTAGCAAGAGATACAGTCTGCAAAAGAGCTCTTGCCCTTGGCCTGCACTACAAACTATTTCAGGGATCTCATGCTCCAGACATTGTCATAACATCAGCTGAGACATCGTCTGCAAAGACCCAGTCCAAGACATCAGATGTCATAGCTGTTTTAAAAGAAACTTGCAAAGATCTGGATGCTAGAAAAAGGACCCTAGAAGCTCTAATTGCCAGGCTAGAAAAGGAGGAAGCTGAAGGACAGCTCAACATTGAAGAAATTAGCTCCTCTGAATCTGATGACAGTGCTTGAAGGTTGATTGCTGCTTGGTGGTGTTGCTGGTGGAGTTTGGAAGTGTGTTCTGCTGTTTTCTGCTGCTGCTCTCATTATTTTGTTTTGGATAACTGTATAACTTTATGAACATGTATCTTTGGCCCATTTGTGGCTAAAGAGGGGGAGAATATTTGGTACTTGCTTAATTAGTACTTGACATTATATTTTTCTGCTGTCACTTCTGTCACTTATTTTCTGCTGCTATCTATCTATCTCTGATTGTTTAGGGACTTTAGCCAAAAATCTGCCAAAGGGGGAGTTTGTAGGTGTTTAGGTATTGGCTTGCATTTTTGGTAAATCCCAAGTGTATGTGTGAATGTCATGACTGATGTCATAACATTCTAGTTCAGGTTGTACTAACTCAATAGGTACATGTGCAGAAAAATATTGTAATTCAAATACTGATGTTTATAAGTGTGTATCTGAGCATGTTTGCAAAATGATCACATTTTGCTAAATCAGTAGACAGGTTTTCTCAGATGTCATAACAGATGTTGTGACATCCTATTCTGAACTAACAGGATTGCAGGATTGGATAAGTCTGAGTTTTTTCAGGAAATAACTCAGTCCTTTCTGAACAGAATCCTGCGTTTTCTGAGGAGTAACCTAGCTCGATCCTAACCTGATCAATAAAGTACTGTGACCTGGTCTTTAGGTCAAACGGAATCAACCCTAGGTTTTTGGAAACCCTAACTGAAGTTACAGCTGCTATATATTCTACAGAGCTGCGGTTTTTCAAGACATCCCTGCTGATTGATTAGAAGATCAATCTTGTAATCTGTATAGATTTGTTTATTGTACTCCAAGCAATTATCATTGTGATAAGTGCCTTGGAATAGGTTTCAATTGTAAGGGTTGTGTAGCACTCAAAGCTTTGAAGCAAGAGTGTTTGAATGTTACTTGACTAAAGCTGTGAAGCAGAGTCAAGTTAGTTGTGTACATCACTCAAAGCTGTGAAGCACGAGTGATTGTGTTACTTGATTAAAAAGCTGTGAAGCTTAATCAAGTGTGTGTTTTGAAGAGTGTCTTCATCAATTCTTAAGTCAAATTGGTTTATGTATCACTGCTGTGATTGAGGGGGAGTGAGTAGGAACTCATGTTTAAGTTGTACTTAGATTAGAATTGCATTGGGTAGGTCTTAAGTGAAGGAGATAAACTGGTTGGTTTATTCCTGAATTAACATCTCTTATAGTGGATTCTCTCCCTGGCTTGGTAGCCCCCAGAGTAGGTGTTGTTGCACACTGAACTGGGTAAACAATTGACTGTGTTATTTACTGCTTTTGTATTTACTGTCATATAGTAAGTCAGATACGGTGTCATAACATTGGACGTGACATTGAGTATCTGCAGCCAGAATTTCAGGGGAAGATGTGAAATAAACCATCTAGCCAAGAGAGGAGTGCAACACATGAGGATCCCTCTCTTCCTCGTAGTGCGAGAGTAGAGAGAATGTATGATATCTCCTAACAAAGTAGGCACCGGATTGCGAGACATGAAGATTTTGACAGCATTTACATCTATAAGTTGATCAGGGTTTGGAAACAAAACCATCCCATAGATGAGAAGGGCCAAGATTTCTTCAAAAGCTTGTAAATCCAAAGAGTTCCAACAATCTTGAGCTTTCTCAAACAAGAACTTGGCTAAGAACCTTTTGACACCACTCCTTATTTCCTAATTAGTCGTGATATCAGATTGTTGCAAGTGTAGTGCTCGAGCAATTTCTTCAGGTCTTGGATCTCTTTCTGTATTGTTGAAGGGTATTTAATTGAGAATAGGAATCCTTAAGAGTTTAGAGAATTCTTCCATAGTAGGTACAAGCTGATAATCGGGAAAAGTAAAGCAATGGTGTAGAGGATCAAAGAACTGGAAAAGCACCTTCATCATATCTTCATCAGTGCTAGAGGTAACCAAGTTTAGGAGGCGACCATGTCTTTCGGTGAATGAAGAATTCTCTGGGACCCTTGATGCTAACTCTTTGAGTTGAGAAGGAATTCTTACGAGATTGACTTGGATAGTATTCATGCGGATGGAAGCCATGTCCTACAAAAGATAACAAAGATAAATCCCAATAATCCTTAAAATGGTTAGTGAGAATGCTTATGATGTTATGATGTTTATGATGTTATGTACAAGTAAGCATATACAAACAAGGAAAACAAGTGCTTAGGTTTACGCTTGCATGGAGTCTTATAGGTAAGTACCCTCTCGAAGTTTAGTTGGCTCAAACCTGTCCTAGAAATAGTAACCGGGTTCTAAGGGATCTCAATATCACTGATCTTTTTTATCGGGCATTGTTTCAGCGCAAGCCTCTTCCTGTTAGAACATAGTTTGATTCTACAACCCTTAATTAGAGTTTTGATGATAACAAAATACAAGAATAAATAAATTGTAAGATTTATATATAAGACATATATGCTACTTAAAATTATGATTTGTGTTTACAGAAGTTCTGATGGAATCAGCATCAGAAGATCATATCAGCATCAGAAGATCAATAACATGTGCTACATGCTGAAGCTACCAGATCATACGCTGAAGCTTGATGACCAGAATCTGTGCATAAAATACTCTGACTCTGATCAAGATCCTTACCAAGTCATCAGCACTCAGAAGCGTCAGAATAAGTTAAAGCCAAGAACACTCTGATTACCATAAGCAGAGAACACTCTGAAGCGTTACTAAGCATTCAAGACAGATTAATTACCAACGGCTTTATTCAAGACAAGATCTTCTCAAAAAGGAAAGAACGTTATTATCATTGAAAGTGCTTTATGGACAACAACGTATCTTTGCCTTGGCTATATAAACAAGTCTGTGTGAGAAAAGATGCACGCAAACACACGCCTACAAAAACGCACGCACTCATACAATTTGCTAAGCTTTCCAACCACGCTTACTCTATCGCTCTAGCAAATCCAGTTTCATTCTAAACTTAAATTTGTGTATTATCACAGTTGTGGTATACTGTTTTATTAGAAAACATCAAACACATTATTGTTCAATTATTTGTAAAGAGATTTCCTTGAGATAAACTGGTTTGTGGTTATACTCAAGAAGGCTTTAACAGTAGTTAAAGTAGTTGTTGTATTCTTTTGAATATAGTGGATTAAGACCTCGTTGGAGAGAGGCGAAATCACCTTGACGGGTGGACTGGAGTAGTTTGAGATCAAACGAACCAGGATAAAAATACAGTGTTGTCTAAGCTTTCGTTTTAAGATTTACAATTCAACCCCCCTTCTTGTGTTTTTCACATCTTCAATTGGCATCAGAGCGCCTGGTTCTGAGCTTATAACACTTAACTGTGTCAGTACAAGATCCAGCATTAGAAAAACACAATGGCAGGACCACATCAAAACATCAGCAATGACAACAATGAAGAAAGAGACAGATTCAGTGGCAAACCTCCAGTCTTTGATGGAGAGAACTTTGACTACTGGAAAGACAGAATTGAAAGTTTCTTTCTGGCCCATGATGCTGATCTGTGGGACATGGTGACTGATGGATACACGCACCCAGTGGATGGAAGTGGTCAGAAGATTGACAGGAAAGCAATGTCTGATCAGCAAAAGCGTGACTTCATAAATCATCACAAGGCCAGAACAATTCTTCTCAGCGCCATCTCTTACTCAGAATATGAAAAGATATCAAACAGAGACACTGCAAAAAATATGTTTGACTCTCTGAGAATGACGCATGAAGGCAACATTCAAGTCAAAGAAACCAAAGCTCTTGCACTCATTCAGAAGTATGAGGCATTTGAGATGGAAGAGAGTGAATCAATAGAAACCATGTTCTCAAGATTTCAAATTCTGGTTGCTGGTCTAAAAGTTCTTGACAAAGGGTATTCTACTGTTGATCACGTTAAAAAGATCATCAAAAGCTTGCAAAAACAATGGACGCCAATGGTCACAACTCTAAAGCTAGCCAAGGATCTCAACAAAATCTCTCTGGAGGAACTTGTCAGCTCCCTCAGAAGTCACGAGATAGAGCTAGAAGAAGATGAACCTCAAAAGCAAGGTAGCCATTAGCTTTAAAATCTAACAGAAAATCTGACTCTAAGGTTTTGCAGGATGTGGAAGAAACCTCTGATGGGTCATCATCAGAAGAAGATGAACTATCTCTCCTCTCCAGAACGGTAAACCAATTGTGGAAGCAGAGGCAAAGAAAGTTCAGGAATCCCAGAAGATCAGAAAATCAGAATGAATCTTTCTCCAGATACAGAAGGTCAGAATCCTCCTCTGGACACAGAAGATCTGAAGGTTCTTTAGGAAACAGAAAGCCAAACAACAAAGACATCATCTGCTATGAATGTAACGAGCAAGGGCACTACAAAAGTGATTGCCCAAAGCTTCAGAAGGAAAAGCCCAAAAAGAAGTTTGGTAAGGAAAAGAAGAAAAGTCTCATGGCTACATGGGATGATTCTGACACATCTGAAGCTGACTCAGAATCAGATGATGAAAGAGCAAACATAGCTCTCATGGCAAACATAACAGAAGACAGTGAAGCTTCTGAGTCATAATCTGAATCAGATACAGAAGAGGTATTCCCTGACTTTACTATAAACTTTACTAAGGCTGAACTAGCTGAAAGCCTTAATGAAATTCTAGAAAGATATCAACAGATCAAAGTCAAATTCAGAAACCTGAAAAGGGATCTTGCTTCTGACTCTGATAAGACTGAGAGTCTCAAATTGGAGAATTCTAAGTTAAAAGATAAAATTTCAAAATTAGAAAATCTATTGCAAAACTCTCAGAAGGAAACAATCCCTGAAACTCCCAGCAGTGCTGATGAGATCATCAAGGAGTATGATCACAACTTTCAGAAGTTTCTAGCTAAAAACATAGATAGAAGCAAAATGGCTTCAATGATCTATGGAGTTAGCAGAAATGGCAGAAAGGGAATAGGATACCAAGATAAGGTACCTACACCAAAGAATGCCATGGATTTAGTTATAAAACGTACTTCACTGGATTCACACTTTGTATATGGGCACACACATGACATAAAATATACTAGTAGTGATTACTCTGTCAAAACAAAATTCAACCAGAGTTTTGGTAAAACTAACAAATCAGGACCCAAGAAAATATGGGTACCTAAGGATAAAATAATACATGTGGCAGATATCTTTAGCAGCAAAGCAGAAACACCAATCATGGTACCTGGACTCTGGCTGCTCACGACACATGACGGGAAGAAGGCATATGTTCCAAAGCCTGGAACTTAAGCCTGGAGGCCACGTAGGCTTTGGAGGCAATCAGAGAGGAAAGATCATTGGCTCTGGAACAGTAGGTAATGGAAATATTCCCTCTATAAGTAATGTTTTATTAGTAGATGGATTAATGCATAGTCTATTATCCATAAGTCAATTAAGTGATAACGGTTATGATATAACCTTCAATCAAAATTCATGCAAAGCTGTTAGTCAGAAAGATGGGACTATCCTATTTAATGGAAAGAGGAGAAACAACATTTATAAAATAAAACTTTCTGAACTGAAAAGTTAGAATGTAAAGTGTCTTCTGCCTGTTAACAACGAGCAATGGATCTGGCACAGAAGATTGGGACATGTTAGTATGAGAAGAATATCTCAGATTAACAAACTCAATCTGGTCAGAGGACTTCCTAACTTAAAGTTCAATTCAGATGCTCTGTGTGAAGCATGTCAGAAAGGCAAGTTTGCAAAACCAGCTTTCAAATCCAAAAACGTTGTTTCCACCTCTAAGCCATTAGAACTTCTGCACATTGACTTATTTGGACCAGTTAAAACTGCTTCAGTCAGTGGCAAGAAGTATGGGTTAGTAATCGTAGATGACTATAGCAGATGGACATGGGTAAAGTTCTTAAGGCCCAAGGACGAGTCACACTCTGTGTTTGTCACCTTCTACAACCAAGTTCAGAATGAAAAGAATCTTAGAATCGTCAAAGTCATAAGTGATCATGGTGGAGAGTTTGAAAACAAAGATTTTGAATCATTCTTTAATGACAAAGGCATTATGCATGATTTCTCTTGTCCTAGAACTCCCCAGCAAAATGGAGTTGTAGAACGAAAGAACAGAACATTGCAAGAAATGGCCAGAACCATGATCAACGAGACAAACGTTGCTAAGATCTTCTGGGCAGAGGCAATAAACACAACGTGTTACATTCAGAATAGAATCTCCATAAGACCTATTCTGGAAAAGACTCCATATGAATTGTGGAAGAACAGAAAGCCCAACATTTCCTATTTTCATCCATTTGGATGTACATGCTTTATTTTGAATACAAAAAATTATTTGAACAAGTTTGACTCTAAAGCACAAAAGTGTATTATGTTAGGATACTCTGAACGCTCAAGAGGGTATAGAGTATACAATACAGAAACACAGATTGTGGAAGAGTCAATCAGTGTTCTTTTTGATGATAAGCTTGACTCTCAAAAGTCAAAGCATAATGAATTCCTTGCAGGTATGGAAGTTAAATTCACAGGTACTGAAGACAAATCATCAGAAGCTCTCAACAGAGACACTCCCTCAACATCAGAAAGAGCAACTGCAAGCAATCCAGCACCTTCTGTTGATCAACTTTAGAAGAGACTATCCAGAAGCAGTTTGGATCACCCAGAAGAAACAATCTTAGGAAGAAAAGAAGATCCAATCAGAACAAGATCTAGCTTCAGAAACTCTGAAGAATCCCTCATGGGACTGGTTTCTCTAATTGAACCATCAACAATTGATGAAGCACTTCTGGACAATTACTGGATTCTAGCAATGCAAGAGGAGCTAAATCAATTCACAAGAAATGACGTATGGGATCTAGTTCCCAAACCAAAAGGATTCAACGTCATTGGAACAAAATGGGAGTTCAGAAACAAACTGAATGAACAAGGTGAAGTCATCAGAAACAAAGCACGATTGGTAGCATAAGGTTATAGTCAGCAATAGGGGATAGACTATATAGAAACCTTTGCTCCAGTCTCCAGGTTAGAATCTATCAGACTCTTAATTTCATTTGCTGTTAATAAAGGCATCACTCTGTATCAGATGGATGTTAAGAGTGCATTCTTAAATGGCTATATAGAAGAAGAGGTATATGTGCACCAACCCCCTGGTTTTGAAAGTTCCAAAAACCCAGAATATGTTTTCAAACTAAAGAAGTCACTCTATGTCTGAAACAAGCTCCCAGAGCTTGGTATGAAAGACTAAGTAACTTCCTGTTAGAAAAGGAATTCACCAGAGGGAAAGTGGACACAACTCTATTCTGTAAGACAGTTAAGAATGACATTTTAGTATGTTAGATTTATGTTGATGACATCATATTTGGATCTACTAAACCTTCTCTGGGAAGAAAGTTTGCTAAGTGTATGCAGGCAGAATTTGAGATGAGCCTAATGGGGGAACTGAAATTCTTTCTGGGCATTCAGATTAATCAAACCCCAGAAGGAACCTACATTCATCAGAGCAAATATGAGAGAACTTCTGAAGAAATTTGATCTCTCAGAATGTAAGCCATCGAGGATTCCAATGCATCCCACGTGCATTCTGGAAAGAGAAGAGGTAAGTAAAAAGGTAGAACATAAGGTCTACAGAGGTATGATTGGTTCTCTTCTACATCTGACGGCTTCAAGGTCTGACATTTTATCCAGTGTGTGCATTTGTGCTAGATTCCAATCAGATCCTAGAGAATCTCACTTAACAGCAGTTAAGAGAATTTTCAAGTATTTGAAAGGTACTACTAATCTGGGTTTATTTTATAGAAAATCAAGTGATTACAGCTTAGTAGGATACTGTGATGCTGATTTTGCTAGAGACAGAGTAGAACGTAAAAGCACTTCTGGAAGCTGCCAGTTTCTGGGAGAAAATCTGATCTCATGGTCCAACAAAAGACAATCCATAATTGCTCTATCAACAGCAGAAGCTGAATACATAGCAGCAGCTGGATGCAGCACACAAATGCTCTGGATGAAAAGTCAACTTGAGGACTTCCAGATATTTGAGAGTAACATTCCTATCTTCTGTGACAATACTTCTGCTATTTGTCTCAGCAAAAATCCAATTTTACATTCTAGGGCTAAGCATATAGAAATAAAACATCATTTTATTAGGGACTATATTCAGAAAGGGATTTTAAATTTAAAATTTATTAACACAGACCATCAATGGGATGATATTTTTACAAAACCTCTTTCTGAAGATAGGTTCAACTTCATTCTGAAACATCTCAGCATGAAGTTCTGCCCAGAATAAAATCGTTTTGATTCTATATATTAACCTTCAGAACTTTGTTTATTTTTCTGTGAACTACTGATTAATCTTTCTTCAGATCTTTAGAAGTGCAGATTGTATCAGAATTTATCCATGAAGATCTGAGCGCTTCATTTCAAGGATAGAAATGTGTTTTTCACTCAAGCAAACAAGTGTCATCCAGTCATCAGCTATCTTCTGAGGCTGAACACGCGTTCACGTTTCTGAAGAGGCAAAAGCGCTGATTGGATGCATTGAGACACATGTCATGGGTAACCGTTCCAAATATCTTTTTGAATCCCCTAAAATCAGCTATCATTAAATGCTAATAATCATTATTAATTTCTCTCTCTTTACGTTTATGTTTTCAAAACCTTTTTAGAAATCTATTTAAACACACTTCACACTATTTACACTCTTTTACCTTCACTTTCATTTTCTCTCAAACTTACTGATTTCAGCGTTCTTACTTTCTCAAGAAACCCTTTCATCTTCTTCACAAATACCTTCGTATGAACATGGCTTCCCCCAGCATTCCTACTTCAGGTTCCCAGAAATCTGTTTCATCTGAACAATACGAAGAACCCTTCAGAACGCTTCTAACACCAATCAAAAACCTAGAGGTTCTGTCATAATTAATCGTCGATTTCAACAGTCTCCAAGAAAATGAGTTTGATCTATCTGAAGAGGTTAAAGCTCAAGGTTGGGAAAAGTATTTTGATAGACTGGTGGGTCCAACATTTCCTATTCTGGTAAAGGAATTTTGGATTCACACTTCTTCTTCAAATCATTAAGTTACGTATTACATCATGGGGAAGAAGATTGTTATCACTGAAGACCTCATTGCACGTTTAATAGGCTACAATGGTGGTGGTGTTCGTTGCATTGATATGGCAGAAAGGTGCGATGATGCTGCCCTAAATGCAAGGGAAATCTTCACTCTAGGGCTTCCCTCCAGCAAGATAAGGGATTTAAAGGACAAACACAGAATTTGGGCCAAGATCATTCTGGGCTGCTTCAACCACAGGAAGCCTACCAGCTCTCCTGATTACATTAATATTAATCAGCAGTTTCTGATCTATTTCATCTCTCAGAAGGTCAAGATAAATTTGGCTCATCTGCTGTTCAACCATCTCAGAACAAGTGTTAAGGAAACAAGAGAAGAGGAACGAACAAAAAGGGATTGGATACCCTTAGGAAGACGGATATCAGATATTCTAACAGAGAATAAGCTGATTGATCATCTGACAGAGGCTCAAGAAATCAGCACTCTGGAAGCTACTGTTGGCAAACAGCTGAATGCCAAAAATCTGAAGAAAATGAAGTTGATAGAGAACATTAAGAAGGAACCCAGCGTCACTCCTTTTGATGTAATCTCCAGCAGAAGAGTCCCTCTGGACAACTTCCCTCTGTTCTCAGAAATTGACTCTAAACCAGATATAATTCTGAGATATCTGGATGCTTGCAAGGCTGATGGTACAGCACCTAATCTGAACATCCAGGATCTGCAGCAGAAGGCTCCAGAGGTTGTTCTGAAGAAGACAAAGAAAAGGAAAGCTGAAGCAGAAGGATCATCTTAGTGGATGCCTAAAAAGAAAGGTAATCCTTCATCTGTAACTGTTTTAGATTCAATTGTTGTATCAACATCTATCCCAATTTCCACTCCATCTGAAAACCCAACACCACAAACTTTTGATGATTTTGACCTTGATTTTGACCCTTCTGAATTATTAACCCTCAGAAGATCTCGCTCCCAACCATAAAATCCAAATACTGAAGCCATACCAGAACAAGAACTTGCACAAGTTCTTTCTGATATAGACCAACACACTTCTTCTCTCGAACCAGAAAATCCAAATCCAAACACAGAACCACAACCAGAAATTCCCATCTCACCACAACCAGAAATTTCACTCTCTCTAGAACAAGAAATCCCACTACCTTCATCTCCTCAACCAGAAATTAATCCACCCTATCCTCAACCTGAACAATCTCCACAACCTGAGATTCAAACCTTTGAGGCTCAACCCTCTGAATCCCCTGAACCAGTACCTCTGGCCATTAAATTTCCCTTTGGCACCATTGTGAATATTCCTCAACTTCCCTCTTCACCAGAATTAACTCCACCAAATTCCCCATCAAGTCCAATCATAATTCCTGACTCTCCCACTCCCTCACCTAGGAACAATTCGGATGACCACAACAAGACTGTCATTGATTTAACAGTCCTTGAACGCCTTGCTGCAATAACCAACAAAACTGCTATCCTAAAACCAAAACATCCAGATGTTGGTTCCATCATATTGAACTTTGAAACAGAAGTACAGAAGTGGATCACTTCTCTGAAACAAGCAAGTCTGGAACTAGTTGATCCTGCTGCATCAGACTACCTCTGGACAAAGTTCAGAAGATGGGTATGCTTTGAAACCTTTAAGTGGCAAGAACAGAGCTACGGACAAGCTCAACAGAACTTCAGCAATCTGCTGAAAGAAATTGAAGGTCCAGTTCTGAGCAAGCTGCTTAAGGAAGAAGTTCTCCCGCTGGACAATGCTCCTTGGTCTGAACATCGTCAACCAGAGTCAGAAGAACATATGATTCCAGCTAAAGAATAGGGTCAAGAAGAAGATATTGCAGAAAGCTCTGAGAAGCATCCTGTTTCTGAAGATCCTCAAGCTTCCTCCCTTGACAGGCAGACCCTATAGGACTTGAAAAGATCTGATATGCTGATGAATGAAAGAATGGATAAGCAAGACATCAAAATTGATGCAATAGCGAACATGTTAACTCAGCAACAGGAAACCAGCACCCAAATCAAGAGCATGTTGGAAGCTCTGTTCACACGTCTTCCACCTCCCTCTTAGAATTTTCTTGTTTACTTTTAACATGTTTGTCTGCAATATTTTTACATTGTTCTGAACTTATCATTGCTTCTGTTTTTTAATATACATGCATTTTAGCTCTGATCATTTTAGCTCTGATTATTTGTGCTTTTTGATAACTGACAAAAAGGGGGAGAAAGAATGATATTTTTCAATAACGGATTACTGAGACATAAGTCTCAAACATTATGATCTATTTAAATTTCTCTCTTCTGAAAAGCTTACAGGTACAAAACTCTGATGAATCTGATGAACTCTGATACAGTAAAGTTCTGATGCTCAAAGTCTCATGGAATTAAAGGGAAGTAATCAGCTCAGGGGGAGTTTTCTCTTCTTAGCTCTGATACCTTTTATTCTTTATTTTTAATCTCTGATACCTTTTATTCTTTATTTTTAATTGAAAAAAATCTGGTTTTTGTCATCATCAAAAAGGGGGAGATTGTTAGAACATAGTTTGATTCTACAACCCTCAATTAGAGTTTTGATGATAATAAAATACAAGAATAAATAAATTGTAAGATTTATATATAAGACATATATGCTACTTAAAATTATGATTTGTATTTACAGAAGTTCTGATGGAATCAGCATCAGAAGATCATATCAGCATCAGAAGATCAATAACATGTGCTACACGCTGAAGCTACCAGATCATACGCTGAAGCTTGATGACCAGAATCTGCGCATAAAATACTCTGACTCTGATCAAGATCCTTACCAATTCATCAGCATTCAGAAGCGTCAGAATAAGTTAAAGCCAAGAACACTCTGATTACCATAAGCAGAGAACACTCTGAAGCGTTACTAAGCATTCAAGACAGATTAATTACCAACGGCTTTATTCAAGACAAGATCTTCTCAAAAAGGAAAGAACGTTATTATCATTGAAAGTGCTTTATGGACAACAACGTATCTTTGCCTTGGCTATATAAACAAGTCTGTGTGAGAAAAGATGCACGCAAACACACGCCTACGAAAACGCACGCACTCATACAATTTGTTAAGCTTTCCAACCACGCTTACTCTATCGCTCTAGCAAATCCAGTTTCATTCTAAGCTTAAATTTGTGTATTATCACAGTTGTGGTATACTGTTTTATTAGAAAATATCAAACACATTATTGTTCAATTATTTGTAAAGAGATTTCCTTGAGATAAACCGGTTTGTGGTTATACTCAAGAAGGCTTTAACAGTAGTTAAAGTAGTTGTTGTATTCTTTTGAATATAGTGGATTAAGACCTCGTTGGAGAGAGGAGAAATCACCTTGACGGGTGGACTGGAGTAGTTTGAGATCAAATGAACCAGGATAAAAATACAGTGTTGTCTAAGCTTTTGTTTTAAGATTTACAATTCAACCCCCCTTCTTGTGTTTTTCACATCTTCACTTCCATGGCGACTGAAATATCTCGAGAAGTCTGATCTCAATGAGCATAGTATCGAGTATCAACCAACTTCAGACTGCACCAAAGCCGGCTATCTCACTACTTCCTAATGGCCAAGTTGGTCAAGTAAAGGTTCTAAAGTCAGTTAGTGTTTCATGACACCACACAGCGGCCCCGTATTCTCCTTGACTACTCAAGGGCTACTGATACCCACAAATGTGTCATACTAATGTAGCTATTGCTTAGACCATGTCGGTATACCCCGCACAGTTTCCACAACGTATTGCTACTTACCTATAAGATATCCCAAATCCGGGTAGAGGATTAAAACAAGCCCAAACAAGGAACCAAAATGTAAAGTAAGCAAGTCAAATAATGAAAGCAAATAAAGGTGATCTAGCCCTAAGGTATCCCTACTTTTAATTTTGTCCCCAGCAGAGTCGCCAGTTCTGTGATACGGTGGGAGAACTGACTTGGGATGTTTTGCGTTTAATCGCAAATATTGCGGTTAGCAAGAGTCGCCACTGACTATTCTTTTATCCAAAAGGAAAGGTTTAAAAGAATAGGAAAGACCTTTGAGATTGTTTCTTGAGTTAGGGGGTAGATTATGAAAATGGAAGGTATTGGCACCCTTTTCATCCATAGTTATCTATGGGCTCTTAGTTACTTGCTAGATCACTTGCTTTTGTTTGAAAATGTGCTTTGTGGTGGTTTTTTGAAAGTATTTTTGAAAAGGCGCCTTCGTTTAGGCAAACTTTGTAATAGTTCTCATTTATAAGAACGTATACAAAGTGTTGGACTTTTAAAAATATTTCATGGAAAGGGTTTAGTGTTTTGTTTTGAAAATGAGCAAGGATGTTTGTTTTGAAAGTGAGCAAGCAACTAAGAACGTTTCTACCTACTCAAAAGTATTTTGTTCATTTCTCATTTCCATCTAGCTATCCGTCCGGAGAGAGTGGGCTTCTCGAAGATGTACTTGATAGGGTCCATCTTAGAAATCAATAAAGTGGTGTGAGTCAGCATATACTGTCTTAGCCGACGAGCAGCCCATGCCAGAGCACAACATGTTTTCTCGAGTAGTGAATATTTGGTTTCGCAGTCAGTAAACTTTTTGCTCAGGTAGTATATTGCATGCTCTTTTCAGCCATACTCGTCATGTTCGCCCAACACACACCCCATAGAATTCTCTAGCATAGTCAAGTACATGATTAAAGGTCTTTCTTCAACTTGAGGCATCAGGATTGGAGGTTCTTGCAGCTTGGCAGTCGTTGTTCCATTTGACTACTTGATCTTTCTTCAGGAGTTTGAAGATTGGCTCACAAGTAGAAGTTAGATGCGATATGAAACGGGAAATGTAATTAAGACGACCCAAGAATCCTCTGACTTCCTTCTCAGAGCGGGGAACTGGCATTTCTTGAATGGCTTTTACCTTTGTAGGATCAACTTCAATTCCTTTACCACTGAAGACAAAACCTAGAAGCTTTCCAGATCTTACTCTGAATGTGCACTTATTAGGGTTCAACATCAACTTGTACTTCTTCAACCTCTCGAATAGCTTGTGTAGGTGATCGAGATGCTCTTCTTCAGTTTGCGACCTTGCAATCATTTCATCCATATAGACCTCTATTTCATGATGGATCATATCGTGAAATAAAGCTACCATAGCTCTTTGATATGTTGCCCCTGCATTCTTTAATCTGAATGGCATGGCCTTGTAGAAAAAGGTGCCCCATTGTGTAACAAAGGTGGTCTTCTCCATGTCTTCGGGAGCCATCTTGATTTGGTTTAAGCCAGAAAATCCATCCATGAAGGAGAAGACTTTATGTTGAGTGGTGTTGTCAACCAAGACGTCAATATGTGGTAGAGGGAAATCATCTTTGGGGCTTTCCCTATTCAGATCCCTATAATCTACACACATACGAACCTTTCCATCTTTCTTTGGCACGGAGACCACGTTCGTGACCCATTGAGGATAAGATATGACAGCCAAAAAACCTGCATCAAATTACTTCATTACCTCAGCCTTTATCTTTCCAGACATGTCTGATCACATACGACGAACTTTTTGCTTAACAAGAGGGCAATCTTCCTTTGTTCGTAGATGATGAACCAAAATGTCGATATCCAACCCTGGCATATCTTCATATGACCAAGAAAACACTTCAATGTATTCATGTAACATTTGAACCAATCTTATCTTGATACCATCTTCTAGGTTGGCGCCGATCTTGACTTCTTTCTTATTTGTCTCAGAACCTAAGTTGATAACTTCGACTGGCTCTTCATGAGGTTGAATAGCTTTCTCTTCTTGCATTATAAGTCTGGCTAGTTCTCTTGGTATTTCACAATCTTCCTCGCCTTCGTCTTCGACTTGGTTAATTGGATGCTCTAAGTCATAACTAGAAATAGTAGAGTCATTGATAATGAGATCAGAAGTGGATGAGGATCTGCAAGTGTGTGTGTGTGTGTGTGTGTGTGTGTGTACATGTAAGATACATGGCTATTGAAATAAATGTAGTAAAGGAAAAAGAAAGACAATGAACATAAAAATTTGAATTCAAAAGGTGTAACGGTTTATATTAAATGATCATATGATAAATGAACATGAACAAAACCCTTAACAAATGGACCATAGTGCCCCGGGCAAGGCACATGGCTTAAAAGTCACTGTTTGGAATTAAAATTACATACAAAAGTTCTTGAATTGACAGAAAATAGTAAACAGTAATTACTCCTCAATGAAGGAGATGGGAGTGAAATCCTTTGCAAGCTAGTTGTTGAGCTTTCCTCCGGCAGTAGGGTAGATCCATTCTTCAAAAGTGCATTCATCATCAGAGTCTTTCACAACATTCACTTCATGATTTCCGATGCGGAGAGGTGGATTTCACACGCGAGCGCGCCTAACTTCTTTCTGAGCTTTGATGGTGAAACCCAACCCAAATTTGTTTGCTTTAGATAGAATGTCGGGAAGTTGTCCCCAGACAGTACAGTTTCCATCTTCGACCACAGCACGAGCATCCTTAAGTGAAACCATTCTTGGTATAACTTCATCATCTTTTGATATGTTAGAGGAGATTTTGGTGGCGGCAACCATAGGAGGAACAACTTTGAAAGCCTGGCATGGAGTTTCTATGAATTCACCATCCATTTCCACATACTTGAAGGAATTGAGGTGGCTCACCATGAATTCCTCTTCACCACAAACAGTGACGATCTTCCCCTTGACTGGGTATTTTAACTTTTTGTGAAGGGTGAATGTTACTGCCCATGCCCCATGTATTCAAGGGTGCCCAACCAAACAAGAATAGGCAAGACGTATGTCCATTATATAAAAGGTATAGTTGAAAATATGCGAGCCAACTTTAATTGGGAGATCCACCTCTCCATGAAGCATCCTTTTAGACCCATCGAAAGCCCTTACAACAATATTGCTTGGCTTCAATACCAGTCCTTCACAATCTAGTCGGTTCAAAGCACCCTTGGGTAGCACATTTAGAGATGAGCCAGTATCAACTTAGACATGAGGCAGGGTGGTACCCTTGCATTCAATAGAGACATGAAAAGCTTTGTTGTGGTTCTTCCCCATAGGGGTCAAATTAGTGTCAGAGAAACCTAATCCATTATCAGTTGTTAAACTTGCTACACAGTTTTCGAACTTGTCAGCTGTGGTTTCTTGGGGCACATGGGCTTTCTTCAGGAACTTGATTAAAGCTTGGGCATGAGCGTCCGACTTGAGTAACAATGACATCATGGAGATTTTGGAGGGGGTTTTCCCTAGTTGTTTGACTATTTTGAAATCACTCTTCTTTATAATTTTCAGGATTTCCTCTATCTCTCAAGTGGAGGGTTCTTCAGCATCAGTATCTTTGGTAGGTGCCTCTATCCCAGCAGGCTCACCTTCTTTCTCTTTGCCTCTTTTGTTGGCACTAGACTTGTCATTGGTTATGCGGACGGGAGTTGTTGTAGTAGTGGGTGGTGAAATATCAGGGGAAAAGATTCTCCCTGTTCTTGTTACTTTACTAGAACCTGTAATATTAGTAACATCAGCTTCATTTTCATTGATCCAAGAATCTTGTTTTATCCCATGATAATAAACCTCGGCACCATAGTTCCATGAAACTTCTTTGTCAGAGGAATAGGGAATAGGCCCAGCGGCAATGATTATTAAAGGAGCAATGGTTGGCTCATTTGAAATTCTGATAGGACCCTTTGAGGGGATCCTAAGCGGCTTGTTGGAGATGGTTATTATGGACAGGTCTTCAGTTTTATTGGTTAATCTTTTGATGGTAGGAATCTTCTCAAACAGAATCTTGTGGTTATTTATCAGGCGTTGAACACCTTCCTTCAGCCGCTTGCACCCATTTACTTGTTGACCACAACAAACACAATCTTTAGAACAGCCAGGGAACACTCTGGATCTCAGCAAATTATCCTTTACAATAGTTAATAGAGTTGTTAAATCTTCAATGGAGAAAACAAAAGTAGCATCATAAATTGCATTAACACCTTTTCCATGGTTCGGCATTGGTGCGGTTATCACATTTGGAGTAGCAGGTAGATCAAATTCAATTGTTTTGTTGTCTATCATATCTTGAATCTTATTCTTCAGAGCCCAACATTGATCAGTTTCATGTCCAGCGCTATTGGAATGATACGCACGCTTGGCATTTGGATTATACTTAGGTGATGTGGTATTTGGATTTGATGGTGGATCACACAACGTCACTAGGTTGTCCTTCAATAGATGTTGCAAAGCTTGGGACAGTGACATGCAAATCCTTGTGAATTGTCTTCGAGGAACTTCAGATCATTTATGGTTGGATGATTGTCTTTGAGCAGATGGAGGGTTGGAGATCAAAACAGCATTAACAGATGGACGATGATCCTTTTTGGTATGGGCCCTTTCCCCATACACAACATTTGTTTCCTTCTTTCCGGTGAAGGGCTTGTTTACAGTGTTGGATGCGGAGGCATATGCCATGGGAATTTTTCGGCTCTTGATTCCACTCTCGACCCTTTCACCAGTTAGAATTAATTCGGTGAAACCGAAAGATGGGTTACCAGTTAGCAAGTTGAAATAGGGCCCCGTTAGTGTTCCTATAAACATGTACACTAACTCCCTATCAGTTAATGGTGGTTGAACTCTTCCAGTAAGATCCCTCCATTTTTGTGCGTACTCTTTAAACCCTTCATTAATACCAATTGTCATTCCTTGAAGCTGAACTCTTGTTGGTGCTAAATCAGCATTGTATTGATATTGATTATAAAAAGCAGTGGCCAGATCTTCCTATGTGTGAATGTGGGACCTCCAATTGATAGGACCATTCTAACTGAGTCCCAGTCATACTCTCTTGAAAAAAATGTACCCAAATCTTCTTGTCCATAGTATGAGGTTGTATCTTGTGGACGTAGGACCTCAGATGAAGTTTCGGGCATGAAACTCCGTCATACTTAGCAAAGACTGGTATTTTGAACTTATGGGGAATGACGACCCCAGGCACTAAGCCTAAATCACCAAAATCCAAACCAGGTAGGGTTTGAATTTCAACAGTTTTCAGTCTATCCTCTAACTGCTTGTATTTATCCTCGGCATGTGGGTATTATTCATCAAAGTAGTCTTCATCCTTAGAAGCTTCATCATTTGCACCCCTAACACGGGTGCTCTTTGCCTCTTCCACTTGGTTCTCGTCTTCCTCTGATGACTCTTCAAGTATCTGCACCTGACGGACTGGGCCTTTAAACCTTTTCCCCATGTTGATGAGGTCCTTCTTCTTAGTCTTCTTTTTGGCTGCCAGCAGCGTCATCAGCTCTTATTGTCCCTTGGCCAGGGTCAACAAGGTTGCTTGGAACTGGGAATTCTGCGCTTGCAAGTCCTTCACTGTTTGTTCTATATCCATCTTACTGAAATAAACAGTAGAAAGATCAGGATACCTGTTGTATAAAACCTGTTTATGTTATGATGCATGAAAATGCATATGCAAATGATTTAAAGGACTTAGAAGATTTAAATTTGTTTAGACAAAAGGGGATAAACATTAATTGCATTAATAATTTCAGATCAATTACAAGCATGCCTCTTGGGCTTATAATGGAAGAAATAAATACAAAATAAACTCCTAAGACAAGAAGGTCGAGTGCATCCTCTTCGGAGCAATGAAGGCATTAAAACTTTTCTCTTTATAAAGTTGTCTCGTAAGCTCCAAAACCTTCTTTTCACTTGCATAGAATTGGGTTTCAAAGGTGTCTCGCTCCCATTTTAGCTGAATCTAATCTCTTTGCAAATCTTCAAGAGAAGTAGGCATATTAGGATAAAGGACAATATATGGAACATCTTCTTCGGCAATAGGCTCCATAATGATAGGTAGGATGGCTTCATAAGGCATCCTGAGGTTTTGGGCGCGTGTTCACACCCACTTAAGATAAGGCTCCAAAGGAATGGAGTTCTTATGCCCCAACATCTTGCTATCAACCTTGTTAACCATACCCCAAGCTCGTATGAATCTCTGACGATAACCTTGGACATCGTTCTCGTAGTCGAATGCGATTCCTTGGACAAGTGCATCATGAGGGCCATACCTCCTAGCATATCCAAACTTTCACAAAGCCAAACAAGGATTGTAGGTAATACCTCCCCTAATTCCAAGTAGAGGGACATTAGGGAATTCCCCACAGCAGTCAATAATAGTAATATCCTCCATAGATCGAGCACACCAATAGATATTAGAATGTGTGAGTGACATTAACCTTTGAGACCGTGTCAAGCCTTGCTCATTCTTCAATGTTGATCGAGGTAGGTGTGAAATAAACCATCTGGAGAGTAATGGAATGCAACACAAAAGAGTACCCCTTTTCTTCATGGTGCGAGTGTGGAAACAATGTATAATGTCTCAAAGCAAAGTAGGTATGGGATTACGAGAGAGAAAAACCTTGATGGCATTCACATCTGTGAATTGGTCCGGATTGGGAAATAGAACGATACCATATATTAGAAGGGCCAAGACATCCTCAAAATCTTGAAAATTGATATCTTCCTAGAACAAACAAGCCTTCTCCAACAGAAATTGGGCTAAGAAACTGTTAACTCCACTTCTTGTCTCCCAATTTTCCATAATGTCATATCTCTTCAAATGTAAAGCATTGGTAATAACTTCAGGTTTTGGAGTCTCTTCTAAACCGGTGAATGGTATTTGATCAAGCACATGCACTCCTAACAATTGAGAGAATTATTTTAATGTAGGCACCAATTGGTAGTCGGGAAAGGTGAAGCAATGATGCATAAGATCAAAGAATTCGAAAAACACACATATCATTTTTCCCTGGATGTTTGAGGTAGCCAAGTTGAGAAGTCGACCATATTTCTTCGTTAAAGGAGAATCTCCAGGCACTCTTGATGCTAACTCTTGAATTTGAGGATTCACTTTCACGAAGTTGACTCGAATGGTATTCCTACGAGTAGAAGTCATGACCTACAAAACAGAACAAAGATAAATTCCTAAATTCTTGAAATGGTTAGTGAGAATGCTTTATGATGCTATGATGTTTATGATGACATGAATAATAATCACAAACAAAGCATACAAATACCTTAGGTTTAGGCTTGCATGGAGTTCATAGGTAAGTACCCTCTTGAAGTTTAGTTGGTTCAATTTGTCCTAGAAAGTAATCGGGTTCTAGAGAATCTCAATATCACTGATCTTTCTTCATTGGGCATTGTTTTAGCATAATCAGTCTTTTCTTGCGGCCAAAATATCCCAAAAGTATGATCTTAATGAGCGTAGTATCGAGTATCAACCAATTTTCAGCTTTCCACCGAAACCGGCTATCTCACTACTTCCTAATGGCCAAGTTGTTCAATTAGAGGTTCTAAGGTTAGTTAGTGCTTCATGGCATCACTCAGCGACCCTGTTGTTGTACCCCAAAATTTTACCTCTCATATTTCTCAAGACATTGCAAGAAAAATCTCCAAGTGGCTCAAGTTTGCTCAAGAGTTGGTCACACAAGCTATCTCTTAAGACAGTCAACCCCAAATTAGGGTTTTGTGTTGCATCAAGATCCTTGAATCCAAATGACCTAAAGTTCTCCCCAATGTTCTAATATGTTCTCAATGTCATCCATGACAAATTTCAAGCCTTGCAGAGGAAGTTTGCTCAGTCAATTGCTCAAAGGTCCAAAAATCGACTGTGCTAGGGCAAAAGTCAACTATGACCTATAAACAGTCAAACTTCAAGATTTTTTGTCAAAATTCTCATTTTTAAGGATATTTCATCATTTTATCAAGGGTTGATCATGATTCATCAAGGATTGCTCAAAATTCATCAAGACTCAAAAGTTGCTAAATTAGGGTTTTGTAGGAAAAGTCAACTCAACTTTGACCAAGCATAGCTTTCTTATACTTTATGAGAAATGACCCATCCAAAGCTCATTTTGAATAGGATGAAATTTCCTACAATCCATCTTCGTACCCCAAGATCAAAAAATGCACTCACAAGAAGTTATAAATTTGGACATTATAGGTCATTTTTGAAAGTCAACAAAAACACCTTTTTTACCAAAGCTTATAACTTGAGAATGGAACATAAAAATGAGATGATACAAAAAGGGTTGGTTATAGGACATCTCAAGCTTTCTAAAAAGTCCAAGAACACTTCCAAAAGTTCAAAATTGAAGAAGTTATGCATTGTTGAAGTTGGACTTTTTTTGCAAAATTACCAAAAGTCAACTATCCCCAAAACTTCAAATTTTGTCAAATGGGCCCATTCTTTTCCACTTGATTTGAGCTTGCATCATTGCCCACGTGTCCTAGCTTCAGCCATGAGCTCATATTTCATTTTTATTATTTTATTTGATTTTTTATTGAATTTATTCATTTTTAATCAAATAAAATCATATAAAATCCAAAACTTTGACTACATAAGATTTTTTGGCTGTTTCAGGTTTTGATTCTCATCATTATCATCATCAAACTCAAATCTCACCAATTCATGTGCAAAAAGATTGAGATTTCGAAAATTTGGCAAGTTGTAAAGAGGAGATCAAATCAAATTCCAAGGCATTGATATGGGAAGATTCAATCCATAATTCTTACCCTAATACACTCCATAGTACATAAGCAAGCAAAAGAAATCGAAACAAGGGTTGACAATTACAGAAGGAGGCAGAACAGAAATTGGAAAAAAGCACCAAAAAACTTGAGATCGAAACTATAGCTAGAGGCACTTTCAGAGGCTGATACCTGTCCCAATCTCTTCCTGGGTGTTCACACAAGCGATCTGGATCAAAAGAAAGTGTTCTCAGACCTTCACAAGCACTGTAAGTGTCATGATACCTAGCTCTGTTCTTGAAATCATAATTCTCCATTCTTGCATCATTTGTACAAACTAACTGCATATTTGTAATCCTCACAACATTTCCAAGCTATTTGCATCATTCAATTTTGTTTATCTAACATGTAACGCAAAATGCCATAGCTAGGGTTTCTTGCCATAGAAGGGTATGGTTGTGACTGGGATGATGAGACGAACACAACCATGCCCTTGAAATGCATTTTTGTGGCTCGTAGCAAGTTTTGGAGATGGCCTAGCTTATAGCTACGGACTTTTGTCCGTTGGTATAGGTCTGGATTGTTTTAGCCACGGACGAGAGGTTGAAGACAATACGTGGCATCCACCCATTGCATCATTCAAATGGCGCGCGTTTTTTATAATTTTTCTGGCCATTGACTTGTGTTATTTTATTATATTTTATTTGTATATTGCTAACAAACAAAACAAAGTGGCCTAGTGGTAAGCGTGCACGTCCAAACTCCTTCAGGACCTGGGTTCGAATCCCAGGTCCCCCAATTTCTATTTAATTTTATCTTTCAGGTGATCACGTGCATATTCAAACCTGCAGCCTACCGTGTACCATCATCCATGCAATAGCCAGATGGCCAAAGGCCAGATCTGGTGGCCAGGATCTGAAGGTCCACCAAGACATTGGTCAATGCATATGCGCTGGATTCCCAAAGTCAAACAAGGCCAACTCCAATGGGCCTCAGAATTTCTTTCTACACCATATAATCAGGCCCATACTCCCTTCTACTCATTTATTTTATTTTGTTTATTTAATTGTTTTATTATTTTTATTTCATTTACTAACCAATCAAAAAATTCTTTTCTTTATAAAATAAAATCACAAAAATATTTTTTTATATTAAATCAAATTTTTATTTTTATTAATAAACACTAATTAAATTAATTTAGGTTTTAATTAGAATAACTTTAACCTATTTTTTGTAAATAATTAAAATTAAATTAGATTCAATTAGGTTTTAAATACTAACTTAATTATTTTATTTTTCTTTCTTAAAATAACAAAAACCCAAAAATAATTAATTTTTTAATTAATTAATTCATTGATTTAATTTAGTAATTAATTTAGATTAATTTCTTTCTTAAAATAAAAACCAAAAAAAGATGTCTTCTTTAAAGGGTCAAAACCCTAATCTTGCGTCCGATTAAATTTTGCGCCGCGATTTATCTTCTTTTATCCAATATTGTACTTGCTCCCAGATTGTAATAGTTAATAGGACTTTTATTTTATTTTTTATCGCTTTATTTATTTTTAAAGGGTTTGTCTTTGGCGATGTAAATACCCGACGCCTTGTAATTTAAAATTCCGCATTTTATTTCCCGCAAATTATAACTGTTAGATGTTTGATAATAGGATGGCATGACAAGACTGAATGTTTTAACCTAAAATCAACTTAGAGCACCATTAACATGTACAAAGACAAAAAATAACTGAAAATGACACACTCGCACATGCGCACTTTTAGGGTACACCCCACTTGGTTGCCTTCATACGCGGTCATTGAGTATAGGTCACTTTAGAGGTCGCCCTCTTGTCTAAAAGATCATAGTCGCCTCGAAATGGTTGCCTCGGATATCGTTGCCTCAAACAAATGATCTAAGACATTAGGGTTACCGCTAAGGCGTCCTAACATTGCTTTAGTGATCGTCTGTCCCTCATTCGAATTGACCCTCAAACTCCAACGACGGTGCTACCTACTCATCAATAGTAGAATAACATTGTCTAAAGGACATTAGCCTAGAATGATTCCTTTTTAGAGTAGGTAGATGGTTCTTAGATACTTGCTCTTTCAAACAACAAAAACTCTTCACACTTACACTTTTCAAACAAAATTTTCAAAAACACTTCATACACTCTTGAGGACAGAAGCAAGAGTTAAATCTAAGTTTTCAAAAAAAAAACTTTTTCAAACCCACAAGCACAAAGAAAGCAAATTTTGAAAACATTTGAGCAAGTACCTAAGAGCCCATGGATAACCACAAATAGAAAGGGTGCTAACACCTTCCCTTTCTATAATCTACCCCCCAAACCCGAGAAATATCTCGAAAAAGGAATTTTTCTGTGCTTTTTTCCTTTCCTTGTTGGATAAAATAAAAGTCGGTGGAGACTCTTTCTTACTGCGACATTTTGCGAAAACAAACGCAAAACGCAAACCAGCATTCCAAAAAACAGTCAGTTCTTCCCACCGTATCACACCTGTATTATCCTTAGTTCTGCATAAGGGATACCGGTACCCACAAATATGTCACACTAACATAGCTATTGTCTCAACCATATCGGTCTACGCCATGCAGTCTCCATAATATTTGCTATTTAACTAATGGTGTTCACTGATCCGGGTAGAGGATCAATACAAACCCAAACAAGGACCCATAAATTTAAAGAAAACAAATCAAATAATGAAAGCAAGTAAATGTGATCTAGCTCTAAGGTAACCCCACTTTTAAGTATGTTTCCCAGCAGAGTTTCCAGTTCTATAATACGGTAGGAGAACTGACTTGGTTGTTTTGCATTTTATCACAATTGTTGCGGATAGCAAGAGTCGCCACCGACTTTTCTTTTATCAAATGAAGGAAAGGGTGAAAATAACAGGAAAGACCTTTTGAGATATTTTCTTGATTTCGGGGGTGGGTTATGAAAAGGGAAGGTGTTAGCACCCTTTTCATCTGTAGTTATCTACGGGATCTTAGTTGTTAGCTCACTTTTAAATGCTTTGTTTGAAATGTGTTTGTGATGTTTTTGAAAGTATTTTTGAAAGTGCCTTTGTTTAAGCAAACTTTGTAATGATTCTCGTCTCTATAAGAATGCATACAAAGTGTTGGACTTTTGAAAATATTTCATGTTTTTGAAAGTGTTTGGTGTGTTTGAAAAGATGTTTGTTTTTTAAGATGGATTGTGAGCGAGCAACTAAGAACGTTCTACCTACTCAAAAGTCTTTCGTTCATTTCTCTCTTCCTTTGATATTTCTATCTTACCATTGATTGGTAAGAAGCCCTATCTTTGGATGTAAAGGGACGGGCGTGGGTCATCGTATATTCATAGATGGAAATGTTGTGAGATATCTTAGCATTTCTCTTGAGGGACTAAGATCATTTGTAAGGCAACATTCAAAGCATCATCGAGGGGCTATGATCTTATATTTTTGATCGTTTTTGCTAAGATGTATCACATGCATAACATGACCATTTTCTCAAGGCAACAAGTGGAGTTAACCCTAGAGGTGCAAAGTGCGCAAGTGTTTGTATTTCATGCTTGAATTTATCTTGTATTAGGGTTTTCTAAACATTGGTTTTATCTTGTCATACAAACCCTAATTACTAGCATTTATATGAAAGCGATAAATTCTGGAAAATAAAGGTTCTACGCTATTACATCATTTGGGGATGGGATATACAAATTTTACAAATGGGGAATTTGCAAGAAATTAAACCCTAGTTATCTATTACAACTATATTGAATTTAATTGATAAATATACAAAAGTTGAAATAAATAATGTACAAGGCATGAATGAAAAAAAAATGAATTTGTTTTAGTTTTGATTTATTAAGAAAATGGGTTTTTGTTTTAAACTAATAAACTAAAAGAAACAATTAATTAAATTAAGAAAAATTAAGCCTAAGTTAATTAAGAAAAGAAATTCCATTTAATCAAGAATTGTTTTTTACGTTTTTTTTTGTGAATAAGAGTTAGTATTAATCAAACTAACATAAAAAATTAATTCATTGAAAATCCTAAATTCTAAATTATTATTAAGTCTAATTAAGAAAAGAAATTAAGTTCATAATGAGAAAATATTTTTGTCTTTTATATTGAAAGGAGAGTATAAATATATATAGTATAAATAATAAATGAAACGTTTTTTTATTAATAAAAGGAAATAATAATATTAATAATAATATAAATAAAGAAGTAATAAAAAAATTTAAAAGAAGTTAGGGGGGTGAAAATCAGGTTGAAGTGTTTGTTAGAAAAAATAGTTTTTTGTTGTTTGAAGCCTGGCCCAATAACCATTTTTAATGAGAAAAAAAAAGAAAACAAAATGGGTTGCATGCCTATGAGTAACCAGGGGGGAGAAGAAGCAAAAAAGGGAGGCTCAATAACCTTAAGCCCGGACGCGCTTGGCTGAAACAAAAAAAAAACAAGTGAAAATGTTAGGAAAAATGGCAACACTGGGGCTCGAACCCAGGCCCTTAGCATATACGCGCTCGCTCTCTACCACTGGGGTGGCTATACATCCGTTTACTTATATCAAACCATAAATATATATTTGAAAACCATTCCTAGGCCTGAACTTCATTTTCAACCTTGCGCCAACCACACCATCTGTATCTTATTCATTTCTCAACCAAAATGAAAAATGTAAACATGAAAATTGTGGCAAATTTCATCACGATTCCAAAAATGTAAAGCATTAAAGCTATAAATCAAACACAAGCATGAATTTTGAATGGTACCAAATTTAACCTAATTTTTTCATAAAGTTTAGGTCAAAAATTCTCCCTACTCAGGCCATATAAATGAAATCTATGGATATGTACAGTTTCAGAGCAATGATATCTACATTTTTGTCTTTGAAAATGAAAGCCTAACAATGCCTAAATAATAAGATGAAAAGTCAGAAAACTCACCTTGCAGCTGAAGATCGTGTTTTGAATTAGAGCTTGATTTAAGTTATTGTGATGATCAGGTTAGGTTCCTCAAGTTCCTATGAACCTAATGCAACCCTTAGCTTGAACTATGGATGGTTGGAATGTCCTGGAGAAGCCAAGGTGCAAGGTGTTATTTTTGGAAATGGAAGATAGTGATGGAGGTGTTACAGAACTGTACCAAGGTGTGGGATTGTTTATGAATGATGTTTATAAGATTTTGGAAGCAAAAGGCCAAGAAACGCACTAGTGGATTGAGAGATTAGATTGAGAAATCATAAATGGCAAGTTTTTGTGCTTGTGTTGCAATTTATGGTTTTAGGGAGTTTGAGGGAGTTTGAGGGAGTTTGAGGGCTTGTAAACTCGTGTGTTAGCTTGCAAATAATGTCTTAATTTATAGGGGAAAGGTTTGGAAGCTTGGAGAAGTCATATGTACAAGATCACATGTTTGTAGATTTTGACTTATTTTTGAAGTTATCTTGACAAACACCTTTCCAAGGCATGGTACAAAGCTATCTAGAGTTGTTGCAAACTTTAAAAATGTTCCTCTGACTTTGTAGGGGAAGCTTGTGTAGAAGGAACAAGTTAGAGGCTCAATACAAGTTAACTTTGTGATTAAAGTCACTTTTCAAGAATGGCAATGTTGCTTTCTTCCAAAAATGGATGAATCTTTTGGACAATGGCTCTAATGTTTGGATCATGGATCTATCAATTGTTTAAACCATTAACTATGGAGTGAAAAACAAGTTTGAGTCCTGCAAAGCAAATATTATGTAGCCTAGCATGGATTTGGTTCATGTTCATCCTAAACATTTGTCTTGTAAAACAAGAATGAATCCCTAACTTTATCTCTTCGATTCTCCTTGCTCAAACATGATCTCAAGGAGTTCTTGGACTTTTTAGAAATATTGTAACATGCTCTACAATTCTTCTTTGAATCACTTTTTCAAACTCCAATTGGAACTATTTTAAACTTGGCCAAGAAGTTAGGTCAAAATCCTGACTTAAAAAGCTCAAAATTTTACTAAGTGTTTTAGTTTCATGGACATGTCTTCATAAATTAATAACTTGAAATCCAAGAATTTGTAGAACTTGTCCTGTCCTAAAAAGTTTTAGATCTCATTTAGATCTACAACTTTCATGTTGAAAGTTTTTCTTGGATCATCTTGCATTATAGTGGAAATTTGGCATAAAGTTAAGAAATTATCGTGTTTTTTCTTAACACAGAAAATTTTCTAAGTGTTTAAAACTTTGACTTTTTTCAAAGTACTCTTGACTTTTGATTTCTTGATGAACAATATTCATACTTTGAGATGTCTTGATGAAATATGATTTTTGAAACTTGATTTTGATCAAAAGGTCAAAGTTTGACTTTTTAGTGTATAATTGACTTTTTCATCAGTTGACCAAAGTTTAACTATCAATCAATTGATCATGAGAAATGTTTTGAACTATGCCATTAGGTCAAAATTATGCATTTGGATTATTGATATCATGTCTCAAACCAAAAAGTCATGTATTTGGTCAACAATAAAAAATTAAGCCTCTTCAGTCAAAACCCTAATTTTGACCATTTTGCCCTTTTAGTGATCTGATCAAATTTCTTGAGGAATTATGATCCAAACTTGATCAATTGACATATATGAGTTCATAATGTTTATGTGGATCAACAATTGTAAAGTTTGACTTTAAATTGGCCTTAGTTAACTTTTCCCCAATATAGTTGCTTTTAGGTCAACTGATCAATTGACTGAGCAAAAATGTGATCTAAAGCTTGAAACTTGACATGAGAAATCTTGGGAGTCCAAAATGATCCATGAAAGTCATATGAAACATTAAAAGTCCAATTGTCAGTGTACATACTCAAACCCTAATTTTGAGTCATCAGTGCTCGAGGAGGTGTCTTGAGCTGATCAAACCTTGTGCAGTCTTGAATCAATCGAGATCTTGTGAGAGAATTCTTGAGAAATTGAGAGGGCAAATTTTGGGGTACAACACCAACATCACAAAAGATACAACATATCTAGAATATGTAAGTAGCAATAATATAATGTAATATATACAAAAGAGAGCAACAAAGTAATAAATAAAGCGGTAAAGCAAATAAAGTAAATAAATAAAACCCAAAGAAACAAATAAACAAAACTAGGAGAGACGCGCAAAAGAAGTCCCTAACAGAGTCGCCAGCTGAAGCTACTGGAAAAAATCCCAGAGCCGCCACCGAACTTTATTTATCCCGAAGGAAGGGGAAATATAAAGAAAACCACAAGAGGATGGATAAGATGGTCTTGAGACCAAGAGAAAGGGTAAGGAAGTCGGTTATGCAAGGGGAAGGTATTAACACCCCTCACATTTGTTGTATTCAATGGGATCCATTTTGTTTGTTTGTTTCTAAGGGTATGTTTATCTATAACTATACTTGCTAAGGGGAAAATGGTTTTTTTATTAGTGCGTTCATGAGGGTCTCGCAACCCTTTTCCTACGTATCCAGTGAAGGAATCAGAACATCGTAGTTCCTCTAGAAAATGTTGGTTTATTGGTGTTTTTTTAGTGGGAAACATTAACACACACATTCTAGCAATAGGCACAGCCTGTATCCTGATAGAATGAAGATAACATGCCCTTTGGGGGAGGTTTTGATTTGTTGAGTGTTTTGCAAGTTTTAAAATGAATTTGAATAAGGATTACATGTTTTTGGGATTTTTGATTAGTGAATGAGAAGTTTTATTTAATTACAAAATAAAAATCTAGAGGGGGAAGTCTACCCTAATGTTAATATGTACTTGATGAGCTAAAAGTCTACCTCAACATAAGACGATCAAAACGAGATTTAATCGCCTCATGGAGTTACCCTAGGGAGTATGGTATCAAGATTTTAAACTAACAAAAATGAAAATAAATGCAAATTAATATTTTTTTTGTGAATTTTGTCAAGTAAAGAAATGTGAAATAAGCAGAACAACCAAAAATAATTAACTAAATTAAAACAAAGTATTAAAATCACAAATACGGTAAATTAACTCTAAGGCTAATCTACCTAAATAAACTTTATCTAGAAAACTATATAATTATTTAACTAATAAATTGATTAAATAAAACAATAAATTAAGAAAATCCAATAAAAGAAAAATAAATAAATGCTAAAACAAACATGGGATGCAAAACAAAATTATGGTGGTGCGGCTAGCATTTCGGAATGGGCTGAAGGATAAAACAAATTTGTAAGGCCCAGATATTATAAAAAAAAAGATTATAAAATAAAATTATAAAAAAAAACATGCTGGGCCAGATCGGGTCAGGGAGGTCCGGACCCATCTCACTCAAAATACACATGGGTTGGAAAAACCCTAAGACAATCAAATCTTTCTCTTATTAACAACAATTGATTGACCCTTCTTTCTCTCTACCACGCCTTTCTTCTTCTTCTCCAAGCTCAAACGCATGCCCTTGTTTCCACTCCATACCTACTCCCTTAATCCCTAGCCATACTCCCTCGGTCCCTCTTTGTTATCTAATACTCTTGTTGATTCTATTCTCTGTAAAACAACCACAAAATCGCTCTCAAAACTCCATCACGGTATCTATCTCAATAGTATTTCCAATGCGTTTTCAACAGTAAAACTCCTATCGAGTGATGTTCCCATATTCACTCGGTTTCAAACCCTCTCGTCTCCACCTCACTCGATCAAAACGACAGCAAAATTTGTTCAAACAACAACAACACTCTTTGTACAATAACAACGTTTGGTTCGCGATACAGCAAGGTTAACAAATGTTCATGATTTCAATGTTTCGACAAATGAAAGCAAATAGAGTCATAGACCATTGATACAATTTAAAGAAAGTGTTACCGATAGAGAGGAGAGTTTCTCTAGATTCGGGTACGACTCGATGTGGGATTTGTTTTCTGTTTTCTTTTGGCATTAGGAATTCCTTTTACATGTACTTTCTTGGTTTGTTTATTTTGTTTGTATGATTGTTGTCATGAACATCTCTCTCTTCTGATTTTTTGGATTCTCTGAATTGGGTTATTCGCCACTGCCATCAGTTTCTGTTGACGTTAATAGGGAAAAAAGTGTGTTAAGGTTTTAATGTAGCTTATGTTGAAGAAGTGTGGCATGGCTGTAAATGCAGGTTAGGATGGAGAATCAAGTTGGACACTTTTGAGGTTATGAGAGAGTATGGTAATGATTTTCTGTAGGTGGTCTGTGAGAGATATTTTTTTGGTTTTCTCTGTTGTTTTTAGTCAAATTTTGTATGTAGGGTGAATTTTGGAGAGTGATTTTGAGGGTAATGAAAGAGTGGTCTCCTCTCTCTGTTGTTTCTCTACCGTTTTATAACATATGAGAGGTGGAAATTGGGGGAAAGGTTGGTGAGGTTTTAAAAAAAAATTGGTGTACTAATGTCTGCTTTCCGGATTCAGTTTTTTTGTTATGTCTATATTTGTGCAACTTTTGGACTGGTATGAATTGGTTATATGCAAGACTTTAGACAATTGTAGTAGAGTTTGCAGACTGTTCTGTTTGGATTTGTGGTGGATTGGTTTAGAGCAGGTTATATAGAGGTGTGGACAGCAACATAGAAGTTTGATAGCATGGCTGTTTGGACAGGTTTAAGGCTAATTTACAACAAGCTTTGGCAGGGTTGCAGCATATTGATGCAGTTTTGGGACATCATCCTATGCTTGGGCTGTTATATTTCGGGTGACATCTTTCTGACCCTATTCTTTTCCTATTTTTATGTTTGTGATGCAAAACTATTGTTCTTCTTTTCTCATAACTTTCTGAAGGGTTTGAGGATATGTGGAAAATGATGATAAAGAGTTTAGGATTTGTGTGTATGTTGTTGTTTTTTGTGCTTCTATTATTTTTATTTGGCTATGGATGCTAGTTTTATGCAAGTTTAGGGACGGGTTTTGACAGTTAATGTGCATGTTTTTGGTTTGTTATGTTTAGACAGTTTTGGCTTGTTTTTCTGCAAAACAAATTGTTGGAAATGTTTGCTTGTTGACTTGGTTACTGCAGTAAAATTGTTTTTGAATTTCATTTCCTTTTGTGAACCAAAACTCATTTTGTGATTTGCAATTGGAACATGGCCCGTGATTGATTTTTTAAAATTTTGATTTTTATGAAGCCTTTGAATCTGGACTTAGCACATGATTGAAAACACCCTTTGAATTTATGATTCCTAACACAAACCCTAATGATGAGATTAGAATAAAAACTTTCCTTTAAAAATTTGTTCATGTTTGGAATTTCTATTCAAATATTGATGGTTTACTAACCCTTTCTCTCTTGTTTCATGAACAATGAAGATTGGATGGAAAAAGAAAGGTTTAAAGATGAAGAGGCCGTGGCTAGAAAGAAGCTTGGAATTCTCTTGAAGAAGATGAAGATCTTGTAGAATAGCCTTAGGAATTTGAATGTAACATTATTTTCTTGAATGTATATTTAGAACACTTTGTAAGAAAAACTTGTGTATGACTTTCTTGTATGAATACGACTATGTATTGTAATCCAACAACCTTGAATTCAAATAAAGCTTCCTTTAATTTAAATTCAAACTTGAGATCTTCCTCTTTGAATATTCCCTCTCAAGACTTCATGTTTAATAACGACTTAGAGACTTGATCATAACTTGCACCTGCACATTGAATTCCAAGAAATACTTATGGTATTTGTGCATTAGGAAACTTAAATGAATACTTTCCAAATCATATCTTCAATTCTTAATGGAAACTTAACTTCCATCTTAACAATGACTCACACTAAATGCAATAAAGACTTGAGAGAGAAATGATGCCTTGACTGAACGAGCAACAAAATGACAAACATTTTGAGTGCATATTAAAGACGAAGATAAGATTTGAAGCACATAATAATATCTTTGATGAACAGCAGTTGATGAATTAACAACCTCAAACACCATGGCTAAAACCTTGTTCCTCTTGCACTTGATCTTGAGTTGTCTTTGAAGCAGATGAAAGAAACATTTCACAATACCCAGGGATCCAAAACCCTAGTCTCTTGACAAACAAAAGGGAAATAAACCCTAATCCAGGGTCTGAAGAACTTGAATGAGAGCTGGCCTCTTAACTTGATGAGAAATAAATTCGCGATAACCATACTTCAAAACCTAATTCCACATAGACCACTGCTAAAGGAGCAACCCGAGAAATCAAATGTATTGAATGTAGAAGCCTCAAACCACTAAAAAATCCTAGCTTGCATGACCACTAATTCTTTTGAAGCAATATGTTTTATGGATGAATGTGCACTATGCAGATGAATCTAGTAGGATGTATGCAGATGATATGAAAAGCCTAAGCCATACACAAGTAAAAGGTAGGACAAATTTGGGGTATGACAATGATGATATGATGTTATGATGTCATGTTCATGTTAGATAGATAGCAAACACAAAAAAACCACACAAGAGCCTTAGGTTTAAAGGCTTGCATGAGGTCCATAGGTAAGTACCCTTTTCTATTGAAGTTAAATTGGCTTAACCTATCCTAAAATAGTAATCGGGTTCTAGGGATCTCATATCATGGATCTTTCTTGAAGGTTTTATTTTAGTACAACAATTGATTTCCCACCAAAACATCCCACGAGTAGTATCTCAATGAGTGTAGCATCGAGTATCAACCAACCTTGAACTGCACCAAAGCCGACCATCTCACTACCTTCTAATGGCCAAGATGGGTCAATTAAGGTTCTAAAAGTCAGTTAGTGCCAAGGACACCATGCAGAAGCCTAATGTTATCCTCGAATGACTCAAGGAACATTAGTACAATCAAAAGTGTCGCACTAACTGTAGCCATCACTTCAACTATATTGTTCTACACCGTACAGTTTCCATGATCTATTGCTACTTACCTAAAGTATCCCTAGATCCGGGTGTAGAATCTTTGCATGTAAATAAACCCAAGCAACCCTTAAATTTAAAGCAAACAAGGCAAACACTAAAATAAGTAAAAGTGATCTAAACTCTAAGATAACCCCTTTTTTTTAATTATTTCCCCAGCAGAGTCGCCAGTGTAAGTACGAAATGCGCCTAAGAGGGGGGTGAATTAGGTACTTTAAAAATTTCTGGTTTTAGCGATGATGGATATTATTTTTCTGAATTATGGTGAGCTTATGAAAGAGTAAAGTGCATAAAAATAAAGAGACACAAGCGATATATCCTGGTTACCCTCATAGTCCGAGAGTACTCCAGTCCCCTTTCAACATGAAAGAGATTTCCTTATTGTGGAAAACTTAAACAAGAACTACCCAAAAACAAGAACAATCCTATTGGACCAAGAACAATCCTCTTGGATTTTAACTATGTCAACAATGAGAACAATCCTCTCAAAGTGACTTTACTTGTATCCAACAATCCTGGAAAAACAAGATTTATAAAACCACTTAAGCTTATTTCCAACAATCCTAAAAAATAAGCAAGTATATAACAATATTTGATTTGAGTGAGTTTGAGTAGAAATGATCACTTTGAGTGATTTAATCAATGAATTAATATTCTCTTCTAATGATAATAGTATACAATGACTCAAGATATATAATTCTCAAATTTTTCTGGTTAACAATATGTGAAAGTGTGTAGAAAACTTGTGTATGAAAATGTATAACAGCTTGAGTTTGATTTTTGAAAATTCAGAAAATATAATTGGAAGAGGTGTTGAAATGATTTTGAAAATGAGTATTTATATGTTCATAGCACCTTTTTGAAACAACATAAAGTTCTATAAATGAATCATGAACAATTGCCAAGATTGAGTGAAAGGTTTCCATGAAATGGTGTTATGAACAAGCATGTGTAAAGCTGTTGTTTTTCAAAATCGTGCAGCATGTAATCGATTGCACCCTTTATGTAAATCAATTTTACGGGGTTTCAACAGATATAAATTCAAATATTTTGAGTGTGCAATCGATTGCACAAGAGTGTAAATCGATTGCATTTGAAGTCAGTAGCAAAAATTGATTGAGTGCAATCGATTGCATAAACATGTAAATTGATTGCACTTAGAAACAGTAGCAAATGTTTTGAAAAATTGTAGCATGCAATCGATTTCACTAATATGCAAATCGATTGCACTCAAGTGAAAAACGATTTTTAGCTTAGAAAAACTTGAGTAAATATTTGGACATTATAAAATATTTCTTTTGACCATTGAGCATCTATGTCTTAAGTTCAAAGTAAGTATTATCATTATACCTTGAAATTTGCTAAGTGCTTGAACTGAAGACTTTATCCACAGATGCTTTTAGCTTGATCACTTATTAAATGTCCCCAGCAGAGTCGCCAGTTCTGTGATACGGTGGGAAGAACTGACTGTTTTTTGGAATGCTGGTTTGCGTTTTGCGTTTGTTTTTGCAAAATGTCGCGGTAAGCAAGAGTCGCCACCGACTTTTATTTTATCCAACAAGGAAAGGAAAAAAAGCACAGAAAAATTCCTTTTTCGAGATACTTCTCGGGTTCGAGGGGTAGATTATAGAAAGGGAAGGTGTTAGCACCCTTTCTATCCATGGTTATCCATGGGCTCTTAGGTACTTGCTCAATTGTTTTCAAAATTGTTTTTCTTTGTGCTTGTGGGTTTTGAAAAAAAGTTTTTGTTTTGAAACTTCGATTTAACTCTTGCTTCTGTCCTCAAGAGTGTAATGAAGTGTTTTGAAAACTTTGTTCAAAAAGGAGTGTAAGTGTGAAAAGCTTTTGTTTTTTCAAAGAGCAAGTATCTAAGAACCATCTACCTACTCGAAAAAGGAATCGTTCTATGCTAATTTCCTTTAGACAATGATATCCCACTATTGATGAGTAGGTAGCACCGTCGTTGGAGTTTAAGGGTCAATTCGAACGAGGGACATACGGTCACTAAAGAAATGTTAGGACGCCTTAGCGGTAACCCTAATGTCTTAGATCATTTGTTTGAGGCAACAACATCCGAGGCAACCATTTCGAGGTGACTATGATCTCTTAGACAAGAGGACGACCTCTAAAACGACCTATACTCAATGACCGTGTACGAAGACAACCAAGTGGGGTGTACCCTAAGAGTGCGCATGTGCGAGTGTGTCATTTTCAATTTATCTTTATCTTTATACATGTTAAGAGTGGTCTAATTTGATTTTAGGTTAAAACAATCACTCTTGTCATGCAAACCCTATTATCAAACATCTAGCAGTTATAATTTGCGGAAATAAAATGCGGAATTTAAATTACAAGGCGTCGGGTATTTACATCGCCAAAGACAAACCCTTTGAAAAATAAAATAAAGCGATAAAAATAATTAAATGTCCTATTTAACTATTACAATCCGGAAGCAGGTACATTATTGGATAAAAATAAGTAACGCGCGTGGGAAATTGAATCGAATGCGAATTTTAGGGTTTTGACCCTTTTGGTTAAAGAAAATATACTTTTTTTTGTTTTTGTTGTTTTTATTGTAAGAAAGAAAATAAACCTAAGTTAAATAACTAAATTAAATTAATAAATTAATTAAATGAAAAATAAATTATTTTTGGAGTTTTTGATTATTTAGGAAAGAAATTAAAAATGATTAAATTAGTGGTTAATGTCTAATTAAGTCTAATTAATTAAAATTATTTACAAAAAATGAATTAAGGTTTTCTAATTAAAAACCTAATCAATTAATAAATTTATTAAGAAAAATAAAAGCGTAAAATTTGATTGAAATAAAAATATTTTTTGTGATTTTATTTAATAAAAACAGAATTTTGTGATTGGTTAGAAAATTAAATACAACAATTAAAGTATTTAAACAAAAAATAAATAAAAGAGAAAAGAAGAATTGGGCCTACTTTTGAAGGGTGGTGGTAGCAATTTGAAGGCCCATTATCAGCTAGCCCGTTTGACTTTCTCTGATCCAGTGTGGGCGCATTGACTAGGGCCTTGGTGTACCTCCAGTCATGGACCACCAAATCTGGCCATTGGCCATCTGGCGCCTAGATGGGTGAGGGATCATGGTAGACTGCAAACTTGAGCGTGCATACAATCACTTGAAAACAAAAATTATTGAGAAAGTGAGGGACCTGGGATTCGAACCCAGGTCCTGAGGGAGAATGCACTACACGCTTGCCACTACGCCACATTGCCTTGTTTGCTAATATAATAAGTATCAATAATAATATATTAAAACAAAACAATTGCCAGCAAAACAAAAAAAACGCGCAAAATTATTTGAATTGGCCAACAGATGGATGACACGAGTTCATCCCTGACCTCAAACCCCTGTAACTTTACTTGCGGATTTTTATCCGCAGCTAAAGGCGCAGCTTGCTCCTAAAATCGTCCCCAGGCAATAAAAATAACTTTCAAAGGCATGGTCGTGTTTGTCTCAACCTCCTGGATACAGCCATGCCCATCACGTGGACCAATTTTTCCTGAAATAAAAACCCCTAAAAACATAAACAAAACCCTAGCCATGGCGTTTTATGGTTACAGTGCATATAAATCAAATTGGCTATTGCCAATAGCTTGCAAATGATATAAGTGTCAGGAATATGCAGTTATTTCATTCAAATGATGCCAGAATAAACCAACTCGAATTCAAGAACAGGGATGAGTTACGTGAGACTTACAGCGCGTATGGAGGCTTGAGGATCCGTGGTTTTGATCCAGTTAGCTTGTGTGAATGGTCAGGAATCGATTGAGACCACTCTCCCATCCTGAAACTGCCTCTAACCCTGATTTTGATCTCTCACTTTTTTGTGATTTTTTCAGTTCTTGTTCTGCCTCTTCCAACACTTGGCAACCCTTATTTTGTGTGCTTTAGCTTCCTTATGTATCACTCAGTGCATTAGGTTAATAAAATTGATCCAAATCTTGCCTTATCAATGCTTGCATATTTGATTTGATCTCCATTTACAAACTTGCCAAATTTTCCTTATTTCCAATCTTTTTGCACATGATTTGATTTGATACGAATTTGATGATAATAATTGTTGTATTTGGAGCTTGAAATAGCCAAAAGATCATGTGTTATCAAAGCTTTAGATTTTATATGATTTTATTTGATTTAAAATAAATTAATTCAAATAAAAATCAAATTAAATAATAAAAATGTGATGTGGACACATGGATGAAGTTAAAGCATGTGGGAAATAATTCAAACTCAATTCAAGTGGAAAAGAATGGGCCCATTTGGCAAAATTTGAAGTTTTGGGGATAGTTGACTTTTGGCAATTTTACAGAAAAGTCCAACTTCAACAATGCATAACTTCTTCAATTTTGAACTTTTGGAAGTGTTCTTGGACTTTCTAGAAATCTTGAGATGTCCTCTAATCTACCCTTTTGGTATCATCTCATTTTTATGTTCCATGCTCATGTTATAAGCTTTGGAAAAAAGGTGTTTTTGTTGACTTTCAAAAATGACCTATAATGTCCAAATTTATAACTTCTTGTGAGTGCATTTTTTTATCTTGGGGTATGATGATGGGTTGTAGGTAATTGCATCCTCTTCAAAATGAGCTTTGGATGGGTCATTTATCATAAAGTATGAGAAAGTTATGCTTGGTCAAAGTTGGGTTGACTTTTCCTGCAAAATCCTAATTTAGCAACTTTTGAACCTTGATGAATTTTGAGCAATCCTTGATGAATCATGATCAAAACTTGATAAAATGATGAAATATCCTTCAAAATGAGAATGTTGACAAAAAATCTGGAGGTTTGACTGTTTGTAGGTCACAATTGACTTTTGCCCTAGCACAGTTGATTTTTGGACCTTTGAGCAATTTGACTGAGCAAACTTCCTCTGCAAGGCTTGAAACTTGACATGGATGATATTGAGAACATATTAGAACATTAGGGAGCACTTGAGGTCATTTGGACTCAAGGATATTGATGCAACACAAAACCCGAATTTGGGGTTGACTGCCTTAGGAGGGAGCTTGTCTGACCCATCCTTGAGTAAACTTTAAGCAACTTGGAGACTTTTCTTGCAATGTCTTGAGAAATATGGGAGGGAAAATTTTGGGGTACAACAGCTGCCCCTGTTCAATCTTCTTAAACCTGAGGATGTAGATTGGTTTTCATGCCTTTCGTGATCCGAAGGTGGAAGATGATTGAACACTAGAGTGCCCAGAAATTTGCACTCGCATGAAGTGTATCAGCCTTGTGATGTCGGGAATGGGCTTACAGATTCCATTTGGAGGAGTTTTGATCGCATAAGAGATTCCTTAGCGAGAGTTTGTATACCTGTTGTTGTGGAAGATTCCGCTGGGGAAGTCTATTTTTTGTTGAGATTTAGGAACTTGCATGTACTTCAACCGAGAGAACATCTCTGCTGAGTTTTAAGAACTTGTCCATAATTCAACTGGGGGGAAACATCTTCATCGAGATTTAAGAACTCGCCCATAATTCGACCGAGAAAACTTCTCTGCCGAGATTTAGGAACTGCCTGTAATTCAATGGAGGAACTTCGTCGAGATTTAGGACCTTGTCTGTAATTCAACTGAGGATAATTCTGTTGAGATTTAAGAACTGGTCAGTAATTCGACTGAGGGAAACATCTTCATCGAGATTTAAGAACTTGCCCGTAATTCAACTGAGAAAAATCTGCTGAGATTTAGGAATTGTCTGTAATTCGACGGAGGAACTTGTCGAGATTTATGACCCTATCTGTAATTCAACTGAGGATAATTCTGTTGAGATTTAAGAACTGGTTAGTACTTCGACTGAGGGAAACATCTTCATCGAGATTTAAGAATTTTCCCGTAATTCAACTGAGAAAACTCTGCTGAGATTTAGGAACTATCTGTAATTCAACTGAGGAACTTGTCAAGATTTAGGACCTTATCTGTAATTCAACTGAGGATAATTCTGTTGAGATTTAAGAACTGGTCAGTACTTCGACTGAGGGAAACATCTTCATCGAGATTTAAGAACTTGCCCGTAATTCAACTGAGAAAACTCTGCTGAGATTTAGGAACTCGTCTATAATTCAACGGAGGAACTTGTCGAGATTTAGGACCTTATCTGTAATTCAACTGAGGATAATTCTGTTGAGATTTAAGAACTGGTCGGTAATTCGACTTTGGTAAAAGCTTCATAGCTTTGAATTTTATAAGAATTTAACCGCATCCTTCCTGAAAGGTAGAGGTTAGATGTATGCAATGCATGATATGTATCAAGCAACGATGTTCTCAAAATAAATGAGATTGTGTTGTACGATGCGTATATGCATGTGTCGTGATGTATGTAATATTTTCAGCTGGGGAAAATAAATCCCGGATAGCTACTGGGGAAAAGAGTTGAATTCTTCGTTTCCGTTGGGGATGGCGCACGAAGATGATTGTGAGGATAAACCTGCAGGAGAGGATAACTTTGTTGGGGAATAAACTGATGAGGAGATTACTATGTGGGGAAGAAATGTTCTGTTGAGGATTCCACCGATAAATCCCGCTGGGGATGAATTAATGTTGCTGGTGATACTGAATCTTATTGGGGATTGAATTCCTGTTTGTGAAAGGAATGAACTCCGCTGGAGATGATCTTCGGTTGCGACTTCACTAGGGATAACCTTTTAGACTCTAATGGGGATAATCCTTTGAGCTCTGATGGGGACAATCTTCCAAAGTCAACTGGGGATGATTCTCCAAACTCCATTGGGGAAGCTTTTTCAGACTGCGCTGGAAAAGATTCAGACTCCACTGGGGATATCTTGTACTCTGTCGGGGAATATTCTTATATTCTGCTGGGGAATATAAAGACCTTTCAGTGCTGATGGTAGATAAACTCTTCTTGGGGAGAATATTATCGATTCATTCACAGTTGCAAGTCTCAACTGGGGAGAGTTAACATTATTGTCCTTTTCTTACACTGCAGGGAGTGAAAGTGTCTCGGTCATATTCTTCAGTTGAATCTACCTTGTACCTGGTGGATAGAGCAATTGTAAAGCTTGGACAATTCTTATTTACCCCTGCTTCTGATATTACAAGTAATCGTCTTTTGTTTCGCATGTAAATATTCATGAGCAGCAATTAATGTCAAATGCATATATCAAAAATAAACATTGGACGTTCTTTGCAAAACAAAACAAAAAAAGGAAAAAATAGTTTAAATTTCATTGAAAATGAATTGTATTGATTTTGAAGTTTAGCCTGTAAATAGGCATTTTTTGTACAAGAGGCTGACGTCGTAGTAAGAGAATGCCGCCGAACAAATAGAATTTATACAATTTGTAATAAACAAAGAAAAACATCTATGTGAATAATCCCACTGGGTTCCAACTCTGCTATTGTCTTTATGTCCTCGAGCATCTCATCACTTTCCTACTTGGTTGAAGGTAGATCGGATTGATTAGTGTCGTCCGAGCTTGATAGTCGATACCGAATTCTGGTTGCAAGGTGATCCAATGAGACATAGTGTTACGCTTTAATCCCTAATTATTGCCTGGACCGCCCTTTTGGGTTTTCAGTCTACCGGGATACCCTTTTTTTCCCAAGCCGCCTTTTCAGGTTTTCGACTTGCCGGGTGTACAGTTTTTTTTTTCATTTTCATCCCTCATTTTTGCCCGAACCCTTTTGGTTCGCCGGGAAGCCCTTATTTTTGCCTAGGCCAGTCAACCTAGCGGGTCTTTGATTATGCGTAGTATCTTTTCATTATGTCTGCATTGACGGGATGAGGAAGTTCGTCACCATCCATGGTGGCTAGAATCATAGCTCCTCCTGAGAAAATGTTCTTAACCACAAATGGCCCTTCGTAAGCAGGGGTCTATTTGCCCCTTGGATCAACTTGTGGCAGTATGATGCGCTTGATAACCAGGTCCCCAACTTGATACTCTTGTCGTCTAACTTTCTTGTTAAATGCCTTGATCATCCGCTTTTGATACGTTTGACCATGACAAATAGCAGTAAGTCTCTTTTCGTCGATTAAATTCAGCTGATCAAGCCGGGTCTGAATCCAGTCATCTTCGCTTAAACATGTATCCTTCATAATCCGAAGAGAGGGTATCTGAACTTCGATGGGCAATACGGCCTCCATGCCATATACCAAGGAATAGGGTGTTGCCCCTGTTGACGTCCACGCTGAGGTATGGTACCCATGAAGAGAAAATGGTAACATCTCGTGCCAATCTTTGTATGTCACCGTCATCTTCTGCATAATATTCTTAATATTCTTATTAGCCGCTTCTACAGCCCCATTCATCTTCGGCCGATAAGGAGAAGAGTTGTGATGCTGTATTTTAAACTGCTTGCAGAGCTTGGTGATCATCTTGTTATTGAGGTTAGTACCATTGTCCGTAATGATCCTCTCTAGTACACCATATCGACAAATCAGATTGTGCCGAGCGAACCGTGCCACGACGTTCTTGGTTACAGTAGCAAAGGAAGCTGCTTCAACCCACTTTGTAAAGTAATCAATAGCCACCAAGATGAAACGATGCTCGTTAGATGCCGTAGGTCTGATCTCGCTGATCATGTCGATGCCCCACATTGCAACAGGCCATGGAGCCGTCAAGACGTTCAGAGGTACTGGAGGTATGTGCACCTTATCAGCATAGACTTGGAACTTGTGACAGGTCCGAGAATGTTGATAACAGTCGGCTTCCATCATGGACCAATAATATCCTTCCCGTAGGATTTTCTTTGCCATGGTGTGTCCATTGGAATGAGTCCCGAAAGTACCTTCATGTAAATCTACCATGATCCTTTCTATCTCGTTCTTATCCACGCATCGTAGCAAGGTTGAATCATGGTTACGCTTATAAAGGATACCATTACTGATGAAGAACTTCGCCACGAACCTCCTCAGAAACTTCTTATCATTAACAGATGCACCCTCGGGGTACTCTTGAGCTTCAAGATACCTCTTTACCTCATGAAACCAGGGTTTATCTGTTACCTCTTCAGTCTTAATGTCACAACAATGTGCAGGTTCGTCCAACCTTTCAATGGTAATCTGGGGAGCTTCGTTGTCCCAATTGACTTTGAACATAGAAGACATCGTAGCTAGCGCGTCTGCCAACTGATTCTCCTCTCTAGGGAAGTGTTCAAAGGTTATCTCCTCGAAGTGCAGAAGCAACGTCAACACATACTCCTTGTAAGGAATAAGATTAGGGTGTTTCGTATCCCACTCGCTTTTGATCTGACTGATCACGAGAGTGGAATCTCCGAAAACACTTAAGAACTTAATCCTTAGGTCAATTGCTGCTCGAAGACCCATAATGCATGCTTCATACTCCGCCATGTTGTTGGTGCAGTTGAAACATAGTCGGGCGGTGAATGGAGTATGAGAGCCTTTATGAGATATGATCACGACGCTAATGCCATTTCCCAAAGCGTTTGAAGCTCCATCAAAGTACATAGACCATCGGGATCCCTCCTCAGGTCCTTCATCTGGTCCAGGTGTCTCACAGTCAGTTACTAACATAATGTTCTCATCCGGGAATTCAAAGTTCATAGACTGGTAATCGTCCACTGCCTGATGTGCCAAATGGTCTGCCAACACACTTCCCTTGATTTCCTTTTGGGTCGTATATTAGATGTCATACTCAGTCAAGATCATCTGCCATCTTGCTATTCTTCCGGACAAGGCAGGTTTCTCGAAGATATACTTGATTGGATCCATCTTTGATATCAATAGAGTAGTGTGAGTCAGCATATACTGTCTCAGCCGACGAGCAGCCCATGCCAAAGCACAGCAAGTTTTCTCGAGCAACGAGTATCGGGTCTCGCAGTCGATAAACTTTTTGCTAAGGTAATAAATAGCATGCTCTTTTCGGCCAGACTCGTCATGCTGACCCAGCACACACCCCATTGATTTGTCAAGTACTGTCAAGTATAGGATCAGATGTCTCCCTTCAACTGGCGGCATCAGAATAGGTGGCTCTTGAAGATACTCCTTGATTCTTTTGAAAGCGGCCTAACATTCATCGTTCCATCTTACCACTTGATCTTTCTTTAGTAACCTGAAGATTGGCTCACAAGTAGCAGTCAGGTGTGAGATGAATCGGGCAATATAGTTTAGACATCCCAAAAAGCCTCTGACTTATTTTTCTATTCGGGGAGCTGGCATTTCCTGTATAGCCTTCACCTTTGCAGGATCCACTTGAATACCTTTGTCACTTACAAAGAAACCCAGCAGCTTACCAGATCTCACTCCGAAGGTGCACTTGTTCGGGTTTAACCTCAGCTTGTACAACTTCAACCTGTCAAATAACTTCTGAAGATGGTCAAGATGCTCTTCTTCAGTCTGGGATCTCGCAATCATGTCATCGACGTATACCTCAATCTCATGATGGATCATGTCATGGAACAAGGCGACCATGGCGCGCTGATATGTGGCCCCGACATTTTTCAATCCAAAAGGCATGACCTTGTAGCAAAAGGTGCCCTATTTAGTAACAAAGGTTGTCTTCTCCATATCTTCGGGAGCCATTTTAATCTGATTGTAACCGGAGAAACCATCCATAAAGGAGAAGACCTTATGTTGTGCGGAGTTGTCAACCAGAATGTCGATATGAGGTAGAGGGAAGTCATCCTTGGGGCTTGCCCTGTTTAGATCCCTATAGTCGACACACATTAGAACCTTACCATCCTTCTTCAGTACTGGAACCACGTTGGCCACCCACTGTGGGTAAGAAGTAACTTCTAGAAAACTGGCGTCAAACTGCTTCATCACCTCAGCCTTGATTTTCTCAGACATCTCTGGGCGCATTCGGTGGACCTTCTGTTTTACTGGAGGACAGTCTTCCTTGGTAGGAAATCGGTGAACCACAATATCGGTATCCAACCCATGCATATCTTCATTAGACCAGGCAAAGATCTTAACATAGTCATGCAGCATCTGAATCAATCATTGTTTAACACTAGCTTCCAGATTTGCACCGATCTTGACCTCTTTCTTGTCTACCTCTGTACCCAGATTTACTGTTTCCACTGGCTCTTCGTGCGGTTGTATAGCCCTCTCTTCCTGAAATAACAGTCTAGCAAGTTCACCAGGCACTTCGCAATCATCTTCACCTTCATCTTCGGCTAAGTTGATCGGACTTTCGAAGTCATAACTGGCAGTAGCAGAGTCGTTATCAGTAGGATCCAGAGTGGATGTAGACCTATATATGTGAGTGTGTGTAAAATAGCGGTTTTGCAATATAAAAAGAAAAATAAGGAGCGCTAAATTTGAAATGCAAGAAATGTCCAATGCTTTTATTAATGATATATGTAGATGACACACATAAGGCCCTCACAAACAAAGCCACGGTGCCTCGGGTAAGACATCGGGCCATAAAGTTTAAAATATTGTCTGTTACAAATACAAAACAAAAGTCTCATTACTGGGTAACAAAAGAAATTGGGATGAAGTCCTTTGCTGTCCAGTTGCTTAGTCCACCATCAGTAGTAGGATAGATCCAACTTTCAAACTCAGATTCTTCAACATCGTCTTCAATGGCATTCACTCCTGAATTGCTGATAAACATGGGAGGTCTTCCGATCTGTGCACTCCGAACAGCCCTTTGAGCTTCTGCAGTGAAACCCAAACCAAACTTGTTAATCTTATGTGCAAAATCAGGGAGTTGGCCCCAATTTGCACACCAACCTTTCTCAACAATAGCTCGGGCATCCTTGAGGGAAGCCATCTTCATTGGAGGATCTTCAGTAACAGTCTCAGCTGATGGCAGTGTCTGGGGAACCTCTTCAAAATGCTGAAACGGTGTCTCAATGAACTCCCCGTCCATCTCTACATATCGAAAAGAGTTGAGGTGGCTCACCATGTACTCTTCCTTTCCTCGTACCGTAACAATTTTCCCTTTGATTGGGTATTTCAGCATCTGGTGAAGCGTAGAGGTGACTACCCAAACTTTGTGGATCCACGGGCGACCCAACAAACAAGAATAGGATGGCTGAATGTCCATCACATAAAAAGTAGACGTCAAAATCTAAGAACCAACCTTCACTGGAATATCCACTTCTCCATGTACCATTCTCTTGGACCCGTCAAAGGCCCTAACAACAATGTTATTTGGCTTCAGCTCCAACCCCTCACAGTCTAACCGGTCCAAAGCTTTCTTAGGCAAAACGTTCAACGAAGACCCCGTATCCACCAATACATGAGCTAGAGTAGTGCCCCTGCATTCAACAGAGACATGTAGGGCATCATTGTGATTCCTCCCCTTAGCAGGCAAGTCTGCATCGGAGAAACCCAACCCATTATCTACTGTCATACTAGCCACGCAATCTTTAAACTGATCATCTGATGTCTCATACGGCACGTGCGTAGTCTTCAGGAAAGCAATTAGAGCCTTGGCATGGGCTTCTGAGCATAGCAACAGAGACAACAGAGAGATTTTGGATGCGGTTTGCCCCAGCTGCTCGACTACATTGTAGTCGCTCTTTTTGATGATCTTCAAAATTTCTTCCATCTCTTGTCTAGAGGCTTCAACAGTAATCCTCTTCGGTGCCTCCGTCCGGGCAGGCTCATCAGTGGTCCCTTTGCTCCGAGTATCAGATGACTCGGCAACAGGGGTAAGAATAGGAACATGAACAGGAATAGTATCAGGTGTACTGGCCGGCGTAATAACAACAGGTTTCTGAACAATTGGTGGAGAGATCTCAGGGGAGAAAAGTCTTCTGTTGCGGGTGACCTTGGCAGGTCCAACAATATTGCTGACGTCAGTATCATCCTTTTCAGCACTCAAGTTTTGCTTAACTCCGTGATAGTAAACGTCATCCCCGTAGTGCCATGGGACAACTTTATTTGATGTATAGGGGATAGGCCCAGGAATGGTGATGATCAACGGTGCAATTCTCGGAACAAATGTAATTCTAACAGGCTTTCTCGAGGAAGCTTGGAAGAATTATCGAAAATGGTGATTATAGAAACTTCTTCAGTAGGAACCAAAGGAACAAAAGTCTTCTCAAACAGAATTTCTTTATTTCCATCAGGCGTTGGACACCTGACTTCAAAAGATGGCAACCAGTAGGTAGGACGGCACACAAATGGCAACCTTCGCCACAGCCCAGAAATAAACCGGCTAACAGAAGGTTCTTCTTCACAGTCATCAATGGAGTAACAATGTCTTCCACAGAAACCACAAACGAGTCTTCCTCTACAGCATTCACTCCATGCTTGGGCATAGGAGCAGTCACAACATTAGGCCTTTCCGGCGCTTCGAACTCAATCTCTTTAGCATCGATCAAGTCTTGTACCTTATTCTTTAAAACCCAACAGTCATTCGTGTCATGCCCCGGGCTATCGGAGTGAAAAGCATAGCGGGCGTTTGGATTATACATGGGTGATGTTGTGTTGGGATTCTTCGGGGCCTCCTTCGAAATCACCAAGTTGGTCTTTAATAAATGCGGCAGAATCTGAGATAAAGTCATGTTGAGCTGAGTGAGTTGTCTTCGGGGTATCTCGGCCCTTGGCTGATTGTTGCGCTGAGGAGCAACAGAAGGTCTTGATATAACCACCGCATTGACTGCTTGGCGGCGTTCAGGTCTATTCTGGCTTTTTGAACTGTAAACAACACTGGACTCCTTCTTAAAAGGCTTCTTCTAGGAACTAGACGAAGCACCCTTCTGTATCTTTCTAGATTTGATACCGGCCTCAATTCTTTCCCCGGTCATAATCAGCTCAGTAAACCCAGACGATGAGCTTCCAATCAGATGGTTGAAATACGGACCAGACAAGGTCCCCAGAAACATATCCACTATCTCCCTATCTGCCAAGGGAGGTTGCACTCTACCAGCAAGGTCCCTCCACTTATGAGCGTAATCTTTGAATCCTTCGCCCGCACCTATAAACATACCCTGGAGTTGGGTACGCGTGGGAGCGAGGTCGGCATTGTATTGGTACTGCTTGTAGAAAGCAGCAGCCAAATCCTCCCAATTACGGATACTAGCTCCTTCCAGCTGGTAAAACCATTCAAGCTGAGTCCCTGAAACACTGTCTTGAAAGAAGTGGATCCAGAGATTCTTATCAGCGGTGTATGGCTGAACCTTTCTAACATACAAGCGGAGGTGCAGTTTTGGGCAAGAAACCCCGTCGTATTTAGCGAAGATTGGTGCTTTAAATTTGTGGGGAATCACCACCCCAGACGACAAACCCAAGTCTCCAAAGTACAGACCAGGCATATTCTGAACTTCCATCGCGCTCAACCGGTCTTCCAGTTGCTTATATCTATCCTCAGCCGGAGGATACTGGTCTTTGTTAAAGTCAGTCTCGTGGTCAGATACAACAGTGCTAGGCACCCTCCTTTCTTCTTGGTTTTCTCCCCCTCCAGATGAGTGGGATAGATTGATTCATCTTGCAGCCTATTTCCAAACCTGTGACCCATGTTCAGGAGGACTATCTTCTTCTTCTTCTTCTTCTTCTTCTTCTTATCCTTCAGGATAAGGGTCTTCATATCTTGCTGAACCTTAGCCAAATTCATGAACATTTCTTGAAATTGAGCGTTTTGAGCTTGTAGAGCCTTGATAGCTTGATCAGTTGATGTTTTAGCATACATGATGTACTGAAATAAACAGCAAAGAAGATGAGAAAACCTGTAAGGGTACCCGTTATGAGGTCCATGGAATGAAATGTGCATGATATGATTTCAAAGACTTTAGAGATTCAAATTCGTAAACCAAAATGAAACACACTTTTATTAGATAAACTTTGTATTCAAATTTTCAACAGATGCCTTTAAGGCGTTACAAAAAAGGAAATACTGAAAAATAAATCAAAACTAGAAATAATCAAAGGACATCAGCGCTCCCATGGTCGTTTGCCTTTGGTGCTGACATAGTCATTGAGGATCTGCTCATTCTAAAATTGCCTTGTCAACTTCAGGATCTTTCGCTCTTGCTCGTGATACTTTTCTCTGTAAGTATCCCGTTCTTCCCTTAGCTGCATCCAAGACCTCTTTAATGCCCCAATGTCAGTAGGCATGTAAGGGTGGAGGATGGTAGGAGGTACCCCTTCTTCATCAGCAAGTTCAACTATCACAGGCAAGACAACTTCGTACGGCATTCCCAGATTCTGAGCACATGTACGAACCCACCGGAGATATGGTTCCATTGGAAGAGAAGTCTTCGCACCTAGCTCGTGCGAATCAGACCTGTGTACCCTATCCCAAGCTCGTATGAACCTGCGGCGTTGCTCATCACTATCCCCTTAGAAATCAAAGACAATACTTGGCATTAACAACTCATGAGGTCCTTCCCTCCTAGCTCGCCCAAACTGACGTAAGGCCAAACACGGATTATAGGTGATCCCCCCATTGATTCCTAGCAGTGGAAAATTGGGCTATTCCCCACAGCGATCAATAATAGCCACGTCTTCCATGCCCTTGATAGTCCAAATGATGTCATTATGAGAGAGATACATAACCCTGTAGGCCCAACCCATGCCTTCCTTATTCTTCAAAACGGATTTGGGGAGGTGAGAAATAAACCACCTCGCCAACAATGGTGCACAACACATAAGGGTTCCCCGTTTTCGAGCAGTACAGGCATAAAGAGAGTGCAAAATGTCACCCAAGAGAGTGGGTACCGGATTACAGGAAATGAAGATCTTTACCGCATTCACGTCAACAAAGGAATCTGAGTTAGGAAACAACACCAAACCATATATGAGAAGAGCCAGAATGTCTTCAAATGCCTGAAAGTCTAGACTGTCCCAGAACTGATTAGCCCGATCAACCAAAAATTTAGCCAAGAAGCCTTTTGTCCCACTTCTAGTCTCCTAGTTTGACATTACCTCAGCCTTTGTCAGATGGAGGGCTGAAGCAATCTCTTTCGGCCTAATGACTTTCTCCCAACCTGTAAACGGGGTCTTCTAAAGAATGGAGATACCAAGCAGATCAGTGAACTCTTCCAAGGTAGGGACCAACTAGTAGTCCGGAAAAGTAAATCAATGGTACAGTGGATCAAAGAACTGGACTAAGACACTCATCATTTGTTCATCCATCTTGGAGGTGACCAAACCCATGAGGTGACCATGTCTTCTGATAAAAGAGGAAGTATCTGGAATCTTTGCAACCAATTCCTTAAGCTGGGTGGGAATCTGGACAAAGTTGATCCGAGTAGTGTTTCTATGCATGGGTGCCATGACCTACAAAATAGAACAAAGATGAATCCCCTTTGTCTTTGAAATAGGTTAGTCCAATGCAATATGCATGCAATGTCATGATGCATGATGTCATGATAGAAATACGTCACAAGTATTCACAGATAACAAACATGGTAAGGGCAAACAAGTCACACAGATAGCCCTTAGATTTCAGGCTGGCAAGGAGTTTTAGGTATTAACCTCTTTCAGTTCAGTTGGTTTAAACCTGTCCTAGAAATAGTAACCGGGTTCTATAGGATCTCAATGTCACTGACTACCCTCGATCGGTCATAATTCCAGTTTAGCAACCTTTTCTTGCGGCCGGAATCATCCCGAGAGTTTGGTCTCAATGAGTGTAGCATACTGCTACTGTTCTATGGCCAAGTTGGTCAATTAAAGGTTCTAAGGTCAGTTGGTGCTTAATGACCCCTTAGCATACCCATATTATCCTCGTTGCACCACAAGGGATATCGATATATACTAAAGTGCCACACCAACATAGCTACTGCTTCAACCGTATCAGTCTACGTTGTACAGTTCCCTCATAGTTTATTGCTACTTACCTAAAGGGTATCCCCCAGATTCGGGTTAAGATCTATAGTAACTCAGATTCAACCCACAAGGATAAAGCATACAAGTCAAGAAATTGAAAACATTATGAACTATTCCTAAGGTACACCCCACTTATTAAATGTCCCCAGTAGAGTCGCCAGTTCTGTGATACGGTGGGAAGAACTGACTATTTTTTGGAATGCTGGTTTGCGTTTTGCATTTGTTTTCACAAAATGTCGCGGTAAGCAAGAGTCGCCACCGAATTTTATTTTATCCAACAAGGAAAGGAAAAAAAGCACAGAAAAATTCCTTTTTCGAGATATTTCTCGGGTTCGGGGGGTAGATTATAGAAAGGGGAGGTGTTAGCACCATTTCTATCCATGGTTTTCCATGGGCTCTTAGGTACTTGCTCAATTGTTTTCAAAATTGTTTTTCTTTGTGCTTGTGGGTTTTGAAAAAAAGTTTTTGTTTTGAAACATCGATTTAACTCTTGCTTCTATCCTCAAGAGTGTAATGAAGTGTTTTGAAAACTTTGTTCGAAAAGGAGTGTAAGTGTGAAAAGCTTTTGTTTTTTGAAAGAGCAAGTATCTAAGAACCATCTACCTACTCGAAAAAGGAATCGTTCTATGCTAATTTCCTTTAGACAATGCTATCCCACTATTGATGAGTAGGTAGCACCATCGTTGGAGTTTAAGGGTCAATTCGAACGAGGGACATACGGTCACTAAAGCAATGTTAGGACGCCTTAGCGGTAACCCTATTGTCTTAGATCATTTGTTTGAGGCAACAACATCCGAGGCAACCATTTCGAGGCGACTATGATCTCTTAGACAAGAGGACGACCTCTAAAACGACCTATATTCAATGACCGTGTACGAAGGCAACCAAGTGGGGTGTACCCTAAGAGTGCGCATGTGAGAGTGTGTCGTTTTCAATTTATCTTTATCTTTATACATGTTAAGGGTGATCTAATTTGATTTTAGGTTAAAACATTCAGTCTTGTCATGCAAACCCTATTATCAAACATCTAGCAGTTATAATTTGCGGAAATAAAATGCGGAATTTAAATTACAAGGCGTCGGGTATTTACATCGCCAAAGACAAACCCTTTGAAAAATAAAATAAAGCGATAAAAATAATTAAATGCCCTATTTAACTATTACAATACGGAAGCAGGTACATTATTGGATAAAAATAAGTAACGCGCGCGGGAAATTGAATCGAATGCGAATTTTAGGGTTTTGACCCTTTTGGTTAAAGAAAATATCTTTTTTTTTTGTTTTTGTTGTTTTTATTTTAAGAAAGAAAATAAACCTAAGTTAAATAACTAAATTAAATTAATAAATTAATTAAATGAAAAATAAATTATTTTTGGAGTTTTTGATTATTTAGGAAAGAAATTAAAAATGATTAAATTAGTGGTTAATGTCTAATTAAGTCTAATTAATTAAAATTATTTACAAAAAATGAATTAAGGTTTTCTAATTAAAAACCTAATCAATTAATAAATTTATTAAGAAAAATAAAAGTGTAAAATTTGATTGAAATGAAAATATTTTTTTGTGATTTTATTTAATAAAAACAGATTTTTGTGATTGTTAGAAAATTAAATAAAACAATTAAAGTATGTAAACAAAAAATAAATAAAAGAGAAAAGAAGAATTGAGCCTGCTTTTGAAGGGTGCTGGTAGCAATTTGAAGGCCCATTATCAGCTAGCCCGTTTGACTTTCTCTGATCCAGTGTGGGCGCATTGACTTGGGCCTTGGTATACCTCGAGTCATGGACCACCAGATCTGGCCATTGGCCATCTGGCGCCTGGATGAGTGAGGGATCATGGTAGGCTGCAAACTTGAGCGTGCATACAATCACCTGAAAACAAAAATTATTGAGAAAGTGGGGGACCTGGGATTCGAACACAGGTCCTGAGGGAGAATGCACTACACGCTTGCCACTATGCCACATTGCCTTGTTTGTTAATATAATAAGTATCAATAATAATATATTAAAACAAAACAATTGCCAGCAAAACAAAAAAACGCGCAAAATTATTTGAATTGGCCAACAGATGGATGACACGAGTTCATCCCTGACCTCAAACCCCTGTAACTTTACCTGCGGATTTTTATCCGCAGCTAAAGGCGCAGCTTGCTCCTAAAATCGTCCCCAGGCAATAAAAATAACTTTCAAAGGCATGCCCATCACGTGGATACAACCATGCCCATCACGTGGACCAATTTTTCCTGAAATAAAAACCCCTAAAAACATAAACAAAACCCTAGCCATGGAGTTTTATGGTTACAGTGCATATAAATCAAATTGGCTATTACCAATAGCTTGCAAATGATATGAGTGTCAGGAATATGTAGTTATTTCATTCAAATGATGCTAGAATAAACCAACTCAAATTCAAGAACAGGGATGAGTTACGTGAGACTTACAGCGCGTATGGAGGCTTGAGGATGAATGGTTTTGATCCAGTTAGCTTGTGTGAGTGGTCAGGAATCGATTGAGACCACTCTCGCATCCTGAAACTGCCTCTAACCCTGATTTTGATCTCTCACTTTTTTGTGATTTTTTCAGTTCTTGTTCTGCCTCTTCCAACACTTGCCAACCCTTATTTAGTGTGCCTTAGCTTGCTTATGTATCACTCAGTGCATTAGGTTAATAAAATTGATCCAAATCTTGCCTTATCAATGCTTGCATATTTGATTTGATCTCCATTTACAAACTTGCCAAATTTGCCTAATTCCAATCTTTTTGCACATGATTTGATTTGATACGAATTTGATGATAATAATTGCTGTATTTGGAGCCCGAAATAGCCAAAAGATCATGTGTTATCAAAGCTTTAGATTTTATATGATTTTATTTGATTTAAAATAAATTAATTCAAATAAAAATCAAATTAAATAATAAAAATGTAATGTGGACACATGGCTGAAGTTAGAGCACGTGGGAAATAATGCAAACTCAATTCAAGTGGAAAAGAATGGACCCATTTGGCAAAATTTGAAGTTTTGGGGATAGTTGACTTTTGGCAATTTTGCAAAAAATTTCAACTTCAACAATGCATAACTTTCTAGAAAGCTTGAGATGTCCTCTAATCAACCCATTTGGTCTCATCTCATTTTGATGTTCCATGCTCAAGTTATAAGCTTTGGAAAAAATGTGTTTTTGTTGACTTTCAAAAATGACCTATAATGTCCAAATTCATAACTTATTGTGAGTGCATTTTTTGATCTTGGGGTATGAAGATGGATTGTAAGGAATTTCATCCTCTTAAAAATAAGCTTTGGATGGGTCATTTCTCATAAAGTATGAGAAAGTTATGCTTGGTCAAAGTTGGGTTGACTTTTCCTGCAAAACCCTAATTTAACAACTTTTGAACCTTGATGAATTTTGAGCAATCCTTGATGAATCATGATCAACCCTTGATCAAATGATGAAATATCCTTCAAAATGAGAATGTTGACAAAAAATCTTGAGGTTTGACTATTTGTAGGTCACAGTTGACTTTTGCCCTAGCACTGTCGATTTTTAGACCTTTGAGCAATTTGACTGAGAAAACTTCCTCTGCAAGGCTTGAAACTTGACATGGATGATCTTGAGAACATATTAGGACATTAGGGAGCACTTGAGGTCATTTGTACTCAAGGATCTTGATGCAACACAAAACCCTAATTTGGGGTATACTGCCTTAGGAGAGAGCTTGTCTGACCCATCCTTGAGTAAACTTTGAGCAACTTGGAGACTTTTCTTGCAATGTCTTGAGAAATATGGGAGGGAAAATTTTGGGGTACAACAATGTCCATATGCATATGTTCATTCTATTTTATTCATTGGACAAATTTGCATTCAAAACAAAGACATAAATTTTGCACTTCAAAGTATATCTGTATTGATATTTTGCCCATGAATGGGTGTTTTTGTACAGAGAGACGGAGATCCAAGTAAGAGGAAATCGTCGAAAGGAAAACAAAATTGAAAACAAAAACAAATAGCCATGTGAAGTGATCTCATTTCCTTCCAACTCTACTATTTCCACAATGTCTTCGAATGTCCCTTGTCGTTGATAGAAGTTAATTAGATTGATCTTGGACCGTTTGAACTTGGACCTTGGTAATAAAATTGATTGTGGTGATTCCACGGGACATAGTCATACACTTTTAATCCTTAATTTTTGCCTAGACCTCCCTTTCAGGTTTTCAGTCCACCAGGATACCCTTTTTTGCCCAATTCGCCCTTTCGGGTTTTCAACTTCTCAGGTGTACAATCTTTGGCATATATCCCTAATTTTTGCCTAAAACTTTTGGTTTTCCAGGATGCCCTTATTTTGCCTAGGTGTGTCAACCTAGCGGGTCTCTTATACGTAGTATTTTTTAACTATGTCTGCGTTTATAGGATGTGGGAAATCTCTACCATTCATGGTAGTGAGCATCATGGCACCGCCTGAGAAAACTCTCTTGACAACAAATGGCCCATCATAGGTTGGGGTCTATTTGCCTCTGGGGTCGCCTTGTGGTAGAATGATGCGTTTTATCACCAAGTCACCAGCTTGATATACTCGAGGCTTGATCTTTTTGTTGAAAGCCTTGATCATCCGTTTTTGGTACGTCTGACCATGGCAAATAGCAGCTAATCGTTTTTCGTCGATCAAGTTCAGCTGATCCAATCTCGTTTGAATCCACTCATCTTTGCCTAAACCTGCCTCATTCATAATCCTCAGCGAGGGAATCTGAACTTCCACCGGCAGAACAACTTTCATGCCATAGACTAAGGAAAAGGGAGTTGCCCTAGTTGATGTTCTAGCTGAAGTGCGGTAGCCATGTAGAGAAAACAACAACATCTCATGCCAATCCTTATAGGTTACCACCATTTTCTGCATAATCTTCTTGATATTTTTATTGGCCGCTTCGACTGCGCCATTCATTTTTGGTTTATATGGAGAAGAATTATGATGCTCGATCTTAAATTGAATGTAAAGCTCATTAATCATAGCATTTTTGAGGTTAGTCCCATTTTTGGTGATAATCCTTTCGGGGATACCATAATGGCAGATGAGGTTGTGTCTGATAAATCTGGCTACCACATTCTTTGTGACTGAGGCAAAAGAAGCGGCTTCGACCCACTTGGTGAAATAATCAATAGCGACCAAAATGAAGCGATGTCCATTGGAAGCGGTTGGCTTGATTTCTCCAATCATATCAATGCCCCACATTGAAAATGGCCACGGAGTAGTCATGACATTCAGAGGGATAGGAGGCACATGGATCTTGTCAGTATAGATTTGGCATTTGTGACAAGTTCTTGAATGTTGATGGCAATCTGTCTCCATTGTTGACCAATGTTGCACCCCAAAATTTTCCCTCCTAAATTTCTCTTATTCTGGCTTAGACTTTACATTCATCTGCATCATTCTAATAGGTCGTGTGCATAGCACGCATTTTCATAAAAATGGATCACCTGAGGTTCAAAAGATCAACAGTTAGGGAGTTAGGGTTTACAACTAATTTGAGGTGTATATCCATGGTCTTCTTGGTGTACAAGGCTGTGGAATTAGGGTTTTGGTTCATGCTCATTTTTGGACTTCTTCTCCATCAAGTTACAGGGCTAATATCTTCGGATGAACAACTGATTGTAGGTCGTTCTTCTCAAGAACTCCAGGGCGTGACCTAGCATATGTGGGCTTCGAATCAAGACGTCTCCTCATATAAGTGTGCTTATCATTTGTTCAGGCTTAATAATTATGACATGACATTCATCCACTCTTCAATTAACCAATTCAGATTTTGTTGAATCATGGTTCAGAGGACCATTGATTGTGAAGCTAGGGTTTTCTTTTGGTTCGAGGTGTTTATCAAACAAGACTGATTCTTCTGGTTCTTCTTTGTACATTGAATTTTGAATTTAGGGTTTTGATTGACTATTGTGGATCTCTTCCTTATCAAGCTACAAGGATATCTTCCTCAAGGTAAGAGACAAAGTCATTTACATCACAACTCATCTCAAGAAAATTTTAGTTCTTTTGTGTGACAATTAAGCGTGTTAACTCATCAACTTGGGTTCATTGGATTTACATGTCAGGCTATCTTGGTGGTTATTCCTCCCATGTCTCAAGTTCAATATTCATATTCAAAGGATTCCTCAAGGGATTATTGTTCTCTCGAGTTATTATTACTTGTAATGCAAGTTAAAGTTTCATGGGGAATTGAGGATTTGATTAGGGAAGTATCCATTCAAGTTTCTTAAGGTGCAAGTGTCATAAGTATTTTCTGTAATGCAAGGTATAAGTAAATGCAAAGGTTATAAGACATGGTCTCAAGATTAGTTGAGGTTCTCAAGCACATGTTGTGACAAGAGGTGATTCATACTAGTATTAGAAGAAAGTTCATGTGGATTTCTTCACAAGTCAACTTGGACTTATGGTTTCAATTGAGATTGAGGTGCATTAATCAAGCATGCAAATTGAAATATCCATCCATGGTTGATTTCTTGAAATTCAAGCTACCAAGGCAAAATAATACAACATTTCAAACATTATTCAAGGCATGATATCACTTTCGATTTCAAGTGGAAGACTCGGGTTCCAATTGGTTCAATATTCAAAATTCCAAGTTGAAGACCATTGATTTCAAGTTGACAAAAATGCAATATCATTCAAGGTTTTCAAGCATTTTTAAGACAGTATTTTAAGTGGAAATTCCAAAAGTATATGTATCACGATTCAAGTTTGCTTAGCATATAAATTTCAATATTCTTAAGAACCAATTCAAAATATGAGGCATTTTCGTGTTATCATTCGTTGCACATTCAAAGTTTCAAAACAGTTTCATTCACAATTGTCCATGGAAGCCTTGAACAAAAAAAAGGTCATTACAAAATATGCCATAATGCTTCAAATCATTACATTAATTCATTATTTCTACAAAAATATCATACAAAAAGAATTGATCTTTGTCTAGTGGTTCCTAAAAGTATGCTATCTTGGTCTTCTAAGTTCTCTCCTCTTGATCATCTTCAATAATGCTGCCATGTGTGAACTTCAACATTTATGCCTCTATGCCACTGTACCGGGTCTGCAAAATAAAACCGATCCAATTCAAATTTCTGCCTATTTTTTAAGAACAGAATTCAGACAAAGCTACACAAACAAAAAAACATGGCCCTGTATTAATCATTAAAAAAAGAGAAAGAAGACTGTGATTTGCAATACTGATAACCAAAAACCAGTTCAGTTTACTAGCTCGACAAATACCTATACCAGTCCAGACTTACACCAGTTTAATCGAAGCTTAACAGTGCATTAATATTCCAAAGAAAATCCAAGCCAACCCTATTTCAACATTTTTAAATCAGCAAGTGAAAAACATGTAACTTGGTTCAGCTACAAGGTTAAAATCTATCAAAATCATGCCTTGCACTTCATGTACCCATTAACCATAACATAACTTCCTAACAGTTTTCTTGACAATTTCTAAATGACAGAACAACCCCCTAACTTGTTTTCTCTAACAACCTCCTCTAGCAACCTCTCAACAATAATAGCATAACCATGCTCACTAATCCCTAACTGTCAAAAAGACCTGTAGCTAACCACCTATAACATCTTCCTAACTATTCTAACAGAAATCAAACATAATTCAGAACTAGCCAACAAATTCTAACCAAAAAGAATTTCATTAACAATCAAAATCCCTTCAACTAACTATCCATTCCCTAACAGAAAACCAGAAAACAAAACTAACACTCACCCCTAACTAACAGAGCTAACCGAATTCCCAACTAATTCCTAACTAACTCTAACAATTTATAACAAACTCCTAACAAATTCTTCTACTCCCTTTAACTTTCCAACTAACTATAACAGAACCGAATATAGTACAGCAGAGGGAACATAATAAATCATATAACAGAAAGGAGGGAGAGGATTCAGGGTTCTTATATACCATAAAATCAAGAGGAAAAGGATATATAGGAAACTCACCAAAAAAAATATTTGAAACTCTCGCATTCTTCTCATCTTCTACTTCGCCTTCTCATCATTCTTCAACCATCTCTAAAGACTCACCATTCTTCATCATCCAGAGGAATCACCACCAAAAATCTATTCAATCTGCTCCCTCTCTCTGAGATCCATCTTCATCTTTCTTAACCACCTTCAACCTACACACATCATAAACAACAATCATTCACTAACAGAAAAAAAAATCTCAAGTTTCATTCTTTAATTTTCTCTCTGCAACATTAATCTTCATTTACAAATCTCAAGATTCCTTGCACGATTCTTCAATATTTCATACCACTGAGCCTTATTGGCACCTTCATTATTCATTATTCTTCAACATTTAGAAGAATCACCAAAAATAGGCTTCAAACTCTCTCTGAAAATTCTTGAAGTTTCTCTGCAATCTTCTCCATCTCCCTCTCCATAACCGCATCTTCATCATTGCAAGATCTTCTGCAAACACAACTTGCTTCATACTTCTTCATTCCACTTCAGCCCCAATCTTCATCACTTCAACAACCTCTTGTGACGCCTCAGTCATCATTATCCTCGCGACTTCGCAGCGCAACATATATACTGAAACTCCTTCAATCTTCCTGAATCAACACTTCACACAAATAGTCTTCATCGCTCAGCACTCTAATTAACTTCAATCTGCGGCAAACAACATCACAATGTTATTCTCTCTGATCACCATCACGCATACATTGCAACATAGGCAGCAAGGAAAAAAGTAGACAACAAAAAACAAACGGTAGTGTACAAATTCTTACCTAAGTTCCGATAACATAAGTTGTCAAAGCAAGATCGGAAAATACGCAGAAGCATATCAAATACGGAATCGAGAGACAGAGGAATTCCGTTGAGGCAGCGGCGGGCAAACTTAAGCGGAATCGAAGGTGATGATAAGCAGCGGCGCAGTGTTTCTGATCGGAGCTTCGAAGATCGAGACGAAAAGAGGGAAGCTTCGAGGTGGTAATGGATTTAAATGGAGATAGCAAAACGAAATCGGGGAAGGTGATAATCGGTGGCTCTCGGTGATGAGATGGAGGCACCGCGGCGAAGTTGAGGAAGAAAGATGGGAACATTGAGTTTTAAGAGAGAAGGCAGATTTTCTTTTCGGAGCAGAAGTTGAAACATCACAAAGATTTACCCTAACTCCCTAACCCCAATACGCAACGTTTTTTCTTCATTTTTTGTGTTATTTCTTTTTTTATTCAATGTTAATAAAAGGTAATAATAAAATGCTAGAAGAGATAAAGTGTTGTTGAAGTAGGTATAGCTGGCACGGATTCTACTCCCTTGCCGAAGGCCGTTAACATTTTGAGCATGAAACTTGACAAAAACTACTCCTTGGCTTCACTAATTAGGCTTAAACGCCCAGTTTGTTATACATCACCCCTGGGCCAAAATTCTGCACCCCCAATGTTTTGGAATTTGATTTCTACATCAATTTTCTTTCCATATTTTTTGTTGATCAAAAAATGATATAAAAATAGTAGAATATTTTAGGAAATATCTTTAGATTCTCTTTAGAATTTTATTAGAATTTTCTATTATTTTTATGCTTGGTAATCGTTTTTGTTGCCATTTTTTAGCTAGGATTTTATGATAGGATATTGATGTAACTTTCGCGACGGGGAATGCTTGGAGATTAATTTTTTTGATCACTCGCGCGGAGAAGCTTTTTGTAGAGTTTTTCTTATTGCTTGCATGGTTTTGAAGAGGAAACGGACCTTCTCCGTTCGGTATCATCGCAAATCTCATTTTATTCCTCATTTTCGCACTTCATTGCTTTCTGGATACCATGAGAAGTAGGAAATAAAGAGCGTGCGCTCGAAGTCTCTATTTAAAGACCTGTAGCAGTCATTCCGCACTTCATTTTCTATATGTGTTGTGCTTGTTTCTTTGGTTGATAGTCACTCAATTTAGAAATTGAGACCACGACTTCGCTCTCATTGCATGTTCCCTATAGGATAGTTTTGTTGGACTTTCTTTGGCATGCTAGCTTAGATAAGATCTCTTTAGGTGTACTCTCTCGAGTTTACTAGCTTGCTTGCTTTATCCTTGTACATACCATGTTCCCTTAGGATGTGCTTGCTCCATTCGGATGCAAGTTAGACCTTAGGTTGCAAACCATGCATGCTAATGTTAGGTAGATATTTCCCTTCCATCCATCCTGAACTTAGGGCTACCATTGTATGACAACATTAGGTTTAGAAATAGGCTAGTCCCCCTTTGACTTTTCTTTCCCCTTTTTGCATATACATTAAAACTAAAACTTCTTTTTCTTGCAAACTTTAAAATACTTAAAAAATTTACTAACGATAATCATATCTTTGTTAATTATGAGAGATGATAAGTGGGTTTCTTCTCGACCTTATTATTCTCTTATTCTAAGCTTTAGTGTGGTTCAAGTTTCGAAGACTTGTTTCATGAATAAGTAGAGAAATGGCTAAAATCTCTCTCTTGAGATTAACTAGCTATTATCCACAAGCAAAAACACTAACAAACACAAACTCCTTTTGCCTATGAGCTTTTCCTTCAAAACTTTTTCAAAAGAACCTGTTAATTCACTTCTGTGTTGACGCATAAATCTCCAAAGGTCGAGTTGTGGCAGAAGGCGAAATTAATATTGTTCATTAAAAAAAACACGAACCAATTCAAACCTTTTTGTGCGCCAAAGCACCTTTTCTCCAAAACTTTTTTTTCAAAAGAGCATGTTAATTCACTTCTGTGCTGACACGTAAGTATCCAAAGGTCGAGTTGCGGCAGAAGGCGAAATTAATATTGTTCATTAAAAAATACAAACCAACAAAAACATGTGCGCCAAACTACGGCTGCTCTGATTCCTTAAAAGGGATACGTAGGCATTGGGGTAGGGCCCGAACGAGCATAACTTTTATTTTCCCTACACTCTTTTCTCCTTTTCTTTTGCATGCATTCTCCCTTTAGCATTAATAAACAACAAGCATAGATTAAACACAACCATAAGATAGATAACAAGAGTGGATACCATAGAGTACTACGGCCGTGTGGGGTGCTAATACCTTCCCCTCGCGTAACAGACTCCATTACCTGTATCTCTTGGTCGTTCGACCTTGATTTTACCCTTCTCGGGTTTACTCAATATTTACCTTTCCTTTCCTGTGGGATAAAAAAAATGTTCGATGGCGGCTTCATTGTTTGATGATTTTCAGCCGGTTGTTTCAGCTGGAGACTTCACTGGGGAAAGGTCGACCAAATGTTGGTCCATCCTGGAGTCGATCCTAGCTCTTGTTTTCTTTTCTTTGGGTGTTTATTTTTATGCTTTCAGTTTATTCATTCATTTTGTATATACCTGAGCATATGTGTGCATTGCATCTTACTGTTTTCCATATACTACTGCTGTATTATCTCTGTTTCTTGATTGGGTTGGGATGTTACTATTGAGGTAAAAGGCCCAGTACCCAGGCCAGAGTGTACTAGGACATTAGGAATAGAGTGGTGGCATGACGGCTATAGGACGTGGTCCGATTAGTGCAGTCATGTCATATACCATGCTCGGATGAGGTTCAATTGAAGGTATTTTCATCATGCACGTCTGTGTTGCGATGATTCTACTTTCAAATGAACCCGTGATTTTTGAGTTACCATTGTCTTACCCTGACCTAGTCTTCACCCGTGAGCAGGGAGGGAACTCTTATCACAGGTACAGATGGTTACTCATGCTCAGATGGAGGCTATGATCAGACAGTGATTATTGGTTCTAATGATTATGTTCTGGATTTCTGTCGGTGACTTATGCATATGGTATTCTGTTGTTGACTATATGGTTCTCAAATTTATTTTCTGAGCTCCTAACTTATTTACTTGGAGGTTCATTCGAGCCTTCAATCTCGGCATTCCCAGCATATTCATAAAATGCTCAATAGTATCCGATGTTCCAGAAGCCTTGACCCCGTACAATGAGAGATCTACACGGTACTTGGTTCTTATATACGCAGAAGCTATGACAAACCTTTGACTTGATGATACTCGTATGGTTCAGAAGCAGTGAAGCAATCATATTCAGAAATGATGTAACCTTGATCTCATTTGATCTCATGCCTTTGCATACATAACATGGTTAACCACATGCTTAACATACATGTTCTATTATTTCCAAGGAATCATATTTGCAAGCCTTGTGTTGAACCTTTCCATCTTTTACTTACATAAAATCAAAATCAAAGCACGTAAATTCCTTGGGAATGAAGGAACATGACATGGCATCCATTCATGCACTCCATGCATATTCATGCATTCATAACAGGTACTTGAAGATTGGGGATTCTTGCTCAGACCATGTGTTCTCCTCAGAGGTTCAACTTGATTTCTTACTTCACACGTTCAGAGACCAATATGGAATGACTCCGAGTGGTACATGCAAGATTTGGCCCGTGGTCAGAAATCTCTTCAAGCAGGAATATAATTGATTGAAAACTCAGATGAGCTAGGTCATGAAAGCTCTGGTGATGATGTCAACAATCTCGCACCTACTGTTACAGTAAAGGTTCTCTCTTCTCCTCATCTTTTAGGGAACATTTTCAATCAGGTAGCACTACACAATCCTGAGTTCTTGGAACATCTTATCAGCAGATGATTCCCATTTACTATAGGATCTTATATAAGTGCTTCGTTCTTGTTTACCAACGTCAGACATGGTTGCCACATTGGGGCATCAGAATTTTTAATAAGGGGAATCCTCCATAACTTTGTGTTCACTGATCTGATCAACAACAACCAGTCTTTCTTCCCCTGGTGAATTCATGAAAGAGAGGCTTTTAAGTAAAGACAGAAGATGCCTGATGAGCATGCTAATGCGAGCCCAATGCATTACATCTTATTATTCCCGGCTCTTCCTAGCTCTGATCTTTGAGGTCTTCCTCCCACAAACATCTCTTCTGATTATAATGCGTATGCTAGATGCATCCCCTATTATGGGGTACCCAGTTTTGATATTGAAGACTACAAAGGGGTTGAAACATAAAACCCAACACCTGTTTGGCGTATCTTCCAAAGGACCAATTCCTATTTGGCCAATTGCCACACTCTTTTTCTCCAGGTGGATGTCTCTTTTGTTCTTATAGAAGTCAGACTGTATTATTTTTTTGTGGCGCAATATGCCTGATGATGCAGTTTATATCGATTCGCTTGGTAAAACATTCATTTGTTCCCCTGAAAGAATCTTCTACGCGTATTATTCTGGGGAAATTGATCATTTGAGTGAAGATGGTACGTCATCCAGAGACAAGGTCCAAGACGAGATCAATCCGGAGACTGTGGTGTCCAAATCATATCATAAGGTGAATTCTCTCACTCACCTCATGCATCTTCGTGCATCCATAGCAGGTACTCAGAATGGGGAATCCATATTCAGACCCGGTGTTTTCTTTTCAGAACTGCAAATCTTGACTTCTCGCCGCTCCGTGATCAGATTCAAGTTATGGAAGAACTTCGTGGGGAATTGGACGAGATGAAAAAAACAGATGGGTTTTTTACTGCTAGACATGTAGGACTTAGACTGCGGACAAGAACTCTTGAAAGAAGAGAACACTCAGTTGAAGACTCAATTGAATTTGGTTATGGGAATTTTTGGGACGATGTTGAATAAAGAAAATGTTTCCATGCCTGCTACAATAGGAACTACCATTCCTCCCTATAATCTGGGGACTCTTTTAAGTCAGGGAGTATCTCCTCCACCGCCTTGTGTTCCAGGATCTTCCCATCCACAACCAGTTGTCATTTCCCAAGAGGACCCAAAAAGGCAAAGTCCATCAGCAGAGGCCAAAACAGCCTAAACGACAATTTGATCCTATTCCAATATTGTATGCACAATTGCTTCCTCCCCTGCTAGGATTTCATTTGGTCAAACTTCGGAGCTTCACTGCACATGAAAAACGCCCTCATGGCTTTGGCGATAATGGTAGGTGTGAATTTCATTATGGGGCACCCGACCATGATACTGAAGATTGCATAGCTTTTAAGCACAAAAGGTTTGAGCGTGCAAATCAATCTGATGCCAACTGCTACAAAAAATAGGGTTACGCCTTCTCCTCTTCAAAGTTCAATCTCGCAACTTGAGTCACGTCATCCACAACCTATACTCCCAGAATGTTCTCACCAGCAGTTGTTTACAAGTTATGGAAATCAGATGGTTAATTAAAATCAGAATGTTCCTCATGTTCATCCAGTTCGATATACTTCTCAGCAACAAACCTATCAACAGAGACGTATGCAACAAACAAAGGGATACGAAGCCAAAGAGGGTGTTCGGCATTGTTCCCATGACTTATGACCAGTTATTCTCTCAGTTGCTCAAGCTTTCTTTAGTTGAACCCAAGCCACTGAAGCCTGTCATTCCTCCTTATCCTATGGATTTCAATCCTAATGTGCAATGTGATTACCATGTCGGGGCACTAGGCCATTCCATTGAAGACTGCAGGCCATTCAAAGAAAATGTGCAATACCTGCTGGATGCAAAGGCTATTAATTTCGGGCCAGTCAGTCAGATTTGAAGTCTCCTTTGACTCAGTAGATATCAAGACTGCCAGATCATTGTCTGAAGTAACAAGTTCATACAGAGACTAGTCTCCTCAACATGTCATTTTCAAATTACATTTGCATTCTCATTTGTAATCTTTCTTGTTTTGGTTCAGTACTTTCTTGTATGCAAAACTTGCCTATTGTTGAATACTAATCATAATGCATTGAGTATGTTTGTCTTGAATTAATCCATTCGTATTCACTCATTAATTTTTTTCTTTGCTTTTTGATACTTAACTCTTGTTAAATAAAGCAAAAACCTCCAGAGGTAGGATGATGAGTAATATACCGAAAGTTCAAACGGTGTGCTTTTGAATAGGACCCTGCTGACGATGTACATGCCTTGTTTCAATTCCCAAACACCGGAGATATAAGGGAGATAGACCCTCGTCAACCCCTTTGAGCCTTGAAGTAGGAGTTTCTTTTCTGTTCAGAAAAACCCTCACATTTAACCCGGGGCAGGGTAGATTTCAGTTAATCTGATTGAGCATTCAAAACTCATTAGGAGTGTGCATCAAAGGATACACCAATGGTTATCCTTCAGAAGGTTGAGAAAGAACAAAACCACAAATAGTTAACTCTCATCTATTAGCAGCGTGCATCAATGAGAATGATATCCCAAAGATTATCTCTCGCACATCAAGAGGTCAAAAGATGATGATACCATAATGGTTATTCCTCGTCGACCAAGCAGCAAGGCAGTTACACCTTTTTCAACAAGTCAAAAAAGACTCGAAATCACACGACTAGTTCAAACTAAAAGAAATGATGAAAAAAAAGGAGACAAAAATCCTTGTGTTGTACCCCAAAATTTTCCCTCCCATATTTTTCAATACATTTCAAGTGAGGTCCTCAAATTGCTCAAGGAAGTCCAAAGGTTGACCAGACAAACCCCCTCCTAAGACAGTCTACCTCAAATTAGGGTTTCAGTTTGCATCAAGATGCCTGAGTCCAAAGGATCCCTAGTGATCACCATTGTCCTAATATGTTCTCAATATCATCCATGTTAAGTTTCAAGCCTTGTAGAGGAAGTTTGCTCAGTCAATTGCTCAAAAGCCTGGAAATCGACTATGCTAGGGCAAAAGTCAAATGTGTCCTACATACAATCAAACTTCAAGATTTTTGGTCAACATCCTCATTTTTAAGTATTATTCATCATTTGATCAAGGGTTGATCATGATTTCTCAAGGATTGCTCACAATTCATCAAAACCCAAAAGTTGCTAAATTAGGGTTTTGTAGGAAAAGTCAACTCAACTTTGACCAAGCATAACTTTCTCATACTTTATCAAGAATGACCCATCCAAATCTCATTTTGAATAAGATGCAACGCCCTACAATTCATCTTCAGCTCCCAAGTTCAAAATATACACTCACAAGAAGATATAAATTTGGACATTATAGGTCATTTTGAAAAGTCAACAAAAACACCTTTTTTGGCAAAGCTTCATACATGAACATGGAAGAATCAATTGAGATGAGACTAAAAGGGTTGCTTAGAGGAAATCTGAAGATTTCTAAAAAGTCAAAGAACACATCTCTAGGGTCAAAATTGAAGGAGTTATGCATTGGTGAAGTTAACCCTTTTTTGCAAAATTGCCAAAAGTCAAATGTGTCTCAAATTGCAATTTTTGTCAAATAGGCCCAACTTTTTGTGCTCGTATTGAGTTTGTAACATGATCCACGACCCACGATTCTTCCCACTTGTCTTTATTTTATTTTTATCATTTATTTTGATTTTTATTTCAATTAAATAAAATAAAATCAAAATAAAATCATGAAAATATCAAAACTAATCAAAGCTTGAGATTTTGTGCATGTTTAGGTCTCTTATACAGCTGGAAAGAGAATAAAATCGTGCAAGCTTCATTTGGACACAAAAAGATTGAATTTGGCTTGATTTGGAAAAGATTTACATAAGAATCAAATCATGATTCAATCATATTAATTGAGAAAGATTTGAAGCAAGTTTGTAACCTAATTCATTCTAGGGTACATATAGGACAAGTGCAGATCAAAAACAAGGAGATTAGAGGCGTGAGAAACAGAAAGCAAACTTGCAAAAAACTCAACAAAAGTGGTGAATCAAATTCCAATTTTCAGGCCATCTCAAGCCTTCCCAGCTATCTCAATCGCTTACTGGATATCTCTAGGTCATATTTCAATCACTAACAAGCCTCATAACATCCAAAAATACGCTGTAAGCGTCTCACGACATTCATACTTTTTTAAAATCGAATATCACGATTCTGGAATTTCTAGCATGATTCCTTTCTATATTCTTGATCCTTGAATCATTTGCAAGCTAATGGTTATGTTCAATTGCATTTTCATTAACTGTAGAGCAAGATGCCATAGTTAGGGTTCTTGGCTCGTTTTTGGGGTTTTTCTTTACAGGTACAATTGGCCATGGATAAGGGTACCATGATGCTCGTGAGGTTGTCACGAGTTGATTGGTACCATTGTTATGCATTAATCATGCTTGCATAGAATTCTGGAGAATCATAGGGTTGTACCTATGCCCATTTGTCTGTAGGTATAAGTCCAAATACTTTTACCAACGGAGGGAGGAAGAAGAAGGGTTACGTGGCAGGCGCTGACTGGCCCATTCAAAAATTCGCGCCTTTGTAATATGTTATTTTGTTTTTTCTAATATAATGTTTGTTTGTTGTCCTTTGTACAAATAAGCACGCTAGCTCAGATGGTCATCAGGCATTTGGAAAAGCCAAAGGGCCTGGGTTCGATCCCCGGGTCCCCATAATATTTCATGATATTTTTTATTGCATAATCAGGCACACGTGCATACAAGGAGACCACCAAGAGTCATCAGCTTTCAACCATTGGATCCATAGCAATCCAAATCCAAGGCTTCTCACATGAGGGCCTATCATGGGCGTGAGTCAAGCCAATGCACAGGATTTGAAAAAGTTAATGCAGGCCAGAAATTGTTGGGTCTAGAAGTCAGATTAACACCCCCTCCATTGCTACTAAACCAGACCCATCTCTTTTTCTTTTATATTTTTCTTTATTTATTTATTTTGTTTAAATTATTTTCTAACACAAAATTAATTCTTTTTTGCAACAAAATCATAAAATCAATTTCATCAAATTAGAACTTAGGTTTTTTATTTATTTTGTCAATTTAATTTAATAATTAGGTTAATTTAATTTTAGGGTAATTCTAACCTTTTTGTAAATAATTTAAAATAAATTAGAAAATTAGGGTTTGTTTGATTTAATTTTTATTTATTTTCTCAAATTAAATAAAAATACAAAAATAGGTCAAATTAATTGTTTTTCTTAATTTAAATTAATTAGTAACTAGGTTTGTATTTATTTAATTAAAACCCTATTTACTCAAAATAACACAAAAACACAAAAATATGATTTTTCTTTCAACTAGGTTTAGACGGGGTCAAAACCCTAATTTTCTCGTTCTCGTTTCATCGCGCGCATTTATTATTTTTTTGCAAATATTAATGTAACTGCTCATGGGATGTAATGGTTTAATTAGGAATTTTCTTTTATTTATTGTTTTACGGGTTTTGGCTATGTAATTAACCCCCCTCCCCGAAGCCTTGTAATAGCGTAGTTTTATTTCTCGCATTTTAATTTTCGCAAATATTAACTGTTAGATGTATGATAATAGGATTGCATGACAAGATTGTATGTAAATTTTAAAACGGTTAGCAAACCCTAAATGTGCAAAGATAATAACTGAAATCAAATCACTCACACATGCGCACTCCTAGGGTATACTCTCACTTCGGTTGCCTTCGGTAAACGATCATTAAGTATACGGTGTCTTAGTGGTTTCCCTCTTGTCTAAACAAAGATCAATTGTCCCGTTCAGAAATGTTGCCTCGGACCAGTATTAAACAGTATTAAACAGTCTGGTTCTGCCACCGTATCACAGAACTGGCGACTCTGCTGGGGAAATAAATAAGTGGAGTGTACCTTAGGATTAGTTCATCATAAATTGCTTCTCTTGTTTTATTTGGCTGCTTTACTTTTAAAGGTTTTGTATTGGGAGTTACTATAGATCCTAACCTGGATCTGGGGGACACCTTTTAGGTAAGTAGCAATAAACTGTGTGGAACTGTACGACGTAGACCGATACGGTTGAAGCAGTAACTACGTTAATGTGGCACATTGGTTGGTACCGGTATCCCTTGTGGAGAAACGAGGAGAATACGGGGCTGCTATATATGTCGTTAAGCATCAACTGACCTTAGAACCCATAATTGACTAACTTGGCCAGTAGAAAGTAGTGAGATAGCCGTCCTCGGTGTAAAACTGAGAACTAGTTGATACTCGATGCTACACTCATTGAGACCATACTCTCGAGATAGTTTTGGCCGTAAGAAAATATTTTGTGAGCTAAAACCATGACCGATGGAGGAGGGTCAGTGATATTGAGAACCTCTAGAACCCGGTTACTATTATCAGGACATGTTGAAACCAACTGAACTTCAAGAGGGAAACCAACTGAACTTCAAGAGGGTAATACGCAAAACTCAAACCAGTATTAAACAGTCTGGTTCTGCCACCGTATCACAGAACTGGCGACTCTGCTGGGGAAATAAATAAGTGGAGTGTACCTTAGGATTAGTTCATCATAAATTGCTTCTCTTGTTTTATTTGGCTGCTTTACTTTTAAAGGTTTTGTATTGGGAGTTACTATAGATCCTAACCTGGATCTGGGGGACACCTTTTAGGTAAGTAGCAATAAACTGTGTGGAACTGTACGGCGTAGACCGATACGGTTGAAGCAGTAACTACGTTAATGTGGTACATTGGTTGGTACCGGTATCCCTTGTGGAGAAACGAGGAGAATACGGGGCTGCTATATCTGTCGTTAAGCATCAACTGACCTTAGAACCCATAATTGACCAACTTGGCCAGTAGGAAGTAGTGAGATAGCCTTCCTCGGTGTAAAGCTGAGAACTAGTTGATACTCGATGCTACACTCATTGAGACCATACTCTCGAGATAGTTTTGGTCGTAAGAAAAGATTTTGTGAGCTAAAACCATGACCGATGGAGGATGGTCAGTGATATTGAGAACCTCTAGAACCCGGTTACTATTATCAGGACATGTTGAAACCAACTGAACTTCAAGAGGGTAATACCTAGACCCCATGTAAGCCTTAAACTTAAGGGCTTTTGTGTGACTTGTTTGCCTTTGCCATGTCTTCTATCTGCTATACTTGTTGTTTGTTTTATCATGACATCATGCATCATAACATAGCATGCATACTTCATTATACTAACCGTTTCAAAGACCGAGGGGATTTATCTTTGTTCTGTTTTTCAGATTATGGCTTCCATACGCAGAAACACCATCTGAGTTAACTTTGTGCAAATACCTGCTCAACTCAAAGATTTAGCCTCGAGAGTTTCTGATACTTCTTAATTCATCAGGAGACATGGTCAGCTTCTTAGCTTGGTTACCTCAAAGTTTGATGAGCAGATGATGAGTGTGCTTTTCCAGTTTTACGATCCGGTGCATCATTGCTTCACTTTCCCGAATTATCAGCTAGTTCCCACTATGGAAGAGTTTTCTCACTTATTGGGCATATCCATCCTTGAGCAGAAACCCTTCACAGGTTTGGAAGAGACTCCTAGAACAGAAGACATTGCTTCAGCTCTGCATCTAAAAAGGGTTGATGTAGTATCCAACTGGGAGACACGAAGCAGGGTTGAAGGTTTCTTAGCTAAGTTTCTGATAGATCAAGCTCAACTATTCTGGGATAACTTGGATTTTCAGGCTTTTGAATATATCTTGGATCTCCTTATCTACGGTTTGGTCCTTTTCCCGAATCCAGATTCCTTTATAGATGTGAATGCGGTTAAGATCTTCCTGTCTCCCAATCCTGTACCTACTCTTTTGGGTGATATCTTGCATGCCCTCTATACTCGTACTGTGCGAAGAAGAGGGACTCGCATGTGTTGCATGCCGCTGTTGGCGAGGTGGTTTATTTTACACCTCCCCAAGTCCATGTTGAAGAATGAGGAAGGTGTAGGTTGGTCTTACAGGATAATGTCCCTTGCCCATACATACATTCTTTGGAGTTCTAAGGTTATGGAAAGCATTGCTGTCATTGATCGATGTGGGGGATACCCTAATGTCCCATTGCTCAGAATCAGAGGGGGTATAACCTACTGTCCTTGTTTAGCCTTACGACAATTCGTTCGTGCTCGAAGAGACGGTCCTTATGAGCTACTTCTTACAGATATTGCATTTGACTACAAGGAGGATGTTGACGAACATCGTCGAAGGTTTATACGAGCTTGGGGCATGGTGAACAGATCTGACCCTCAAGAGCTAGGACCAAGGACTTCTCTCCCTATGCAGCCTTATCTCCAGTGGGTCCGAGCTAGTGCTCAGAAGCTTGGGATTCCTTACAAAGTTGTGTTGCCAGTAATTGTGGAGCCCACCAATGAAGAGGGTGTTCCTTATACAGTCCTTTATCCCTACATGTCCACTGATCTTGGGGCATTGAAGAGATCTTGGATTCAGCTGGAAGAGGAGAGGGATACCTACCGGGAAAAGTACCATGAGCAAGAAAGGAAGATCTTGAAGCTCACCAGGCAACTCGAGAATGAAAGGATGATTAATGACTACGTCAACACGAAGGGAAGCGTCCATGGGATTTCTGATTTTGCTTTTTCTAGTTTAGATTTGTTTTTCATTTACTTATTTGTAAACACCTTAAAGGCATTATCGAACCTTTTTATAAGTTTAATCTAATAAAGTTTGTTTCATTTTTTGGTTTGCAAATTTAAATCTCCCAAAGTCTTTGAAATCATTACATACGCATCCCATTATCATGCACACCATTACAGGTACCATTACAGGTTTCTCATCTTCTTCGCTGTTTATTTCAGCAGAAATGTCTTCCGGTCAAGCTATCAAAGATCTTCAGGCATAAAATGCCCAATTCCAAGAGATGTTCTTGAGCTTGGCTAAAGGGAAAGAGGACTTGAAAGCTCTCATTCTGAAAGAGAAAGAGAAGAAGAAGAAGAAGAAGAAGAAGAAGAAGAAGAAGAAGAAGAAGAAGAAGGTCGTTCTTCTGAGTATGGGCAGAAGGTTTGGGGATAGGTTGAAACAGCAAGTTGATCTGTCCTTTTCATCAAAGAGAGGGGAGGACCAAGAAGAAGAAAAGGGCCCCAGTCCTACAGTTTTTGATAATGATACAGATTATGATGAGGAACAGTATCCTCCTGCTGAGGATAGGTACAAACAACTTGAAGACCGTCTGAGCGGTATGGAGATTCAGAAGATCCTTGGTTTGGATTTCAAAGATTTGGGACTAGCATCTGGGGCGGTGATCCCTCATAAGTTCAAAGCTCCGGTTTTTGCCAAGTACGATGGAGTATCCTATCCAAAACTCCATCTCCGCTCGTACGGCAGAAAAATCCAACCTTACACTGCTGATAGAAATTTGTGGGTACATTTCTTTCAAGATAGTCTATCAGGGACTCAGCTTGAATGGTTTTATCAATTGGAAGGAGCTAATGTCCAAAACTGGTAGGACCTTGCTGCTGCTTTCTACAGGCAGTACCAATATAACGCCGACCTTGCTCCCACTCTTACTCAACTTCAGGGTATGTTTATGGGTGCAAGTGAAGGTTTTAAGGACTATGCTCAAAAGTGGAGAGATTTGGCTGGAAGAGTCCAACCCCCTTTGTCTGACAGGGAGTTGGTTGACATGTTTCTAGGGACATTGTCTGGTCCATTTTTCAATCATCTGATCAACAATTTGTCATCTGGGTTTACTGAGTTAATTTTGACTGGAGAGAGAGTAGAAACTGGTATCTGAAGTGGTAAGATACAGAAGGATACATCAAGTGCAGTAAAGAAGCCTTTCACCGATAAGAAAGAAGCTAGTGCAGTTTACGGTCCGAGGGGCCAAAGCAGACCTGAACACCGTCAAGCAGTGAATGCGGTAGTGATATCAAGACCCACAGTTGTTCCATAATGCAACAATCAACAAAGGGTGGAGAGACCATAAAGACAGTTCACTCGGCTCAATATGACCTTAGCTCAAATTCTACCATAATTATTGAAGACCAATCTGGTAACCCTGAGGGAAGCCCCGAAGAATCCCAACACCACATCTCCGCTATATAACCCAAATTCCCGTTGCGCCTATCACTCTGATGGCCCGAGTCATGATACAAACAACTGTTGGGCCTTTAAGAATAAGGTGCAAGACTTGATCGAAGCTAAAGAGATTGAGTTTGACGCTCCGGAGAAACCCAACGTCATAATTGCTCCCATGCCCAAACATGGTCATGGAGTAAATGTTATGGACGATAATTTATTTGTGACCTCCGTAGAAGAAATTTCTACTCCTTTGATGACAGTTAAGAAGAATCTATTGTTGGCCAGTTTATTTCCGGGCTGTCGCGAAGGTTTCCACATATGTTCAATTCTGCCTGCTGGTTGCCACTTATTGAAATCAGGTGTTCAACGCCTGATGGATAACAAAAAGATCATGTTCGAAAAAACTATGATTCTGTTAGTTCCAATTGAAGATGTTGCCATCATAACCATTTCCGCCAATCCTTCCAAGGCTTCCTCGAGAAAGCCTGTTAGGATTACACCCGTTCTAAGAATCACTTTGTTAATCATTACAATCCTTGATCATATCCCATACACTTAGGATAAAGTTATCCCTTGGCACTATGGTGCCGATGTGTATTACCATGGAGTTAAACAAGACTTGAAGAGTGAGGAAGTTGATATCAGCAATATTGTCGGGGCTAGCAAGGTCACCAGAAGTGGAAGACTCTTTTCTCCCGAGATTTCCCCTCCGACTGTTCACAAACCTGTTATCATTCCATCTGCTAGTACATCAACTGCTATCCCAGTTCCTATTCCAGTTATCACCCCTGTCGCCGAGTCATCTGGCGCTCGGGGCAAAGAAATCACAGGTGAGCCTTCCCGGACGAAGCAACTAAGAAGATCATTGTGGAAACCTCTAAGCAGGAGATAGAGGAAATTTTAAAGATTATCAAGAAGAGCGACTACAACGTAGTCGAGTAGCTGCGGCAGACCCCGTCAAAAATCTCTATGTTGTCCTTGTTATTATATTCTGAAGCCCATGCAAAGGCTTTAATTTCTTTCCTCAAAACTGTGCATGTGCCGCAAGAAACTTCTGCCGAGCAATTCAAAGACTGTGTAGCTAGTTTGAATGCCGACAATGGGTTGGGTTTCTCAAACGCAGATCTGACTGCCAAAGGAAGAAATCACAATGATGTTCTGCACGTCTCGATTGAGTGCAGGGGCACTACTATGGCCCATGTAATGATGGATATTGGATCCTCATTGAATGTGCTGCCAAAGAAAGCATTAGACCGTCTGGACTGAGAAGGTTTGATTATGAAGCCGAGTAATATTGTGGTCAGGGCTTTCGACGGGTCAAAGAGAATGGTGCACGGGGAGGTGAACGTCCCTGTTAAAGTTGGCTCTCGGACTTTTGCATCTACTTTCTACGTGATGGATATCCAACCATTATATTCTTGCTTGCTGGGTCGCCCTTGGATTCATAAAGTTGGGGCAGTGACTTCTACGCTCCATCAGATGTTGAAATATCCAGTAAAAGGGAAGATCGTCACGGTACAAGGTGAGGAGGAGTACATGGTGAGTCATCTCAATTCCTTTCGCTATGTGGAGATGGATGGGGAGTTCATCGAAACCCCTTGTCAGAACTTTGAAGAGGTCCTCCAGACTTTGGCGTCGACTGAAGCTGCTATTGACAAACCTCTGATGAAGATGGCTTCCCTCAAGGATGCCAGGGCTGTAATTGAAAAAGGTGGGTGTGCAAATTGGGGTCAGCTCCCTGATTTCACACACAAGACTGACAAGTTTGGTTTGGGCTTTACTACAGGGGCTCAAAGGGCTGTTCGGCGCGCACGGATCGGAAGACCTCATCTGCACATCAGTAATCAGGGAGTGAATGCAATTGAAGATGGTGAAGAAGAGTCAGATATCAACAGCTGGATCTACCCAACTACTAACGGTGGATTGAACAACTGGACGGCGAAGGACTTCGTACCTGTTTATTTTATTACACAGTAATAGACTTTTGTTTTGAGTTTTGTAACAAACTGTTTGAAACTTTACAGCCCGGTGCCTTGCCCGAGGTACCTTGGCTTTGTTTGTGAGGGCTTTGTGATACGGTGGAAAGAACTGACTATTTTTGGAATGTTGGTTTGTGTTTTGTGTTTGTTTTTGCAAAATATCGCGGTAAGCAAGAGTCGCCACCGTCTTTTATTTTATCCAACTAGGAAAGGAAAAAAAGCACAGAAAAATTCCTTTTTCGAGATATTTCTGAGTACGGGGGGTAGATTATAGAAAGGGAAGGTATTAGCACCCTTTCTATCCGTAGTTATCTATGGGCTCTTAGGTACTTGCTCATCATTTTCAAAATGTTTTCTTCGTGCTTGTGGGTTTTGAAAAGTTTTTAACTTCGATTTAACTCTTGCTTCTGTTCTCAAGAGTGTAATGAAGTGTTTTTGAAAACTTTGTTTGAAAAGGAGTGTAAGTGTGAAAAAGTTTTGTTTTGGATGAGCAAGTATCTAAGAACTATCTACCTACTCGAAAAAGGAATCATTCTATGCTAATTTACTTTAGACAATGATATCCCATTATTAGTGAGTAGGTAGCACCGTCGTTTGAGTTTGAGGGTCAATTCGAATGAGGGACATACGGTCACCAAAGCAATGTTAGGACGCCTTAGCGGTAACCCTAATGTCTTAGATCATTTGTTTGAGGCAACAATATCCGAGGCAACCGTTTCGAGGCAACTATGATCTTTTAGACAAGAGGACGACCTCTAAAATGACCTATACTCAATGACCGTTTACGAAGGCAACCAATGGGGTGTACCCTAGGAGTGCGCATGTGTGAGTGTGTTGATTTCAGTTATTTTTATCTTTGCACATGTTTAGGGTGATCTAATTGATTTTAAGATTAAGCATTCATTCTTGTCATGCAAGCCCTATTATCAAACATCTAGCAGTTATATAATTTGCGGAATTAAAATGCGGAAATTAAACTAAATTATTACAACGCGTCGGGTATTTACATCGCCAAAAGCAACCCTTTGAAAAATAAAATAAAGCGGTAAAAATAATAAATGTCCTAATTAATTATTACATACCGGAAGCAGATACATCAATTGGATAAAGAAAAATAAAGCGCGAGGGAAATTAAATCGAATGCGAATTAGGGTTTTGACCCTTTTAAAAGAAAATGCTTTTTTTATTATTTTAAGAAAAGAAATTAAATCCTAAATTAAAATACTAAATTAATTATTAAATTAATTAAATGAAAAAAATAATTAATGACATGTTTTTGGAGTTTTTGTTAATTTAAGAAAGAAAATAAAGATAATTAAACTAAAGTTAAAACCTAATTAATTCTAATTGATTTTATTTATTTACAAAGTAAATTATTGTTACCTAATTAATATCCTAATTAATTAATTAGTATTTATTAATAAAAAAATGAAATTCTGAATTTTAATTGGACCAAAAGTATTTTTGTGATTTTTTGATAAAAAAGAAAATTTGTTATTGGTTAGAAATTAATTAAATAAAATAAAATAATTAAATTAAATAAACAAAATATGAGAGAAAGAGAAATTGGGCCTGATATTGGGAGGTGTTGAAAGCAATTTTGTTGGCCCAATTGAAGCTGACCCAATTGACTTTTGGGATCCCATACACGCGTGTTGACTGGCTTTATGGTGCTCCTTCAATATTTGACCACCAGATCTGGCCATCTGGCACGCTGAAGAGTGAGGCGCATGGTGGATTGTGGACTTGTGTGCACACTAGATTTCCTGAAGACAAATAAGAAAATGCAAATTGCTGGAGGCAGGGATCGAACCCCTGACCTCCAGCCTTCAACGCCTTGAATGTCCTCCTTGTGGCCACTATACCACTTGTTTCTTTTTGTTAATATAACACAAATAAAAATAATATAATAAAACAAGATTAATGGCCAGGAAAACAAAAACGCACGCAGACGTTTGAACGAGCGAATGGACGGACGACAACTCATCATCCCTGTCCTCCATCTGTTGCTAAAAGTCCCAAGAGCTATACCCACGGGAAAATGTTTGTCACTACAAACCAAGCTTATTCCAAAATCCGCTACAGGCCATATAAACGCATTCTAAGAACATGATTGAGTTCGTCTCAACCTACTGATCACAACCATGGCCAATATTAAGGCTGATTTTTCCTGAAACAAAAAACCCCAAAAACAAAAACGAAACCCTAACAATGGTGGGTCTCGTTACAGGTCATGGAAACGCAATTGAATAATACTAAATGCTTGCAAATTATTTGCAGATTCATAATATGTTATCAATTCATATCATACATGCTTGAATTGCAAAATACGAAATCAAGAACAGGGCAATGTTACGAATGACTTACATCGCTTGGGAGGGTCTGGAAATGCTTGGTTTTGCTTGCTTTTGCTTGTGGAGATGGCCAGGAAGAGATTGAGACCAACACCAAGCCTTGAAATTGCCCCTAGGGTTGATTTCAAAGTCACGCTTTTTCTTGATTTTTGCCAATTCTATTCTGCCTCTTGAACTGATCTACAACCCCTAATTCTGTATGCATCGCTTCCTTATGTATTGTACAATACATTAGGGTAGAATTTGCTGTCCAAATCTTCCTCCATTGATGATTGAATATTTGATTTGATCTTCCATTAAAGCTTTCCAAAATTGGCTCATTTTCAATCTTTTTGTACCCACATGGCTTGATACAAGTTTGGAAGGATGCAAGATGTCTATTGAAACCTGAAATGATCACAAGATCTTTAGTTTTCAATGTTTTTGATTTTATGTGATTTTATTTGATTTAAAATGAATTAATTCAAATAAAAATCAAATTAAATAATAAAAATATGATGTGGACACATGGCCAAGGATAGAGCATGTGGGCAATAATGCAAACTCAAAACAAGTGAAAAAGAATGGGCCCATTTGGCAAAATTTGAAGTTTTGGGGATAGTTGACTTTTGGCAATTTTGCAAAATAATCCAACTTCAATAGTGCATAACTTCCTCAATTTTGAACTTTTGGAGGTTTTCTTGGACTTCTTAGAAAGCTTTAGATGTCCTCTAATCAACCCTTTTGGTATCAACTCAATTTGATATTCCATGCTCATGTTAGAAGCTATGACAAAAAAGGTGTTTTTGTTGACTTTCAAAAATGAACCATAATGTCAAAATTCATAACTTCTTGTGAGTGCATATTTTAATATTTGGGTATGTAGATGGATTGTAGGGAATTTCATCCTCTTAAAAATGAGCTTTTGATGGATCATTTATCATAAAGTATGATAAAGTTATGCTTGGTCAAAGTTGAGTTGACTTTTCCTATAAAACCTAATTTAGCAACTTTTGAATCTTGATGAATCTTGAGCAATCCTTGATGAATCATGATCAACCCTTGATCAAATGATGAAATATCCTTCAAAATGATAATTTTGACAAAAAATCTTGAATTTTGACTGTATTTGGGTCACAATTGACTTTTGCCCTAGCATAGTCGATTTTTGGACCTTTTGAGCAATTGAATGAGCAAAATTCCTCTGCAAGGCTTGAAACTTGACATGGATGATTTTGAGAACATATTAGGACATTGGTGATCATTTGGGGTCACTTGGACTCAAGTATCTTGATGCAACACAAAACCCTAATTTGAGTAGACTGCCTTAGGAGAGACCTTGTCTGACCAACTCTTGGGCTACTTGAGCAACTTGGAGATTTTTCTTGAAATGTTTTGAGAAATATGGGAGGGAAAATTTTGGGGTACAACAGCTGCCCCTATTCAATCTTCTTAAACCTGAGGATGAAGATTGGCTTTCGTGCCTTTAGTGATCCGAAGGTGGAAGAGGATTGAACACTATAGTGCCCAGAAATTTGCACTCGCATGAAGTGGTAGCTGCTTTGTGATGTTAGGAATGGGCTTACAGATTCCATTTGGAGGAGTGTCGATCGCATAAGAGATTCCTTAGCGAGAGCTTGCATACTTGTTGTTTGAGGAAGATTTCGCTGGGGGAGTCTGATCTTTGTTGAGCAAAAGGAACTCGTCCGTAATTCAACTGAGGTGTTGAGATTTAGGAACTTGCCCGTAATTCAACTGGGGTGTTGAGATTTAGGAACTTACCCAAAATTCAACTGGGGAAACATCTTCGTCGAAATTTAAGAACTCTCCCGTAATTCAACTGAGAAAACTTCTCTGCTGAAATTCAGGAACTCGTCTGTAATTCAACGGAGGAAAATTTTTGTCGAGATTTAGGAGCTCGCTTGTACTTCAACTGAGAAAACATCTCTGTTGAGATTTAAGAACTTGTCCGTAATTCAACTGGAGGGAAACATCTTCGTCGAGGTTTAGGAACTCGCATGTAATTCAACTGAGAAAAACTCTCTGCTGAGATTTAAGAACTTGTCCGTAATTCAACTAGGGGAAACATCTTCGTCGAGATTTAAGAACTCGTCCGTAATTCAACTGAGAAAATATCTCTGCTGAGATTTAGGAACTCGTCTGTAATTCAACGGAGGAACACTTTTGTCGAGATTTAGTACCTTGTCTGTAATTCAAATAAGAAAACATCGCTGTTGAGATTTAAGAGCTTGTCAGTAATTCGACTTGGGGAAACATCTTCGTCGAGATTTAAGAACTCGCTTGTAATTCAATTGAGAAAACTTCTCTACTGAGATTTAGGAACCTGTTTGTACTTCAACAGAGGAACACTTTGTCGAGATTTAGTAACTCGCCTGTAATTCAACTAAGAAAAACTCCCTGCTGAGATTTAAGAACTTGTCTGTAATTCAACTAGGGGAAACATCTTCGTCGAGATTTAAGAACTCGCCCGTAAATCAACTGAGAAAACTTCTCTGCTGAGATTTAGGAACTCGTCTGTAATTCAACAGAGGAACACTTTTGTCGAGATTTAGGACCTTGTCTATAATTCAATTGAGAAAACATCTCTACTGAGATTTAAGAACTTATTAGTAATTCGACTTGGGGAAACATCTTCGTCGAGATTTAAGAACTCGCCCGTAATCCAACTGAGAAAACTTCTCTGCTGAGATTTAGCAAATTGTCTGTACTTCAACGGAGGAACACTTTTTTAAGATTTAGGAACTCGCCTGTAATTCAACTGAGAAAAACTCTCTGTTGAGATTTAAGAACTTGTCCGTAATTCAACTTGGGGAAACATCTTTGTCGAGATTTAAGAACTCGCCCGTAATTCAACTGAGAAAACTTCTCTGCTGAGATTTAGGAACCTGTATGTACTTCAACGGAGGAACACTTTGTCGAGATTTAGGAACTCGCCTATAATTTAACTGAGAAAAACTCTCTGCTGAGATTTAAGAACTTGTCCGTAATTCAACTAGGGGAAACATCTTCGTCGAGATTTAAGAACTCGCCCGTAATTCAACTGAGAAAACCTCTCTGCTGAAATTTAGGAACTCGTCTGTACTTCAACGGAGGAACACTTTGTCGAGATTTAGGAACTCGCATGTTCTTCAACTGAGAAAACATCTCTGTTGAGATTTAAGAACTCGTCCGTAATTCAACTAGGTAAAAGCTTCAAAACTTTGAATTTTGTGAGAAATTAACCGCATCCTTCCTGAAAGGTAAAGGTTAGTTGTATGTAATGCATGATATGTATCAGGCAATGATGTTCTCAAAATAAATTAGATTATATTGTATGATGTGTATATGCATGCGTCATGATGTATGGAAATGTAATGTTTTTAGCTGGGGGAAATAAATCCCGGATCACTGCTAGAGGAAAGGAGTGAATTCTTTGTTTCTGCTGGAGATAGTGGATGAAGATGATTGTGAAAATAGACCTGCAGGAGAGGATAACTCTGTTGGGGAATAAACTGATGGGGAAATGGCTCTGTGGGGAAGAGATGCTCTATAGAGGATTCCGCTAATAAATTTCGCGGGGGATGAATTACTGTTGCTGGTGATACTGAATCTTGTTGGGGATTGAATTTCCATTTGTGAAAGGAAAGAACTCCGTTGGGGATAATATTTCAGTTGTGACTTCACTGGGGATAACCTTTTAGGCTCTACCGGGGATGATCTTCCAAAGTCTACTAGGGATGATCTTCTGAACTCCACTGGGGAAGCTTTTTCAGACTGTGCTGGGGAGAAATTTCAAACTCCATTGGGGATATTTTATACTCCACCGGGGATAATAAGACTTTTTAGTGCTGATGGTAGATAAACTCTGCTTGGGGAGAATATTACTGATTCATTCACAGTTGCGTGTCTCAACTGGGGAGAGTTAACATTATTATCCTTTTCTTACTCTGCGGGGAGTGAGAGTATTTCAGCTATATTTTTCAGCTGAATTTATCCTTGTACCTGGTGGACAGAGCAACTGTAAAGCTTGGACAATTCTTATTGCCCCTATTTCTGATATTACAAGTAATCGTCTTTTATTTCGCATGTAAATATTCATGAGCAACAATTAATGTCAAATGCATATATCAAAAATGAACATTGGACGTTCTTTGCAAAACAAAACAGAAAAAAGAAACATTTATTTGTGAAAATGACTTGTATTGATTTTGAAGTTTGGCCTGTAAATAGGTGTTTTTGTACAAGAGGCTGACGTCCTAGTAAGAGAACACCGCCGAATAATAGAGTTTATACAATTTGTGAAAAACAAAGAAAAACAGCTATGTGAATAATCCCACTAGGTTCCAACTCTGATATCGCCTTTATGTCCTCGAGCATCTCATCACTTTGCTACTTGGTTGAAGGTAGATCAGATTGATTAGTGTCATCCGAGCTTGATAGTCGATACCAAAGTCTGGTTGCAAGGTGATCCAATGAGACATAGTATTACGCTTTGATCCCTAATTTTTGCCTGGACCGTCCTTTCAGGTTTTCAGTCCACCGGGATACCCTTTTTTGCCCAAGCTGCCTTTTCAGGTTTTCGACTTGTCGGGTGTACAGATTTTTTTCATTTTCATCCCTAATTTTTGCCTGAACCCTTTTGGTTCACCGGGAAGCCCTTATTTTTGCCTAGGCGAGTCAACCTAGCGGGTCTTTGATTATGCGTAGTATCTTTTCACTATGTCTTCATTGACGGGGTGAGGAAGGTCGTCACCATCCATGGTGGTTAGAATCATAGCTCCTCCCGAGAAAATATTCTTAACCACAAATGGCCCTTCGTACATAGGGTCCATTTGCCCCTGGGATCACCTTGAGGTAAGATAATGCGCTTGATCACCAGATCCCCAACTTGGTACTCTTGTCGTCTGACTTTCTTGTTAAATGTCTTGATCATCCGTTTTTGGTATGTATGACCATGACAAATAGCAGTAAGTCTCTTTTCGTCAATTAAGTTCAGTTGATCAAGTCGGGTCTGAATCCAGTCATCTTCGCTCAATCATGCATCCTTCATGATCCGAAGAGAGGGTATCTGAACTTCAATGGGCAAGACGGCCTCCATGCCATATACCAAGGAATAGGGTGTGGCCCCTGTTGACGTCTGTGCTGAGGTACGGTGCCCATGAAGAGCAAATGGTAACATCTCATGCCAATCTTTGTATGTTACCGTCATCTTCTGCACAATCTTCTTAATGTTCTTATTAGCCGCTTCGACAGCCCCATTCATCTTCGGTCGGTAATGAGAAGAGTTGTGATATTGTATTTTGAACTGTTTGCAGAGTTCGGTGATCGTCTTGTTATTGAGATTTGTACCATTGTCTGTAATAATCCTCTCTGGTACACCATATCGACAGATCAGATTATGCCGAATAAACCGTACCACGACGTTCTTGGTCACTGTAGCAAAGGAAGCTGCTTTAACCCACTTCATAAAGTAATCAATAGCTACCAAGATGAAACGATGCCTGTTGGATGCTGTAGGTCTGATCTCACCAATCATGTCGATGCCCCACATTGCAAAAGGCCAAGGAGCTGTCAAGATGTTCAGAGGAACTGGAGGTATGTGCACCTTATCAGCTTAGACTTGGCACTTGTGACAGGTCCGAGAATGCTGATAACAGTCGGCTTCCATCGTGGACAAATAATATCCTGCCCGTAGGATTTTCTTTTCCATGGTGTGTCCACTGGAATGAGTTTCGAAAGTACCTTCATGTAATTCTACCATAATCCTTTCCGCCTCGTTCTTATCCACACATCGCAGTAAGGTTGAATCATGATTATCTTGTAAAGAATTCCATTGCTGATGAAGAACTTCACTGCGAACCTCCTTAGAAACTTTTTATCATTAACAGATGCACCCTCAGGGTACTCCTGAGCCTCAAGATACCTCTTTACCTCATGGAACCATGGTTTATCTGTTACCTCTTCAGTCTCAATGTCACAGCAATGTGCAGGTTTATCCAACCTCTCAATGGTAATCTGGGGAGCTTCATTGTCCCATCTGACCTTGAACATAGAAGACATCGTAGCTAGCGTGTCAGCCAACTGATTCTCCTCTCTAGGGAAGTGTTTAAAGGTTATCTCCTCGAAGTGTGGAAGTAACGTCAATACATACTCTTTGTAAGGAATAATATTTGGGTACTTCATATCCCACTCGCCTTTGATCTGGCTGATCACGAGAGCGGAATCTCCGAAAACACTTAGAAACTTAATCCTTAGGTCAATAGCTGCTCGAAGACCCATAATGCATGCTTCATACTCCGCCATGTTGTTGGTGCAGTTGAAACATAGTCGGGAGGTGAATGGAGTATGAGAGCCTTCAGGAGATATGATCACGGCACCAATGCCATTACCCAAAGTATTCGAAGCTCCATTAAAGTACATAGACCATCGGGATCCTTCCTCAGGTCCTTCATCCGGTCCAGGTGTCTCACAATCTGTTATCAACATGATGTTCTCATCCGGGAACTCAAAGTTCATAGACTGGTAATTGTTCACTGTCTGATGTGCCAAATGATCTGCCAACACACTTCCCTTGATTTCATTTTGGGTTGTATACTGGATGTCATACTCAGTCAAGATCATATGCCATCTTGCTATTCTTCCGGACAAGGCAGGCTTCTCGAAGATATACTTGATTGGATCCATCTTCTATATCAATATAGTAGTGTGAGTCAGCATATATTGTCTCAGCCGGCGAGCAGGCCATGTCAAAGCGCATCAAGTTTTCTTGAGCAACGAGTATCGAGTCTTGCAGTCGGTAAACTTTTTTGCTAAGATAATAAATAGCATGCTCTTTTCGGCCAGACTCGTCATGCTGCCCCAGCACACACCCCATTAAATTGTCGAGTATTGTCAAGTATAAGATCAAAGGTCTCCCTTCAACTGGAGGCATCAGAATAGGAGGCTCTTGGAGATATTCTTTGATCCTTTTGAAAGTGTCCTGACATTCATCGTTCCATCTTACCATTTGATCTTTCTTCAGTAACTTGAAGATTGGCTCACAAGTAGCAGTCAGGTGTGAGATGAATCGGGAAATATAGTTCAATCGTCCCAAAAAGCCTCTGACTTCTTTTTCTGTTCGGGGAGCTGGCATTTCCTGTATAGCCTTCACCTTTGCAGGATCCACTTGAATACCTTTATCACTTACGACGAAACCCAGCAGCTTACCAGATCTCACCCCGAAGGTGCACTTGTTCCGGTTTAGCCTCAGTCTGTACAACTTCAACCTGTCAAATAGCTTCTGAAGATGGTCAAGATGTTCTTCCTCAGTATGGGACCTTGCAATCATGTCGTCGACGTATACCTCAATCTCGTGATGGATCATGTCATGGAACAAAGCGACCATGGCACGCTGATACGTTGCCCCTAACATTCTTCAATCTAAAAGGCATGACTTTGTAGCAAAAGGTACCCTATTGAGTAACAAAGGTTGTCTTCTCCATGTCTTTGGGAGCCATCTTAATCTGATTATAACCGGAGAAACCATCCATGAAGGAGAAAACCTTATGTTGAGCGGTGTTGTCAACCAGAATGTCGATATGAGGCAGAGGGAAATCATCCTTGGGACTTGCCCTGTTCAGATCCCTATAGTCAACACACATTCGAACTTTACCATCCTTCTTCGGCACAGGAACCACGTTGGCCACCCATTGTGGGTAAGAAGTAACTGCTAGAAAACCGGTGTCAAACTGTTTCATAACTTCGGCCTTGATTTTCTCAGACATCTCTGGGCGCATTCGGCGAACTTTCTGTTTCACTGGAGGAAAGTCTTCCTTGGTAGGCAATCGGTGAACCACAATATCGGTATCCAACCCAGGCATATCTTCATAAGACCAGGCAAAGATCTCAATGTAGTCATGCAGCATTTGAATCAATCGTTGCTTAACGCTAGGCTCTAGATTTGCACCGATCTTGACCTCTTTCTTGCCTGCCTCTGTGCCCAGATTTACTGATTCCACTGGCTCTTCATGCGGCTGTATGACCCTCTCTTCATAAAGTAACAGTCTAGCAAGTTCACCAGGCACTTTGCAATCATCTTCACCTTCGTCTTCGGCTAAGTCCTTTGCTGTCTAGTTGCTTAATCCGTCGTCGGTAGTTGGGTAAATCCAACTGTCAATATCATACTCTTCATCTTCATCCCCAATAACATTCACGCATGCGTCATGTTTGGGCATAGGTGCCGTTATGACATTAGGCTTCTCCTAGACTTCAAACTCAATTTCCTTAGCATCAATTAGATCCTGTACTTTATTATTCAAGACCCAACAATCATTCGTATCATGCCCCGGGCTATCAGAATGAAAAGCACAACGGGCGTTCGGATTTTACAGCGGTGATGTTGTATTGAGATTCTTCGGGGCTTCCTTTGGAATCACCAAGTCGGTCTTTAACAACTGCGGCAGAATCTGAGACAGGGTCATATGGAGCTGAGTGAATTGTCTTCGCGGCCTCTCGGCTCTTGGCTGATTATTGCATTGTGTGGAAACAGTTGGTCTTGAAATAACTACCGCATTAACCGATTGGCGGCGTTCAGGTCGATTCTAGCTTTTTGAACTATAAACTGCACTAGACTCCTTCTTAAAAGGCTTCTTTTCGGTACTTGACGAAGCACCTTTCTGTATCTTTCCGCTCTTGATACCGGCTTCAACTCTTTCCCCGGTCATTATTAATTCGGTAAACCTGGACGATGAACTTCCAATCAGATGATTAAAATACGGACTAGACAGGGTCCCCAGAAACATATCTACTAACTCCTTGTCAACCAGCGGGGGTTGTACTCTTCCGGCAAGGTCCCTTCATTTCTGAGCGTAGTCTTTGAAACCTTCGCTCGCACCCATAGACATACTCTGAAGTTGGGTACGCGTGGGAGCGAGATCGGCATTGTATTGGTACTGCTTGTAGAAAGCAGCAGCAAGGTCTTCCAAATTACGGATACTAGCTCCTTCCAGCTGGTAGAACCATTCAAGTTGAGTCCCTGAAAGACTATCTTGAAAGAAGTGGATCCAGAGGTTCCTGTCAGCGGTATATGGCTGAATCTTTCTAACATACGAGCGGCGGTGCAACTTTGGGCAAGATACCACGTCGTATTTAGCAAAGACGGGTGCTTTAAACTTGTGGGGAATCACCACCCCATATGACAAACCAAAATCTCCAAAGTCCATACCATGGACTTTCTGGACCTCCATTGCGCTCAACCGGTCTTCAAGATGTTTATACCTATCCTCAGCAGGAGGATACTGGTCTTTATCAAAGTCAGTCTCGTTATTAGAAACCACTGGGCTAGGAGCCCTCCTTTCTTCCTGATTCTCTCCCCCTCCAGATGAGTGAGTCAAATCAACCTCTTCTCGCAAATTGTTTCTGAATCTGCGACCCATGTTCAAGAGGACCGTCTTCTTCTTCTTCTTATCCTTTAAGATAAGAGTCTTCAGATCTTGCTGACCCTTAGCCAAGTTCATGAACATTTCCTGGAACTGAGCGTTTTGAGCTTGTAGAGCCTTGATAGCTTGATCAGTTGATGTTTCAGAAGACATGATGTGCTGAAATAAACAGCGAAGAAGATAAGAGACCTGTAAGAGTACCTGTAATGAGGTGCATGGAATGAAATGCGTATGATATGATTTCAAAGACATTGAGAGATTCAAATTCGTAAACCAAAATAAAACACACTTTTATTAGATAAACTTGAAACAATGTTTGACAAATGCCTTTAAGGCGTTACAAAAAGAAATACTGAAAAGTAAATCAAAACTAGAAATAACAAAAGACATCAGCACTCCCATGGTCGCTTTCCTCCTGTGCTGACATAGCCGTTGAGGACCTTCTCATTCTCCAACTGTCTTGTAAGCTTTAGAATCTTCCACTCCTGCTCGTGATACTTTTCTCTGTAAGTATCCCATTCCTCTCTTAGCTGCATCCAAGACCTCTTTAATGCCCCAATGTCAGTAGGCATGTGTGGGTGGAGGACGGTAGGTGAAACCCCTTCTTCGTCAGTACTCTCTATAATTACCGGTAAGACAACTTCGTACGGCATTCCCAGCTTTTGGGCACGGATTCGAACCCATCGGAGATATGGTTCCATCGGAAGAGAGGTCTTCATCCCTAACTCATGCGGATCAGACCTATGTACCCTGTTCCAAGCTCGTATGAACTTGCGGCAATGCTCCTCACTATCTCCTTGGAAGTCAAAGACAATACTCGGCATTAGCAACTCATGAGGTCCGTCCCTCATAGCTCGCCCAAACTGACGTAAGGCCAAACAAGGATTATAGGTAATCCCTCCTCGAATTCCAAGTAGTGGAACATTAGGGTATTCCCCACAGCAATCAATAATAGCTACTTCTTCTATGTCTTTAGTGCTCTAGATAATGTCGGTGTGAGCGAGAGACATAATTCTACAGGCCCAACCCATGCCTTCCTTGTTCTTCAAAACAGATTTGGGGAGGTGAGAAATAAACCACCTCACCAGCAATGGTGCATAACACATAAGGTTTCCCCGTTTCTGAGCAGTACGGGTATAAAGAGAGTGCAGAATGTCACCCAAGAGAGTGGGCACCGGATTACGGGACATGAAAATCCTCACCGCATTCACGTCAACAAAGGAATCTGAATTAGGAAACAGAACCAGACCATATATGAGAAGAGTCAGGATGTCCTCGAATGCCTGAAAATCCAAATTGTCCCAAAACTGATTATCCCGATCAACCAAGAACTTAGCCAAGAAGCCCTTTGTCCCACTTCGAGTCTCCTAGTTAGACATTACCTCAGCCTTTGTCAGATGGAGGGCTCAAGCAATCTCTTCCGGCCTAAGGGCTTTCTCCTAACCTGTAAATGGCGTCTGCTCTAGAATAGAAATACCAAGTAGATCAGAGAACTCCTCCAGGGTAGGGACCAACTGATAGTCCGGGAAAGTGAAGCACTGGTATAATGGATCAAAGAACTGGCACAAAACACTCATCATTTGTTCATCTAATCTGGAAGTGACCAAACCAAGGAGGTGACCATGTCTTCTGATAAAGGGAGAAGTGTCAGGAACCTTTGCAACCAAATCTTTAAGCTGAGTAGGAATCTATACAAAGCTGATCCGAATAGTGTTTCTACATATAGAGGCCATGACCTACAAAACAGAACAAAGATGAATCCCCTCTATCTTTGAAATGGGTTAGTCTGATGCAAGATGCATGCAATGTCATGATGTCATGATGTCATGATAGAAACACACCACAAGTATTCACAGATAGCAAACATGGTAAGGGAAAACAAGTCATACAGATAGCCCTTAGATTTCAGGTTGGCATGGAGTTTAGGTATTACCCTCTTTCAGTTTAGTTGGTTCAAACATATCCTAGTAATAGTAATCAGGTTCTAGAGGATCTCAATATCACTGACTACCCTCAATCGGTCATAATTCCAGTTTGGCAACCTTTTCTTGCGGCCGGAATCATCGCGAGAGTTTAGTCTCAATGAGTGTAGCATACTGCTACTGTTCTATGGCCAAGTTGGTCAATTATAGGTTCTAAGGTCAGTTGGTGCTTAAGAACCCCTTAGAAGACCCATATTCTCCTTGTTCCACCACAAGGTATATCGGTACAAATTAAAGTGCCACACCAACGTAGCTACTGCTTCAACCGTATCGGTCTACGCCGTACAGTTCCCTCACAGTCTATTGCTACTTACCTAAAAGGTATCCCCAGATCCGAGTTAGGATCTATAGTAACTCCGATACACGCCCACAAAGATAAAGCATACAAATCAAGCAATTGAAAACATTATGATGAACTATTCCTAAGGTACACCCCACTTATTAAGTCCCCAGCAGATTCGCCAGTTCTGTGACACGGTGGGAAGAACTGACTGTTTTTGGAATGTTGGTTTGCATTTTGCGTTTGTTTTCACAAAATGTCGCGGTAAGTAAGAGTCACCACCGTCTTTTATTTTATCCAACTAGGAAAGGAAAAAAAAAGCACAAAAAAATTCCTTTTTCGAGATATTTCTGAGTACGGGGGGTAGATTATAGAAAGGGAAGGTATTAGCACCCTTTCTATCTGTAGTTATCTACGGGCTCTTAGGTACTTGCTCATCATTTTCAAAATGTTTTCTTCGTGCTTGTGGGTTTTGAAAAGTTTTTAACTTCGATTTAACTCTTGCTTCTGTTCTCAAGAGTGTAATGAAGTGTTTTTGAAAACTTTGTTTGAAAAGGAGTGTAAGTGTGAAAAAGTTTTGTTTTGGATGAGCAAGTATCTAAGAACTATCTACCTACTCGAAAAAGGAATCGTTCTATGCTAATTTCCTTTAGACAATGCTATCCCACTATTAGTGAGTAGGTAGCATCGTCGTTGGAGTTTGAGGGTCAATTCGAATGAGGGACATACGGTCACCAAAGCAATGTTAGGACGCCTTAGCGGTAACCCTAATGTCTTAGATCATTTGTTTGAGGCAACAATATCTGAGGCAACCGTTTCGAGGCAACTATGATCTTTTAGACAAGAGGACAACCTCTAAAACGACCTATACTCAATGACTGTTTACGAAGGCAACCAAGTGAGGTGTACCCTAGGAGCGCGTATGTGTGAGTGTGTTGATTTCAGTTATTTTTATCTTTGCACATGTTTAGGGTGATCTAATTGATTTTAAGATTAAGCATTCATTCTTGTCATGCAAGCCCTATTATCAAACATCTAGCAGTTATATAATTTGCAAATGCGGAAATTAAACTAAATTATTACAAGGCATCGGGTATTTATAATGCCAAAAGCAACCCTCTGAAAAATAAAATAAAGCGATAAAAATAATAAATATCCTAATTAATTATTACATACCGGAAGTAGATACATCAATTGGATAAAGAAAAATAAAGCGCGAGGGATATTAAATCGAATGCGAATTAGGGTTTTGACCCTTTTAAAAGTAAATGCTTTTTTTTGTTGTTTTTATTTTAAGAAAAAAAATTAAATCCTAAATCAAAATACTAAATTAGTTATTAAATTAATTAAATGAAAAAAAAATTAATGGCATGTTTTTGGAGTTTTTGTTAATTTAAGAAAGAAAATAAAGATAATTAAACTAAAGTTAAAACCTAATTAATTCTAATTGATTTTATTTATTTACAAAGTAAATTATTGTTACCTAATTAATATCCTAATTAATTAATTAGTATTTATTAATAAAAAATTAAATTCTGAATTTTAATTGGACCAAAAGTATTTTTGTGATTTTTTGATAAAAAAGAAAATTTGTTATTGGTTAGAAATTAATTAAATAAAATAAAATAATTAAATTAAATAAACAAAATATGAGAGAAAGAGAAATTGGGCCTGATATTAGGAGGTATTGAAAGCAATTTTGTTGGCCCAATTGAAGCTGACCCAATTGACTTTTGGGATCCCATGCACGCGCGTTGACTGGCTTTATGGTGCTCCTTCAATATTTGACCACCAGATCTGGCCACCTGGCCATCTGGCACGCTGAAGAGTGAGGCGCATGGTGGATTGTTGACTTGTATGCACACTAGATTTCCTGAAGACAAATAAGAAAATGCAAATTGCTGGAGGCAGGGATCAAACCCCTGACCTCCAGCCTTCAACGCCTTGAATGTCCTCCTTGTGGCCACTACACCACTTGTTTCTTTTTGTTAATATAACACAAATAAAAATAACATAATAAAACAAGATTAATGGCCAGGAAAATAAAAACACGCGCGGACATTTGAAAGAGCGAATGGACTGACGACAACTCATCATCCATGTACTCCATCCGTTGCTAAAAGTCCCAAGAGCTATACCCACGGGCAAATGTCCGTCACTACAAACCAAGCTTATTCCAAAATCCGCTACAGGCCATATAAACGCATTCTAAGAACATGATTGAGTTCGTCTCAACCTCCTGATCACAACCATGGCCAATATTAAGGCTGATTTTTCCTGAAACAAAAACCCCAAAAACAAAAACGAAACCCTAACAATGGTGAGTCTCGTTACAGGTCATGGAAATGCAATTGAATAATACCAAATGCTTGCAAATGATTTGTAGATTCAGAATATGCTATCAATTCATATCAAACATGCTTGAATTGAAAAATACGAAATCAAGAACAGGGAAATGTTACGAATGACTTACAGCGCTTGGGAGGGTCTGGAAACGCCTGGTTTTGCTTGCTTTTGCTTGTGGAGATGACCCGGAAGACATTGAGATCAACACCAAGCCTTGAAATTGCCTTTAGGGTTGATTTCGAAGTCACACTTTTTCTTGATTTTTGCCAATTCTATTCTGCCTCTAGAACTTATCTCCAACCCCTAATTCTGTATGCATCGCTTCCTTATGTATTGTACAATACATTAGGGTAGAATTTGCTATCCAAATCTTCATCCATTGATGATTGAATATTTGATTTGATCTTCCAATAAAGCTTTCCAAAATTGGCTCATTTGCAATCTTTTTGTACCCACATGGCTTGATACGAGTTTGGAAGGATGCAAGCTGTCTATTGAAACCTGAAATGATTACAAGATCTTTAGTTTTCAATGTTTTTGATTTTGTGATTTTATTTGATTTAAAATGAATTAATTCAAATAAAAATCAAATTAAATAATAAAAATATGATGTGGACACATGGCCAAGGCTAGAGCATGTGGGCAGTAATGTAAACTCAAAACAAGTGAAAAAGAATGGGCCCATTTGGCAAAATTTGAAGTTTTGGGGATAGTTGACTTTTGGCAATTTTACAAAAAAGTCCAACTTCAACAATGCATAACTTCCTCAATTTTGAACTTTTGGAGGTGTTCTTTGACTTTTTAGAAATCTTGAGATGTCCTCTAATCAACCCTTTTGGTATCAACTCAATTTTATATTCCATGCTCAAGTTAGAAGCTTTGACAAAAAAGGTGTTTTTGTTGACTTTCAAAAATGACCTATAATGTCAAAATTCATAACTTCTTGTGAGTGCATATTTTGATCTTGGGGTATGAAGATGGATTGTAGGTAATTGCATCCTATTCCAAATTATCTTTGTATGGGTCATTTATCATAAAGTATGAGAAAGTTATGCTTGGTCAAAGTTGAGTTGACTTTTCCTACAAAACCTAATTTAGCAGCTTTTGAATCTTGATGAATCTTGAACAATCCTTGATGAATCATGATCAACCCTTGATCAAATGATGAAATATCCTTCAAAATGAGAATGTTGACAAAAATCCTTGAAGTTTGACTGTATTTGGGTCACAGTTGACTTTTGCCCTAGCATGGTCGATTTTTGGACCTTTTGAGCAATTGAATGAGCAAAATTCCTCTGCAAGGCTTGAAACTTGACATGGATGATTTTGAGAACATATTAGGACATTAGTGAGCACTTGGGGTCACTTGTACTCAAGGATCTTGATGCAACACAAAACCCTAATTTGAGTAGACTGCCTTAGGAGAGAGCTTGTCTGACCAACTCTTGGGCTACTTGAGCAACTTGGAGATTTTTCTTGCAATGTTTTGAGAAATATGGGAGGGAAAATTTTGGGGTACAATAGGCTTATTATTTTCCATTTTCATATATCATCAATAAAGCACTGGACGTTTTCTTGCATTACAATTTTTTTGCTCCTTGTTTTTCTTTTCTATCTCGCACTTTATCAAAATAGATATTGTCTTACACACACTCACATATCATAATGCAGATCCACATCCACTTTGGATCCCATTGATAACAACTCTGCTACTGCCAGTTATGACTTCGAAAATCTGATCAACCAAGCCGAGGACGAAGGTGAGGATGATTGTGAGGTGCCTGGAGAACTTGCCAGACTGTTACTACAGGAAGAGAGGTCCATACAGCCTCATGAAGAGCTAGTTGAATCAGTAAATTTGGGTACAGAGGAAGGCAGGAAAGAGGTCAAGATAGGTGCAAATCTGGAGCCTAGTGTCAAGCAACGGTTGATACAGATGCTACGCGACTATGTTTAGATCTTCGCTTGGTCTTATGAAGATATGCCTGGTCTGGACACTGATATTGTGGTTCACCGCCTACCGACTAAAGAAGACTGTCCTCCGATAAAGTAGAAGGTTTGTCGTATACGCCCTGAGATGTCTGATAAAATCAAAGCTGAGGTCATGAAACAGTTTGACACCGGATTTCTAGTTGTCACTTCTTACCCATTGTGGGTAGCCAACGTTGTTCCGGTGCCTAAGAAAGATGGTAAGGTACAGATGTGTGTGGACTATAGAGATCTGAACAGGGCAAGCCCCAAGGACGATTTCCCGCTTCCTCATATCGATGTTCTGGTTGACAACACCGCGCAGCATAAGATCTTCTCCTTTATGGATGGTTTTTCTGGTTACAATCAAATCAAGATGGCTCCCGAGGATATGGAGAAGACAACCTTCGTTACAAAGTGGGGCACCTTATGTTACAAGGTAATGCCTTTCGGGTTGAAGAATTCTGGGGCAACTTATCAGCGCGCCATGGTGGCTTTGTTCCACAACATGATTCACCATGAGATTGAGGTTTACGTTGATGACATGATCGTAAGGTCCCAGACTGAAGAAGAACACCTTGACCATCTCCAGAAACTGTTCGACAGGTTGAAGATGTACAAGCTGAGGTTAAACCCGAACAAGTGCACCTTCGGGGTAAGGTCTGGTAAGTTGTTGGGTTTCGTTGTTAGTGATAAAGGAATTCAGGTGGATCTTGCAAAAGTGAAGGCCATACAGGAAATGTCAGCTCCCTGAACAGAAAAGGAAGTCAGAGGCTTTTTGGGACGTCTGAATTACATCGCCCGATTCATTTCACATCTGACTGCTACTTTTGAGCCAATCTTCAAGTTGCTAAAGAAAGATCAAGTGGTAAAATGGAATGATGAATGTCAGACCACTTTCGAAAGGATCAAAGAATATCTTCAAGAACCGCCAATTCTGATGCCTCCAGTTGAAGGAAGACCTTTGATCTTATACTTGACAGTGCTGGATAATTCAATGGGGTGTGTGCTGGGGCAGCATGACGAGTCTGGCCGAAAAGAGCACGCTATTTACTACCTTAGCAAAAAGTTTACCGACTGTGAGACCCAATACTCACTGCTCGAGAAAACATGCTGCACTTTGGCATGGGCTGCTTGCCGACTGAGACAGTATATGTTGACTCACAGTACCCTATTGATATCAAAGATGGATCAAATCAAGTATATCTTCGAAAAGCCTGCCTTGTCCGAAAGAATAGCAAGATGGAAAATGATCTTAACTGAGTATGACATCCAATACACAACCCAAAAAGCAATTAAGGGGAGTGTGTTGGAGGATCATTTGGCATATCAGGCAGTGGATGACTACCAATCCATGAATTTCGAGTTCCCGGATGAGAATATCATGTTGGTGATCGACTGTGAAGAACCTGGACCGGATGAAGGACCTGAGGAAGGATCCCGATGGTCTATGTATTTTGATGGAGCCTCAAACGCATTGGGTAATGGCATTGGCGCCATGATCATATCTCCTGAGGGTTGTCATACTCCATTTACCGCCCAATTATGTTTTAACTACACCGACAATATGGCGGAGTAAGAAGCATGCATCATGGGCCTTCGAGCTGCTATCGACCTGAGGATTAAGTTCTTGAGTGTATTCGGAGATTCTGCTCTAGTGATCAGTCAGATCAAAGGCGAGTAGGATACGAAACATCCAAATCTTATTCCTTACAAAGAGTATGTACTGACATTGCTTTCGCATTTCGAGGAGATAACCTTTGAACATTTCCTCAGAAATGAGAATTAGTTAGCGGGCGCGCTAGCTACCATGTCTTCTATGTTCAAGGTCAGGTGGGACAATGAAGCTCCCCAAATTACCATCGAGAGGTTGGATGAACCTGCACATTGCTGTGACATCGAGACTGAAGAGGTAGCAGATAAACCCTGGTTTCACGAGGTAAAGAGGTATCTTGAGGCTCAGGAATACCCCGAGGGTACATCTGTTAATGATAAGAAGTTCTTGAGAAGGTTCGCTGTGAAGTTCTTCATCAGCAATGGGATCCTTTATAAGCGTAACCATGATTCAACCCTACTTCGATGTGTGGACAAAAGCGAGGCAAAAAGGATCATGGCAGAGTTACATGAAGGTACCTTCGGAACTCATTCCAGTGGACATACCATGGCAAAGAAGATCCTACGGGATGGATATTATTGGTCTACTATGGAAGCCGATTGTTATCAGCACTCTTGGACCTGTCATAAATGCCAAGTCTATGCTGATAAGGTCCATGTACCTCCAATTATGCTGAATGTCTTGACAGCTCTATGGCCCTTTGCAATGTCGGGCATCGATATGATCGGCGAGATCAGATCTACTGCGTCTAACGGGCATCATTTCATTCTGGTAGCTATTGATTATTTCACGAAGTGGGTTGAGGAAGCTTCTTTTGCTACAGTAATCAAGAACGTCGTGGCGCGGTTCATCCGACACAATCTGATCTGTCGATACGGTGTACCAGAGAGGATCATTACGGACAATGGTACAAATCTCAACAATACGATGATCACCGAGCTCTGCAAACAATTTAAAATTCAGCATCATAACTCTTCTCCCTACCGGCCGAATATGAATGGGGCTGTTGAAGCAGCTAACAAGAACATCAAGAAGATTGTACAGAAGATGACAGTGACATACAAAGACTGGCACGAGATGCTACCATTCGCTCTTCATGGGTACCGTACCTTAGCACGGACATCGACAGGGGCAACACCCTATTCCTTGGTGTATGGCATGGAGGCAGTCCTACCCATTGAGGTCCAGATACCCTCTCTCCGGATTATGAAGGATGCAGGTTCGAGCGAAGACGACTAGATCCAGACCCGGCTTGATCAACTAAACTTAATCGATGAAAAGAGACTTACTGCTATTTGTCATGGTCAGACGTATCAAAAGCGAATGATCAAGGCATTTAACAAGAAAGTTAGACGACAAGAATATCAAGTCGGGGATCTAGTGATCAAACGCATCATACTGCCACAAGGTGATCCCAGGGGAAAATGGACCCCCACTTATGAAGGGCCATTTATGGTTAAGAACATCTTCTCAGGAGGAGCTATGATTCTAACCACCATGGATGGTGACGACCTTCCTCACCCCGTCAATGCAGACATAGTGAAAAAATACTATGCATAATCAAAGACCCACTAGGTTGACTGGCATATGCAAAAACAAGGGCTTCCCGGCGAACCAAAAGGGTTCGGGCAAAAGTAAGGGATGAAAATAAAAAAATTGTACACTCGGCAAGTCGAAAACCTGAAAAGGAGGGTTGGGCAAAAAAGGGTATCCCGGTGGACTGAAAACCCGAAAGGGCGGTCCAGGAAAAAATTAGGGATTGAAGCGTAACACTATGTCTCATTGGATCATCTTGCAACCAGACTTCGGTATCGACTATCAAGCTCGGACGGTGTTGATCAATCTGATTTACCTTCAACCAAGTAGCAAAGTGATGAGATGCTCAAAGATATAAAGGCAATAGCAGAGTTGGAACCCTGTGGGATTGTTTCACATAGCTGTTTTTCTTTCTTTTACACAAATTGTATAAATTCTGTTCTTTCGGTGGCGTTCTCTTACTAGGGCGTCAGCCTCTTGTACAAAACGCCTATTACAGACTAACTTCAAGAATTAATACAATTCATTTTACAATAAATTTCCAATTTTTTTTTCTTTTTCTGTTTTGTTTTGTAAGAACGTCCAATGATGCATTTTTGATATATGCATTTGAAAATAATTATTGCTCATAAATATTTGCATACAAAACAAAAGACAATTACTCGTAATTCCAGGAACAGGGGCAAACAAGAAATGTCCAAATCTTACGGTTGCTCTGTCCACCAGGTACAGGGATAGAGCCAGCTCGAGAAAATGACTAAAGGCACATGTACTCCCCACAGAGTAGGAAGTATCTGAAGATAGTGGTGTTAGCTCTCCCCATCCGAAGTTCATAATCGCGAATAAGTCGGCAAAATTCTCCCCAAGCAGAGTTTATCTATCACCAGCAATAGAATATTATCCCCAGTGGAGTTCATTTCTTCCACAGACAAAAATTCAATCCCCGACAGAATTCATCATCACCAGCAACGGTAATTCATCCCCAGCTGAGGTTATTTCTCCAAGTTGGCAGATCTTCTGACGGAGTATCTCTTCCCCACAGAGTCATTCTCTCGCTAATTTATTCTCAAATCATCTTCGGTCGTTACCCCCAGCGAGCGCGAGGAACTCAACTCTTTGTACTCTCCAGCAGCAGTCTGAGATTTATTTCTCCCAGCTAGAGAACATCACGAAAAAACATCGCATATCCATACATCATGGCATGCACATATGCATCATACAAAACAATCTCATTTATTCTTAGAGCATCATTACTTGATACATGTCATACATCATAATATTACATACGACTAACTCTTTACCTTTCAGGGAAAGATACAATCAAATTCTTACAAGTTTTCTCTGGTTCAGTCAAATCGATGCTAAGATTTCTATTCCAGTTCAAGCTATGAAGCCCGGATCCGACCGGATAATATCTTGATTTCTCCATCATACTGTGAAGCCCGGAAAACGACCGGATAACAGAACCAAAATACTACGAAGCCTGGAATCGACCAGATAATGGTATCTCTTAAATGCAAGCTATGAAGCCCGGATTCGACCGGAAAATAGTTGAATCCCCAACAAGATACTGTGAAGCCTGGAAATCGACCAGATATCAGTACAAAACACCATGAAGCCTGGAGTCGACCAGATAGTGGTATATCATAAACACAAGCGGTGAAGCCCGGAAATCGACCAGAAAACAGCTTAACAAGGTATTGTGAAGCCTAGAAATCGACCAGATAGCAGTACAGGACACCATGAAGCCTGGATTCGACCAGATAATGGTATAAGACACCGTGAAGCCTGGATTACGACCAGATAAAGGAAAAAGACACTGAAGCCTGGGATACGACCAGATAACAGTAGGGGACACTGCAAAGCTCGGAATTCAACCGAATAGCAGTTTACCCGGCCAATTACTATGAAGCCCGGAAATTGATCGGATATTAGTAGGCCTTAAAAGCAAATGGAAGCCCGGATGCGACTGCATAACCACTTGATTTCTTCTGAAGCCTGGAACACGACCAGATAAGAAGTAAGAAGTTGTGAAGCCTGGATTACGAACAGATAGCGGCAAAGGACTGAAGCTTGGAATCGACCAGATAATAGTATAAGACACTGCGAAGCTTGGATTTCGACCAAATAGCAGTTTACCTGGCCAACTACTAAGAAGCCCGGAATCAACCGGATATTAGTATGCCTTAAATTCAAGTTGAAGCCCGGATGCGACCGAATAACAACTTAATTCCTTATGAAGCCTTGAGAACGACCAGATAAGAATTGAGAAATTGCAAAGCCTGGATTACGACCAGATAGCAAGTTTAATCTTATCCCCCCAGTAAGCCACTGCAAAGCCTGGAGCACAACCAGATAGCAGTCGGTCTTATTTTCCTCAGCAAATCACTGTAAAGCCTGGAACACGACCAGATAGCAGTTCATTTTCACCTCCCCGACTAAGAGATGATTCCCCAGTAGAATAACGGACGACTGAAGCTCCTAAAATTCTATTTCTCTCAAGACAGAGACCAATATTCCCCAGCGAAATCCTCCTCAACAACAGGTATACGGGCTCTCGCAAAGGAATCTCTTATGTGATCAACACTTCTTCTGATGGCATCTTTAAGCCCATTTTCCGTCATTAACTTCCAAATGGCATCTATAAGCCCATTCCCAAAATTTCAAGGCCAGTACCACTTCATGCGAGTGCAAATTTCCGGGCACTCTAGTGTTCAATCATCTTCCACCTTCGGATCACGAAAGGCAAGCAAGCCAATCTATATCCTCAGGTTTAAGAAGATTGAACAGGGGCAGCTGTTGTACCCCAAAATTTTCCCTCCCATATTTTTCAATACATTTCAAGTGAGGTCCTCAAATTGCTCAAGGAAGTCCAAAGGTTGACCAGACAAACCCCGTCCTAAGGCAGTCTACCTCAAATTAGGGTTTCAGTTTGCATCAAGATGCCTGAGTCTAAAGGATCCCAAATTCTCACCATTGTCCTAATATCTTCTCAAGATCATCCATGTCAAGTTTCAAGCCTTGCAGAGGAAGTTTGCCCAGTCAATTGCTCAAAAGCCTAGAAATCGACTATGCTAGGGCAAAAGTCAATTGTGTCCTACATACAATCAAACTTCAATATTTTTGGTCAACATCCTAATTTTGAAGTATTATTCATCATTTGATCAAGGGTTGATCATGATTTCTCAAGGATTGCTCACAATTCATCAAAACCCAAAAGTTGCTAAATTAGGGTTTTGTAGGAAAAGTCAACTTAACTTTGACCAAGCATAACTTTCTCATACTTTATCAACAATGACCCATCTAAAGCTCATTTTGAATAAGATGCAACGCCCTACAATTCATCTTCAGCTCCCAAGTTCAAAATATAAACTCACAAGAAGATATAAATTTGGACATTATAGGTCATTTTGAAAAGTCAACAAAAACACCTTTTTTGGCAAAGCTTCATACATGAACATGGAAGACTCAATTGAGATGAGACCAAAAGGGTTGCTTAGAGGAAATCTGAAGATTTCTAAAAAGTCAAAGAAAACATCTCTAGGGTCAAAATTGAAGGAGTTATGCATTGGTGAAGTTGACCCTTTTTGCAAAATTGCCAAAAGTCAAATGTGTCTCAAATTGCAATTTTTGTCAAATAAGCCCAACCTTTTGTGCTCGTATTGAGTTTGTAACATGATCCAAGACCCATGATCCTTCCCACTTGTCTTTATTTTATTTTTATCATTTATTTTGATTTTTATTTCAATTAAATTAAATTGAATCAAAATAAAATCATGAAAATATCAAAACTAATCAAAGCTTGAGATTTTGTGCATGTTTAGGTCTCTTATACAGCTGGAAAGAGAATCAAATCGTGCAAGCTTCATTTGGACACAAAAAGATTGAATTTGGCTTGATTTGGAAAATATTTACATAAGAATCAAATCATGATTCAATCATCTTAATTGAGAAAGATTTGAAGCAAGTTTGTAACCTAATTTATTCTAGGGTACATATAGGACAAGTGCAGATCAAAAACAAGGAGATTAGAGGCGTGAGAAACAGAAAGCAAACTTGCAAAAAACTCAACAAAAGTGGTGAATCAAATTCCAATTTTCAGGCCATCTCAAGCCTTCCCATCTATCTCAATCGCTTGCTGGATATCTCTGGGTCATATTGCAATCACTAACAAGCCTCATAACATCCAAAAACGCGTTGTAAGCATCTCACGACATTCATACTTTTTTGAAATCGAATATCACGATTCTGGCATTTGTAGCATGATTTCTTTGTATATTCTTGATCCTTGAATCATTTGCAAGCTAATGGTTATGTTTAATTGCATTTTCATTAATTGTAGAGCAAGATGCCATAGTTAGGGTTCTTAGCTCGTTTTTGGGGTTTTTCTTTACAGGTACAATTGCCCATGGATAAGGGTACCATGATGCTCGTGAGGTTGTCACGAGTTGATTGGTACCATTGTTATGCATTTATCATGCTTGCATAGAATTCTGGAGAATCATAGGGTTGTACCTACGCCCGTTTGTCTGTAGGTATAAGTCCAAATACTTTTACCAACGGAGGGAGGAAGAAGAAGGGTTGCATGGCAGGCGCTGACTGGCCCATTCAAAAATCCGCGCCTTTGTAATATGTTATTTTGTTTTTTCCAATATAATGTTTGTTTGTTGTCCTTTGTACAAATAAGCACGCTAGCTCAGATGGTCATCAGGCATATGGAAAAGCCAAAGGGCCTGGGTTCGATCCCCAGGTCCCCATATTATTTCATGATATTTTTTCTTGCATAATCAGGCACACATGCATACAAGGAGACCACCAAGAGTCATCAGCTTTCAACCATTGGATCCATAGCAAGCCAAATCCAAGGCTTCTCACATGAGCGCTTATCATGGGCGGGAGTCAAGCCAATGCACAGGATTTGAAAAAGTCAATGCAGGCCAGAAATTGTTGGGCCTAGAAGTCAGATTAACACCCCCTCCATTGCTACTAAACCAGGCCCATCTCTTTTTCTTTTATATTTTTCTTTTATTTATTTATTTTGTTTAAATTATTTTCTAACACAAAATTAATTCTTTTTTGCAACAAAATCATAAAATCAATTTCATCAAATTAGAACTTAGGTTTTTTATTTATTTTGTCAATTTAATTTAATAATTAGGTTTAATTTAATTTTAGGGTAATTCTAACCTTTTTGTAAATAATTTAAAATAAATTAGAAAATTAGGGTTTGTTTGATTTAATTTTTATTTCTTTTCTCAAATTAAATAAAAATACAAAAATAGGTCAAATTAATTGTTTTTCTTAATTTAAATTAATTAGTAACTAGGTTTGTATTTATTTTATTAAAACCCTATTTTCTCAAAATAACACAAAAACACAAAAATATGATTTTTCTTTCAACTAGGTTTAGACGGGGTCAAAACCCTAATTTTCTCGTTCTCGTTTCATCGCGCGCATTTATTATTTTTTTGCAAATATTAATGTAACTGCTCATGGGATGTAATGGTTTAATTAGGATTTTTCTTTTATTTATCGTTTTACGGGTTTTTGGCTATGTAATTAACCCCCCTCCCCGAAGCCTTGTAATAGCGTAGTTTTATTTCTCGCATTTTAATTTTTGCAAATATTAACTGTTAGATGTATGATAATAGGAATGCATGACAAGACTGTATATAAATTTTAAAACGGTTAGCAAATCCTAAATGTGCAAAGATAATAACTGAAATCACATCACTCGTACATGCGCACTCATAAGGTATACTCTTTGTGATACGGTGGGAGAACTGACTTGAGGTTTTGCGTTTGTTTTCGCAAATGTTTCGGTTTAGCAAGAGTCGCCACCGACTTTTTATTTTATCCTAAGGAAAGGTTAAAAAGCACAGCAAAAACCTTTGAGATGTTTTCTTGGGTTCGGGGAGTAGATTATAGAAAGGGAAGGTATTAGCACCCTTTCTATCCATGGTTATCCATGGGCTCTTAGTTACTTGCTTAGATCACTTGCCTTGTATTTTCAATTGTTTGAAATGGTGCTTTGTGTGTGCGGTTTTTTTTTTGAAAATGTTTTGAAAAAGATGCCTTTGTCTAGGAAACCCTTGTAACAATTCTTTACTCGAATGTTTTACAAAAGGTGTTTGTCTTTTTGAAAATATGTTTCAAGGTTTTGAAAGTTGGTTTTGAAGTTATGTAGTGATGTGTGTTTTTGAAAAAAAGGCAAGGATTTGTTTTGCAAGTTGGTCAAGTAACCAAGAGCTATCTACCCTAAATTTCTCAAAGATCTTTCCTATGTTTTAACCCTTTTAACAGTATTGTTCCACCATTGTATTTGGTGGACAATCTTGTGTTAGGATGTTAACGGGACGGGCGCGGGTCATCGTTTAGACCATGAATGCAATGGTGCCAAGTGTCTTTGGCAACTTTTCCTTTAAGGGACTTGATCATTTTTAGGCAACTTGAGAAAGCGTCATCGAGGGACTATGATCATTAGATTTGTTTTTTTGTTTGGCCAAAGACACTCAACATGCAAGCATGGCCCATTTTTGAAGGCAACAAGTGGAGTAACCCTAAGGATGCAAGTGTGCATTGTGTTGTCCATTTTCATGCTTTTTTGTCTTTGAATTAGTCAAGCTATTTGTTGGTTGATTTTGCATACAAACCCTAGGTCTATCATGGCATAATTAGAAAGCGTTTAAATGCGGAAAATTAAAATCCTAAATTATTACAACATAATTATGGGGATGGGGGTACAAATGTTTGAATGGGGGATATTTAGCAAGAAATTAAATCTAGACTATTACATCCATATTGAATAGACAAATAATTTAATTGTACAATAATTGAATAAATACAAATAAAAATGCAAAATGTATTATGCACAAATATGGTAAAAGTATTTTTCAATGTAAAATATAAACAAAAATGAAAAGGTTAATTTTTGATATTTTTATGGTTTTAGGGTAAAATCCTAATTTTTGAATAAATGGTATTTACTTATTAATTATGTATAATATGTATTAATTATATACAAAAAATAAAAAGTATATTATAAAAAAGTATTTTTTGATGTCAAATATTAATAAAAATAAAAGAGTATTATTTTCATGTTTCTGTCCTAAATATTTAATAAAATATGTACAAATATTTATATTACATATTAAATATACTAAATATATACAAAAATGAAATATTAACTATTTAAAAAAAAAGTATATTTTTTAGAAAATATTTCCAAAATGTGAATAAAAAATAATAACTAAAAAAAATATATTTTTGTATTATTTTCTAGGGTTTTAAATAAAAAAGTATATGTATTTATTTACATGTATATGTTTAATAAAGCAAATAAATGCCAAAAAAAATGTAAAATAATGTGAAAAATATTTTTAATATTTTTTTAAGTTTCAACAAAAAATATCAAGTCAGAAGAAAAAATAAAAAGTCAAAAATAATGGATATTTCACACAATGGGCCAGGGGGTGCAAAATGAGAAATAGGGTGTAAAAAGTAAAACAACTCAGGCCCAGCCCAAGTGGCTTGTCTTCAACCTCCAGCCATTCCTGTCTCAAAAACGCGCGCCTTCCATGCTTGATTCAAACTTCCTGATTCTTTGACTTTTAGCAAAAACTTATAACATCAATAATGTAGAGCATCACGTCACGATTTCAAATATATAAAAAAGTTGTTCTAACTCTCAGAAACGAGAGAGAATTTCTTCTCCCCCAATTTCTAACCTAGCTTTTCTTCCATGTTCAAGTCCAAAATTCTCATAGCACACGCAATATAAATGAAAAGTAACTACATGGATATCTTCAGGGCTATGAGTAGAACACACTTTCTTCACAAACTTAAGCCTAAATATGCTTGGATAGAGAGATAGAAGTTCACATTTTACCTGTTTCAGCTTGACTTGAACAGAGTGATATGGCCAACTTCAATGGTGTTTGAGGACTTGTACAGCTTGCTTGAGGTCCCAGGAACCTTCTCCAACACTTAGCTTGCTTTGAATCTAACTGTATCGAGCTATGGAAGTCAACCTGCAAAACTGAAAAGTGGAAATGGCAGACTTGGATATGGATGTTACAGCTTGTATCTAAGGCTTGGGATAGCTTCAATGGAAGGTAGGGAGTGTATTGGAACTTGTTTGGGCAAAAACGCGCGAGTGAATGATGCTGGCCAAGTCAAAATGCAGAATGCCCTATTTCTTGCAGAAAAGTGGTGTTTTGATGAATGAGAAGGTTTGAGCTGTGGTGGATTCGTGTTTTAGGTCAGTTTTGATGTGTGGAAAGTGTTTAGGAAGTTTTTTTAGGCTTGTGTTGACAGGAGATCCAAGTTGGATATCTTTTGCAATGTTTCCTCTTATCTAAGCCAAGATTGTCAAGTTTGGTTATAGGCTAATACAGGCCCCTCAAGCATGCTGCATATTCTCTTTTTGATCAGTGGGATTTGTCCATAAACTTGTGCCTCAAAGATCTGCTTGTACTTCCAAGATATGGACTTTGACATAAAGCATTGCTTTTTCAAAATGGCAAACTTGCTTTTTCCATTTAAAGGTTAATTCTTTGTGTAATGACTATATGAACAAAATAATACTAGAACACAATGGATTGGCATTTAATTATTGAGTGTGAATGGGATTATAGGCCTGTAATCTAGCTTGAACCATGCTGAGTTTGAAAATGCAAAGTGTATGAACATGCCTTGGTCAAGAACAAAAGTGGATTTTGCCCAACTTTGCAAATTCGATTCTCCCTAACCACAAGGGTGTTTGAGAAGTTCTTGGACAATTTGGAAAGCTTGGAATGTATACTACAATCCATCTTTGTAATGAAAGTTGAAATTCCAAATGGAAGCATGTGAAAAGTGGCCATGAAGTTGGGCAAAAATCCTGCCTAAAAATAGGTCAAAAATTTTCTAAGTTAAGAATGTTTTGCACCCTTATTCCAAAAATCATAACTTGAGCTACAAGCTTCTTTTGAAAAAACTTTGTGATTCAAAGTTGTAGATTTTGAAATGGAATACAACTTTCATGTTTTGAGTTTTTCTTGAATCCATTTAAATCTTTATGAAAAAATGGGACAAAGTTAGGAAAAAATTAGGAAATTTCATAACTTAGAAAATTTCTAAGTTATGAAATTTCTTCATTTTAAACCCTAAATTGCAATTTTTGGTTTCTTGATGAAAAAGTTTCATAATTTGACATGTCTTGATGAAAAATGAATCTTGGCACTTGATTTTGACCAAAAAGTCAAAGTTTGACTTTTCAGTATACAGTCAAATTTTGATCAGTTGACTGAAAAATTCATCTGTCAATCCTGTGCATTTGGGATCTTTTGAACTTGTTGAATGTGTCAAGACAATGCCATTGAGTCCTTGAGTCCATATGTGAGCTTGTTTTGCCATTGGCTACGTCAAACAGTCAAAAATTGCCTTTGTGCAGTCAAAACCCTAAAAATGACCATTTTGCCCTTTTGGTGATTTGATCAAATTTCTTGTGGAATTGTGATCCAAACTTGACCAAATGGTTCATATGAATTCATTATGTTGATGTGGGTCAAAATTTATGAGGCTTGACTGTCAATTGGCCACAGTTGACTTTTTCCCCAATACAGCTGATTTTTAGGTCAATTGTCCAATTGACTGGGCAAAGATTGGACTCAAGGCTTGAAACTTGGTATGGATAGACTTGTGAGTTCAACATGAAGCATGAAAGTCACTTTGGGCATCTTAGGTCAAAACATCTTTGTGCAATCTCAAACCCTAATTTGGGTCAACAGTGCAAGGAGGAGTCTTGAGCAGAGAAAATGTTGATGAAATGGGAGGGCAAATTTTGGGGTACAACAGTTGCCCCTGTTCAATCTTCTTGCACCTGAAGAGTTAGATTGGCAGGTTTGCCTTTCGCGTCTCGAAGGTAAAAGGAGATTGGAAACTAGAGTGCCCTTAAATTTGCACTTGTCAAGACATGGATGCGGGAATGGGCTTAGAGATTCCATTTGGAGATGGGCTTAAAGATGCCATCTAGAGGGGTGACAGAATCTTGTCGGGGATGGGCTTAAAGATGCCATCTGGAATGAGTATCAGAAAGGTGTCCATGTTTTGGAGCATCTCTGAACTGGGGGTCTGAACGAGCAATAGATTGACATCCGCATTTGGAGAATCTGTAAACTGTTTTCAGAAGTTGAAGAATCTGAACAAGCGATAGGTTGACATCCGTGTCTGGAGAACCCGTAAACTGTTTTCAGAAGTCTTGAAGTTGAATAAGCAATAGAGCAACATCCATGTTGGGGGCGTCCGTAAACTGTTTTCAAAAGTTGGAGCTTATTAATCTTATCCTGAAAAGGGTAAAAGATTAGCTGAAACACAAAGTTATGTTGCATGAAATGTATGATGCAATATATGTTATATCAATGTTTATGATATGAATGTAATGAATGCGCATGTAAGCTGATGAGCTGCCTTGCTGAGGATAGATAAATCCTGGATAGATGGAGATAAAAGAATCTTGACTGCTGCTGGGGAAAGTGACTTGACCGCTGCAGGGGAAAGCAAGAACCTTTTGATCGCTGATAAGGAGAAGTCCTGGGACCACTGTTGGGGATTTAGGAGTTCGGGTTGTATGCCAATCTACTAGGGATTCAAGGACGAGAGTCCTCATTCTGCTGACGATTAACGGTCATCTGGTCGATCTCCAGGCTTTCATAGAAACTTGTATTGGTATCTGGTCGAAATCCAGGCTTCACCATAGCTTGTTGAGCTGCTATCCGGTCAAATCTGGGCTTCACGGATTGTGTTGAAGATATACCAATATCTGGTCGACTCCAGGCTTCGTAGTATTCTTGGATGCTGTCTGGTCGTAATCCAGGCTTCACAAAAATTTGTATTGTTATCTGGTCGTAATCCAGGCTTCACAATAGCTGAGCTGTTATCCGGTCAAATCCGGGCTTCACGGCTTGTGTTGAAGATATACCACTATCTGGTCAACTCCAGGCTTCATAATATTCTTGGTTGCTGTCTGGTCGTGATCCAGGCTTCACAGAAACTTATTGAGGATTAAACTACTATCCGATCGAATCCGGGCTTCATAGCTTGCTTTTTAGAGGATACCACTATCTGGTCGTGATCCAGGCTTGGCGTTAGTCTGACATTGTTATCCAGTCGTACTCCGGGCTTCACAATATGCTATAGAGATCAAGATACTATCCGGTCAACTCCGGGCTTCATAACTTGAACTTTGTGAGAAATTGATCTTTGACGACCGTAACTTCCAACAGGTGATGAAGGAAATTTTGAACGACCGATCAACTTGAAATGTAATCTGTTTTGGAGAATAAATCCTCGACAAATGTTGGGGAAATAAATCCATAACCGAAGTTGGGGCTTCGAAAATCCTTTGGTTACTGAGGGTGAGAAATCTTGCTGACTGCTGATTGCTTGGGGAGCAAGATCTTCAGTTGTTTGAGGGATCCTAGGACCACTGCTGGGGATAGAAAATCCTTGGTGACCTGTGAAAAAAATGAGATATCTGATGATCTCTACTGAGGAGCCCAAAACATGGGAGGCTCATGCTGGAGGAGTAAGACTGAGGATCTTCAATTTGATGGGAAGTATCTCTGTGGGGAGAAGGTTTACTAGTCTGGTTCCGCTGGGGATTGAAAGTTGGAAGTTTTAGCTCCGCTGGGGTTTAACAGTTTTGACTTCAACTGGGGATAAGATTTTCAGATTTTTAAGGCTCCACTGGGGATACTGAAACTTAACTCTGAGGGGAATTGAGTTCTGGAAGGTTCTCTGGCTGGGGAAATCAGTTTTGAGAAAGCTTTTTCTGCTGAGGATCCTGAAGTTTTAATTCTGTTTGGGGAATTAAGTTCTGGATTTTGACTTTGTCGAGGAATTTGGAGTTTAATTCTGCTGGGGATTCCTTCTGAAAGGGCAACGAGATATCTATTTGTACCCTCAACCTATCAACCATCATCTTTCTTGAATTGCAAGGAAATGATTATGTTCAAATGCATATGCCTATTTAACAAAACATTGGACGTTTCTCAAATAAAACATAAGTGTAGAAAAGCAAAAAGAAGACAAAGCAAATTTCTGTATTTGGAAAAGTATTTGTATTAACTTTCTATGAGTATCTTTGTACAGAGGAGACATCCATCCTAGTAAGAGGATGTTGTCGTAAAAATTTGAAAATTTTATACAAAAGAAAGATGGCTATGTGCAACAATTCTATGGGATCCCATTCTGTTATAGCCTTCACAACTCTGAATATCTTGTCCATTCAATGCTTCGTCTGCCGATGATTGGATTGATCAGAAGCTTGGAGTTTGTTGATGAAGAGATTGTTCTTTAAAGTGATCCGACGAGACATAGTCATACGCTTTAATTCCCTAACTTTTGCCTGGATCGCCCTTTCGGGTTTTCAATCCACCGGGAAACCCTTTTTTGCCCAAGCCGCCCTTTCGGGTTTTCGACTTGCCGGGTGTACATATTTTTTTGTTTTATCCCTAATTTTTGCCTGAACCGCCCTTTCGGGTTTGCGGTTCACCGGGATGCCCATTTTTGCCCAAGCCGCCCTTTCGGGTTTTCGACTTGTCGGGTTATTTTATGCGTAGTATCTTTTGACTATGTCTGCGTTCGCAGGGTGCGGAAAATCGTCGCCGTCCATGGTGGTCAGAATCATTGCACCACCAGAAAATATGCTCTTGATTACAAATGGTCCTTCGTAAGTAGGAGTCCATTTGCCCCGGGGATCACTTTGCAGCAAGATGATCCGCTTGATTACGAGATCTCCGACTTGATATACTTGACGTCTGACTTTCTTGTTGAAAGCCTTGATCATCCGTTTTTGGTACGTCTGACCATGGCAAACAGCAGCGAGTCGCTTCTCGTCGATCAAATTGAGTTGATCAAGTCGGGTCTGAATCCAATCGTCTTCATTCAAACCAGCGTCCTTCATAATCCTTAAAGAATGAATCTGAACTTCCATGGGCAGGACAACTTCCATGCCATATACCAAAGAAAATGGGGTTGCCCCAGTTGAAGTACGTGTCGTGGTACGGTATCTGTGAAGAGAAAACGGTAGCATCTCATGCTAGTCTTTGTAGGTGAATGTCATTTTCTGAATGATCTTCTTAATGTTTTTGTTCGCAGCTTCAACAGCACCGTTCATCTTCGGCCGATAGGGAGATGAATTATGATGATAAATCTTGAACTGTTCACATAGAGCGGTGATCATAGTATTATTCATATTTGTACCGTTGTCTGTAATGATCCTGTCGGAGACACCATACCGGCATATGAGGTTTTGCTTGATGAAGCAGGCAGCCACATTCTTTGTAACAGAGGCGAAGGAAGCCGCTTCAACCCACTTGGTGAAATAGTCAACGGAGACCAGGATGAAGCGATGTCCGTTGGACGCCGTGGGCTTGATCTCCCCAATCATGTCAATGCCCCACATTGAGAATGGCCAAGGAGCTGTCATAACTTTGAGAGGAACGGGATGAATATGAATCTTGTCAGCGTAGACCTGACATTTGTGGCAAGTATGGGAATGCTGATGGCAATCTGCTTCCATGGTAGACCAGTAATAGCCTGCCCTTAGAATCTTCTTAGCCATCGTATGCCCGCTCAAGTGGGTGCCAAATGTACCGCTGTGTATCTCGGTCATGATTAGCTCTACTTCAGCTTTGTCTACACATCGGAGTAAAACACAATCATGGCTGCGTTTATAGAGGATGTCGTTGCTCAGGAAGAACTTGGCAGCAAATTTCCTTAGGAACTTCTTGTCATTTACGGAAGCTTCTTCGGGATATTCTCTAGTCTGGAGATACCTTTTGATTTCGTGAAACCAAGGTTGTTCCACTACTTCTTCGGTATTAATCTCATGACAATGCGCAGGTTCATCCATTCGCTCGATGGTGATTTGGGGAGCCTCGTTATCCCAGTTGAGTTTAAACATAGAAGACATTGTAGCCAGAGCATCTGCAAGCTGATTCTCTTCTCGCGGGAAATGCTCGAAGGTGATTTGCTCGAAATAAGGCAACAATGTCAGGACATGTTCTTTGTATGGGATAAGATTAGGATGTTTGGTATCCCACTCTCCTTTGATTTGACTGATAACCAAAGTCGAGTCCCCAAATACGATCAAAGATTTGATCCCCAGGTCAATAGCAGCCTTGAGACCAAAAATGCAAGTTTCATATTCAGCCATGTTGTTGGTACAGCTGAAGCAAAGTCGGGCCGTGAAAGGCGTGTGACAACCTTCCGGGGAAATGAGTACCGTACCGATACCTCTTCCAAGTGCATTTGAAGCACCATCAAAGTACAGGGTTCATCGGGATCCTTTTTCAGGTCCGTCATACGGTCCGTTACCTTCAATGTTGTCCAAATTCATGATGTCCTCGTCCGGGAAGTCGAATCTCATGGACTGATAATCTTCGATAGCTTGATGATCTAGATGGTCAGCTAGTACACTCCCCTTTATAGCTTTTTGGGTAGTGTACTGGATATCATACTCAGTTAGGATCATTTGCCATCTAGCTATTCTTCCAGATAAAGCTGGCTTCTCGAAGATATACTTGATAGGATCCATTTTGGAAATCAACAAAGTGGTATGAGTCAGCATATACTGCCTTAGTCGGCGAGCAGCCCATACCAAAGCGCAGCAAGTTTTCTCGAGCAGTGAGTAGCGAGTCTCACAGTCGGTAAACTTTTTGCTAAGGTAATAAATAGCATGCTCTTTTCGACCAGACTCGTCATGCTGGCCCAATACACACCCCATTGAGTTATCCAAGACGGTCAGATACATGATCAACGGTCTTCCTTCGACGGGTGGCATCAGAATAGGAGGTTCTAGCAAATATTCCTTGATCTTATCAAAAGCAGCTTGGCAATCGTTGTTCCATTCGACTACCTGATCTTTCTTCAATAGTTTGAAAATTGGCTCACAGGTAGACGTCAGATGAGAGATGAATCTGGCAATATAGTTCAAGCGCCCCAAGAACCCTCTAACCTCCTTTTCAGTACGGGGAGCAGGCATTTCTTGTATTGCTTTCACTTTTGCTGGATCGACCTCAATGCCCTTGTTGCTGACAATAAATCCTAGAAGTTTACCAGACCTAACTCCAAAAGTACACTTACTTGGATTCAGCCTGAGTTTGTACTCTTTCAACCTGGCAAACAGCTTTTGCAGATGCTCAAGGTGTTCCTCCTCTGTTTGTGATCGAGCTATCATATCGTCTACGTAAACTTCAATCTCATGATGTATCATATCATGAAACAAAGCTACCATGGCGCATTAATAAGTTGCCTCTGCGTTCTTCAGTCCGGACGGCATCACCTTATAGCAGAAGGTACCCCATTGTGTAACAAAGGTTGTTTTCTCCATGTCCTCGGGGGCCATTTTGATCTGGTTGTAGCCCGAGAATCCATCAATGAAGGAAAACACTTTGTGCTGAGCTGTGTTGTCAATCAAAATGTCGATGTGCGGTAGCGGAAAATCATCCTTAGGGCTAGCCCTATTCAAATCCCGGCAGTCCACACATTCTAACCTTGCCGTCTTTTTTAGGTACTGGCACGATGTTAGCAACCCATTATGGATAGGATGTAACAGCCAGAAAGCCAGCGTTAAATTTCTTCATTACTTCAGCTTTAATCTTCGCAGACATATCGGGCCTCATTCGGCGGACTTTTTGCTTGATCGGGGGACAATCCTCTCTTGTAGGGAGACGGTGAACCACGATATCAGTGTCTAAACCCGGCATGTCTTCATAAGACCAGGCGAAGATTTCAATGTATTCATTTAACAGCTGTATCAAACGCTCCTTCACACTTGATTCTAGATTGGCACCCACTTGTACTTCCTTCCGGTCTTCCTCTCTTCCTAAGTTGACAGTTTCCAACAACTCTTCGTGAGGCAAGATGGCCCTCTCTTCTTGTTGTAGAAGTCTGGCTAGCTCTCCTGGTACTTCACAATCTTCGTCGTCTTCGCACTCAGCCTGATTGACCAAATCTTCAGAGTTAATGAAGGACATAGCAGAATAGTCACCCATAGAATCCAGAGTGGATGGGTACCTGCATTTGTGAGTGTGGGTGTGTGTAAGGGATAGCCATCCTTAAACAAACAAAAATGCAAAAGGAAAGAAAATGAACACAGCAGTTTATAAATGAAAAACGTCCAATGATTCATTAAACATGGCATATGGATATGAAGAGAATCAAAACCCTTACAAATGGACCTACATGCCCCGGGCAAGGCATGAGGTGAAAAAGTAGTGTGCAGATTGTTTAAAAGTAATTATTACAGAACAACAGGAAATGTTCGAAAGATAAGTTACTGATTAATGAAAGTAATGGGAACGAAGTCTTTCGCCTCCCAGTTGTGTAGTCCCCCTTCGATGGTTGGGAAGATCCAGTCTTCAATGTTACCCTCTTCGTCTTCGTCTTCCAAAGCATTAATTCCATGAGGAGAAATCTTGATGGGTGTCCTTTCAATTTTTGAGCGACGCATAGCTTTTTGCCCCGCAGCGGTGAATCCCAACCCAAACTTGTCTGTTTTGTGAGGAATGTCAGGAAACTGTCCCAATGTTGAGCTCTTTCCCTCCTTCATTGCAGCCTTTGCATCTTTCAGAGATGCCATCCTGGCCACCTGCTTAGGTTCCTCAGCTACTGCCTTTGCTACAGCAACCTCGGGAGCAATTTCCTCGAAGTGTTGGAACGTTGTCTTAATGAATTCGCCCTCTACTTCCACGTATCGAAAGGAGTTCAGGTGACTGATCATATATTCCTCTTCACCGTGTACAGTTATAATCTTTCCTTTGACAGGGTATTTCAGCATCTGATGTAGGGAGGAAGTGACTGCCCCAGCATTATGTATCCATGGTCTTCCTAGCAAGCAAGAGTATGACGGACGAATGTCCATCACATAGAAAGTTGAGCGGAATACTTCAGTTCCTACCTTGATAGGGATGTCGACCTCCCCATGCACCATTCTTTTAGACCCGTCAAAGGCCCTGACAATGATATTACCTGGTTTCAGCTCCAAGCCCTCGCAATCCAATCGATCCAAAGCTTTCTTAGGCAGCACGTTCAGAGAAGAACCAGTGTCGACCAAAAAATGGGCAAGAGTAGTTCCTCGGCATTCAACTGACACATGCAATGCGTCATTGTGCTTTCTTCCTTTTGGAGTCAGGTCAGCATCAGAGAAAGCTAGGCCGTTGTCTGCGGTAAGGTTGGCTACACAATCCTGGAATTGATCGGCTGAGGTTTCCTGGGGAACATGGGCTGTCTTCAAAAACCTTATCAACGCTTTGGCATGAGCCTCAGAACAAAGCAGCAATGCTAACATGGAGATCTTCGAGGGGGTTTGCCCCAGTTTCTCCACCACGTCATAATCACTCTTCTTAATTATTTTCAGAATCTCCTCCATTTCTTTCTTAGAGGTTTCAGGGATAACTAATGGCTGAGCCTTCGTCCTGACGAGCTCATCTTGGATCCCTTTCCCTTTATCAGCAGAAGTAGGAGGGACAACCACAGAAGTAACAGCTTCTTCAATCAGCGGAGTTCTTGTAGAAAGTTTTATCGGTGCAGGAGTAACTTTGGCAGCAGCTGAGGGTCCAAAGATTGCCTTTGGAGGGGCAATCTATGGAGAAAATATTCTCCCACTTCGGGTAATCTTGCTCGTACCGGCAATGTTTCCAATGTCGGCATCTTCTTCGTCAGAGCTTTCTTCACTTATCTCAACTTGTTTAACACCATGGTAGTAGATTTCTCCACCGTAATTCCATGGTATTGACTTGTCAGAAATGTAGGGGACAGGCCCAGGCATAGTTATTTTCAGAGGAACAAACTTCGTAGCGGATGTAATCTTAACAGGCTTTTTAGGGACCTTGGAAAGATTGGTGGAAATGGTTATTATTGAAACATCTTTGATAGGAGTTGGAATAGCAGGAATCTTTTCAAAAAGAATTTGTTGACTGTCTATTAGGCCTTGGATGCCTATCTTCAGCAATGGACAGTCGATTGGTAGAGAGGAACAACAGTAGCAGTCTTCTTTACATCCTGGGAAAATCCCAGCTTTCAACAGATTTAACTTGATCATTAACAGTGGAGTCATCAGGTCATCAACATCAGAAACATACAGATCTTCTTCAACAGCATGGACATTGCAACCATGCTTCGGCGTTGGAGAGGATATTACGTTTGGCTTCTCTGGAGCATCTAACTCAACCTCTTTTGCATCTATCAAATCTTGAATTTTATTCTTCAGCGCCCAGCAATCGTTGGTGTCATGCCCGGCACTGTCAGAATGATAGGCACATTTAGCATTGGGATGATAATGTGGGGAAGCGGTATTCATAATCTTTGGCGCTTCTCTGATAGTGGTGAGATTTAGCTTCAACAAATGGGGAAGAACTTGTGTAGGCGTCATATTGATGCGGGTGAACTGCCGTTGTGGCCGTTCTACCCGTTGCTGGTTTGGTCTGGACTGATTGTTACGAGGCTGATCATTTGACGAATTTTGGATCATCACGGCCCCTACAGTCGGTCGGCGCTCAGTTCTTCCCAATCTTTTCTGAGAGTATATAACAGCTGTCTCCTTCTTGGCCGGAAATGATTTCTTGGAAGTTGTAGATGCAGAGGCCTCCTTTTGGATCTTCCCATTCTTAATACCAGCTTCCACCCGTTCGCCAGTCAGAATCAATTCAATAAACCCTGCGGAAGAGCTCCCGATCAAATGGTTGAAGAACGGGCCAGATAGGGTCCCCAAGAACATATTAACTAGTTCCCTATCAGAAAGAGGTGGCTGCACTCTTCCGGCCAAGTCGCGCCATTTCTGGGCGTATTCTTTGAATCCTTCATTTGAGGCCATTCCCATACTTTGTAGCTGAGTACGGGTTGGAACCAAGTCAGCGTTATATTGATACTGGCGATAAAAGGCAGCTGCCAAGTCTTCCCAGTTATGCACTTCTGACCTCTCAAGCTGGTAAAACCAGTCTAGTTGTGTACCGGACAAGCTATCCTGAAAGAAGTGTACCCAAAGATTTCTGTCGGATGTAAGAGGTTGAATTCTTTTGACATATGACCTTAAGTGCATCTTCGGGCAAGACAGCCCGTCATATTTTGCAAAAACTGGCACCTTAAACTTTGGAGGGATCACAATCCCAGCAATCAATCCCAATTCTTCAAAATCTAACCCAGGAATCCTTTGCAGCTCTATAGCCGCCAGTCTATCCTCCAGGTTTTTGTATTTGTCTTCCACTGGCGGGTATTGTTGCTCTGAGTAGTCTTCATCTTCCTCAACCTCTTCCTCTTCAGCCTCTGACTCAGAAGGTAGTGCGGCTCCTTTTCCCTTACTGGTTTCCTCCTCAGATGCGGAGGGAAATTCAAGAACTCTTCTAGCTTCATTCTCAAACCTTCTTCCCATTGTAGCTACCCCAACTCTCTTTTTCTTCTTTTTTCCTTTTTCTGGCTCTTTGTTCCCAAGCAGTGTTTTTAGATCCTCCTGACCCTTTGCCAAGGTCATTAGAAGTTGTTGAAACTGTGAGATTTGTGACTGCAGATCTTTGACCGTCTGTTCGAGATCCATCTTACTGAAATAAACAGCAGAAAGATAAGGAAACCTGGTGTGGAGACCTGCTTATGCATATGATGAATGATATGTTTATTCATGCAATGCATTCAAGGATTTATAAATTCAAAATTGTTGCAAACAAAAGGAACACACGTCATATTAATAAGAAGAAATTTGTCAGTACATAAATGCCCCATGGGCCAAATATTACAAAAACTTCTTAAGGTAAAAAGACGTTGCGCATCCTTTTTGGTGCGATGTAAGTGTTGAGGGTCTCCTCCTCGTGAAGTCGGCGGGTAAGCTCCAAAACCTTCTTCTCACTGGCGTAGAAGCTGGCTTCAAAAGTATTACGTTCCTCCTTGAGTTGGATCCAACTCTTCTGCATCTCCTCCCATGATGTTGGCATGTCAGGATATAGGATGGTGTAGGGAACCTCTTCTTCCTTAACGGGCTCTTTAATCAAAGGGAGCATATGAGGGTAAGGCATCATAAGACTCTGGGCTCGGGTCCTTATCCACTTGAGATAAGGCTCAAGAGGGATGGAGTTCTTGTGCCCCAGTGTCTTGCTATCTACCTTGTTAGGCATCCTCCAAGCTCTGATGAATCTTTGGCGAAGTCCTTGCGCATCGTTGTCGAAGTCAAAAACTAGGTCAGGAATCAACATGTCATGAGGGCCATCCCTCCGAGCATATCCAAATTGTCTCAAAGCTAGGCAAGGGTTGTAGGTAATGCCTCCCCTAATGCCAAGTAATGGAACATTAGGAAACTCTCCACAATGATCGACTATGATGACATTTTCTCTGGACCGAGAACACCAATGTACATCAGAGTGTGTGAGGGTCATCAATCGTTGTGACCACCTTAAGCCTTGTTCATTCTTCAAAACAGATTGTGGAAGATGAGAAATAAACCACCTTGTAAGGAGAGGAGTACAGCACATGAGAACACCTCTCTTCCTCATTGTTCGTGTGCAAAATGAGTGGAGGATGTCCCCAAGCAATGTAGGTATGGGATTCCTGGATATGAAGATCTTGACGGAGTTGACATCTATAAGTTGGTCAGGATTTGGGAACAAGACCAATCCATAAATAAGGAGTGCCACAATTTCTTCAAAGGCTTGCAGATCCAAGGAGTTCCAACACTCTTGTGCCTTCTCAAACAAGAATTTTGCCAAGAAGCCCTTGACACCACTTCTAGTTTCCCAATGCCCCTTGATGTCAGATGGTTGCAAGTGTAGTTCTTGAGCAACATCTTCAGGCTTCGGTTATTTTTCTGTACCGTTGAAAGGTAGTTGATTAAGAATAGGAATTCTCAAGAGTTGAGAAAATTCCTCCAAAGTAGGCACCAATTGATAGTCGGGGAATGTGAAACAGTGGTGAAGGGGGTCAAAGAATTGGAACATCACCTTTACCATGTCTTCTTCAATGTTGGTGTTGACTAGGTTGAGCAGTTTACCATGTCTTTCACTGAAGGGAGAGCTTTCTGGGATTCTGGATGTGAGATCCTTGAGTTGAGGAGGGATTCTCACAAGGTTGACTTGGATAGTTTTCCTGCGAAGAATTTCCATGACCTACAAAACAAGAACAAAGATGAAGATCCAAACCCTTGAAATGGTTAGTGGATGCATATGATGCTTTATGATGTTCATGATGTATGCACAAACATATGTACAAGCAAGTCACACAAAACCCTAGTTTCAGGCTTGCATGAGGTTTCATAGGTAAGTACCCTCTTGAGTGAAGTTGGCTTAAAAACCTGTCCTATAAATAGTAATCGGGTTCTAAGGAGCTCAATATCATTGGATTGTTTTCCATGTTCATTGTTTTGGTTTATCCACTTAACTAGCGACCAAAATATTCCAATAAAACAACCCTCAATGAGTGTAGTATCGAGTATCTACCAACTTCGGACTGCACCAAAGCCGGTCATCTCACTACCCCTAATAAAAGGACAAGATGGTCAAGTAAGGTTCTAGGTCATTAGTGCTTAGTGACATCACTCAGCGGCCCCGTACTCTCCTTGATTGAACTCAAGGGTTATCGGTACTCACAAATATGTCGCACTAATATAGCTATTGCTTCAACCGTGTCGGTATACCCCGCACAGTTTCCACAACGTATTGCTATCTATGAATATTTCCCAAATCCAGGTGTAGGATTTCAAGCCCGAACAAGAGAACCAAAATGTAAAGCAATCAAAGCAAACAATTAGTCATGCAAAAGGGTGATCTAAGCCCTAAGGTTACTCCACTTTTAAATACTTTCCCCAGCAGAGTTGCCAGTTCAGTGATACGGTGGGAGAACTGACTTGAGGTTTTGCGTTTGTTTTCGCAAATGTTTCGGTTTAGCAAGAGTCGCCACTGACTTTTTATTTTATCCTAAGGAAAGGTTAAAAAGCACAGCAAAAACCTTTGAGATGTTTTCTTGGGTTCTGGGAGTAGATTATAGAAAGGGAAGGTATTAGCACCCTTTCTATCCATGGTTATCCATGGGCTCTTAGTTACTTGCTTAGATCACTTGCCTTGCATTTTCAATTGTTTGAAATGGTGCTTTGTGTGTGCGGCTTTTTTTTGAAAATGTTTTGAAAAAGATGGCTTTGTCTAGGCAACCCTTGTAACAATTCTTTACTCGAATGTTTTACAAAAGGTGTTTGTCTTTTTAAAAATATGTTTCAAGGTTTTGAAAGTTGGTTTTGAAGTTGTGTAGTGATGTGTGTTTTTGAAAAAAAGGCAAGGATTTGTTTTACAAGTTGGTCAAGTAACCAAGAGCTATCTACCCTAAATTTCTCAAAGATCTTTCCTATGTTTTAACCCTTTTAACAGTATTGTTCCACCATTGTATTTGGTGGACAATCTTGTGTTAGGATGTTAACGGGACGGGCGCGGGTCATCGTTTAGACCATGAATGCAATGGTGCCAAGTGTCTTTGGCAACTTTTCCTTTAAGGGACTTGATCATTTTTAGGCAACTTGAGAAAGCGTCATCGAGGGACTATGATCATTAGATTTGTTTTTTTGTTTGGCCAAAGACACTCAACATGCAAGCATGGCCCATTTTTTAAGGCAACAAGTGGAGTAACCCTAAGGGTGCAAGTGTGCATTGTGTTTTCCATTTTCATGCTTTTTTGTCTTTGAATTAGTCAAGCTATTTGTTGGTTGATTTTGCATACAAACCTTAGGTCTATCATGGCATAATTAGAAAGCGTTTAAATGCGGAAAATTAAAATCCTAAATTATTACAACATAATTATGGGGATGGGGGTACAAATGTTTGAATGGGGGATATTTAGCAAGAAATTAAATCTAGACTATTACATCCATATTGAATAGACAAATAATTTAATTGTACAATAATTGAATAAATACAAATAAAAATGCAAAATGTATTATGCACAAATATGGTAAAAGTATTTTTCAATGTAAAATATAAACAAAAATAAAAAGGTTAATTTTTGATATTTTTATGGTTTTAGGGTAAAACCCTAATTTTTGAATAAATGGTATTTACTTATTAATTATGTATAATATGTATTAATTATATACAAAAAATAAAAAGTATATTATAAAAAAGTATTTTTTGATGTCAAATATTAATAAAAATAAAAGAGTATTATTTTCATGATTTTGTCCTAAATATTTAATAAAATATGTACAAGTATTTATATTACATATTAAATATACTAAATATATACAAAAATGAAATATTAACTATTTAAAAAAAAGTATATTTTTTTGAAAATATTTCCAAAATGTGAATAAAAAATAATAACTAAAAAAATATATATTTTTGTATTATTTTCTAGGGTTTTAAATAAAAAAGTATATGTATTTATTTACATGTATATGTTTAATAAAGCAAATAAATGCCAAAAAAAATGTAAAATAATGTGAAAAATATTTTTAATATTTTTTTAAGTTTCAACAAAAAATATCAAGTCAGAAGAAAAAATAAAAAGTCAAAAATAATGGATATTTCACACAATGGGCCAGGGGGGTGCAAAATGAGAAAAAGGGTGTAAAAAGTAAAACAACTCAGGCCCAGCCCAAGTGGCTTGTCTTCAACCTCCAGCCATTCCTGTCTCAAAAACGCGCGCCTTCCATGCTTGATTCAAACTTCCTGATTCTTTGACTTTTAGCAAAAACTTATAACATCAATAATGTAGAGCATCACGTCACGATTTCAAATATATAAAAAAGTTGTTCTAACTCTCAGAAACGAGAGAGAATTTCTTATCCCCCAATTTCTAACCTAGCTTTTCTTCCATGTTCAAGTCCAAAATTCTCATAGCACACGCAATATAAATGAAAAGTAACTACATGGATAGCTTCAGGGCTATGAGTAGAACACACTTTCTTCACAAACTTAAGCCTAAATATGCTTGGATAGAGAGATAGAAGTTCACATTTTACCTGTTTCAGCTTGACTTGAACAGAGTGATATGTCCAACTTCAATGGTGTTTGAGGACTTGTACAGCTTGCTTGAGGTCCCAGGAACCTTCTCCAACACTTAGCTTGCTTTGAATCTAACTGTATCGAGCTATGGAAGTCAACCTGCAAAACTGAAAAGTGGAAATGGCAGACTTGGATATGGATGTTACAGCTTGTATCTAAGGCTTGGGATAGCTTCAATGGAAGGTAGGGAGTGTATTGGAACTTGTTTGGGCAAAAATGCGCGAGTGAATGATGCTGGCCAAGTCAAAATGCAGAATGCCCTGTTTCTTGCAGAAAAGTGGTGTTTTGATGAATGAGAAGGTTTGAGCTGTGGTGGATTCTTGTTTTAGGTCAGGTTTGATGTATGGAAAGTGTTTAGGAAGTTTTTTTAGGCTTATGTTAACAGGAGATCCAAGTTGGATATCTTTTGCAATGTTTCCTCTTATCTAAGCCAAGATTGTCAAGTTGGGTTATAGGCTAATACAGGCCCCTCAAGCATGCTGCATATTCTCTTCTTGATCAGTGGGATTTGTCCATAAACTTGTGCCTCAAAGATCTGCTTGTACTTCCAAGGTATGGACTTTGACATAAAGCATTGCTTTTTCAAAATGGCAAACTTGCTTTTTCCATTTAAAGGTTAATTCTTTGTGTAATGACTATATGAACAAAATAATGCTAGAACACAATGGATTGGCATTTAATTATTGAGTGTGAATGGGATTATAGGCCTGTAATCTAGCTTGAACCATGCTGAGTTTGAAAATGCAAAGTGTATGAACATGCCTTGGTCAAGAACAAAAGTGGATTTTGCCCAACTTTGCAAATTCGATTCTCCCTAACCACAAGGGTGTTTGAGAAGTTCTTGGACAATTTGGAAAGATTGGAATGTATACTACAATCCATCTTTGTAATGAAAGTTGAAATTCCAAATGGAAGCATGTGAAAAGTGGCCATGAAGTTGGGAAAAAATCCTGCCTAAAAATAGGTCAAAAATTTTCTAAGTTAAGAATGTTTTGCACCCTTATTCCAAAAATCATAACTTGAGCTATAAGATTCTTTTGAAAAAACTTTGTGAATAAAAGTTGTAGATTTATCAATGGAATACAACTTTCATGTTTTGAGTTTTGCTTGAATCCATTTAAATCTTTATGAAAAAATGGGACAAAGTTAGGAAAAAATTAGGAAATTTCATAACTTAGAAAATTTCTAAGTTATGAAATTTCTTCATTTTAAACCCTAAATTGCAATTTTTGGTTTCTTGATGAACAAGTTTCATAATTTGACATGTCTTGATGAAAAATGAATCTTGGCACTTGATTTTGACCAAAAAGTCAAAGTTTGACTTTTCAGTATACAGTCAAATTTTGATCAGTTGACTGAAAAATTCATCTGTCAATCCTGTGCATTTGGGATCTTTTGAACTTGTTGAATGTGTCAAGACAATGCCATTGAGTCCTTGAGTCCATATGTGAGATTGGTTTGCCATTGGCTAGGTCAAACAGTCAAAAATTACCTTTGTGCAGTCAAAACCCTAAAAATGACCATTTTGCCCTTTTGGTGATTTGATCAAATTTCTTGTGGAATTGTGATCCAAACTTGACCAAATGGTTCATATGAATTCATTATGTTGATGTGGGTCAAAATTTATGAGGCTTGACTGTCAATTGGCCACAGTTGACTTTTTCCCCAATACAGCTGATTTTTAGGTCAACTATCCAATTGACTGGGCAAAGATTGGACTCAAGGCTTGAAACTTGGTATGGATAGACTTGTGAGTTCAACATGAAGCATGAAAGTCACTTTGGGCATCTTAGGTCAAAACATCTTTGTGCAATCTCAAACCCTAATTTGGGTCAACAGTGCAAGGAGGAGTCTTGAGCAGAGAAAATGTTGATGAAATGGGAGGGCAAATTTTGGGGTACAACACTCTTACTTCGGTTGCCTTCGATAAACGATCATTAAGTATAGGGTGTCTTAGTGGTTTCCCTATTGTCTAAACAAATATCAAATGTCCCGTTCGAAAATGTTGCCTCGAAAATGTTGCCTCGAAAAGGTTGCCTCGGAAATGTTGCCTTGAATGTGATCTTAAGACACTAGGGTTATTACTAAGACATCCTAACATTGCTTTAGTGATCGTACGTCCCTTTTGAATTGACCCTTACAACTCCAACGACGGTGCTTCCTATTTCTCAAATAAGTAGGATAGCGTTGTCTAAAGGAAACAAGAATAGAAACATTCTTTTTTCGAGTAGGTAGATGCTAGTAGGTACTTGCTCAAAATCAAACCTTTTTCACACTTACACTTTTTCAAACAAAGTTTTTTTCAAAAAACACTTCGTAACACTCTTGAGGACTGATACAAGGGTTAAAACGAAGTAAAACAAAAACTTTTCAAAACACGGAAGCAATTTTTAAAATGATGAGCAAGTACCTAAGAGCCCGTAGAAAACTACGGATAGAAAGGGTTCTAATACCTTCCCTTTCTATAATCTATCCCCCGTACTCAAAATCTCGAAAAAGGAATTTTTTTTGTGCTTTTTTCCTTTCCAGTTGGATAAAATAAAAGTCGGTGGCGACTCTTGCTTACCGCGACATTTTGCAAACAAAAAACGCAAACTAGTATTAAACAGTCTGGTTCTGCCACCGTATCACACCTTGCTAAGTCGAAACTTGAAATACAAGTCGCTTAGGCAAAATCCAGGGCATCCCGCTGGACTTCAAAGTCAAATTCAAAAGGAATTTGTCCAGGCAAAAGTTAGGGAATACAAAAAGAAAGCGAAAATCGCGAAAAGAGAAAAAGGGGATTACCAAATAAAGATCCTCCACAAATGATAAAGTCGTGTGATCAGACACCAAAAATGAAAGAGGTGAGTGACTGTCATATCCTCCTCAACCGTGGTAAACTCCTTCTGAGGGATGAGTGCTCGTATTGATTTAACTGAATTTAGGACTGGAGAACATCACGGAGAATGGGTGGGCACCAAGTATTTTGAGCCTTAAGTCCTTTTTTCTGAAACCGTGAACCAGGCCACGTTACAACCCTTAAAAGTCCTAACTGAAGCATGGGTTAATTTGAAAGCACACTGTAACAAGAGCACGGTAATCTGACTCCTAGGAGGCTTGCTAAAAACTTTTGAGTTAGTATCACACTATCTTTTGTACAAAAATTTCCGATGTTTCAACATATTTTCAATATAAGTTTTTAAAAACTTCAAGACAAACATGAGCTTTGTATTACAATTACCATTCTTAAAATAAACATTCTTTTCATATGAACAAGTGCTTAAACATCAAGTAAGTTTGCATAATGAGCATCAGATGAAAATTTGATCATCTCAAGGGACTGATTGCTTCAGAATACCGTTTAAAGGTAAATCATTTGTGAGAATGGTCTTAACCTGGGGCAGACCTTCTATTGACTCTGTTGAGTAAAAGAATACCAGTTTGAGAAATGGTCTGAAGTAGATTGCAAAAGTTGATTGCCAAGAGTCTCTGTTGAGCAGTGACGCATTACTTTCAGTTGGTCCCAAGGGATGTATTGCTTCAAGTATTTGCTCGAGAAAGAAGCAGTTCAAGTCGAGAAGTATGGTTGTGAAGTAACCTACTTTCAAGACATAAGCCAACCACTCTAAGGTTATGTTGCCTTCGAAAATCCTCAAGTTTCTCATCCCTCCGTGAGCATGAGGTAAAGGAAAAGGTTTGTCAAGATTTTGTTGAGCAGGGGAAAGCGTGTTGAATACTCCGTCAAGTAGGTATTCAGCCAATCTGAGGCATTCAAGTCGGGATTTCATCCCTCAAAGTGCAGACAAATTGGGGCAGTTATACTAATATTTGACAAATCTCTCTGAGAATGCGTTAATAAGAGGAGAATCTTCCCAGAATTTGAAGATGTATGGGCATTCACTCAAGCATAGTTGGAATCATCTCAAATTTTGGTTACCTAAACATCATATTCCAAAGTCCATAACACTGGGGCAGATTGTCTTCAACAGTATAAATCTCAAAAAGTCCTCTCAAGGCAATTTTTCTATAAAAGCCTTACAGACTGGGGTAAGAATTTATATAAGGGCTTTCTCTCTTTTTCAGTGGTTGATCAGACCAAGTCTATATGCAGGCTAAATGACCTATGAATTTGAAAATCACGCCGAGAAGTCAGAATTTTTATCTTCGACTTATCAGGGACTCAAGTCCATTTACTGATATCCTTTGTCCTAAGTCAGGGATATTATCCCCAGTTGAAGTTTGGTTTGTTATCCTCAGTAGGATATGAGCAGTAACACAAAGATCGTTTGGGGTCATTTACTCGTACAAGACACGATGGAAATATTGCTTCCTAAGGGGATGCCTCCTCCCGTAAAAGACCTGTTGCTACTTGACGTATACCTATATACCAAGGGGTTTCTCTTATGAGATATCTTCTCTCCAATGAAGCATCCTCATTTCTCTGTAGGAGGAGAATGTTATTTCTCCCTGGAAATGTAGAAGTTGTTTAAAGTCTAGATGATTCCTTTTCATCGGACTGCAATTTATTTTTGCAGCATCTTCTCTAAAAGTCCCCTTTTAGTGGCGTTTCTCCTCGGAGTCGACATGTTGAAGTTGCAATCTTGCATCGCGGTTTTTACCTGGTGATTGATAGTTCAATTTGTCTATTCTTCAGTAAGTTTTTCCATTCCAAACAGGGGCATGTAACCCCAACTTCTATTTTTGCAAGTATTGTTGGTCTTTTATGACAAGAAGCATACCAACAAATGAATCAAGAAGGGTCTGTATGTGACCAACATGAGGATTTTCGTATAATGAGATCCAATTTCCCCAGTGGAACTTTTCTTCTTTCCCTAGTGGAGCAAGTGTCTTATCTCTCTAGTGAGGTGTACAGGAGGATTCCAGTCATAACTCTTTCGTTACCAGTGATAGAAGATTTTGTTGAGATATCCCCAATGGAGTTTTTGTCCCAGAATGTTGGTTTCTTCCTCAAGTGAAGACTTTTTAACCCAAGTGATGTTATCCCCAGTGTGGTCTGAGTAGAATTCTTTTTATTTAAGAATTTTTATACTCCCCATTAGAAGTTATCTTCGTCCATAATTTCTACGCCAGAAGTTTCCATTCCCAGCAAAGCTTTCCTCTTTCCAACACAGGATAAAGAATATATTTCCTCGTGAAGTGGGGAGTTTGATCATAATTCAATATTTTCTCTGAACCTCAATTTATGTTTGCAGTATTCTTCCCAGGAAGTTGCTTCCCCAGTAATATCGATCTTTAGAGGTTGGTGGTTCCAAATCTCGGTTCCCCGTTTGAAGTAAAAATTGTCTTTTCTCTACAGAAGATCAGATGTGCAAGAATAATCGTTCGGAAGTTCATTGTCTTCTCAGTAGCCGATTATTGACGTGTTCTCCTATTGCATTACTAAACATGCATCATTACATTGCATCTATCAAAACGCGTAGCATTTCCATTGTATGGAGCATTACGCTATAAAAAAATTTGAACGTGCATGAGTATAAGTCAATTATGTTTACTTGTTGTAACCAAATTGTTATGCATTCAGATTTGAACTATCTCCACAAAAAGCCTAGGGTGATTCTATTTTGTTTCCCCGGTGAAGGTTGTTAGACCCACCACTAGTTGAGTCTTTGGTATTTCCCATTGTCTTAGTAAGTCGTGTTTCTCTCTTACCCTTGCGAGCCTTTGGTTATATATGTCCTTTCCTTCAGACATATTTTTCCTGATATCCTTGGTTAGAGTCCTTTCCTCTGGCCTCTTTCTTTCTTACGTATCCGATACCGACCATGGATATGTATTTTTTATACCTGTTTCATATGTCTACTACCAACCTCAGACATGTGTTCTCGATATCTTTGATGTCTCTTTCATGCGTATCCGTTACCAACCCCATATATGTATCTGTGATATCTGTTTCGTACGTATCTGTTACCGACCCCGGATATGTATCTTTGATACCTCTTTCGTATGTCTGCTATTGACATCAGGCATGTATCTTTTGATATCTTTCTTACAGGTGTTTGTTACTAAATCCCAACAAATGTTCCTCGATAACCAAGTTCTTCTTTTGTGTGTCTAACCCTGGTTAAACATACATTTATCCCTGATAACCCCTTTAACCTAGAAAGCAAAAAATATATATATATAAAAAATACAGAAAACCAAAAACATAATACATGACTGACTTCAGAGCGCAAATTTTCGGGTTCTTTTAGTATTTAATCTTTTTCCACCCTGAAAGTTTGAAAGGTTGACGCCAATCTCACCTCCAGGTTGAAGGCGATTAAATAGTGGCAGTTGTTGCACCCTAAAATTTTCCCTCCTAAATTTCTCTTATTCTGGCTAAGACTTTGCATTCATCTGCATCATTCCAATAGGTCGTCTGTATAGCACGCATTTTCATAAAAATGGAACACCTGAGGTTCAAAAGATCAACAGTTAGGGAGCTAGGGTTTACAACTGATTTGAGGTGTATATCCAGGGTCTTCTTGGTGTACAAGGCTGTGGAATTAGGGTTTTGGTTCATGCTTATTTTTGTACTTCTTCTCCATCAAGTTACAGGGCTAATATCTTCGGATAAACAACTGATTGTAGGTCGTTCTGGTCAAGAACTCCAGGGCGTGACCTAGCATATGTGGGTTTCGAATCAAGATGTCTCCTCATATAAGTGTGCTTATCATTTGATCAGGCTTAATGATTATGACATGACATTCATCCACTCTTCAATTAACCAATTCAGGTTTTGTTGAATCATGGTTCAGAGGACCATTGATTGTGAAGCTAGGGTTTTCTTTTGGTTCGAGGTATTTGTCAAACAAGACTGATTCTTCTGGTTCTTCTTCATACATTGAATTGTGAATTTAGGGTTTTGATTGATTATTGTGGATCTATTCCTTATTAAGCTACAAGGATATCATCCTCAAGGTAAGAGACAAAGTCATTTTCATCACAACGCATCTCAAGAAAATTGTAGTTCTTATGCGTGACAATTAAGCGTGTTAACTCATCAACTGGGGTTCATTGGATTTACATGTTAAGGCTATCTTGGTGGTTATTCCTCCCATGTCTCAAGTTCAATATTCATCTTCAAAGGATTCCTCAAGGGATTATTGTTCTCTCGAGTTGTTATTACTTGTAATGCAAGTTAAAGTTTCATGGGGAATTGGGGATTTGATTAGGGAAGTATCCATTCAAGTTTCTTAAGGTGCAAGTGTCATAAGTATTTCCTGTAATGCAAGGTATAAGTAAATGCAAAGGTTATAAGACATGGTCTCAAGATTAGTTGAGGTTCTCAATCACATGTTGTGACAAGAGGTGATTCATACTAGTATTAGAAGAAAGTTCATGTGGATTTCTTCACAAGTCAACTTGGACTTATGGTTTCAATTGAGATTGAGGTGCATTAATCAAGCATGCAAATTGAAATATCCATCCATGGTTGATTTCTTGAAATTCAAGCTACCAAGGCAAAATAATACAACATTTCAAACATTATTCAAGGCATGATATCACTTTCGATTTCAAGTGGAAGACTCAGGTTCCAATTGGTTCAAGATTCAAAATTCCAAGTTCAAGACCATTGATTTCAAGTTGACAAAAATGCAATATCATTCAAGGTTTTCAAGCATTTTTAAGACAGGATTTTAAGTGGAAATTCCAAAAGTATGTGTATCACGATTCAAGTTTGCTTAGCATATAAATTTCAATATTCTTAAGAACCAATTCAAAATATGAGGCCTTTTCGTGTTATCATTCGTTACACATTCAAAGTTTCAAAATAGTTTCATTCACAATTGTCCATGGAAGCCTTGAACAAAAAAAGGTCATTACAAAATATGCCATAATGCTTCAAGTTATTACATTAATTCATCATCTCTACAAAAATATCATACAAAAATAATTGATCTTTGTCTAGTGGTTCCTAAAAGTATGCTATCTTGGTCTTCTAAGTTCTCTCCTCTTGATCATCTTCAATAATGCTGCCATGTGTGAACTTCAACATATATGCCTCTATGCCACTATACCAGGTCTACAAAATAAAACCGATCCAATTCAAATTTCTGCCTATTTTTTAAGAACAAAATTCAAACAAAGCTACACAAACAAAAAAACATGGCCCTGTATTAATCATAAAAAAAAGAGAAAGAAGACTGTGATTTGCAATACTGATAACCAAAAACCAGTTCAGTTTACTAGCTCGACAAATATCTATATCAGTCCAGACTTACACCAGTTTAATCGAAGCTTAACAGTGCATTAATATTCCAAAAGAAAATCCAAGCCAACCCTGCTTCAACATTTCTAAATCAGCAAGTGAAAAACATGTAACTTGGTTCAGCTACAAGGTTAAAATCTATCAAAATCATGCCTTGCACTTCATGTACCCATTAACCATAACATAACTTCCTAACAGTTTTCTTGACAATTTCTAAATGACAGAACAACCCCCTAACTTGTTTTCTCTAATAGCCTCCTCTAGCAACCTCTCAACAATAATAGCATAACCATGCTCACTAATCCCTAACTATCAAAAAGACCTGTAGCTAACCACCTATAACATCTTCCTAACTGTTCTAACAGAAATCAAACATAACTCAGAACTAGCCAATAAATTCTTACCAAAAAGAATTTCATTAACAATCAAAATCCCTCCAACTAACTATCCATTCCCTAACAGAAAACCAGAACACAAAACTAACTCTCACCCCTAACTAACAGAGCTAACCGAATTCCCAACTAATTCCTAACTAACTTTAACAATCTATAACAAACTCCTAACAAATTCTTCTACTCCCTTTAACTTCCCAACTAACTATAACAGAACCGAATATAGTACAACAGAGGGAACAGAATAAATCATATAACAGAAAGGAGGGAAAGGATTCAGGGTTATTATATACCAGAAAAGCAAGAGGAAAAGGATATAGAGGAAACTCACCAAAAAAAATATTTGAAACTCTCGCGTTCTTCTCATCTTCTACTTCGCCTTCTCACCATTCTTCAACCATCTCTAAAGACTCACCATTATTCATCATCCAGAGGAATCACCACCAAAAATATATTCAATCCGCTCCCTCTCTTTGAGCTCCATCTTCATCTTTCTCAACCACCTTCAACCTACACACATCACAAACAACAATCACTCACTAACAGAAAAAAAATCTCAAGTTTCATTCTTCAATTTTCTCTCTGCAACATTAATCTTCATTTACAAATTTCAAGATTCTTTGCACGATTCTTCAATCTTTCATACCGCTGAGCCTTATTGACACCTTCATTCATCATCATTCTTCAACATTTGGAAGAATCACCAAAAATAGGCTTCAAACTCTCTCTGAAAATTCTTGAAGTTTCTCTGTAATCTTCTCCATCTCCCTTTCCATAACCGCATCTTCATCATTGCAAGATCTTCTGCAAACACAACTTACTTCATACTTCTTCATTCCACTTCAGCCTCAATCTTCATCACTTCAACAACCTCTTGCGATGCCTCAGTCATCATCATCCTCGCGACTTTGCAGCGCAACATATATATTGCAACTCCTTCAATCTTCTTGAATCAGAACTTCATGCAAATAGTCTTCATTGCTCAGTGCTCTAATTAACTTCAATCTGCGGCAAACAACATCACAGTGTTATTCTCTCTGATCACCATCACGCACACATTGCAACATAGTCAGCAAGGAAAAAAGTAGACAACGAAGAATGAATGGTAGTGTACAAATTCTTACCTGAGTTTCGATGACATAAGTTGTCAAATTAAGATCGTAAAATACGCAGAAGCATATCAAATACAGAATCAAGAGATAGAGGCATTTCGTTGAGGCAGCGGTGGGCGAACTTAAACGGAATCGAAGGTGATGATAAGAAGCGGCGCAGTGTTTCTGATCGGAGCTTCGAAGATCGGGACAGAGAGAGGGAATCTTCGAGGTGGTAATGGATTTAAATGGAGATAGAAAAACTAAATCGGGGAAGGTGATAATCGATGGCTCTCGGTGATGAGATGGCGGCACGGCGGAGAAGTTGAGGAAGAAAGACGGGAACATTGAGTTTTAAGAGAGAAGGCTGATTTTCTTTTTGGAGCAGAAGTTGAAACATCACAAAGATTTACCCTAACTCCCTAACCCCAATACGCAACGTTTTTTTCTTCATTTTTTGTGTTATTTCTTTTTTTATTCAATGTTAATAAAAGGTAATAATAAAATGCTGGAAGAGATAAAGTGTTGTTGAACTAGGTATAGTTGGCACCGAATTTTACACCCTTGCCGAAGGCCGTTAACATTTTGAGCATGAACTTGACAAAAACTACTCCTTGGCTTCACTAATTGGGCTTAAATGCCCAGTTTGCTATACATCACCCCTGGGCCAAAATTATGCACCCCCAATGTTTTTGAATTTGATTTCTACATCAATTTTCTTTCCATATTTTTTGTTGATACAAAAATAGTAGAATATTTTAGGAAATATTTTTAGATTCTCTTTAGAATTTTATTAGAATTTTCTATTATTTTTATGCTTGGTAATCGTTTTTGTTGCCATTTTTTAGCTAGGATTTTATGATAGGATATTGATGTAACTTTCGCGATGGGGAATGCTTGGAGATTAATTTTTTTGATCACTCGCGTGGAGCAGCTTTTGGTAGAGTTTTTCTTATTGCTTGCATGGTTTTGAAGAGGCAGCAGACCTTCTCCGTTCAGTATCATCGCAAATCTCATTTTATTCCTCATTTTCGCACTTCATTGCTTTCTAGATACCATGAGAAGTAGGAAATAAAGAGCGTGCGCTCGAAGTCGCTGTTTAAATACCTGTAGAAGGCATTCCACACTTCATTTGCTATATGTGTTGTGCTTGTTTCTTTGGTTGATTGATCGATGAGTCACTCAATTTAGAAATTGAGACCACGACTTCGCTCTCATTGCATGTTCCCTATAGGATAGTTTTGTTAGACTTTCTTTGGCATGCTAGCTTAGATAAGATCTCTTTAGGTGTACTCTCTCGAGTTTAATGGCTTGCTTGCTTTATCCTTGTACATACCATGTTCCCTTAGGATGCACTTGCTTCGTTCGGACGCAAGTTAGACCTTAGGTTGCAAACCATGCATGCTAATGTTAGGTAGATGTTTCCCTTCCATTCATCCTGAACTTAGGGCTACCATTGTATGACAACATTAGGTTTAGAAATAGGCTAGTCCCTCTTTGACCTTTCTTTCCCCTTTTTGCATATACATTAAAATTAAAACTTATTTTTCTTGCAAACTTCAAAATACTTAAAAAATTTACTAACGATAATCATATCTTTGTTAAGTATGAGAGATGATAAGTGGGTTTCTTCTTGACCTTATTATTCTCTTATTCTAAGCTTTGGTGTGGTTCAAGTTTCGAAGACTTATTTCATGAATAAGTAGAGAAATGGATAAAATCTCTCTCTTGAGATTAACTAGCTATTATCCACAAGCAAAAACACCAGCAAACACAAACTCCTTTTTCCTATGGTCTTTTCTTTCAAAACATTTTCAAAAGAACCTGTTAATTCACTTCTGTGCTGACGCATAAATCTCCAAAGGTCGAGTTGTGGCAGAAGGAGAAATTAATATTGTTCATTAAAAAAAACACGAACCAATTCAAACCTTTTTTTGCGCCCAAGCACCTTTTCTCCAAAACTTTTTTTCAAAAGAGCATGTTAATTCACTTATGTGCTGACGCGTAAGTCTCCAAAGGTCGAGTTGCAGAAGAAGGCGGAATTAATATTGTTCATTAAAAAATACAAACCAACAAAAATATGTGTGCCGAACTACGACTGCTCTGATTCCTTAAAATGGATACGTAGGGATTGGGGTAGGGCCCGAGCGAGCACAACTTTTATTTTCCCTACATTCTTTTCTCATTTTCTTTTGCATGCATTCTCCCTTTAGAAGTAATAAACAATAAGCATAGATTAAACACACCCATAAGATAGATAACAAGAGTGGATACCATAAAGTATTACGGGCGTGTGGGGTGCTAATACCTTCCCCTCGCGTAATAGACTCCCTTACCTGTATCTCTTGGTCGTTCGACCTTGATTTCACCCTTCTCAGGTTTACTCGATATTTACCTTTCCCTTCCTGTGGGATAAAAAAAACGTTCGATGGCGGCTTCATTGTTTGTTGATTTTCAGTCGGTTGTTTCAACCAATAGTAGCCAACTCTCAAGATTTTCTTAGTCATCGTATGTCCACTTGAGTGAGTACCGAAGAGACCATCATTCATGTCTTCCATGATTTCCTCTGCCTCTTTCTTGTCCACACATTGGAGTATAGTTGAATCATGGTTGCGCTTGTACAATACTTCATTGCTTAGGAAGAATTTGGCTGCAAATCTTCGTAAGAACTTTCTGTCATTGATAGATGCTCCCTCTGGATACTCTTGTGCTTCAAGGTATCTCATTATCTCATGGTACCATGGATTTTCCACATTCGTATCAAGCTCATAGCAATGTGCAGGTTTGTTGAATCTTTCAATTGTAATCATAGGGGCTTCGTTGTCCCATCTGACCTTGAACATTGAAGACATGGTTGCCAAAGCGTCAGCCAACTGATTTTTTTTCCCTAGGGAAGTGCTCAAAAGTGATCTCTTCGAAGTAAGGATTTAGGGATAGAACAAGTTCCTTGTAAGGGATTAGATTACGGTGTTTAGTGTCCCAATCTCCTTTTAATTGGATGATCACTAGAGCGGAATCCCCAAACATATTCAAATGTTTGATCCTCAAATCAATGGCAGCTTTTAGACCCAAAATACACGCTTCGTACTCGGCCATATTATTCGTGAAATCAAAGCATAATCTGGTAGAGAATGGAGTGTGGCAACCTTCAGAAGAGATGATTACAGCACCATTTCCGTTACCTAAGGCGTTGGAAGCCCCATCAAATAGCATAGTCCATCGGGATCTTTATTCAGGTCCGTCATACAGTCCAAGTCTCGCGCAATCGGTTACCAGCATGATATTCTCATCAGGGAAGTCAAAGTTCATTGACTGATAATAATCCACAGCTTGATGGGCCAAATGATCAGCTAGTACGCTTCCTTTGATGGCCTTTTGTGTAGTGTATTGGATGTCGTACTTAGTCAAGATCATTTGCCATTTGGCTATCCGATCGGAAAGGGAAGGTTTCTCAAAAATGTACTTGATTGGGTCCATTTTAGAAATCAACAGAGTGGTATGAGTCAACATATATTGTCTTAGTCGGCGAGCAGCCCATTCCAGAGCGCAGCAAGTTTTCTCGAGAAATGAATATCTGGTTTCACAGTCGGTAAACTTTTTGCTCAGGTAATAAATAGCATGCTCTTTTCGGCCAGACTCGTCATGTTAGCCCAAAACACACCCCATAGAATTCTCTAGTACCGTCAAGTACATGATCAAGGGCTTTCCTTCAACTCGAGGCATGAGAATATTAGGCTCTTGTAGATATTCTTTGATTTTGTCAAAGGCAGCTTGGCATTCATCGTTCCATCTGACTACCTAATCTTTCTTCAAGAGCTTGAAGATTGGCTCACAAGTAGCAGTCAGGTGAGATATGAAATGGGCAATGTAATTGAGAAGACCCAAGAATCCTCTAACTTCCTTTTCAGGATGTGGGACTTGAATTTCTTGGATGGCCTTTACCTTGGCAGGATCAACTTCAATGCCTTTATTGCTGACAGCAAAACCTAGAAGCTTTCCAGATCATACTCCGAACGTACACTTGTTAGGGTTTAACCTCAACTTGTACTTTTGCAGCCTTTCGAATAGTTTGTACATGTGATCGATATGTTCCTCTTTAGTTTGTGATCTGGAGATCATATCGTCCATGTAGACCTCTATTTCATGATGTATCATGTCATGAAACAAAGCTACCATAGCCCTTTGATACGTTGCCCCTGCATTCTTCAATCTGAATGGCATGACCTTGTAGCAAAAGGTTCCCCATTGCATAATGAATGTAGTCTTCTCCATGTCTTTGGGAGCCGTCCTTATTTGATTATAGCCTGAGAAACCATCCATGAAAGAGAAGACTTTACATTGAGCAATATTATCAACTAAGACGTCAATGTGTGGTAAAAGGGAAGTTATCATTGGGGCTTGCCCTATTCAGATCCCTGTAGACTACACACATGCGAACTTTCCCGTCTTTCTTTGGCACTTGAACCATATTGGCAACCCATTGAGGATAGGATGTCACAGCTAGGAACCCTGCATCAAATTGTTTCATCACTTCAGCTTTGATCTTTTCAGACATATCAGGCCTCATACGACGAACCTTTTGTTTAACATGAGGGTTGTCTTCTCTTGTCGGCATACGATGAACTACGATGTCAGTATCCAACCCAGGCATATCTTCATAAGACCAAGCAAATACTTTCATATAATCATGCAACATCTGAACCAACCTGCTCTTGACACTGCTTTCCAAATTAGCGCCGATCTTGATTTCCTTCTTATCTGACTCAGTACACAGGTTGATAACTTCAACTAACTCTTCGTGCAGTTGAATAGCTTTTTCCTCTTGTAATAGAAGTCTGGCTAGTTCTCCTGGTATGTCACAATCTTCCTCGCCTTCGTCTTTGGCTTGGTTGATAGGACATTCATATTCATAGTCGGTAATAGTAGAGTCATTGGCAATAGGATCCAGAGTGGATGTGGACCTGCAAGTGTGTGTGTGTGTGTGTGTGTGTGTGTGTGTGTGTGTGTGTGTGTGTGTTACATGGCTATTTTTTTTAAAAAATGTATTTGAAAAAGAAAGGAAAGACAATGAACACAAATATTTGAATGCAAAAGAGTCCAATGTACTGAATGATCATATGATTAGATGAACATAAATAAAACCCTTGACAGATGGACCAAAGTGCCTCGGGCCAGGCATATGGCCGAAAAGTCATTGTTAAAATATTACAGACAACATGTTCTTGAATTGAAAGAAAAGCAATAAAAAATAGATTACTCCTTAATGGAAGAGATAGGCACAAAGTCCTTTGCATGCCAATTCTTCAACTCCGTTGTAGTTGGATACACCCAATCTTCAAATGCAGCTTCTTCATCAGAATCACCCATGGCGTTGACTTCATGGCTTTCAATGTGGAGAGGTGGCTTTCCAGCACGAGCACGCCTCACTTCCTTCTGAGATTTGACGGTGAAGCCCAAACCAAACTTGTCCGCTTTAAATGGGATATCAAGGAGTTTCCCCCAAGTATCACAGTTTCCTTGTTCAATTTAAGCGCGGGCATCCTTGACTAAAACCATCTTTGGTGTGGCCTTAACAGCTTTAGACTCATCAGAAGAACATTTGGTAGCAGCAATCATCGGTGGCATGATTTCAAAGGCTTGACATGGGGTTTCAATGAATTCTCCATCCATCTCTACGTATTTGAACGAGTTAAGGTGGCTTACCATAAACTCTTATTCTCCACAGATGGTGACTATTCTTCCCTTGACTGGATATTTGAGTTTCTGATGGAGAGTTGAGGTTACTGCCCCAGCTTTATGGATCCACGGGTAACCTAACAGACAAGAATAGGCATAACGAATATCCATAATATAGAAGGTGGAGTTGAATATTTGGGAGCCCACTTTGATCGGAATATCTACTTCCCCATGAACAGTCCTCTTTGATCCATCAAACGCCCTTACAATGATATCACTTGGCTTCAAGACTAAATCTTCATAGTCAAGACGGTCTAACTCCCCCTAGGGTAATACATTCAGAGAAGAACCAGTTTCGACTACCACGTGTGCTAAGGTAGTCCCCTTGCACTTGACAGAAACATGTAGAGCTTTATTGTGATTCTTCCCAAGAGGTGTTAATTCAGCATCTGAAAATCCCAAGCCATTCTCAGCTGTCAGGATAGCCACGCAATTCTCAAATTGGTCTGTTGTTGTCTCATGGGGGACATGAGCTTTTTTCAGGAATTTGATTAATGTCCGAGCATGGGCATCGGAACAAAGCAGCAATGACAACATTGAAATCTTAGAAGGGGTTCTCCGTCCTTTGCGGGTACTTCAATCACATCAGGCTCAATGACCTTCTCCTTCCCTCTTGCATCAGTACTTGGCTTGGAAGCAGTAATGCGGACGGGCGTCTTTGTAGCAACTGGTGGTGAGATATTGGGTGAAAATATTCTCCCAGTTCTAGTTACCTTGCTTGAGCCAGCTATGTTGCCAACATTGTCATCTTTTTCTTCTTCGATCCAGGCATCTTGTTTAATCCCATGATAGAACACCTCAGCACCGTAATACCATGGTACCGCTTTGTTTGAAGAGTAGGGAATTGGTCCGGGATTGGTAATTATTAAGGGAGCAATATTGGGTTCATTTAAAATCCTAATAGGACCTTTGGAGGTGATCCTAAGAGGCTTGTTTGAGATGGTAATAATGGAGAGGTCTTCACATTTGTTAATAAAACTCTTGGCAAGTGGAGTCTTTTCAAATAGAATTTTGTGGCTATCCATCATGAATTGTATGCCTTTCTTCATCCCTTCACACCCATTGAGTTGTCTTGTACAACACACACAGTATTTTACACAGCCAGTGAAGATCCCAGCTTTCAACAAATTGTTCTTGATTACATTCAACAGAGTAGTCAAATCTTCAACAGAGGTAACAAAAATTGTATCTTCAACAACATTAACACTCTTGTCATGCTTTGGCATTGGAGCGGTAATTACATTCGGTGTTGGAGGAGGATCAAACACAATAGTCTTGTTGTCAATCAAATCTTGGATTTTGTTCTTCAAGGCCCAGCACTGGTCAATTTCATGCTCGGGGCTGCTCGAGTGGTAAGCACACTTAGCGTTTGGATTATATCTCGGTGACGAGGTATCAGGGTTGGCGGGAGGATCGTGCAATGTCACTAAATTAGCCTTGATCAAATGTTGTAAGGCTTGAGACAATGACATGCCTAACCTCGTAAATTGTCTTCTTGGAAATTCAAAACATTGGTGATTTGCAGATGGTCTTGGAGTAGAAGTTGGATTGGAGATTCGGACAATATTTACAGACGGGTGATCATTCTTCTTGATACAGGCCCTTTCCCCGTACACAACATTGACTTCCTTTTTTGCAGCAAAAGGTTTCTTGATAGGATTGGAAGTGGAGGTAGATGCCACAGAGATCTTCCCACTTTTTATGCCACTTTCAACTCTTTCACCGGTTAAGATCAATTTGGTGAAACCAGAAGAAGAGCAGCCAACCAACAGATTAAAGAAAGGACCAGATAAAGTGCCCATGAACATGTCGATGTGCTCCCTATTAGTCAAGGGCGGTTGGACACTACTAGCAAGGTCTCTCCACTTTTGCGCATATTCCTTAAATCCTTCATTCTTCCCCATGGTCATATCTTGTAATTGAACCCTTGTTGGCGCTAAGTCGGTGTTGTACTAATACTGATGGTAGAATGTGGTAGCTAAATCCTCCCAAGTGTTGATACGAGAATTGTCTAACTGATAAAACCATTCAAGTTGCATTCCAGCCAAGCTCTCTTGGAAGAAGTGAATCCAGAGCTTCTTATCAGAGGTGTGTGGCTGTATTTTGCGCACATAATATTTTAGGTGGAGTTTTGGACAAGAAACTCCATCGTACTTGTTAAAGACTGGTATTTTGAATTTGTGGGGGATGACTACCCCAGAGATCAAACCCAAATCATCAAAATCTAAATCGGGGACGACTTGGACTTCAACAGCTTTTAATCTATCTTCTAATTGCTTGTATTTGATATCGGCGGGTGGATACTACTCTTCAAAATAATCATCATCAGATACTTGATCATTAACACAGTCAGCCTGAGTACTCTTGACCTCACCGATCTAGTTCTCGCCCTCCTCAAATGAGTCTCCTCCTACTGGGATTTGACGGACTATCTTCTTGAACCTTCTATCCATGTTGAGTAGAGCTTTCTTCTTTGGCTTCTTCTTAACAGCCAGCAAAGCCATCATATCTTGCTGCCCCTTGGCTAGGGCTAGTAGAGTCTCCTGAAACTGAGAATTTTGGGCTTGGAGATCTTTCACAGTTTTCTCTAGATCCATCTTGCTGAAATAAACAGCAGAAAGATAAGGAAACCTGTTATGTGAAAACCTGTCATGTTATGATGCATGGAATATGTACGTGCAAATGATTTCAAGGATTAATGAGATTTAAATTTGTATAGACAAAAGAATGAACAAACATTAATTTTCATTAAACAAAACAAGAAAGATTACATCATGCCTCTTGAGCTTACAAAATAACTTTCTAAGATAGAAAGACTGAACGCATCCTCTTTGGTACGAGATAGGTGTTCACACTTTTCTCTTCTTGTAGCTGCTTCGTAAGCTCCAAGACCCTCTTTTCACTAGCATAGAATTGAGCCTCGAAAGTATCTCGTTCTTCCTTCAGCTGGATCCAACCCTTTTATAAGTCTCCGAGAGAGGTAGGCATGTCGAGATGGAGGATAGTGTAGGGAACATCTCCTTCAACCACAAGCTCCATGATGACTGGTAAGATGGAAGGATAAGGCATCACAAGTTTCTGAGCACGAGCTCGCACCCATTTAAGGTAAGGCTCGAGGGGAATGGAGTTCTTGTGTCCTAACGTCTTGCTATCCATCTTGTTCAACATCCTCCAGGCTCGGATAAACCTCTGACGGTAACCTTGATCATCATTCTCGTAGTCAAATACCACTCCTTGGATAAGCATCCCATGTGGACCATCCCTTCGCGCGTAATCAAATAGTCGTAAGGCTAAGCAGGGGTTGTAAGTGATACCTCCTCTAATGCCAAGTAAAGGGACATTAGGGAATTCTCCACAACGGTCGATAATAGTAACATTCTCTATAGATCGGGAACACCAATGAATGTCTGAATGTTTGAGTGTCATCAACCTATGTGACCACCTTGAACCTTGCTCATTCTTCAATACAGATTGGGGAAGATGCGAAATAAACCATCTTTCCAAGACAAGAGTACAACACATAAGGATACATCTTTTCCTAAGAGTACGAGTGTGAAAAGAATGTAGGATGTCTCCTAGCAAAGTAGGCACCGGGTTACGAGACATGAAGATTTTGACGGCGTTCACATCTATGAGTTGGTCAGGATTTGGAAACAAAACCATCCCATAGATGAGAAGGGCCACAATTTCCCCAAAAGCTTGTAAGTCCAAGGAGTTCCAACAATATTGAGCTTTCTCAAACAAGAACTTGGCTAAGAATCCTTTGACACCACTCCTTGTTTCCCAATTAGTTATGACATCAGGTTGTTGCAAGTGTAGGGCTTGAGAAATCTCTTCTGGTTTTGGATCTCTTTCCGTACCGTTGAAGGGTAGTTGATTAAGAATGGGAATCCTAAAGAGTTGGGAGAATTCTTCCAAAGTTGGCACAAGTTGCTAATCGGTAAATGTGAAGCAGTGGTGTAGAGGATCAAAGAATTGGAAGAGCACCTTTATCATATCTTCATCCGTGCTGGAGGTAACCAAGTTTAGGAGGTGACCATGTCTTTCGGTAAATGGAGAATTCTCAGGAACCCTTGATGCTAACTCTTTGAGTTGAGGAGGGATTCTTACGAGATTGACTTGAATGGTTTTCCTGCAAATAGAATCCATGTCCTACAAAACAGAACAAAGATAAATCTCAAGATCCTTGAAATGGTTAGTGAATATGAGTATGATGGTATGATGTTTATGATGTTATGTAAAAGTAAATATATACAAACAAAACAAACAAGTCCTTAGGTTTTGGCTTGCATGGAGTCTTATAGGTAAGTACCCTCTTGAAGTTTAGTTGGCTCAAACCTGTCCTAGTAATAGTAATCGGGTTCTAAAGAGCTCAATATCATTGGTTTGTTTCCTTGGACATTGTTTCAGCGCAAGCCTCTTTAATGGCGACCGAAATATCCCAAAAAACCAAACCTCAATGAGTGTAGTATCAAGTATCTACCAACTTTGGATTGCACCAAAGTCGGTCATCTCACTACGTCCTAATGGCCAAGTTGGTCAAGTAAAGGTTCTAGAAGTTCATTAGTGCTTCATGACATCACTCGGCGGCCCCGTATTCTCCATGACTACTCAAGGGCTACCGGTACCCACAAATATGTCGAACTAACATAGTTATTGCTTAGACCATGTCGGTATACCCCGCACAGTTTCCACAATGTATTGCTACTTACCTATAAGGTATCCCAAATCCGGGTAGAGGATTCAAACCCAAACAAAGAACCACAATGTAAAGTATACAAGTCAAACAATGAAAGCAAGTAAGTGTGATCTAACCCTAAGGTAACCCCACTTTTAAAATAACTCCCCAGCAGAGTCGCCAGTTCTGTGATACGGTAGGAGAATTGACTTGGTGTTTTGCGTTTGATTGCAAATGTTGCGGTTAGCAAGAGTCGCCACCGACTTTTCTTTTATCCAAAAGGAAAGGCTGAAAAGAACAGGAAAGACCTTTAGAGATATTTTATTGAGTTCGGGGGGTAGATTATAAAAAGGGAAGGTATTAGCACCCTTTTCATCCATGGTTTTACATGGGCTCTTAGTCCCTTGCTATATCACTTGCTTTTGTTTGAAAATGTGCTTTTGTGTGTTTTTTTGAAAGTATTTTGTAAAGATGCCATCGTTTAGGCAAACTTTGTAATGATTCTCGTTCGTAAGAATGTACACAAAGTGTTAATATTTTGAAAATGTTTCAAGTTTGAAAGATGTTTTGAAAGATGTTTTGAAAGTGTTGGTGTTTGTTTTGAAAATAGCAAGGATGTTTTGGTTTGAAAATGAGAAAGCAACTAGGAACATTCTACCTACTCAAAAGTCTTTCTTGTTTATTTCCTCTTTTATTTGACATTTTTATCTTACCATTGATTTGGTAAGAAACCCTATCTTTGGATGTAAAAGGGACGGGAAAGGGTCATCGTATAGTCATGAATAACAATGTTGTAAGATATCTTAGCATTTTCTTTAAGGGACTAAGATCAATCGTAAGGAAACATTCGTAGCGTCATCGAGGGACTATGATCTTGTATTTTGTTTGTTTTTGCTAAGACGTCTTACATGCGTATTATGACTATTTATTTCTCAAGGCAACAAGTGGAGTTAATCCTAGAGGTGCAAAGTGTGCAAGTGTATCTTTTTAATGCTTGATTTGTCTTGCATTAGGGTTTTCTAAGCATTGGTTTTATCTTTTCATACAAACCCTAATCACTAGCATTTATATATAAAGCATTAAATTGCGGAAAGTAAAAATACTAAGCTATTACATCAATAGGGGAGCGGGTGTACAAATTTACAAATGGGGATTTTTGCAAGAAAATTAAATCTAATTAACTATTACGACCATATTGAATATTGTACAAAATTGAAAATAAAATGCAAGAATGCAAAATGGAAAAAGAAATGATTTTTATTTAGTTTTATGAAAGGTTTTAAACTTAACCTAATTAAGAAAATTATTAATGGAAATTAACTAAAATTAAAACCTAAATTAATTAACAAAGAATAATAAGTTAAAAATGATTTTTTAGGATTTTTTTTATGAAAAGGTTTTAAATAATAGAAATAATAGGAAAATTAAATAATTAAAATAAACCTAAATTCTAAATTAATTTTAATTTACAAGAAAAATAGTATAATATAATAATTAAACCTAATTATCTAAACATTAAGAAAATAGTTTGTTAAGAAAATATTTTGATTTTTTTTTCTAAAAGAAATAAAATAAAACATGTGAATATAAAATATTTTTGGCGTTTTTGGTTATTAAAAGTAAAAATAAGACAAGTGAGAGAAAAAGGAATCAGAATCAGCACATTACTGAAACGAGGGCGAACAGAAGTTCTGAATCTGATACGCTGCAAAAGAGAAAGTGTTAGTGAGAAAGTGGAGGGTCAGAAGTTCTAGGCCTGGGTACATCTGTAGCGATAGAAATGTTTATGACTAAGCCATTGGATTGACTGGACTTATACAGATCAAAATAAAAATCGCCACCGCGCTTTATTGTTTCCAAAGGAATGGGAAAAGAGAGAGTAACCCAGAAAGAGGGGGAAAGATTCAAGGTAAGGGGGTTGGTTATACAAAGGGAAGGTATTAGCACCCTAAACATCTACGGTACTCTGCAGGAATCTCTTTGAAAAAATATGTATATTTTGGCTATAAAATGTTATATGTAAAATAGATGGTGGAGGTGAGAAAAGAAGTATTTTTTTATGATTTTTGCACCCACCGCGGTTGCGAATCTTTAGTGCCTACGTACAACCTTTCGTGCAATAGGGGGTCAGGGTACACGTAGTTCACCTTTTAAAAATTCAAAACACAAGTGTGTTGGTTAATTTTATGAGATAAGACATCATTGTCATTGTCCGTGTGGAAAACATACTTACTACCCACAATTATGAGAAAGGAGAATTTGCATCATCTCAAAGTGGAGGATATGTCTTAGATTTTAAAATCAATGCCTCACTCAACACCCAAGTGGAAAATATCTCACTTCACTATATATTGTAGAAGTATAGTTGTTTGTATCACTACAAGGATTGACAAGAGTTTAATCTTTTGAGAAAGATTTTAAAATAAAAAGCCAAAGTGGAAAAAATGGTTTGAAATGAGATTGATTGACTTTTAGTCTTCTCACCCCAAAAAAAGTCAAGGTATTATTAAGTTGATTGAAGTTTATTTATGAAAATGTTTTGAAAATGCATGGACATAAGTCCAAGTTTATTATGAAAGTGGTTCAAGTTTTTTTAAAAAAAACAAGAAGAGTTTTCAAAAGGAGGGAGAAGCTTTTTTAAATTAAAGAAGATGGGGGGAGATGAAGGGATTATCCTAGCATAAGGTAAAAGATAAGGAGAAGAACCATCTAACCAACAAGAAGCCAATACTTGACATTATGAGTCAATATAGAATTCTCATTCTTTGGATTGAAACTAAGCAAGCAAAGATATTAGACCTCTTGAGATAACCAAACTTCAAGTGTATTAAGTCTTCGCAAAAATTGGGCAGAGTAACGGCTGTATACAGGTGAATTCCAGATTACAAAAAAAGTATGTAATCACAATAACCTGCACACAAAACAAACAAACAACCCAATGTCTTGAGGTAAACCCCAAGAACTCCAGACAAAATATCAATTAAGGTCACAAGGTCTCCAACATAGGTCAAGGTCTCTAATCCTAAGTCTAAAAAGTCCAATACTCCATAATGCCAAGGGTAGTAACCAAATAGTCCAAGTATCAATAAAGTCTTTTATGGTTTATGTTGATTATTAAGTGTCTTTAAAAGGAAAATAAAATCTCAAGTGAGCAAAATAAAAATGACATAAAAGTAAATGCTCAAGTGAGCAAAGATGAAAATAGCATGAAATGTCAATGCAAAAAGTAAATGGTACATAAAGCATAAAAATAAAAGCATAAAGTAAAGTCAATTGTTAGAAATTAGTGGTTAGTTGGGTGACCATCTTGAAACTTGAATTTGGAACTCATTAGAGGATTGGTAGAACCAAAGCCTCCACACAACAAGTTGCATTTGCTTTTTGTCAAGTATATCATCCATTTTGGAATCCTCAAAAGTAACATTTAATGATCAACGATGTTTAAGTGATCCACGTTGACCAAAAGTGACGTAGATCCATTAGAGGATTGGTAGAACCAAAGCCTTCATACAATGAATCTCAAGGTTATTGGATCAAAGAGATGAAATTAACATACTTGGGCTTGCAAACATAGGTTTGGGCCATGAATGATCATTTATTCGAGTCGGGACAAAATTTAGCACTATGTTAAGCAATCGTAAGTGGACTTATATAGAAGTTGCACCTATTTTGAGGCCGGTCAATAGCAATCTATGTACTTCATGTTTGGATGAATGATATATAGATCATCATCCCTTAACATGTAGCACAATTAAAAAAGAAAGGGATAAGATGAAGAGGGAGGAGAATGATAAGCTAATTTGGATCACTACTTTAAATTTCATTCATCTTTAAATTCAACCACTCCTCTAGATGGATTAAAGTACTAAACATATCATTAATCCAAAGCACTAAAAATGAATTAAGTAATTCACTCTTTGGTAGATTTGAATTGATGAACATTTATTCAACTTCATCTACATCATAAAGTCCATTGAATTTAAAGAGAAATTGGACATTTAAAATTGTAATCCAAACCAACAATCAAAAGGAGTGAGTAGAAAAAGCATTTTGGATCAAAGCTGCCCCAAAACAAGGCAAAAAAAATGCATTATGTCCCTGTGTAAATCGATTGCACTACTGTGTAAATCGATTTACACAGTGCAATTTTCAAAAATTTATGCAAAATTCACTTAGTGCAATCGATTGCACTGTTACAGCAATCGACTGCACGCTATTATAGACAGCAAAACAGCATTTTAAAAGGCCAAGTTCTTGTTCAAACTTTCCATCAAATACCTTATGATCATGGATCCAATTGAGCACGAAAATTCTATCAAATTATGAGAAAATAGAACCATTGGAATCACAAAATAATGCTCAATGAATCAAACCCAAAGATCAACAAGAGATCACATTGTGAAAGATGAATTATCCAACTTACCAAAGGTAGATCTAGAGAATTATCAAAACAACTTCAAGAATTTGCTTCAATTCAACCACAAGAATCAAATGACCAAGCTTGGATGTAGAGAATTGATGGAGAAAAAGTGTTTGGATGAAGGTTTAGCTCAAAGATTAGCAAGCTTCAATGCAAAGCTTACTGACTTTTTTTTTAAAATGGAGCTTTGAGTGAATTTGGTAGATGGAGAGAATTGAAAGATTTTTTAGCAAGGTGGATTTGGCTATCAAAAGCTTCAAATTTGAATGAAATGAGGGCTCTATTTATAGAGTTTTAGGATTGGGATTAGTGGTAATTTGGTAATTGATTCTTGGAGCCAAAATTTGAATTAATGATAATTCTTTCAAATATTAGAGCCAAAATTTGAATTAATGAATATTTTTAAAAATGCAAGATTGGCACTAAAATTTGAATTAATGATATATCTTTCAAAAATGAAGAAAAATTGGATACAAAATTTGACAAGCTTAAAATTGCTGATTTTTTCAAATATTCGCTTTGTGCAAATCGATTTCCTTATAGTGCAAATTGATTTGCACAGTATATTTTTTCAAAAATTGTGTAAAATGCACTATATGCAATCGATTGCACTCTAAGAGAAATCGATTGCATCATTAAAAAAATGAATTTTTTTTAATTATTTTTCTTTGCAAATAGAGATCTTAGGGAAATAATATTGTAAAACCTTATTTGTCAGATGCTTTGACCCGGTACCTACAAAACACAAATTTTCAAGGACAAAGACATATATTTTTTTTGTATTTTGATTAGAAGTTAGTCAATAACACATATACAAAATACACAACCAAGGTGCTTGAAGATTCCTCAAGAGTAAACTCAAAGATAGGAGATGGAAAAAGAGGAAGAACCAACCCTAATGCGATCTTGTTGCATTGTGAGGGTATGATATGACAGGGGACTCTTAGGGGCAAAAATTGGGATATAACAGCTGCCCTTATTTAAGTGTCTTCTATCCGGAGATACGAAGGTTAAAAATCTTCGTGTCGACGCGATTGAAGATACTTAAATATAAAACAAGCCCTATTTTTGTCCCTAAGATGCCATGTAATGCTTATGATTATGAATGCAGATGGACAAATCTAAAGAGACGCAAGACACCACTGGGGATGTAGCTAATGAAACAAAAATCGAAAAGAAACCCAACCAGGAAACTAAATCACTAATGAACAAAATACCTGACTCTATTGGTGTAAACCCCAAAGAAGAGATAAGGTAGCATCAACTCAATAAATGAGGAAAAAGGCGATGGATAACAATGATTGACAGATAACTGTGAACTACCAACTCAATAGTCGAAGGTAGAAGATCAAAAAGATACCGACTCACAGATGATGGTAAAAGATCAAAGGATACACCAACTTTTACTGAAGGCGAAACTATCGGCATTCACTGAAGGTAGAAGGAGGAAAGAAATAACAACACCGACGTTCACTGACGATGAGCTACCAACATTCACTGAAGGTAGAGAGAAAGAATCATCGACGTTCACTGACGATGAACTACCAACTTTTACTGAAGGTAGGAGGAAAATAAATATCATAGCATCGCTGTTCACTGACGATGAACTACCAACGTTCACTGAGGGTAGAAAAAAGATAACAATTATCGACGTTCACTGTCAGTGACCTACCAACTTTCACTGAAGGTAGAGAGAAAATATATCATAGCACCGCCGTTCACTGACGATGAACTACCAACATTCACTGAAGGTAGCAAAAAGATAACAATCATCGACGTTCACTGCCGGTGACCTACCAACTTTCACTGAAGGTAGAAAGAGAATATATCATAGCACCGCCGTTCACTGACGATGAACTACAAACGTTCACTGAAGGTAGCAAAAAGATAACAATCACCAACTTTCACTGATGGTGATCTACCAACTTTCACTGAAGGTAGAAAGAGAATATATCATAGCACCACCGTTCACTAACGATGAACTACCAACGTTCACTGAAGGTAGAAAAAAGATAACAATCATCGATGTTCACTACTGATAACCTACCAACTTTCACTGAAGGTAGAGAGAAAATATATCATAACACCGTCGTTCACTGACGATGAACTACCAACATTCACTGAGGGTAGAAAAAATATAAAAATCACCAACTTTCACTGATGGTGATCTACCAACTTTCACTGAAGGTAGAAAGAGAATATATCATAGCACCGTCGTTCACTGGCGATGAACTACCAACGTTCACTGAGGGTAGCAAAAAGATAACAATCATTGATGTTCACTGCCGATGACCTACCAACTTTCATTGAAGGTAGAGAGAAGTTATATCATAGCACCGTTGTTCACTGACGATGAATTACCAACACTCACTGAAGGTAGAAAAAAGATAACAATCACCAACTTTCACTGAAGGTAGAGAGAAAATATATCATAGCACCATCGTTCATTGATGATGAACTACCAACGTTCACTGAGGGTAGCAAAAAGATAACAATCATTGACGTTCACTACCGATGACCTACCAACTTTCACTGAAGGTAGAGAGAAAATATATCATAGCACCTCCATTCACTGATGATGAACTACCAACATTCACTGAAGGTAGAAAAAGATAACAAGTTTTCCCCAAAATTCTGGCGTTTCACCTAGAATGGGTCTCAACTTCTTCTTTAACCAAGGCACTCCGCCTGGAAAGGGTAATATATAAGTTGTCTCAAATAAAGAAACTACCGCTTGAAAAGTTTTCACAATGAACTGTTTGTGATATCGAAAGACTTCCCATCCACTGGAGTAATTTGACAATGAACTACAAACTATCCACTCATGGAGAAGATAGCAAAAAATTAACGTCGACTTTTACGGGGAATACAAATTGCTCAAATATAGAGACCTCATACTTGTTCTTATGGAGGTGTAAAATGACTTCCTGGGGAAAATGTCATGACTTCCTGGGGAATGAATCATGACTTCACGGGGAAGGCAGTATAGCTTCCTGGGGAAAACAAAATGGCTTCCTGGGGAAATGCCAACATATTCCTGCTGAGGAGATAAAGTCCTCTCGTGCAAAATAAATGCACACTCAAACCAAGGCTCGAAGCTTGCGGAGATCAAAAGTAATAATATTGCCGAGGATCAAAGATTCAAACCAGAAATAAAATGGAATGAGACAGTCTTCCAAAATATATACTTTGAGAAATAAACTCAAGAGGGAAACCCAAATCATCCAGATAAAGAGATGTGCAGGAAGGCTAAAGAAAAAATCTTCCACGAGGGATAACTCAGTGGGGAAATTGAAAGAATATACACTTTCTGCTTATGGTTGACACTCTATTGAAGAGAGAATAACACAACTCTACAAAACAGGGTAATATGTCAACAAGATATTAACAAATGTGAATGAGCAATGATTTGACAATTTTAGTTATGCATTATGTATGTATGGATGTAGGAGTGTTATCATGTATATGCTAACAAAATAAACATATAATATTGGGGATAAGCAAACGAAACCAACTCGAGCACACACAACACTCGGCCAAATCACATCCAAGATGATCATCCCAAGATAAAAATAAGCACCAACTGAGGAAACAAAGTCATACTGCATAACTTAAATTTACTGGGGAGAACATAATATAGCGACGAAACAGTACAGATACCGGGATATAACATCCTTCTCCAGGCTTCACCAGGGAATAGCACTCAGACTTCAATGGGGAAATAAATGTTTTCATGTGTAGCACTTTTACTGGAGATTGCAAAACTGGTCTCGAATAAGGCAGATGGAAACCAAATCGTCAAAACATTCACTAGGGAATTCAGGCCCACTTTGAAGGAGGAAAAACATACAGACTTCACTAAGGGAGATAATGCTTCATCATCGAGACATCTACTGGGGAATTCATGTTGACTTCATCGGGGAGGTCAACACCATATCAACGAGGGAAAACCAAGATACGTTCTTTACTGAGGAAACCGGAGATACGTGTTCTTCGAGAGTAATTATTGCACCAACTTCTCTGGGGAGAAAACACTTCTATCAAACAAGTGAAACCTTCACTGGAGAAATCCTGGATTGAGTCTTCATATCATGCAAACTCAGAAAAGAAGAAAAATGAACCAAAACTTGACTGGGGATACTGGAGCCACAAACCCAATACAGCGAAAACATCCTGAGTAAAACTTTCCGAGGGAAACGAAAACTTCTCAAAACAACTGGAGTTCGTCCATTCCTGAGATCACCACTTTTGTTTTTCTCTTGAATCACAAAATCCAAAGTAAAAATAAATTGTAAATTCTTTTTGAAAAACAATTTTGTTATTTAATCTTTTCGCTTTGAAAATTATTATCAATAATAAATGGAGTCTTTTCAAGCTAAATAAAATAAGAAATACAAAGAATTGGGTAAAATCTCAAATTTCATTAATAGAATGGTAGTCTGCGAATGGCGAGACTCCATGGATGATTACAAAGTTCGGAAAATGGTAATATATAATGGAAAATATACATTGAGATACAATGACCACTATCCCCTCAAAAAACTTTTGAAATCCTGAGCAGCAGCTTCCGTTGAAGTATGATGAGGATCCGAGAAGATTGTTGCTTCATCGATCAAGTCTTGTCTGATGCAGTTACTTGCCAAGAAAGTCCCTAACTTTTTCCTAAGCTGCCCTTGCGGGTTTTCAACTTAGTGGGAAATTTTATTCTGTTTATGTCTCTAATTTTTTCCTAGACCGCCCTTTCAGGTTTTCGGCCTACCGAGACTCTCTTTTTTGCCTAAGCCGCCATTTCGAGTTTTCAAATTAGCGAGTTGTTCTTTTATTTCTTTAGGCGAAGTATTTCTTGACTGCACCAGCATTCATGGGACGTGGGAACTCCTCGCCATCCATAGTTTCAAGAATTAATGCACCTCCAGAGAAGGCTTTCTTGACAACATATGGGCCTTCAAAATTTGGAGTCCACTTACCCCTAGAATCAGTGTTAAAAGACATGATCTTCCTGAGCACGAGGTCGCCTTCTCTGAATTCACGAGGTTTGACCTTCTTATCAAAAGCTTTCTTCATTCTCTTCTGATATAATTGCCCATGACACAAAGTTGTCATTCTCTTCTCTTCAATCAAATTTAATTGGTCAAACCTGTTTTGGACTCATTCAGCCTCTGACAACTTGGTTTCCATTATCACACGCAAAGAGGGAATCTCAACCTCAATTGGGAGTACTGCTTCCATTCCATACACAAGGGAGAACGGGGTTGCTCCTGTTGAAGTGCAGACAAATGTTTGATATCCATGCAAAGCAAAAGGGAGCATTTCATGCCAATCTTTATAAGTAACAACCACATTTTGGATAATCTTCTTGATATTCTCATTAGCAGCTTCAACAGCCCCATTCATCTTCGGCCTGCACAGAGATGAGTTGTGATGGACAATATTGAATTCTTTACAAAGTTCTGACATCATCTTGTTGTTCAGATTCGAGCCATTATCGGTGATAATTCTGCTCGGCACACCATACCGACATATGAGATTATTCTTAATGAAGTGTGTGATACGGTGGCAGAACCGACTGTTTAATACTGGTTTGCATTTTGTGTTTTTTGTTTGCAAAATGTCGCGGTAAGCAAGAGTAGCCACCGACTTTTATTTTATCCAATAAGGAAAAGGAAAAAGAATAGAAAAAACCTTTTTCGAGATGTTTCTGAGTACGGGGGGTAGATTATAGAAAGGGAAGGTGTTAGCACCCTTTCTATCCATGGTTTTCCATAGGCTCTTAGGTACTTGCTCATTTTGAAATTGCTTGTGTGTGCTTGTTTTGAAAAGTTTTGTTTTACTTCGTTTTACCCCTTGCTTCTGTCTTCAAGAGTGTTACGAAGTGTTTTTGAAAACTTTGTTTGAAAACTGTTTGGTGTGAAAAAGGTTGATTTGAGCAAGTACCTACTAGCATCTACCTACTCTAAAAAAAGATCGCTTCTATTCTTGTTCCTTTAGACAGCGCTATCCTACTATTGAGAAATAGGTAGCACCGTCATTGGAGTTTATAAGGGTCAATTCGAAAGGGACGTAATGGTCATTGAAGGCAACATGTAGGGATACCTTAGCATTCCGAAGGGACTATCATCATATATTCGTAGACAACATCGAGGGACAAGATCATATACCGTAGGCAACTTCAAGGGACCATGATCTTTATGATGATTTTAACCGAGGGCCTTTGCTAAGGGTATCCCTACATTTGAGGGACATGACCATTATTTTCCGAGGCAACCAAGTGAGGTATACCCTAAGGGTGCATATGTGCAAGGTGTGTTATGTTCAGTTATTTTAGTCTTGTGTTAAGTTTGCTAATGTTTGATTATTCTTGCTATACAATCCTATTAGTCATACATCTAGCAGTTAATAATTGTAGTAATTTAAAAGTGCAGAAATATAAAACCTAGCTATTACAAGGCTTCGGGGAGGGGGATTATGTACATATCCAAAATTGGGGGGAAATAAATAAAAGCGGTAAAGGTCCTACTAATCATCTATTACATCCCAATATACAGTTACAATAATAAAATGAAGTGTGAAAGAATAATAACGCGCAAATTTGAAAAGACGTCTAAAAATCCTAAGATATAAAAAAAAATCTTTTTGTTGTTTTTTTGTTTTAATTTATAAAAATGGTTTAAGTTAAAAAATAATTGATCTAGATCTATATTTAAAAAAGATAATTATTAAAGAAACATGAAATTTAAATAAAAGAAATTAATTCTATGTTTTTTTGGTATTTTTGTTACGAAAAGGAAAATGAATTAAAATGAAATTAAACCTAAGTTCTATTAATTTTAATTTTTTTAAAAAAAGTTAAAGTGTTTAGTTAATTAATTTACCAAAATTAAAATTTAATTAAGAAAAAATCCTAAATCTATTTTTATGTGATTTTTATATTTGTTTATTGATAAAAATAAAAAAAAGGGATTAAAAGAAATAAATGAAATGAATAAAACAAGAAAATAAAGATGGGCCTAGTAGCAAAAGTAAACAGGGGGTGCAATCATCAGAAATCCCTAGGCCCGAATCTTCGAAAGCTTCATGCTCTAACTATGGTGTTTTTTTATTCTTGCGTGGAACCTATGATTCAACCATCCATAACTGTTCTATATAAACTCAAACAAACGTTAGCATGCCATAAAATGTGATTAAAATTAGAGATTCGAAGTTTAAAATTTTACCAAACCGGTATTATCAAATGGGGGCGTGTTAGGCGTGTGATGGATTGCTCTTGGGCCTTGTAAGACTCCTGAGGACTTCAATAGGATGGTTTGAGGCTTGATGTCAATTGAGAGAGACCGGAACCTCGAGATATGACTTGCACCAATTCTTTGATTTCTGGAGAGCTTTTTGAAGAGCTTTTGGAGAGCTTTTTGAAGAGCTTTTTGAGAGCTTTTTAGAGAGGAATTTTCGTGTCTTTCAAGCTTGCGTGGCTCTATATTTATAGAGGAGAATGAGGAGACAAGAAAGCATGGAAAGAATCTCCCTCATAATGTTGTGTTTTAAGACCATGATCAAGATTTGAAAAAAATGCCATATTTGATTATTTTATGCCATTTTCACATGTGGCTGAACCTGGACATATTTGAAGGGTTATTTCATGAAATTAATTGACATAAACCAGCATAAAACTTGCCCAAAATGGATTCACATCAAAATTTACATTATTTCTATTATTTATTTATTTAATTCTGAATTTTAATGATTTAAATATCAAAATAAATAGCATAAATAGTAGAAAAATGTATGGGTGGGCTTAGAGGTCGTGGACCATGTTAGGAATGAGTTTAAAACTTGAAAAGATAGGCACATTTGGAAAAATCCAAGTTTGGTCAATATTTGCTTCATGCATTTTTTTCAAAAATTGTCCAACTTTGACAATGCATATCTCTCTCAATTTTAACCTTATGAGGATGTTCTTGGACTTTTTAGAAATCTTAGGATGTCCCCTAAGCAACCTATTTGGTTTCATCTCAATTGGATCTTCCATTTTCATGTACGAAGCTTTGACCCAAAATGTGTTTTTGTTGACTTTTTAAAATGACCTATAATGTCCAAATTTATATCTTCTTGTGAGTGCATATTTTGAACTTGGGAGATGAAGATGAATTGTAGGGAATTACATCCTCCTCAAAATGAGATTTGGATAGGTCATTTCTAATAAAGTATGAGAAAGTTATGCTTGGTCAAAGTTGAGTTGACTTTTCCTACAAAACCCTAATTTAGCAACTTTTGGGTTTTTATGAATTGTGAGTAATCCTTGAGGAATCATGATCAACCCTTGATCAAATGATGAATAATACTTCAAAATGAGGATGTTGACCAAAAATCTTGAAATTTGACTGTATGTGGGCCACAGTTGACTTTTGCCCTAGCACAGTCGACTTTTAGGCCTTTGAGCAATTGACTGAGAAAACTTCCTCTGCAAGGCTTGAAACTTGACATGGATGATCTTGAGAACATATTAGGACAATAGTGAGCATTTGGGACCCTTTTGACTCAAACATCTTGATGCAAAATGAAACCCTAATTTGAGGTAGACTATCTTTAGGAGAGAGTTTGTCTGGTCAACTCTTGGACTTCCTTGGGCAATTTGAAGACCTTACTTGAAATGTATTGAGAAATGTGGGAGGGAAAATTTTTGTATACAACAAAGCGCATAACCACTTTCTTAGTAACATTATCATATGAAGCAGCCTCCACCCACTTGGTGAAGTAATCCATTGCTACCAAGATAAAGTGGTGTCCATTCGAAGCTTTGGGTTCTATCATTCCAATCATATCAATACCCCACATAGAGAAAGGCCATGGGGAAGAGATCACGTTGAGAAGTGTCGGAGGCACATGAACCTTGTCAGCATAAATCTGGCATTTATGATACTTCTTTGCGAATTTGTAACAATCAGATTCCATTGTTAGCCAATAGTAACCTGCCCTTAGCATCTTTTTAGCCATTGAATATCCATTGGTATGTGTGCCTGTTGTACCCCAAAATTTACCCTCCCATTTCATCAATATTTTCTCACCACAAGACCCTTGGGGCTCAAGATCAAGTTAGGGTTTGCTCTGCTCAAGACTCTTCCTTGCACTGTTGACCCATATTAGGGTTTGTGTTTGCACAAAGATGTTTTGACCTAAAATGCCCAAGATAACTTTCATGCTTCATGTTGGACTCACAAGTTTATCCATACCAAGTTTCAAGCCTTGATTCCAATCTTTGCCCAGTCAATTGGACAGTTGACCTAGAAATCAGCTGTATTGGGGAAAAAGTCAACTGTGGTCAATTGAGAGTCAAACCTCATGAAATTTGACCCACATCAACATTATGAACTCATATGAACCATTTGATCAAGTTTGGATCACAATTCCACAAGAAATTTGATCAGATCACTAAAAGGGCAAAATGGTCATTTTTAGGGTTTTGACTGCACAAAGGCAATTTTTGACTATTTGACCTAGCCAATGGCAAAACAAGCTCACATATGGACTCAAGGACTCAATGGCATGGTCTTGACACATTCAACAAGTTTAAAAGATCCCAAATGCACAAGATTGACAGATGAATTTTCCAGTCAACTGAGCCAAATTTGACTGTATACTAAAAAGTCAAACTTTGACTTTTTGGTCAAAATCAAGTGTCAAGATTCATTTTTCATCAAAACATGTCAAATTATGAAACTTGTTCATCAAGAAACCAAAAATTACAAATTAGGGTTTGAAATGAAGAAATTTCATAACTTAGAAATTTTCTAAGTTATGAAATTTCCTAATTTTTTCCTAACTTTGTCCCATCTTTTCATCATGATACATTTGGATTCAAACAAAACTCAAAACATGAAAGTTATAGTCCATTGCAAAATATACAACTTTGATTCACAAAGTTTTCTCAAAAGAAGCTTGTAGCTCAAGTTATGATTTTTGGAACAAGGGTGCAAAACATTCTTAACTTAGAAAGTTTTTGACCTATTTTAGGCAGGATTTTTGCCTAACTTCATGCCTACTTTTGAAACCACACTCCACAAACACTTTCAAAAACCAACTTCCAAAAACACTTGAAACATCTTTTCAAAAATATACACACCTTGGTAAAACACTCAAACACAAGTCATTACAACGGTTGCCTAGACAAGGCGTCTTTTTCAAAACATTTTCAAAACACACACACACACACCACAATTTCAAGCAATTGAAAATCAAAGGAAAGTGATCTAAAACAAGTAACTAAGAGCCCATGGATAACCATGGATGAAAATGGTGCTAATACCTTCCCTTTTCATAATCTACCCCCCGAACCCACGAAACATCTCAAAAGGTTTTTCCTGTGCTTTTTAACCTTTCCTTAGGATAAAATAAAAAGTCGGTGGCGACTTTTTCTCAACCGAAACATTTGCGAAAACAAACGCAAAACCCAAGTCAGTTCTCCCACCGTATCACAGAACTGGCGACTCTGTTGGGGATTGACTCAAAAGTGGGGTTACCTTAGGGTTTAGATCACCTTTACATACTTGCTTTGATTGCCTTGATTGCTTTACTTTTTGGGTCCTTGTTTGGGTTTGTTGTAAATCCTACACCCAGATTTGGGGCACCTTTTTAGGTAAATAGCAAAAAAAATTGTGAGGGAACTGTGCGGGGTATACCGACACGGTTGAAGCAGTAAGCTATGTTAGTGTGACATATTTGTGAGTACCGGTAACCCTTGAGTTCAATCAAGGAGAGTACGGGGCCGCTGAGTGATGTCTTGAAGCACTAACAAACTCTTAGAACCTTAATTGACCATCTTAGCCTTTTTAGGGGTAGTGAGATGACCGACTTTGGTGCAGTCCGAAGTTGGTAGATACTCGATACTACACTCATTGAGGGTTGTTTTCTTGGAATATTTTGGTCGCCAGTTAAGTGGCTAAACCAAAACAATGAACACAGAAAACAATCCAATGATATTGAGCTCCTTAGAACCCGGTTTCTATTCTAGGACAGGATGAGCCAACTAACTTCAAGAGGGTACTTACCTATAACCCCATGCAAGCCTAAACCTAAGGACTTGTTTGCTTTGTGTGAATATGATTGCCTGTATATACACTTACTTGCTTTCGCATACATGTACATAACATCATGACATCATACCATAGCATTTTCAACAACCATTTCAAGGATCTTGAGGGTTCTTTTGACGCAGGGTTACGTTGAACCAGACGTCTACCAAAGGGCAAGAGGTTTCTCCTCTAAGCAAATGCCATCAAAGATCAAGTGCAACAACTTGAATCAGGGGCTATGACCCACTTGACATGGTGAGCTTGATTCTCGTGGAAAGACATCCACTGATGCAAAGTTCTCCAATCAAAGATCAAGTGCAACAAACTTGAATCAGGGGCTATGACCCACTTGACATGGTGAGCTTGATTCTCGTGGAAAGACATCCATCGGTGTAGAGATCTCCAATCAAAGATTAAAGTTCAACCTCTAACATTCTCTTGTGTTTACCCCAAGAGATCCTTGAAAACATTGAATATATATCATACATATCATTGCATAGCAGGTTTCTCCTTTTCAGGTTTCCTTATTCTTCCTACTGTTTATTTCAGTAAGATGGATATGGAACAAACGGTAAAGGATCTCCAGGCTCAAAATGCTCAATTCCAACAAATGTTGTTGGCTATGGGTAAAGGGCAAGAGGATATGACAGCTCTTCTTCTCAAAGACAAGAAGAAGAAGTCCAAGAAGGCAGCCCGCATCCTGAACTTGAGGAGAAGACCTAAGACCCTGGACCTTGCAACTCCACCCAGCATAGGGGCCAGTCTTGAAGAAGACCACAATTTGGAGATTGAGGAAGCTGACTACTCTGAAGAACAATATCCTCTCGCTGATGACAAGTACAAACAGTTGGAGGATCGCCTCAGCGCTATGGAGATTCAACAAGTACCTGGCTTGGACTTAGGAGACTGGGGTTTAGTTCCTGGATTGGTCATCCCGCCAAAGTTCAAAGTCCCTACCTTTGCTTTGTACGATGGAGTCTCTTGCCCTCAGATGCATCTAAGATCTTATGTCCGCAAGATTCAACCATACACAGTTGATCCAAAGCTTTGGATCCATTTCTTCCAAGAAATCCTGGTAGGGACTCAACTCGAGTGGTTCTATCAATTGGAGAGTTCTCGCATCCACACATGGGGGGACTTAGCTACTGCTTTTTACAAACAATATCAGTACAATGTTGATCTCGCACCAACTCGAGTGCAATTGCAGATCATGACCATGGGTTCTGACGAGAGCTTCAAAGGATACGCTCAAAAATGGAGAGATCTGGCTGGTAGGGTGCAACCTCCTTTAACTGATAGGGAGCTGATTGACATCTTTATGGGGACTTTGACAGGGCCTTTCTTCAATCACTTAATCGGAAGCTCCTCAGTCGGGTTCACCGAGCTGATAGTGACCGGCGAGAGGGTCGAGGCTGGCATCAAAAGTGGAAAGATCCAAGGAGCTACACCCTCGGATACCCAGATAATTCCCTACAACGGAAAGAAAGAGTCCAACGCTGCGAACAGTCAAAAGGGTCATCATGATCAACATGCAGGGGCAGTCCTGATCTCTGGTTCTACGTCACGCCGACAACAACCAAAGGGGGGTTAACAAAGGCCAGACGAGCCTAAGAGACAGTTCACTAACATCAATATGCCGCTGTCTCAAGCACTACAACACTTGTTGAGGATGAATCTGATTGCATTGATAGGGCCTCATCCAAACCCCAAGACTTCATCTCCTAACTACAATCCTAATGCAATATGTGCCTATCATTCTGACAGTCTTGGACATGACACTGACGACTGTTGGGCATTGAAGTACAAGATTCAGAATTTGATTGATGCCAAGGAGATTGAGTTTGGTCCTCCAGAGGCCTCAGCATGATCACTACTCCTGTGCCAGCTCATTGAGTTTGTGTTTGTTTCATTTTGAATTTTCAAAGTTGTAATCTTTTGTTATTCAAACAATTATCTTTTAATGTCAAACTCTGTTTCGTTAATGCATTGCATATGTTTGTCTTGAATTCATACCTTCGTTTTCACTAGTCTTATGCTTTCTTTATGATATTTAACTCTTGATAAAAAGCTGCAAGCCTTTAGAGGGAGGATGACGAAACAATACCATAATCTCATACAGTATGCTTTTGAACAGACCTTGCTGATGATGTACAGGCATTTCTTTCAATTCCCAAACACTGGAGTTATAAGGAAGATAATCCCTAGTCAAACCCCTTCGAGCCAAAGAAGTAGGAGTTTTCTGTTCTAAACAATCAAAACCTTTGATATAAACCTGGGGCAGGGTAGTATCTCAGTTAATTCAAAAGAAAATGCGTATTGAAGTCGCAAACTCTCAGTTCGTAACACAACGAACGACGTCAAAAAAGAAAAGCATTCCTTTGGAATCAAAAGACATTGATGGTTCCCTATCACATAGGCAGTCAATCTCTCAAAAAAAGAAGAAAAGAAAAGCCAACTGAGCCAAAACCTGTAAAGGAGGCTTAAGAAAGTTGGGGCATCCCGCTGACTGTAATCTCGAAAACAGGAACAGTCAGGCAAAAGTTAGGGATAACAAATCAAAATAGAGAGGTCATTACAAATCCTCAACAACATGAAAAATGTTGAAAAAGAAAAAGGAGATGATGACTGTCTCCCAAATTCAATTGATGAACCATCACCCCAAAGGTCGTTCCAAACTCGAATAGAGTGCGACGCACAATTAACTGAGCTTAGGATTGAAGAACATCATGAAGAGCGGGTGGGTACAAATATACTTTGAGCCTTTATCCTTTGTTTCTTAAACCGTGAACCAGGCCACATTACAACCCTTCAAAGTCCTAATTGAAGCGTGGGTTAATTCGAAAGCATACTGTTACAAAAGGTATCCTGACTCCTGTAAGGCTTTGCTCTAAATCTTGTGTTGATAAAAAGTTTTCTGCTAAAAAACGCATTCTTCGAAACTTCGAGACAAACATAAACTTTGCATTGCTTGAATATCACTGTTTGCATTTGGCTATTTGTTTGACAGCGAAGAAATTCATACAGCGAATGTTCGGAGGAACGAAAACTCTCTCAGTGAACAGAATCACTTCAAAAAGGATGACACTTCCAACGACAAGTCTCCTATCAACAAGGGGCATGACATGTCACCATCCAATTAACCTGGGGCAATCCAGTCAAAGTTTCAACAGATCTTTCAAAGTTCAGTTAACCTGGGGCAGTCCAGTCAAGATTTCAAGAAATCTCTCAAATTTGCAGAGTAACTTGGGGCAAGTCTCCGTCATCATCACTTGGGGCATTCGAATGTCAAAAGTGTTCAACAATTCCTTCATCACCTGTTGGAAGATGCAGTTTTACACGGACTCATCATGAAGCAACCCTACACCGGTTCCTTCTCAAAACCAGATGCAGTTTTACACGGACTCATCATGAAGCAACCCTACACAGGTTCCTTCTCAGCCTCAGATGCAGTTTTACACTGACTCATCATGAAGCAACCCTACACAGGTTCCTTCTCAACCTCAGATGCAGTTTTACACGGACTCATCATGAAGCAACCCTACACAGGTTCCTTCTCAACCTCAGATGCAGTTTTACACAGACTCATCATGAAGCAACCCTACACAGGTTCCTTCTCAACCTCAGATGCAGTTTTACACTGACTCATCATGAAGCAACCCTACATCGGTTCCTTCTCAAAACCAGATGCAGTTTTACACTGACTCATCATGAAGCAACCCTACACAGGTTCCTTCTTAACCTCAGATGCAGTTTTACACGGACTCATCATGAAGCAACCCTACACAGGTTTCTTCTCAAAACCAGATACAGTTTTACACGGACTCATCATCAGGAAACCCTACACAGGTTCCTTCTCAAATTCAGATGCAGTTTTACACGGACTCATCATGAAGCAACCTTACACTGGTTCCTTCTCAAATCCAAGATGCAGTTTTACACGGAATCATCATCAGGAAACCCTACACCGGTTCCTTCCCAACTTCAGATGCAGTTTCACATGGACTCATCATCAGGAAACCTTACACCGGTTCCTTCTCAAATCCAAGATGCAGTTTTACACTGACTCATCATGAAGCAACCCTACACAGGTTCCTTCTCAAACTCGAAAGATTCTTGCAATCCCCAGCCAGAGAACCTTCCAGAATCTAACTCCCCTCAGAGTCATGTTTCAAAATCCCCAGCGGAGCTAAAACTTCCAACTATCAATCCCAAAGCAGAGTGAAAACTCTCATTCTCAGTTCCTCACAGAATATTCGAATATTCCTCAGTGAAGATCTTCTCAAGACAGGAATCCCCATTAGATTGGCATACAACCCAAGCTTCTGATTCCCCAACAGCGGTCCCAGGATTTCTCATCTTCAATGATCAAAAGATTCTTGCAACCGTCATCCCCAGCGGAAACGAAGAACTCCACTCTTCCACATCAGCCCAGGATTCCACAAACTCCCGGCACTCATCAAGGATTTATTTTCCTAGACGAAAATACATTCATAGACATTTAACATTTCATACATCCTACTTACATACATGATAAAGTGCATACAACACTATCTCACTTTGAGCCTCATGACATCATGCATTTCATACATCATGACATTGCATACAACTGACGTCTTGCCTTTTCAGGAAAAGGTCGATCCAAAGATGATTACTATCAACTGTCACAATTCCAGATTCGATTCCTGTATCTAGCCAGGGCATATCTGTGAGTAACTGATTTTAGATTCGACACCTGTATCCAGCCAGGGCATGTCTGCATAAAGATTTTAGAGATTCGATACCTGTATCCAGCCAGGGCATATCTGTAGACGAAAAATTCCGGATTCGATTCCTGTATCTAGCCAGGGCATATCTATGAGTAACTGATTGTAGATTCGACACTTGTATCCAGCCAGGGCATGTCTACATGAAGAGTTTAGAGATTCGATACCTGTATCCAGCTAGGGCACGTCTGTAAGCAACCTTTTGAAGTTCTAGATTCGATACCTGTATCCAGCCAGGGAATATCTGTAGACGACAAATTCCAGATCCGATACCTGTATCCAGCCAGGGCATATCTGTAGACAACCAATTCCAGATTCGATTCCTGTATCTAGCCATGGCACGTCTGTAAGCAACCTTTTGAAGTTCCGGATTCGATTCTTGTATCTAGCCAGGGCACATTTGTGAGCAACTAATTGTATATTCGATACCTGTACCTAGCCAGGGCATATCTGCGTGAAGAGTTTGAAGATCAACACCTGTAACAGGCCAGGAAACCATCTTCCTTTCTCAAAGTATGCAAGTTCTCGCTAAGGAATCTCTTACGCGATCAACACCTCCAAATGGCATCTATAAGCCCATTCCCGACAAGGTTCTGTCACACCCCCGATGGCATCTATAAGCCCATCCTCCTATCCACCATCTCTCCAAATGGCATCTATAAGCCCATTCCCGCCATCACATTGCTGATACTCCACTATGCGAGTGCAAATTTCTGGGCACTTTAGTGTTCAATCATCTTCCACCTTCGGATCACGAAAGGCACGCAAGCCAATCTACATCCTCAGGTCTAAGAAGATTGAACAGGGGCAACTGTTGTACCCCAAAATTTTCCCTCCCATTTCATCAATATTTTCTCACCACAAGACCCTTGGGGCTCAAGATCAAGTTAGGGTTTGCTCTGCTCAAGACTCCTCCTTGCACTGTTGACCCAAATTAGGGTTTGTGTTTGCACAAAGATGTTTTGACCTAAAATGCCCAAGATAACTTTCATGCTTCATGTTGGACTCACAAGTTTATCCATACCAAGTTTCAAGCCTTGATTCCAATCTTTGCCCAGTCAATTAGACAGTTGACCTAGAAATCAGTTGTATTAGGGAAAAAGTCAACTGTGGTCAATTGATAGTCAAACCTCATGAAATTTGACCCACATCAACATTATGAACTCATATGAACCATTTGATCAAGTTTGGATCACAATTCCACAAGAAATTTGATCAGATCACCAAAAGGGCAAAATGGTCATTTTTAGGGTTTTGACTGCACAAAGGCAATTTTTGACTATTTGACCTAGCCAATGGCAAACCAAGCTCACATATGGACTCAAGGACTAAATGGCATGTTCTTGACACATTCAACAAGTTCAAAAGATCCCAAATGCACAAGATTGACAGATGAATTTTCCAGTCAACTGAGCCAAATTTGATTGTATACTGAAAAGTCAAACTTTGACTTTTTGGTCAAAATCAAGTGTCAAGATTCATTTTTCATCAAAACATGTCAACTTATGAAACTTGTTCATCAAGAAACCAAAAATTACAAATTAGGGTTTGAAATGAAGAAATTTCATAACTTAGAAATTTTCTAAGTTATGAAATTTCCTAATTTTTTCCTAAATTTGTCCCATCTTTTCATCAAGATACATTTGGATTCAAACAAAACTCAAAACATGAAAGTTATAGTCCATTGAAAAATCTACAACTTTAATTCACAAAGTTTTCTCAAAAGAAGCTTGTAGCTCAAGTTATGATTTTTGGAACAAGGGTGCAAAACATTCTTAACTTAGAAAATGTTTGACCTATTTTAGGCAGGATTTTTGCCTAACTTCATGCCTACTTTTCAAACCACACTCCACAAACACTTTCAAAAACCAACTTCCAAAAACATTTGAAACATCTTTTCAAAAAGATACACACCTTGGTAAAACACTCAAACACGAGTCATTACAACGGTTGCCTAGACAAGGCGTCTTTTTCAAAACATTTTCAAAACACACACACACACCACAATTTCAAGCAATTGAAATTCAAAGGCAAGTGATCTAAAACAAGTAACTAAGAGCCCATGGATAACCATGGATGAAAATGGTGCTAATACCTTCCCTTTTCATAATCTACCCCCCGAACCCACGAAACATCTCAAAAGGTTTTTCCTGTGCTTTTTAACCTTTCCTTAGGATAAAATAAAAAGTCGGTGGCGACTCTTGTTCAATCGAAACATTTGCGAAAACAAACGCAAAACCCAAGTCAGTTCTCCCACCGTATCACAGTGCCAAATGATCCTTCATGAACCTCATGCATCAACATGTCTTCTTCGTGTCTATCCACGCATCTGAGCAAGACCATGTCGTAATTTCTCTTGTACAACACATTTTCATTGAGGAAGAAACTGCCAGCCAATCTTCCCAATGTCTTTCTATCTTTATTCGATGCACCAATCAGATATTCTTGAGTTTGGAGAAAATGCTTGATATCATAATAGCAAGGTTTCTCATCTGCTACCTCTTCTATTGTAAACACATGAGCAGGCCTATCCAGTCGCCGAACCATAATTCGAGGTTTATCATTCCAGGTATTCACTTGATACATAGAAGCCAAAGTTGCCAGAGCGTCCGCCATTTTATTTTCATCTCTGGGGATGTGATGGAATTCAACTTTATTAAAGAAGGGTAACAATCTTCTAGCATAATCTTTGTAAGGGATCTAGTCGGGGTGACGAGTATCCCATTCTCCTTTAATCTTGTTTATTACCAAAGCTGAATCACCATACACGTCTAGAATTTTAATTCTGAGGTCAATAGCTTCTTCGAGACCCATGATGCAAGCCTCATATTCTGCCATATTATTAGTACAATCAAATGTCAACCTTGCAGTGAAAGGAATGTGCGATCCATGTGGAGAGACAATCACATCACCAATTCCTTTACCATAAGCATTCATAGCTCCATCAAATATCATACTCCAACGAGATTCAGGATCAGGACCTTCCTCGGGAAATGGTTCATCACAATATTTCACTTTTAGAAACATCACATCTTCATCGGGGAAATCATACTTCATAGACTGAAGATCATCAATTGGTTGGTGAGCAAGATAATCTGCCAACATGCTGCTTTTAATAGCATTTTGAGTGAGGTATTCGATGTCATATTCAGATAAAAGCATCTTACAGCAGGAAATTCTCCCAATAAGAGCAGGATTTTCAAAAATGTACTTGATTGGATCCATTTTGGAGATCAACCAAGTGGTGTGATTTAACATATACTGCCGCAAACGTTTTGCCGCCCAGGGCAGAGCACAACATGTCTTTTCCAGCATGGAATACCGTGACTCACAATCAGTAAACTTTGTACTGAGATAATAAATGGTGTACTCTTTCTTCCCTGTTTCATCTTGTTGTCCCAGAATACAACCCATGGAATTATCTAACACTGTTAGATACATAATCAACGGTCTTCCTTCGACAGGAGGGAGCAAGATAGGAGGTTCAAGCAGATATTATTTAATACTTTCAAATGCCCTTTGGCAGTTATTCGTCCATACACAACCTTGATCTTTCTTTAACAACTTAAAGATCGGTTCACATGTTGCATTCATATGGGAAATGAATCTGGAAATATAATTCAAACGCCCGAGGAACCCTCTAACTTGCTTTTCAGTTCTTGGCATTGGAATCTCTTGAATTGCTTTAACTTTATTAGGGTAAACTTCAATTCCTTTCTGGCTAAAAATGAAACCCAACAATTTCCCCGATCGAACACCGAAGGTACATTTATTTGGATTCAAGTGGAGACGATACTTCCTCAAACGCTGAAACAACTTCAATAAATCTTCTACATTCCCTTCTTCAGTCTGGGATTTAGCAACGATATCATCAACATATACCTCAATTTCCTTGTGCATCATATCATGGAATAGGGTTGTCATAGCCCTCTGGTACGTTGCACCAGCGTTCTTCAACTCAAAGGGCATCACTTTATAACAGAATGTTCCCCAGGGTGTGATAAATGTTGTTTTTTCCATGTCCTCTAGAGCCATTCTTATTTGATTATACCCAGAAAATTCATCCATGAACGAGAATACTTTGAATTTTGTTGTGCTATACACTAACATATCAATGTGTGGCAATGGAAAATCATCTTTGGACTAGCTTTATTTAGATCTCTATAATCTACGCACATGCGAACTTTTCCGTCTTTTTTCGGTACTGGGACAATATTGGCGATCCATTGAGGATACACTGATGTCACAAGAAAACTGGCATTGATCTGCTTTAGAACCTCCTCTTTGATCTTCACTGCCATATCTGGGTGAGTTCTTCTCAACTTCTGTTTGATTGGCGGACACTCTGGCTTCAGCGGCAAATGATGCTCTACAATATCTGTATCTAGACCAGACATATCTTGGTAAGACCAAGAAAAAATATCCATATACTCTTTCAACATCTCAGTTAACCTGCTCTTTACATCTGGATGTAGTAATGCTCCAATCTTGACTTCCTTCTGATCTTCTTCTGAACCCAAATTGATTACTTCTAATGGCTCTTTATATGGCTGAATGGTGTTTTCCTCGTGCTCAAGCAACCGTGAGACATCTTTTGGAATCTCATCATAGTCTTCTTCTTCGGCCCCATACACAGGACATTCAAAGTTGGGAGAGGGTGCAGGGTCATTGTATTCAACGATTTTTTTAATTAATCTACACATATGATTTATGAGTGTTTTTAGAGACTGACACATATAACAAGTGATCATGCAGATTGAATTTCAATTATTAATTATTTTGAAAGGTTTTTTCTGATTACCATTTTCCAAGAAAAAGCAAAAAATAAAAACACATTTGGGAAACAAAGACAACTTTTATTATTGACTTTAAAAGTCACAGCAAACAGATAAGCCCTATAATATTAATACTTCCACCTTGGGCAGAGTGAAAGCTTTTCAAAAAGATTAACACAAACAAATTACTTTGAAACATGTATGCAAGAGGGAACATCAATGGTGATCCAGTTCTGAACCCTAACTCTGTGCGTCACATAATTTGGCATTTTTGGCTCTGCTTCATCCTCCACAATGGCATGAAACTGCACCAAATCATCTTTCATATATTCCAAATCAGAGATTCTGCACTCTCCAGGACATCCAGAAACCATATTTACTTCCTCTTCATACTCTTCCCTAGGCCTAATTATGTGGATGAGGCCCTCATCCATCATCTCTTGCAAATCAGTCTTTATCTTGTCGCAACCGGTATGTCTGTATTGCAAATAGCACAACCGGCATGGTCATGCGTATAGTAGATAAATTTATAGAGGTTTGCATGAATTTTCACCAAATCTCCTCTAATCAAATTAACATCAAAAATCTGGAAGTCGCCTGGACAACCGGCCACCACGTTCACAGCATTTTCTCCTTCATGCTTTGGTAGAGGATTATCTTTCACGTTAGGGCCCACAATCTTGAAAGATAAGATACCGGACTTCACCAGTTTCTGTACTTCAGTCTTCAAAGGATAACAATTCTCAACATTGTGCCCTGGTGCTCCCTGATGAAAAGCACGTGTTTGGTCTGCTTTGTAATACCAAGGCAATAGTGATGGTACAACGGGAGGTGGTCAGATCTGAACCAACTTCTTCTAAATCAATGTCGGTAGTAACTCTGTATAACTCATAGGTATAGGGTGATAACTCCCCCTTCTCTGATTATACCCTTGATTCCCCTGCTGGGACGGTCTTTGATAAGCAACGGTAGTTGGAGTTGTACCAACAACTGGAGTAACTGAGGCGACTTGCTGATGATGCTGATAATTTCTTCTAGGAGGATTAACCCTCCTCTCTTGTATAACAACATTTGCATCCCATTCCTTCTTCTTGGAAAACCCATAAGATGGCTTCTTCGTATTTCCAGAACTTTCACCCTTCGTTAAGCGGCCCTCTCTTACAGCCTCTTCTAAACGGATACCCATGCCTACCATTTCAGTAAAGTCACTTGGTGCACTTGCTACCATCCTCTCGTAGTAGAAAGCACCCAGAGTCTTCAAGAAAATCTTAGTCATCTCCTTCTCCTCCATGGGAGGAATCACTTGGGCGGCTACCCTACGCTATCTCTGTGCATATTCTTTGAATGATTCCATGTCTTTTTGAATCATGGCCCTGAGTTGATCACGGTCAGGCGCCATATCCACGTTGTACTTTTATTGTCTGATAAATGCTTCTCCCAAGTCATTGAAAGTATGGATATTGACGCTGTCCAAACTCATATACCACTTCAGCGCAGTACCGGTAAAACTATCCTGAAAAAAGTGAATTAGCAGACGCTGATCATCAGTATGGATAAACATTCTCCTTACATACATTACCAGATGAGCACGAGGGAAAGTGTTGCCCTTGTATTTCTCAAACTCTGGGACCTTAAACTTAGCAGGTATCTTAATATTCGGGACCAAGCACAACTCATTCACATTCTTCCCAAATAGATCTTTTCCCCTGAGGTCCTTCATCTCTCTTTGCATCTTGTCAAAATGCTATTGGAAATCATCCATTATGTCATAAAGACCCAAGTCTTCACTTGGTGGAGGAAAAGGACGACACGTATCATCATTAACAAGCCGAACCATATTCACCGAAGGAGGTGCAGTAGGAGCAGCATGCACCACAGGAGGTGCAGGAGTAACAATAGTCTGAACAACTGGAGTATCTTGAAGACCAAGATTGAAACCTTCAGGCACATAGTTCTCTGGCATTCCCCATGGATAACTTTGAGGCATGCGATTCTGAACAACAGCTGGGGTAGAAGACACAGGAACAGTCGAAACTTCAGCAGTAGCCCTTGTCAGTTAAGGTTGAACACTCGGTGGCTGATTATGAGCAGCCACCAGAGATTCCATCAGAATAGTAAGATTGGCCATACCGGCCTTCAGAGCAGAAACCTCCTCGTATAGCTCGTGATTCTCTTGCTCTAAGTTGTCCATCTTCCTTCTGAAATTAGCTCGAGTGTTGTAGTGATGAGTCAGCTTGCTGAACAAAGTAAAGAAGCTTGGTAAGACACCTGGATATGCATAACAAATACAAGAAATGTGATGCATGATGTGCAATGCACATGATTTATTTTATTATTTAATATTTCAAGGGATTTAAAATTTATAGACACATTGCAAATATCGAAGTAATAACATATTTGAAATACTGAAAATTTTCATTATAATAACTTCAAAATGGATTACAAGTTTCAATGATCCCAAATACAAGATGAAAATAAAATCTAAAACCCTGAGAAGTAAAGCTGTCGGAGATCACTCTATACGCTGGCGCTTCCCTGTGAGCTTGGAAATCTGAGCCTTCAACCTCTGGCTTTCTTCCGCATATCTGGTGGCAACCTCCTTCCAATCACCTGAATCACGGAGTGAGAAAATAGCATCTGACTGAGGATTGGGAGAAAATAAATCCCCTTGCCTCTCCATGGCCTCTACAGCCCGACTCTCAAGGATCTCAATCAAGTCGTCTTTCTCCTTCAAGTCTGCTCTATAGGAAATCTCTAAAGTTTGGCACTTATTCTTCCAAACATCCTTTTCCTGCTGCATCCTGACCAAAGAAAGTTGTAGCTCTTCTATATCATCTAATAAGGGAGGAGTGGTCTTCACAAACAAGTCAGGCATAGGTGCTTCCCGAGAATACGGAATCTTCAACTGAGTAGTTCTCGTTTGGACCCACTGAAGATATGGCTCTAATGAAACAGCCCCTCTCGGTCCCAAATCTTTCCTACTCTTCCTATGAATGTGACGCCAGGCCTTCGCAATTTGTTCCCTAGCTTCCTTATGGTCTTCTCCCTCCTTCAGAAAGAAACTACTCAAATGAATACTATTTGGTTTATCCCTCATCGGATAACCAAGCTGTCGGCGTGCAAGAACAGGGTTATAGTTAATTCCTCCCTCTGTACCAAGAAGAGGTACATTGGGGAAACTACCACAACTGTCAATAATCTTTATATCCTGGTAAGCTCGATGATATCAATCAATATTCGAGTGAGTAAGTGCCATTATCTTAGGAGCCCAAAGGGGTTCCTTCCTGACATCCCAGAAAGCATCAGACTGAGGCATATGAGAGATAAACCATTGGTACAACAAAGGCGTGCAACAGACAATCATCCCCCATGATAAGAATTCTAAAGATGAATAGAGTAATAAGCATCACCCAACAATGTAGGAACTGGGTTTCCAATCATGAAGATCCTGATAGCATTAACATCAACAAACTTGTCCATATTAGGAAATAAGAACAACCCGTAAGCAAGTAGAGCAAAGATGGCCTCAAAAGCGACTGTACTCTTCATCCTGGCAAAGTAACGAGCTTTCTCCAATAAGAACTGAGCTGGTAATCCTCTAATCCCTCTTGTAGTAGTCATATGGGCTTCCACCTCAGACTTCCCCAGATGGATCAAAGCAGAAATCTCATGTGGTTTTGGCTCACCCTCCAAACCAGTAAAAGGAACACGATCGGAAACTGGTAAATCCAACAGATAAGAATACTCCTCAAGTGTAGGCATTAACTGATAGTCGGGAAAAGTAAAGCAATGATACATTGGATCATAGAACTGGACCAAGGTCGAGAGAATACCCTCCTTCGTCCTAAGCTTCACGAGAGGAATGATGGATCCATACTTCTTCTGAAAATCTGCAGAACACTCAATCTCGGGAACTAGACTGATCAACTCATCTACCTTGGGATCCTTGAAACTGTATTTCCCGATCTTTCTTTTCCCAAAATCCATGGTTACCTGAGATATTCACAAATGGTCAACTTTTTTTTAAATCCCTTGAAATAAGATTTCTTCAAAAGATGCTTATGAGTGCATGGATGCATGATGCAACAATCACACACAAGATCACACATATAGGGTTCATAGGTTCAACGTCACGAGCATGAGGTCGAAGGTACTACCCATAAGATATGGTCTAAAAGTTATCACCTGCCGAAAAAGGTTCTAGAGGTTCCTAGAGTCTACATCCTTCCTTCGGATATTACCAACTTCCCGATTAACTCGGTAATTAGTAATATTCTCAAGAAAAAATCGTCCGAGCGTAGTATCGCGTGACAACTATTTCCGGATTACTCCGTCATAGCTTATGCATGACACCTAAAAGGCCAAGATGGGTTTGGTATTCTACGGTCCTCAGCTTCAGCAGGCTCCCAGGTCAAAAGTAGTATGTCTTCCCGATTACTCGGTAAACGACACTACAGTCAAAAGGGCCTCCACTGAGTGGGGGATCTCATGCCTCCTTTTTTGGATTACTCCCTCAAAGTTAACATGACTATATCGCCCGTCCTATCTTAAAGCTTTCCCAAGTCCGGGTATAGGACTTATGAGAAATCACCAAGCACCCAGAAAACCAGGAAAATCCAGGCAAATATATATACAACATATAACATATAAACAACAATAACACATATACAGATATAATCAAAGATAGGCTCAACCCACTTAGGGATGGACCAGCAAGAGGTCAATATGTCCCCAGTGAAGTCGCCATTTTTTCTGTAGCGGTAGAAATGTTTAAGACTAAGCCATTGGATTGACTGGACTTATACAGATCAAAATAAAAATCGCCACCTTGCTTTGTTGTTTCCAAAGGAATGGGAAAAGAGTGAGTAACCCAAAAAGAGGGGGAAAGATTCAAGGTAAGGGGGTTGGTTATGCAAAGGGAAGGTATTAGCACCCTAAACATCTACGGTACTCCGCAGGAACCTCTTTGAAAAAATCTGTATATTTTGGCTATAAAATGTTATATGTAAAATAGATGGTGGAGGTAAGAAAAGAAGTATTTTTTTAATGATTTTTGCACCCGCCGCGGTTGTGAATCTTTAGTGCCTATGTACCACCTTTCGTGCAATAGAGGATCAGGGTACACGTAGTTCACCTTTTAAAAATTTAAAACACAAGTGTGTTGATTAATTTTATGAGATAAGACATCATTGTCATTGTCTGTGTGGAAAACTATTGTACCCCAAAATTTGCCCTCTCATTTCTCAAGGAATCACCCTGGATCCTCAAGTTTGCTTCCATCCAATTCCAAGCCTTGAACTGCAATTTTTCAAGAAAAATCATCCACAAGGGCAAAATGATCATTTGCACAATGAAAAGTCAAACTTTGACTTTTGAATCAAAATCAAATTTCAAGAATCAAATTTCATCAAGACATGTTGAAATATGAAGTTTGTTTCATCAAGAAATTCAAAAGTCAAATTTTACTTTGGAAAAGTCAAATTTCTAAATACTTCGAATTTTTCTAAGTGTTTAAGAATTTTGACAATTTTAGAACTTCTGACCAGATTATCACCATAACGCTCAGCAAATTCTGGACACTCTCAAGGCAGAGTTTGGTCAGAACTTCTGGGCAAGTTTTCACAAAAGCTTCAATCAGAGTTTGCCAGGGTAATTCAAAGAAGGCTAAGAAGTGTGCTGCAAGCTTCCTAGAAAGTATGAGAACTCCTTATGAACATGCTGGAGTCAGATGATACAAAGATCAGAGGTTGGATGCTACGCTGAAGCAGAACTTCTGATCCAGAACTAAGCCATGGTGTAGAATCTCATGTTATAGGATTTCTGGTTGTGATGAGTCCCATCATCATTTAATGCTCACAACCACTTTCTGAGTCTTTATCCAAAGGATTTTCACCACGTGTACCTCTACTGTCTTGGGATAGCAAACTTTGGTACTAGGCCCATGCTTTGTTTTGCTTTTCCTTAAATCCTGCTGACAACTCCAGCTTAAGCATGGTTAAAAGCTGCTAATCAGCAGCTAGTTCAGCCTACGCCTGCATCCCATAATTGCACCAAACTAGCATACGAAAACAGTGATGAAAAAGCAAGGGAACAGGATGCCAAGAAAAGGTTCAAATCCCATTTGTTTTTCCCCCCAAAATCACAACAAATTCACCTATAAATAAGTTGCTCCATCACATTTTCAAGGGGTTGGGATTTGAGGGAGAGGTTGGCTTTGGAAGAGAGATTGGTAAAAAAGGGGAGAAAAAAGGAAGTTGAAACCTTCATAAAAAATCCAGAAATCCCAAACAGAAAACCAAACCTTTGTTCTTCCTTTTGAATCAAAGAGCTTGGCACTTCCTCTTCCGTTACTCTTGCTGAATCTAGAACATCCAAAGGTAGCAGCTAAAAGCTCCAAGCCCACGTTCCAGGTTCAAGGTAAGTCTTTCTGACTTTGCAACTTTTTCATTTAGAACATCATTAAACATGTAAATATCATAGTATTGATGTTGTTCATATCATTGCATAAGTAGAAAAAATTGTGGATCAAAGTTTCTTGATTAGGGATAGACTCAGATTTAGGATTAGAACTTCTATAAGTTGTTGTGCTATTATCCTTCTGATTTGATATTTAATAAGAACTGAATGAATTGCTGGTGTGCTGATTAAAAGTCAAAATGTAACACAGAACTTCTTTTTTTCACTTACCATTTTAACACACAAAACTTCTAGGATTTTCTCACTGCTTAAGCACGCAGAACTTCTGAGTTCTCTTCACTGTTTTAACACACATAACTTCTATGATTTTTATCACTGTTAACACACACTGAACCTCTGATTTTTACATGTTGATAACGCACTGAACTGCTAATGTTCACTCACTGGCTCAGCACAATTCAGAACTTCTGATGATTCACTCACTGTCCTAACACAGCAGAGAACTTTTGAGTTCTCCTTACATGTCAAATACATTGAACTACTAATGTTTCCATTTGTTGTTTTCAAACACTCAGAGTTTCTGATTTTTACATGCTTATAATGCACTGAACTACTGACGTTTACTCATTGTTTTAATGTAATACAGAACTTCTGACTTGTGGCCCACTGTCTGAGTACCACCCAGAACTTCTGTGTTTTCCCTCTAACGTGTCTTGCAGGACCTCAGAGTTTACCAATCCAGAACTTCTGCTTCCACTGACATTCCTTTCTGAGTCATCACGCGCCTGGCTTCAGAACTTCTGATCCTTGTCATTTTGCTTGCAGCAGCACTGTTTCTATCTTTCATTTATTTTCTTTTTCATCATTTTTAATATTAACTCATTTTTTATTAACATAAAAAGACATAAAAATATTTTCTTTTATTAATTTATTTCTTTTTTATTAAGATAAAAAACCATTTTCTAAACAAGTCCATTTCTTTCTTATATTGTACATTTCAATATGGTTGTAATAGTAACTTAGGACTTATTTTTTACTTGCAACCCTCATTCATAAATATGTACCCCCATCCCTAAAATATTGTAATAGCGTAGGACTTTACATTTCTGCAATTTATCACTTTTGAATGTAAATGCTAGTAATTAGGGTGTGTATGGCAAGACATGAAATTGAAAAATAGATCACCCTAATCAAGACTAAATGCATGCAATCAAACACACTTGCACACTAGCACCCTTAGGGTAATCTCACATTGTTGCCTATCGGAAAAATACTCATGTCCCTCGAAGATGAGCATTTTAGAAAAAGACCCTCGATAAAATATCGTAGTCCCTCGATGACCCTCGATGTTGCCTTTGATAAGCGATCTAGTCCCTAAAACAACATTGCTAAAACGTTCCATATGTTGCCTTCTATGACCATACAAACGTCCTAACGCCCGTCCCTTCACATCCAACGATGGAGCTTCTCACCAAAACAATGGTAAGATAGAAACATCTAAAGGAGGAGGAAAAGCACATCTAAGACCTTTTGAGTAAGTAGGTTCGCTCTTAGTTACTCGCTTGCTCACAACAAAAACATTTTTATGCACCAACACTCTCACTTTGAAACATTTTCAAAAAACAAACACTTTGTATACGTTCTTATAGAAACGAGAATCATTACAAAGTTACATTTTCAAAATACTTTCAAAAACCACACCACAAGCACATTTAAACAAAAGCAAGTGATCTAGCAAATAACTAAGAGCCCATGGAAAACCATGGATGAAAAGGGTGCTAACACCTTCCCTTTTCATAATCTACCCCCCGAACTCAAGAAAACATCTCTAAAGGTCTTTCCTGTGCTTTTTCACCTTTCCTTATTGGATAAAAGAAAAGTCGGTGGCGACTCTTGCTAAACCTCAACATTTGCAAACACATACGCAAAAAACCCAAAGTCAGTTCTCCCACCGCATCACAGAACTGGCGACTCTGCTGTGGAAATATTCTTAAAATGGGGTTACCTTAGGTTTAGATCACATTTACTTTCTTTCATTGTTTTATTTGTATTCTTTACATTATGGTTCTCTGTTTGGGCTTTCTTTGATCCTCCACCCGGATCTGGGACACCTTTTTAGGTAAATAGCAATAGATTGTGGAAACTATACAGTGTAGACTGATATGGTTGAAACAATGGCTATGTTAGTGTGATGCATTTGTGGGTACCGGTATCCCTCGTGGTGAATCGAGGAGAATACGGGGCCACTGAGTGGCGTCATGAAGCACTAATTGACTTTAGAACCCTAATTGAACAAACTTGGCCATTAGGACGTAGTGAGATGACATGTTTCAGTGTAGAGCTGAAAATTGGTTGATACTCGATACTACACTCATTGAGGCTGGACTTTTGGGATATCTTGGCCGCAAGAAAAGATTGATTATGCTGAGACAATGCCTAAGAGAAAGGTCGGTGATATTGAGATCCTTTAGAAACCGATCACTATTACTAGGACAGGTTGAACCAATCTAACTTCAAGAGGGTACTTACCTACAAACTCCATGCAATCCTAAACCTAAGGACTTGTCTACTTTGTGTGAATATGATTATTTGTATATAAACTTGCTTACCTCGCATATTAGTACATAAGATCATACCATAGCATTTTCAATAGCCGTTTTAAGGATCTCGAGGGCCTATGATGCAGGGTCACGTTGAACCAGACGTCTATCAAGGGGTAAGAGGATTTATTTTCCTCTAACCAAACGCCATCAAAGATCAAGTACAAACAACTTGAGTCAAGGGCTATGACCCACTTGATATGGTGAGCTTGACTCTCGTAGAAGGACCTTCGACGATACGAAGTTTTTCAATCAAAGCTGCAAATCTCAACTTCTGACATTTTCTTGTTTACCCCGCGAGATCCTTGAAAACATGCATCCACATATCATACATCATATCATGACAGGTTTCTCCCATACATGTGTCCTTATCTTCCTACTGTTTATTTCAGTAAGATGGATATGGAACAAACGGTGAAAGGCATCCAGGCTCAAAACGCTCAACTTCAAGAGATGTTCTTGAACCTATCCAAGGGATAAGAAGAGGCGAAAGCTCTCCTCACAAGGGGCATGGTCATGGGGAATCTGGAGGGAACGAAGGATGATCAGTTGGAAAGGCTACAAACTGAAATGGCAACAATAAAAGTCCAAATGATGGGACAACTAGTGGTCCAAATGGCTCTTATCCAAAATCTGGCCCAAGGACAAGAAGAGCTGAGAGTCCTCATCAACAAGCTTCGTCGGGATAGATGCAACCAAATGGGGAAAACATCTAGGATTGGGGATCAAGTCATCATTCAGCCTCCCATGAGACAAGAAGCCAGTTTAAGGGAGAGAAGACCTTACCAATTTTCTTCCACGTCACGAGCCCAACAACGACTTCATCGACATCAACCAGAAAATCAGCAAAGGCAAAGCGAGCCTAAAAGACAGTTTACCAACATCAACATACCACTGTCTCAAGCTTTGCAACACATGCTGAGGATGGATCTGATTACACCAATAAGACCTCATCCAAATCCCAAAACTTTTTCTCCCAACTACAATCCTGATGCTAGGTGTGCCTATCATTCTGATAGTCCTGGACATGATACAAACGATTATTGGGGGTTGAAGTACAAGATTCAAAACCTAATCGACGAAGGAATGCTGGAGGTCACACAAGATGGCCAGACTGAATTCTTCCCTCAAAAGCTCTCCACCTAAAATGAAAAGTTCAGACAAAGAGGCTCCTGTTCATTTGAATTTTCAATTGTAATCTCTTTTGTTATTCAAACAATTATCTATTAATGTCAAACTTTGTTTCATTAATGCATTGCATATGTTTGTCTTGAATCCATACATTCGTTTTCACTATATTTAAACTATGTTTTTACTCTCTTTATGACTCTTTTTAAAAGTTACAAGCCTTTAGAGGGAGGATGATGAAAACAATGCCATAATCTCATACAGTATGCTTTTGGACGGACTTTGCTAACGATGTACAGGCATTCTTTCAAATCCTAAACACTGGAGTTATAAGGAAGATAATCCCTAGTTAACCCCTTCGAGCCAAAGAAGTAGAATTTTTTCTTTTTCAAAAAATTAAAACCTTTAAACAAAACCTGGGTCAGGGTAGTCTCTCAGTTAATTCAAACGCGTGTTAGCCGCAAACTCTCATCTCGTAATACAACGAATGACGTTAAGAAACATTCCTCTGGAATCAAAAGAAGGTGATGGTTCCCTATCACATAGGCAGTCATTATCCCTCAAAAAGAAAAGCCCATTAAGTCAAAACCTATAAAGGAGACTTAAGAAAACTGGGGCATCCCGCTGACTTTAATCTCAAAACAGGAACAATCAGGCAAAAATTAGGGATAACAAATCAAATAAAAAGAGGTCACTACAAATCCTCAACAACATGAAAAATGTTGCAAAAATGACTGCCTTCCGACAAACTTAACTTGTCTGAACCATCACCAAAACGTCATTCCAGACTCAATTAGAGTTCAAACGCACAATTAACTGAGTTTAGGACTGAAGAATGTCACGAAGAACGGGTGGGTACAAATACATTTTGAGCCTTTATCCTTTGTTTCTTAAACCATGAACCGAGCCACGTTACAACCCTTCAAAAGTCCTAATTGAAGCATGGGTTAGTTCGAAAGCATACTGTTACAAAAGGTATCCTGACTCCTGTAAGGCTTTACTCAAAATCCAGAGTTGAATTACAAACTTCTTTACTTGCTAAAAACGCATTTTTCAAAACTTTAAGACAAGCATAAACTTTGCATTTATTTGAATATCACTGTTTGCATATGGCTATTTGTTTGACAGCGGAGAAATTCACACAACGAATATCCAGTGAACAAAAGCTCTCTCAGTGAACAAAATTAGATCAAGAAGGATGACACTTCCATTGTCAAAACTCCTATCAACAGGGGGACATGACATGTCACTATCCAGCACACCTGGGGCAGTCCATTCAAGATTCCAGGAAACCTCTCAAGAAGTGCAGAGTAACCAGGGGCAATGACAAATCTCCCCAACAATCCTTCTCATAGGATGATTCCCCAGCCAGATTTTCAATCTCTGAAAACCTCTTCCCAACTGAGTCGACTTCAAGAATCCTCGAGGATTTCTTCCAATGAAGTCGCCGCCTCTCTAACAGATTAAGCAACAGGGTTTATTTCCCCAACAAACGAAAAATTCCCCAGTTTTAGTTTTCCTTTCCAACAACTACAAATCAAAGGACCACAACTCCCTTTCCCCAGTAGACTACTCTACAATCCCCAGCAAGTTACTGTGAAACCTGGACCCGACCAGATGTCAGTTCAACTTCGCCCCCAGTAAAGCAACGGGCAACCGAGACTCCACAACTCTTTTCCCAAGCGAGAATCAACACTCTCCAACAGAGTTTTCAATATTCCCCAACGGAGTTCTCCTCAAACAACAAAACAGGAATCCCCGGTGGAAATATTCTAAGCAAAGTTTGAAGACTCACCTACTCTTCAACAGCAGTCCGGGATTTAATGACTCTCCAGCATTTGTCAAGGATTTATTTTTCGGACAAAGATACATTCAAATAAACATCTCACATTTCATATATCATATTACATACATAACAAGTGCACACGACACAATCTCATTTATTTTGAGAACATCATTACGCAATGCATACATCATGACATTGCATACAACTAACTCTTTACCTTTTCAGGAAAGATCAGTCAACAGATAAATGTCATCATCTTTTTGGAGTAGCAATCGTCTCATATTCCTTCATCATCCTGCTGAGGTAGTAATCGTACAAGATTCCTTCATCATCCTGCTGAGGTAGTAATCGTCCAAGATTCCTTCATCATCCTGTTGGGGTAGCAATCGTCCAAGATTCCTTCATCATCTTTCTCAGGCGACCAAATGTTCTCTTCTAGAAATAGTTCAGATGCGATCTAGATATGGCTGACACTATGATACTTACTCCAGATTCCCTTCTAGAGACAGTTCAGATGCGATCCAGATATGGCTGACATTCTGATACTTACTCCAGATTCTCTTCTAGAAACAGTTCAGATGCGATCCAGATATGGCTGACATTCTGATACTTACTCCAGATTCCCTTCTAGAGACAGTTCAGATGCGATCCAGATATGGCTGACATTCTGATACTTACTCCAGATTCTCTTCTAGACACAGTTCAGATACGATCCAGATATGGCTGACATTCTGATACTTACTCCAGATTCTCTTCTAGAAACAGTTCAGATGCGATCCAGATATGGCTGACATTCTGATACTTACTCCATATTCTCTTCTAGAAACAGTTCAGATGCGATCCAGATATGGCTGACATTCTGATACTTATTCCAGATTCCTTCTAGAAACAGTTCAGATGCGATCCAGATATGGATGACATTCTGATATTTATTCCAGATTCCTTCTAGAAACAGTTCAGATACGATCCAGATATGGCTAACATTCTGATACTTATTCCAGATTCTCTTCTAGAAATAGTTCATATGCGATCCAGATATGGCTGACATTCTGATACTTATTCCAGATTCCTTCTAGACACAGTTCATATGCGATCCAGATATGGCTGACATTCTGATACTTATTCCAGATTCCTTCTAGAAACAGTTCAGATGCGATCCAGATATGGCTGACATTCTGATACTTATTCCAGATTCTCTTCTAGAAACAGTTCAGATGCGACCCAAATATGGCTGACATTCTGATACTTATTCCAGATTCCTTTTAGAAACAGTTCAGATGCAATCTAGATATGGCTAACATTCTGATACTTATTCCAGATTCTCTTCTAGAAACAGTTCAGATGCGATCCGGATATGGATGACATTCTGATACTTACTCCAAATTCCCTTCTAGAAATAGTTTAGATGCGATCCAGATATGGATGACATTCTGATACTTACTCCAGATTCTCTTCTAGAAACAGTTCAGATGCGATCCAGATATGGCTGACATTCTGATACTTATTCCAGATTCCTTCTAGAAACAGTTCAGATGCGATCCAGATATGGCTAACATTTTGATACTTATTCCAGATTCCTTCTAGAAACAGTTCAGATGCAATCCAGATATGGCTGATATTCTGATACTTATTCCAGATTCTCTTCTAGAAACAGTTCAGATGCGATCCAGATATGGCTGACATTCTGATACTTATTCCATATTCCTTCTAGAGACAGTTCAGATGTGATCCAGATATGGCTGACATTCTGATACTTACTCCATATTCTCTTCTAGAAACAGTTCAGATGCAATCCAGATATGGCTGACATTCTGATACTTATTCCAGATTCCTTCTAGAAATAGTTCAGATGCGATCCAGATATGGCTGACATTCTGATACTTACTCCAGATTCTCTTCTAGAAACAGTTCAGATGCGATCCAGATATGGCTGACATTCTGATACTTATTCCAGATTCCTTCTAGAAACAGTTCAAATGCGATCCAAATATGGCTGAGATTCTGATACTTACTCCAGATTCTCTTCTAGAAACAGTTCAGATGCGGTCCAGATATGGCTGATATTCTGATAGTTACTCCAGATTCTCTTCTAGAAACAGTTCAGATGCGATCTAGATACGTCTGACATTCTGATACTTACTCCAGATTCTCTTCTAGAAACAGTTCAAATGCAATCCAGATATGGCTGACATTCTGATACTTACTCTAGATTCTCTTCAAGAAATAGTTCAGATGCGATCTAGCTATGGCTGACATTCTAATACTTACTCCAGATTCCTTCAAATACAGTCCAGATACGATCCAGATTCGGATGTCATTATGTCACTCATTCAAATACAATCTAGATACGATCCAGATTCGGATGTCATTCTGTCACTCATTCAAATACAGTCCAGATACAATCACCTTCAGATGGCATCTTTAAGCCCATTCCCTACATAATCAACTAACACATCTTCGAGTGCAAATTTTCTGGGCACTCTAGTGTAACTCTTCAGGTGTAAGAAAATTGAACAGGGGCAATTGTTGTACCCCAAAATTTTCCCTCTCATTTCTCAAGGAATCACCGTGGATCCTCAAGTTTACTTCCATCCAATTCCAAGCCTTGAACTGCAATTTTTCAAGAAAAATCATCCACAAGGGCAAAATGGTCATTTGCATAATGAAAAGTCAAACTTTGACTTTTTAATCAAAATCAAATTTCAAGAATCATATTTCATCAAGACATGTTGAAATATGAAGTTTGTTTCATCAAGAAATTCAAAAGTCAAATTTTACTTTGGAAAAGTCAAATTTCTAAATACTTCGAATTTTTCTAAGTGTTTAAGAATTTTGACAATTTTAGAACTTCTGACCAGATTATCACCATAACACTCAGCAAATTCTGGACACTCTCAAGGCAGAGTTTGGTCAGAACTTCTGGGCAAGTTTTCACAAAAGCTTCAGTCAGAGTTTGCCAGGGTAATTCAAAGAAGGCTAAGAAGCGTGCTGCAAGCTTCCTAGAAAGTATGAGAATTCCTTCAGAACATGCTGGAGTCAGAAGATACAAAGATCAGAGGTTGGATGCTACGCTGAAGCAGAACTTCTGATCCATAACTAAGCCATGGTGTAGAATCTCACGTTACAGGATTTCTGGTTGTGATAAATCTCATCATCATTTAATGCTCACAACCACTTTTTGAGTCTTTATCCAAAGGATTTTCACCACGTGTACCTCTACTGTCTTGGGATAGCAAACTTTGGTACTAGGCCCATGCTTTGTTTTGCTTTTCCTTAAATCCTGCTGACAACTCCAGCTTAAGCATGGTTAAAAGCTGCTAATCAGCAGCTAGTTCAGCCTACGCCTGCATCCCATAATTGCACCAAACTAGCATACGAAAACAGTGATGAAAAAGCAAGGGAACAGGATGCAAAAAAAGGTCCAAATCCCATTTGTTTTTCCCCCCAAAATCACAACAAATTCACCTATAAATAAGTTGCTCCATCACACTTTCAAGGGGCTGGGCTTTGAGGGAGAGGTTGGCTTTGGAAGAGAGATTGGTAAAAAAGGGAGAGAGAAGGAAGTTGAAACCTTCATAAAAAATCCAGAAATCCCAAACAGAAAACCAAACCTTTGTTCTTCCTTTTGAATCAAAGAGCTTGGCACTTCCTCTTCCGTTACTCTTGCTGATTCCAAAACATCCAAAGGTAGCAGCTCAAAGATCCAAGCCCGCGTTCCAGGTTCAAGGTAAGTCTTTCTGACTTTGCATCTTTTTCATTCAGAACATCATTAAACATGTAAATATCATAGTATTGATGTTGTTCATATCATTGCATAAGTAGAAAAAACTGTGGATCAGAGTTTCTTGATTAGGGCTAGACTCATATTTAGGATTAGAACTTTTATAAGCTGTTGTGATGTTATCCTTCTGATTTGCTGTTTAATAAGAACTAAATGAATTGCTGGTGTGCTGATTAAAAGTCAAAATGTAACACAGAACTTCTGTTTTTCACACACCATTTTAACACACAGAACTTCTAGCATTTTCTCACTGTTTAAGCATGCAGAACTTCTGAGTACTCTTTACTGTTTTAACACACAGAACTTCTATGATTTTTCTCACTGTTAACACACACTGAACCTCTGATTTTTACATGCTGATAACGCACTGAACTGCAAATGTTCACTCACTAGCTCAGCACAATTCAGAACTTCTGATGATTCACTCATTGTTCTAACACAGCACATAACTTATGAGTTCTCCTTACATGTCAAATACACTGAACTTCTGATGTTTCCATTCGTTGTTTTCAAACACTCATATTTTCTGATTTTTACATGCTGATAACGCACTGAACTGCTGACGTTTACTCACTGTTTTAGTGTAATACAAAACTTCTGACTTATGGCCCACTGTCTGAATACCACCCAGAACTTCTGTGTTTTCCCTCTAACGTGTCTTGCAGGACCTCAGAGTTTACCAATCCAGAATTCTGATTCCACTGACGTTCCTTTCTGAGTCATCACGCGCCTGGCTTCAGAACTTCTGATCCTTGTTGTTTTGCTTGCAGCAGCACTATTTCTATCTTTCATTTATTTTCTTTTTCATCATTTTTAATATTAACTCCTTTTTTTTATTAACATAAAAAGACATAAAAATATTTTTCTTTTATTAATTTATTTATTTTTCATTAAGATAAAAAACCATTTTCTAAACAAGTCCATTTCTTTCTTATATTGTACATTTCAATATGGTTGTAATAGTAACTTAGGACTTACTTTTTACTTGCAACCCTCATTCATAAATATGTACCCCCATCCCTAAAATATTGTAATAGCGTAGGACTTTACATTTCTGCAATTTATCGCTTTTGAATGTAAATGTTAGTAATTAGGGTGTGTATGGCAAGACATGAAATTGACAAATAGATCACCCTAATCAAGACTAAATGCATGCAATCAAACACACTTGCACACTAGCACCCTTAGGGTAATCTCACTTTGTTACCTATCGGAAAAATATTCATGTCCCTCAAACATGGGCGTTTTAGCAAAAGACCCTCGATAAAAGATTGTAGTCCGTCGATGACCCTCGATGTTGCCTTCGATAAGTGATCTAGTCCCTAAAACGACATTGCTAAAACGTTCCATATGTTGCCTTCTATGACTATACAAACGTCCTAACGCCCGTCCCTTCACATCCAACAATGGGGCTTCTCACCAAAACAATGGTAAGATAGAAATATCTAAAGGAGGAGGAAAAGCACATCTAAGACCTTTTGAGTAAGTAGGTTCGCTCTTAGTTACTCGCTTGCTCACAACAAAAACATTTTTATGCACCAACACTTTCACTTTGAAACATTTTCAAAAAACAAACACTTTGTATGCGTTCTTATAGAAACGAGAATCATTGATGATGCAAGAAGAATTCGAGATGTCTATGATGGGAAAGATGAACTACTTTCTTGGACTACAAATCAAGCAACTAAAAGATGGAATCTTTATCAACCAATCTAAGTATTGCAAAGAATTATTGAAAAAGTTTGATATGGACAATTGTAAAGCAATGAATACTCCAATGGGCTCCGGTACATATGTTGATCAAGATGAATCTGGTGCTCCAATTGATATTACAAAATACCGAGGTATGATTGGTTCCTTATTGTATTTGACGGCAAGCCGTCCTGACATCATGTTTAGTGTTTGTCATTGTACTCGCTTTCAAGCAAATCCAAAGGAATCACACCTCATGGCAGTGAAAAGGATCATGAAGTATCTCAAAGGAACAACCAATGTCGGCTTATGGTATCCTAAAGGTAGTATTTGCACTTTAATTGGTTATTCTGACGCGGATTATGCAGGTTGTAAAAATGATCGTAAAAGCACAAGTGGTACTTGTCACATTATTGGAAATGCATTAGTATCATGGGCTTGTAAAAATCAAGCATGTGTTGCTCTTAGCACGGCCGAAGCAGAATACATAGCAGCGATAGTTGTTGTGCAAAAATTCTTTGGCTCAAGCAACAACTCTGTGATTACGGACTTGATCTCGGATGCATTCCTCTTCGATGCGACAATACAAGTGCTATCAATATTACAAAGAATCCGATCATGCATTCAAGAACCAAACATATAGATATTCGACACCATTTTCTCCATGATCATGTACTTAAAGGAGATGTCGAAGTCACTTTTATGGATACTCATAACCAACTCGCAGATATCTTCACAAAACCGCTTGCTCGAGAACCATTCTTCAAAATCCGAAGAGAACTTGGTATTTTGGATGAAGGTGATCTCTAAATGTTTCTCATAAGATGCACGTCTTAATTTTTTCTTCAACAAAAAAATTTATGTTTCAGTACACTCTGCTTCTACTCCTTCTTTTATATGTTTTTACGTCTTAATTTTTAAATGAATTTGTTTCACTCTTTTTCCCCATCCTTTTTTATGTTAACAAAGGGGGAGAAGAATATGCATATGTGTTGTTTTGTTTCAAAGAAATTGCAGGCCAAAATAACTATCATAAAACTCACTCCAAAATTCAAAGAATCATGGACTTAGGGGGAGCATACAATTTAGGGGGAGCCTTGCATTTGCCTAACATGTTTGTGCTACACAAAACAACATAAAAATTTCAAGAATTGTTTTCAAGACTTGGTTGTCATCATCAAAAAGGGGGAGAATGTAATTGCAAGCTTCTCAAGTCATATCTAAAGCATTATTTTGATGAAGACAACATGGATATCAACATTTAAAGGATGTGCAAAAAGCTTATCAATATCATATACAAGTCTTGAAGATTAGAATAATTATTAAAGAAATCAACAAATGTCAAATGGTATAAATAATTCTTAAACTTGAATATAGATGTTCACAAATATGCATTCATAATCATATGCATATCCCACATTTTTAATGTTAAGAAAAACTTTGTTTGAAATCTTTTTCAAAAGAATTTTTGAAAATAATCTTTCAGGAACCGGTTCCTCCCTAACAGGGAACCGGGTTCCAAACTTGTTCAAAAACACGTCCCTGGAATTTGTACCAGGAACCGGGTTGTACCAATAGGGGAACCGGTTCCTGCGTGATATTTTTGAATTCTGACTTATAACGTTCACTAAGAACCGAGTTCTGCCTGTGTCGGAACCGGTTCCCAGCGAACCAGTGCAGCTTTTCTTTTGGTTTTTGAACATATTTCAAATGGTATCCTTTCATGAATGCATTGCAACTTTTCATATCAAATGGCATGAATGAAGAGGTACTTGTGACTTTATAAAATGTGCAGTTTTTCAGATTTCAAATAACATTCTTCAATTTTCAAATCAACAAATATACTTCTTCAATAAACAATTTTCATCAATTCACATTTGCATACAAACTTTCAAGTGTTCATAAATTTTGTGAAACTTGCCATATACACTTTCATTAAATCATTACAAGTTTCATACATTGTGAACATTTATAATCATTGCTTGAGAATTGTTTCTATCTTGAAGAAGAAGATCAATTGAAGATTGATAGTGCTCTCCATCTATTTCAAATAAATCATTGTATTACATTAAAGAAAGTATTCCCTTACTATCCAGGATTGTTGGAAGTAAGTGTTGTGATTTGAAGAGGATTGTTCTTCATTCACATTAGTGTTTGTTTGATCTTAAAGGTGTTAAGAACCTTTGGTCACCCTATAGGTTAGATAGTAAGCATAGGCTGTACAATCATTCTAACTATAGTGAAATCTCTTTCGTGTTGGAAAGGGGACTGGAGTACTCTCGGATTGTGAGAGGAACCAGGATATATCACTGTGTTCTTTACTTTTCCGCATTTATCGCTTTTATCACCATTATCAGGAAAAGATAAGATATAATCAAAACCTTCAAACACTTAACCAAAAATTACTACAAGCATTCTCATAAAACCGAATAAATTTTTATATACCTAATTCACCCTCCCCCCCTCTTAGGCACTCTTAGACTTACAAAACCTTATTTGTCAGATGCTTTGACCCGGTACCTACAAAACACAAATATTCAAAGACAAAGACATATATTTTTTTGTATTTTGATTAGAAGTTAGTCAACAACACATAAACAAAATACACAACCAAGGTGCTTGGAGATTCCTCAAGAGCAAACTTAAAGATAGGAGATGGAAAAAGAGGAAGAACCAACCCTAATGCGATCTTGTTGTATTGTGAGGGTATGATATGACAGGGGACTCTTAGGGGAAATATTGGGGTACAACAACATCAAATTCTGAGGTTGGAGGGTTCAGAGGCTATAGCGTAGCTGGGAACCTAGAAGTTTATGTATCTCTGACAAGTCATAGGTTCTGATTGTTTGAGAGAGTGAAGTGATTATGCTGTTAGGTGAGGATATATAGAAGTTCTGATTTAGGAGTATCGTCTGATAGATAAATGGATAAAAAAAAGTCAATAAATAATCCTAAAAAAAGGACACTTATGGGGCTAGTACCCATGACCCTTAGCACTAATGTCTTATGCACATGCTTTCTACCACTGGGGTGGCTTTACATTTGGTATTAGAAGCAAAAGCATAAACACAAAACATAAAGTAAATTCTAATGATGAGCTTCATCTCTTTCTCCATGCTAATCAGAATATCTGCAACTTAATCATTTCTCAATAGAATAGAAAACACAAACATAGCAATTATGGCAGGTTTCCCTCATGGTTTTTGAAGCATAAAAAATGTCAAGACTATAAATCAGAAACAAACATGTATCTGCTAGTTCTAATTTCCTTAAGAAGTTCTGAACATATGTTCTTCCTACTTAGGAAGGCAAGTACATGAAACCTCAGAATATGTACAAACATTAGAATCAGGATGTCTACATTGTGTTTTGAACATGCAAGTCTAACAATGCTTACGCGATATGATGAGGGTTAGAAGAAGCTTACCTTGCAGCTGAAAAATGTTCTGACTATTTGTAACATTCTGACCAGCTTCCTTACGTGCTCAACAGGCTGGAACAACCTTTATCTTGGGCTATGAATGGCTGGAAAATTCTGGAACAGTCAAGAAGCAAAATTCTGACTTTTTGAGAACGTGTTATGGTCTGAAAACATGAGTTAGGATGGTTTATAAATGTATATCAGAAGCTGTATGGATGGTTTGGTCAAGAAACACTTGAGAAAAATTGGAGTTTGAATGCAAGAATAAAAAACTAACAGGTTTTGTATTTGTGTTTGCAGTTTCGGATTTCTGGAGATTTTAGCAAGGTTTCAAGGCTTTTTTTTTTCAATTTTTCGACCGGCCCATTTTTAGATGCAAATGAAGTTTAACTTATAGGCAATAACTTTGTAGCTTGGAGAAGTCAAAAGTAACAACATCATGCTAGCGTGTTGGCTTGTTCTTGAAGTAAGTTAAACAAGTATGGTGGTTAGCATCTTTTAGCCGTGCCTAAGCTGGATTTGTAAGCCTGAATTAAGGAAAAGTACCCTCAGAGGCAAAGGCAAAGAATGGGCCCAACATAAACTTGTACAAAAGTTTGCTTTTCAAGGACAACAATGGTACTTCTATCTCACACATGGGGAAATCCTTTGGATAAAAACTCAAAAGTGATTGTGAGCATTAAATGATGATGAGATCTATCAAACCAGAAATCTTGCGCTATGATATTGTGCATCATAGCTTATATCTGGGCCAGAAGTTCAGCATCAGTGCAACTTAGAACAAAACATCCAACTTCTGATCCTTTAATCTTGCTGAGTGCTTCAGTTTCATGGACGTGTCTTTGAACATTTATAACTTGAAATTCCAGCATTTCCAAGAGAAATTTTGTTCTGCAATATTTTAGGTCTTATTGAGATCTAAAACTCTTATGTTAGAAATTCTTCCAGAATCAGCTTGCATCATGGTGATAATCTGATCAGAAGTTTCGAGCTTGTCATATTTCTTAAACACTTAGAGAAATTCTAAGTATTTTAGAATTTTGAATTTTGAATTTCTTGATGAAACAAACTTCATATTTCAACATGTCTTGGTTAAATATGATTCTTGAAACTTGATTTTGATCAAAAGTCAAAGTTTGACTTTTCAGTGTGCAAATGATCATTTTTCCCTTGTGCCAATTCCAAGCCTAAATTGATGTGTCAGTACTCCAAACTTGATGTCATAGAAGACCTTCTGAGAGAATCCTTGAGAAATGAGAGGGAAAATTTTAGGGTACAATAGTAGGATTTAGGTTGTACGATTGTATGTTTTGATTTCTCCATAATTGGTTGTTTTGAGGGGTTTTCCCCATTAATGGATTTTTGTGATTTCGATGTGTTTGTGATGAAATTTGATGACATGAATTGGTTAGGATTAATATACAAATGTTGGTGAGTAATTATCCTACTTAAAATATGATTTTGAATGTGAAAACTATGAATTTTGGGGATTGGAACATGGGAATATCGTAACAAGCAATTGCATAGTTTTTCTCTGTTATCGCAGGATAATCGGTCACCCAAATCTGGTAACCAGTTACCATATCAAAAATTGAAATAGGAATAACTACTGTCCTGCGATAATCGGCTCCCATAAGTGAGTAACCGGTTACCACGAGGAATTTTGAAAAGGAAAAGGTTACTGTCTTGCGGTAACCGGTTACCATAACTGGGTAACCGGTCACCACTGCTAGTGACAACATTTTTGGAAAACTTTTAAAACTCATAACTTTTGCATCGGGTATCCGTTTGACGCACCGTTTGGACCATTGGAAAGATAAAACAATTTCATATCTTATAAAAATGGCTTATAATGTATTAGTTAATTATATCATCAACTTTGATACCAATTTGTGAGTGTGCTTTGATTTGTATGTCATGAATTATATTGTGATTACTTGCGATGCTTGTTTTGACTGTTTGACATGAAATACATTATGAGAATGATGATGATGGCCTGTATTGGTGAAATTGTGATGATTAATAACGATAAATGTGAATTACTTTGTTGCACGATAGAGTCTCATGCATTCATAAGCGAAGGCTTGTATTGGCGAGCGAAGTTGATTGCCCTAATTGGCATTATTGCGAAGAGGGTTTTACCCTGTTGGTACCACATGTATTGAGTCCGTGTCGGTTTTTTGCATCATATTGTGATTGATAATTTGATGGGTGAATGTTGATGAAACTATGTAATATATTATGATGTGTGATATGTGTTGATTATGTACTTGAATTGTTACCTGCTTATTATTATGCTTTCTTTTATATTGTTTGACGTCTCACCCTTTCTGTTTGAATGTTACCTCCACGTGGGTAACGTGCAGATGATCAGAAGTAATTAGAGATTTAAGGTTAGCTGAGGAGTTCCTTCAGTTGCGTAGATTGATTCGATGTCTGCTCTGATACGTAATACTTGGGGGTTTTCGTGTGATTTGTTTTGTTATGTTAGGAGTGAACTTATATTGCTCTATTGTTCGAATTATTTATGATTATGTTGATGTTTGAAATATGATATTCATTGTTCGATTGAAAAATTGAGATGACCAATTATTGATGTTTTTCCGTTGCGAATATATGTAATAAAGTTTAAGACTTATGAGCTTGCGATTGTGTTGCGTATCCTAAATTTGAGCATGTGTGACTTGTGAAGTATGTGACATCCTATTTTGTTGATGTTTATTTAGAAATTAATTTACTCTAATTTTATATAATTTACCGATGGGGAAATAGGGTGTTACACGTTGTCTTTAGAAACATGAGTCTTTAGCATCTAGACTTAAGTAAAACTTCTCTCCTCATATCTTCTGACTTGTTTCTTTAGACTTTATATCAGAGCCTACACTTCAGAGACTTATGGAGTGTCTTACTATTATTCATCAGAACTTGTGTAGCACAGAAGTAAAACTAATTCTCTTCTAATGTCTTGGCCACACCATCCCTCAGAAGCAGAACCTATTTGTTAAATACTAAAAAATAACAAACGTTAGAGCATCAAAATTGTTCATACAAACATACTCATTTGTTATCATCAAAACTCAAAGATAATATTGCAGAACCAAATCTTTTTCTAACAATGGGATTGATGCCTTCATTGGACTATTGTCCTATCATCATCACTGGACGGAAGTCCTAATATCAATGTATCGAAGTCCTAACAACATCACTGAACCAAAGTCTAAAACTATGCCATGAATGCATGATACGCAACAACATAATAAACACGACCACAACTAGTCAAAACACATAATCATTTATGAATTCATCACATACATCATAATATCATCATAATAAACAAAGCATTATCACTTCATCAATACGCAAAGCATCATCATATCAACATAATACACAAAGCATCATCATATCATCATGCTTTATTGTAATCTAACACGGGACACCTAGCTTCATCATAGTCTAAGTACTAGGAGTATACCTCCTACTACTCATTTTATTCTACCTAACTAAGGTTCATTTCGTTAGCTATCCAACGCTTCAAACGACATCTCAAGTTATAGCTTTTTGAAAAATCCTACTATCATCCATCTCCTGTAGCCCACCCGACGACATAGGAGCGACAACATACTAACTCCATTCTGGACACCGTCTCCCGACGAAGCACCTTACTCGCCTAACGACATGCCTCTCATGTCAACATTGTCCTGTGACGGTGCGAGCGACACACTCCTGTAACATTCCTCTTCTCTGCCCTTCATCGCTTCGCGTTTCGCCTGTCGACTCCCAAGCGACAACAGCATCGACCGACGATACTCCTCTCGCCTGACAGCCATGCGTGAACAAAACTTCCCTGTTACAATCTTTTCAATGCACCAGTTTGATTTCTGTCTGATTTTTCCAGATTTCAGGTCTCCAAACATCAGTATTTCACATGGTTTCCTCATATAACAACAACCCAAAATACCATACATCATATACATCAATTATTTACAATTACACACCACAATTTCACCAATTCATCATCAAATACCACATAATCATCATCAACCAAAACTTCACACAAGCCTACAATTATCTAAACCTTAGATCAATTATAATAACAATGATAAACACCCCATTACCTTAGATTTTAGCAGCAAATCTATTCCTCTCGGTGTTCTATCATAAATCCTCTTGCTCGAGCTCTCTCTTCTTTTCACCGCTTCCTCCAAAGCTTACGATTGCACATAATGAGTGTTCCAACTCTCATACCTTCCTTATACCAACTTTCCCCTTGGACCTGTAATATGGTCTTCCACTATTATCTTCACTTATTCTTCCCAAATGACTACTCTTCCCTTATCACATCATAATACCAATATTACTTTATTTTACTAATTAAAATAATTCTAACCAATTATTCTAAATTATTATGAAATACTCTATACATTCTTAATTCCTATCACCCCATCAGACCTCACACAAAATATCATATCAAGCATCATGATCATCAATACATCATATAAACACCATAAATACGTCGCAAACACTAATTATAAATTAATCAAATAATTAAATAAATAATTCAGTTATTTTGAGGTGTTATATCCAATATTTAGTAGGTTTCACTTCATTCCATGTACATAAATTACAACTTTGATCATAGTTTTTCCTCTATTACTCATTTTAAAAACTATGTTGTCAGTACCTTGTGCTTGCAACGAATTATTATCAACAAGTTTTACCTTGCTCTTCTTCGTCTCGTCAAAATCTGCCAACCATACCTTTTGACCAATTATGTGATTCGAGCATCCAGAGTCAAGGAACCAGATCTTGGATTCAACATGGTTATCTACTGCAGACATAACCACCATACCTTCATAATCATATGAATCTTGGCGTGCAAGGTTTTCTCCTTCGTTCTTGCCTGTTGATCCCTTGTATTTCTTGTACCAAAAATTCTTGGCGAAGTGATCCCACTTTTCACAGTTATAGCACTATACACCTTTTTTATCTTCTTTGTCCTTTTGATAGTTTCCTCGTCCAATTTTCGAGGATTCATAAGCCTTATCATCAACCTTATTCTTGTATGGATTCTTGCCATGAGTCTTGTCGAACTTGCCCTGAGTCTTGTCGAACTTGCCTTTGAATTTGTTTGAACCACCATTATTTTTTCATGATTGAGCCTGCAAAGTTTGTATCGAGTCTTGATCTCTTTTCCTTTCAAAAATCCTAATCTCACGTGCTTCCAACGAACCACCAAATCTTCTAGTTTTAGGGTTTTAAGTTGATTGGATTCTTGAATAGCTACGATAACGTGATCAAAGTGAGAAGTCAACATACACATTACCTTCTCAACTATCATCTTATCAGTTAGGGTTTCGCCATAACCCTTCATGAGATGGACGAGTTTCTAAACCTTCAACACATACTCTGCAATCTTTTCTTCTTCTCCCACCGACAATAATTTATATTATCGACGCAAGGTCTACAACTTGACAATCTTGACTTTCTCACCGTCTTCATAGTACTTGACAAGAATATCCCACGCCTCCTTTATCGATTCAGCATGAGAGATCCTATCAATGTTTGCCGCATATACCGCCATCTGAATGCAATACGCAGCCTTGCAATCCTTCTTCTTGGCTTCATTGTGGGTTACTTTCTTTGTGCCAGTTACATTTATAGCAAACACAGAAATGCCATTGGTAACCACATCTAGGGTTTCATGAAAGTCAAACAGAGATTGCATCTATTTTCTCCATCGAATCCAATTCTTGTCATCAAGAGTTGGAAGAGAATTCAAAATTCTATTATTACCATTCATCTTCGTAATGATTGCTAGTGAACAATCCACAATCTTGGAAATACGATCTCTGACTTGTGATTCTTGAAAACACAATCAAGAATCTAACTGGAGCTCTAGATACCAAATTGTTAATGCTTGAGGAACTTTTAGTGAGGGGAGAAAGAAAGAATAAAGGAAATAAGAATTATATTATTGAATTGAATTGTTACAAACTGATTTATAAACTACTCTACTTATATACAACTAACTTGTACACTAAGTAGGATAACAAACCGAATTAGGCTTGGGCTTGGATTACAACTTGAATTATATATAATATTATATCAAATATTTCAACAGTTGGGGTGTAAGTGGATAAAAAAAATCAATTAAATCGATAAATTAAATCAAACCAAACAAAAATAAAATTGACTATTTCTTTCTCAGTTCTAAATCCAAACCAAACCAATAAAAACTGATGTGGTTTGGTTTGGTTCTCGATTTTAATTTTTAAGAATCACCAAACCGATGAACCGAGCCAATGAATATAATTACACTCTAAATATTTTATTCCACACAACATTAATCCCAAACTTTGTTTTATTCCAACCAATTTCCATCTTTGTTTACACTTCCTTCCTTTAAACAAAACATATATCTAAAACTAAACTATGAAACATAAATAGTAGAAAATGTAAGTCACAAAGACGTGCTTTCACTAAATTGTTGCTCGCTATCCTTCACAACTATTTCTCTCTCTACCGTTGTTTTAATATGTTATGGTCACCTACTTCATGTTTAAGTTCTCTTCATTAACTTTCCTTTTTTTTAAACCTTTTTTGTTTCTTCTTCTTCAACAAAATTCCTTCTAGTCTTGTTACAAAATAGCTTTTATGTGTGTTTGAAGTGTACAATATATTAGTAGATGTGTGTTTTGTTGTGTTCTATTTGTTAAGCTTTTAAATCTCTTCTCAATCTTCTAAAGTCAAATTTTAACTTTTATATTTGATAGTGAACTTATTTCATGATGCAATGGAAATCATGTCACTGTTTCGTATGAATTAATAGTAACTTGAAATTTGTTTGAAAAAGTAGAGCATGAAATAAATTACATGAAATGTATTATTTTAAAAAATAATATCATAAAATACACCGAAAAGCACAACAATAAATAATACACTGATAAATATAATGTTTGAAAAAATATATTGTAAATCGATCAACCAAACTGGACCAAATCAATTAATTTGATTCGATTCTATTTTTAAAAAATATTAAAAATCAAACCGATAGAAATATTATCAGTTTAAACTTTTTTTGATTTTTTGAATCGATTAAACCTATATAAAATGAAACAAAATCAAAAACTACCGTGTGAGTTTTAAAACACAATTTGACAGAACTTGACCAAATATTTTAAAAGGGAAATTAGTTATTTCCTTAGATCTCAACTTTCTAAAATTACCATAAATTATTTAATTTAATTTCATATTATTGAAACGTAACACAGATATTATACACTATATATAACAAGATAAGTTGCTTATTGTAAAACTGAATAATATTTGTTCATGTAATACAATAAAAGTTGGACCTTCCTATTTATAGATTTTGGTCCAACGGTTAGTGAGACCCAATCTACAACAAGTTGAACAAATGTAGCCCAAAATAGTAAGAATGAACTCTCAATAATTTAAAGGCTAATTAAATAAATTAATAGCTCTAATACCCCTCCTTCTCAATTCGAATGTAAATATTTTGAAGTTTCTAATGAAATATTTAAATGAGGAAATTTAAATGTTTAGTAAAAAAAATCAACCAATTGTTGTTGAGATGTCACATGAAGGTGCAATAGTTGTTGTTAAAGTTTTTTCCTGACTAAGTAACGGTCCAATTCGATGTGTTTTGTCAAGGAAGAATTGGAGATAATATGCATAATTGATTAACAATCACAATGGCATTGCAGAAGTGTGAAATGGGAGTTGAAGATCCTTCAAGTAGCTTAACAATTAATTAGATTTCATAAATTGTTATGGCCATAGCACAATGTTCATCCTCTAATGAAAGAATAGAAAAGACCTAATGCACGAAGAATTTTAACATATTTAATAATTATAAGTGTAATTATAATTAATATCAGTGAGATTTTGTATAAATTGACTTGACTATTGGACAAAATAAGAGATGCAAGATCGTGTATTGATTAAATAAATCAATTAATCTATCAATCGTCTAAATATCACAAAAAAACATCTTTTACAAATTTAACATTGTTCTTGGAGTACACACGTCATGACTCTACTCCGATTATGATAATTTGAGTTGTTAGTAGCAAAATGACGAGAACTAAACGTAAATTCTCGCTTAGACAAAGAAAATATGGATAGAGTTTCTTATAATATCATATAATATTTAAATATTTATTATTTATCAAAAATGAATAATAATTTTTCATGTATGTATCGCAATGAAAGTTGGGCTTTCTTATTTATAGATATCGGGCCAAGGGCTAGTCAAGTCCAATTTAAAACTAGTTCAACAAAGTTAATCCATAACAGAAACTAACTCCCAACGACTTAAAGGCTAATTAAATAGGAAATTGATCTTCCATCTTTACGGGTGCCTCCACCACAGTAAAAAGTTACAATTGTCTATAGCATTCAGAGATGCATCTCCTGACACATATTTTCACATGTTTTTCTGTGTAAGTTATTGAGAAATCAATTTTCCAAAATTTAATTTGGAGATGCATCCCCTATGTGTATGAGGTTAATCCAGAGGTGCATCTCTGTAAACACCATTAATTCAAAATTCAGTCGTTGGTACGGAGATGCATCTCCATACGCGTTTGATACATTAATCAGTGCCAAAACCTTCCTTCTACCTCTTTCATTTTCTGAAAACTCACTCAACCTATAGAAAACCCAATTGGTGCTCTTCCCCGGCCTTTCAAACTTCTCATCCAATCAAGCTTCTCGTTGCATTCTACTTCATTTGCTGCAAAGTTTCTCACTCCATTCAAGCTTCTTATCCACAACTTATATTTTGTATTTTTTTAAAAGTTATTCCTTTTTTCTGTTTTGAATAATATTTTAGGAAACATAAAATGTTTAAGCTACATTAGGTAGTGTGCAATCGAAATAGGTTCCTAAATGGACATGCATTTGAAATTTGTTTGGATTTTAGGGCAACAACGACGTTTTTGGCATTTATGCAAAATCACAACTTTGTCCAGAGATGTTTCTCCAGATTCTTTCTGAACTATTTTCGGAGATGTATCTCCGGATTTGAACCTTGTAGAATTTTGGTTGCATTTTTTATTTGATTATCTGGTTTTAACGCATGTGCAATGGCTAAAACCAACCCTGGTAAAATTAGGCATGATCGTGTGTCCTAAACATTGTATGTATGATGTGAGAGGACCGATGACAGGACCACGAGGCCATAAGTAGATAAAACTTCATTTGATGGTTCACAATGCCGATGTTGCCAACCATCTAGTTCTACTTCCCGTAGTCGCCTATCTTGGGGCTCTACTTCACAGAGCCACGAGTCCCTAAATGATGAAGCAACATCTGAATCCCCTAAAGCCCAGAAGAAACTTGTTGCTTATGCCCCTTTAGAGAGTTATATAAGAGGCTCATATGACTCCTCCTTACTTCATCTTTATGTCGTTCATGTTGCTAGGCATGTCTGTGAATGAGGTATATTTATTTACTTTTGCAATACATATGTTTTAAACTAATTGAATTGAGACTGATGACGATATATATATTTTTACAAGAGCGTCAATGTTTAAAATCAGTAAACCAAGACAAGAAGATATTGGAGTTGGTACAACCCGATGCTGATTGGTTTGGTGATGTTATCCGTTATTCTGGTATTGTCGGTTTATGTGTTGATGTGTCCATGACCATAAACCATAGCATGTAGGCAGCATTTGCAGAGAGATGACATTCACATATGTCATCTTTCTACCTTTCTATTGGCGAGATGACCAATACACTGGATGACATTTTGTGCCTTCTGCATCTTCCCATAAGGGGAAAATTACTGGTTATGGAAAGCTCAGTCGAGAGGAAGCTAGTGAGATGTTGGTTACATATTTGGGGGTTGACCCAACTAAGGCGAAAAGTGAGGTAGCTAACACCAGATGTTCTCATGACATATTTAAATTCTTAGTACAAATTTATAAAGACCATATATGATGGGCTGAGGAGGCCGATGATGATGCTATACAGGTTGAGTACCATCAGACTTATGCGTTGAGGTGTTACCTCTTGTTCCTGGTTGGCATGTCCATTTTTATAGACAAAATTGTAACCTACGCCGATGTGGTCTACCTTAAATACTTCATCTACTTGGCGGAGATTGTTGAGGGACATAATGCCTTACATTCTTTTTGTTGACGAGGAATTTCAAATTTGTAGTTTTTAATGATCGATATGCTAGATATGTTTTTCTACACACCAATTTGATCCTATTTAATGATATTTGTGAATTTTTTTGTGTTATGAATGTTGAGTTTTGTGATATCACAAAAATACACTTAACATGGTTCCCCGTCGTAGGGATTCGATTTAGAATCAATGATGATTAAACCTCGAGAGTTAGCATAATGGTGAAGGCTTGGATCAGGTCATGAGATTGTACTTCTCTCAAGATCTCTGGTTCGAATCCTACTAGATGCAAGAAATACTTGTGTTGGGCCAATTCCATACAAAGCTTTGCTTTGGCTTTAAAAAGGGTCTCACAAGTGGACAATAGAATTTACACCCTTGAATTAGTCAGTCGCAAGGTCGGATACCAATTTTTTTTAAAAATGAACCAAGTGATAATTACACAATAATTATTTCTATTGTTTTATATTTCATTATAATTGTGTTCTTTTTTAGTTAAACCAAATTAAATTATTATTTAAAAATAAATAAATAAAATTTCAAACACAAAATGTCAATTTAGACCTAATCGAGGACCAACACCGACTCAGATCGAAGGATAGTTTGTGTAAGTTTCAGGTGAAATGGGTATCAAGTGGGCTAGATTGTGTGGCATGGGTTAGACCACTAATTATTCAGTTGAGAGACAATCTGATTCAATAAACATTATTCAATTTATACTAATTTTTTAGGAGGTTACTCATTATTTCCTATATGTTTCTCTCAAACCTTATGAAATTTGAAATTACGTCTTTCGTCTCATTCATGTTATAGAATTCATACGCACCTTAATCAATCAACACTGCTTTGTTGATTTTGAATGACATATTATAGAAAGAAATTTACATTTTCGTATAATAACATTTGAACAACAAATTATTTACCCAGAGGGTTCAGTTTATAGCATAATCAATTTTACAAACTCTCTCACTCAATATCCTATAATATATTTTCTAAAACCCTCTCACTCAAGACCCTATAACATATTTTCTAAAACTCTCTCATAATTCCTTTCTTCTTATTCAATAATTATCATCAATAACACAATTAAATTGTATTTCAACATAATAAACATTATAATTGTCCTAAACCATCAACAATGTACATTTGTATCTCTATTCATTGAATATGATTTAGTTTCTTTATTTATTGTGGAAGTTGTCTGAATCGTATCTTTTAAAACGTCACAAAATTTCTTTGAATTGCAACTTCCGAATAGTTGGAATAGTTGCTTGAATTCTATTAATTTCAATTTTTTTAGGTATGAGACACCTTGGTCGTATCAACCAAGTTAATGTATTATAGGATGGTGTGTCAAGAGATCTTAAACTCATTGATATAAATGTTGACGTTGAAAAAAATTATTGTTAAATATGAGTTTATACTACTTCACCACATGCTTAAATAGATTTAAGCGAAAGCAAGCACGTTAGATTTTGCGATAACAATCGAGAAATTTAAAAGTTGAAATGTAGTGGCATCGAAAGAAGTAAATATGAATGTTCTTTTAAGTTGTGCAGTACCACACAAAGAATATATATATATATATATATATATATATATATATATATATATATATATATATATATATATATATATATATATATATATATATATATATATATATATATATATTCAATTTCATGATCTGCATCTTCAATTTTTGGAAGTTTAAAAAGTTCTTATGTTAAGTCCCGATCAATGAACCTACAAAACCCTTCAAATTATATTTATTCAATCCGGATAGTATAGACATTCCTTCATTCCCAACCCCAAACATTTTTTATTACCCCTTTTTTAGTTTATATAAAATATTCTATAATTTGTTGTTATTCTTCATCGAATCACATGAATAGATTTAACAATAATAGAATTTATGTTGTTTTTACTTTACTGAATCACGAGAAATTTTACCTCACTACGTCTATGAAATACTCATTATGAAAAGAGAAATGTTGCTACTCAAATTAGATTTGCAACAAAACAAACAAATAGACTTTAACTTGTAATATCAATGGAAACAAATTGATGAATTTCACCTAGGCTTCGGGTTGGGGTATTTTTAACAATCTAAAAAAAAGGAATTTTATTTATACTATTAGTAGAGTATGATATTATATATTCCAATTCGATTGATACTCCAAAAATCAATTCAGGATTTGCTTGACTCCGTGAGAGAAAGATTTAAAAAATAAAATAATCAGAAAAAATATATAATTTTTTTGAGCCCTTTACCATATCAAGTGTTCAAAAAAGAATAAAAATTAACAAAGAAGAGAGATATTTCTTGATCTGTATCTTCAATTTTTGGAAACTTAAAAAGTTCTTATGATAAACCCTGATCAATGATCCATAAATCAAATGAATCAAACTATAAATAACTAGTAAGAAACTCGTGTCATCGTACGAGTCTCATCTGCATTCATATTATACGTCTTTCACACTTATTTGTCAAATTTGTATTTATTTATTCAGTTGGTTAACATTCATATAGTTACAAACATAGTAAGTGTCCGTTTATAAAAATAATTATATCAACATGTAGATATTTTCGATTTATAAGTGTGTTGAATCCGTGTGATGATTTATAAAATTATTTTTAACTTATTCCTATTAAAAAACAATTGTATTAATAGTTAAATTTTTTTGTTTATAAAAATATTTGTAACATATTCCATTTATAAAAATGATTGTTACTTATTTTCATTTATACAAAAAAAATCATCTATATGTAGATTTTTTCCGTTTGTAAGTGCTTTGAATCCGTAATATTTTTAATTTATTTGTGTTAAAAACAATTATATCAATAGTTGAATTTTTATCGTTTATAAAAATATTTGTAACTTATTTCCATTTATAAATATAATTGTAAAACTAAATATTTATCGTATCATTTTAAATTTATTTATTCAATAGTGATAAATATGTGTCTCATATTTAATTATGTTTATAAATAAATATTGTCTGTCAGTGATAAATGTTAAATTTATCATTTTAATGTCTAGTTAATTTGCTGTAAAGTGAAACAATATTCTAACTAATTAAAATAAATATTATATAAAAAAAAAGACAAATTTAAAAAATTTATTTTTCATTATATATAAAATTTTACGGATAATTTTTTTTATTATATTATAAAGATAGAAACAAAATTTTATTTTTCATTATAATAAAATGTTATAATAATCAAAAATGAATTTATTTTAATTTGTTGTCAAGTAAAATAAATATTATAACTAATTAAAGTAAATATTATATAGAAAAAAAGAATAACTTAAATTTTTTATTTTTCATTATATTATAAAATTTTATGGATAGAAATAAAATTTTATATTTTATTATATTATAAAGATAGAAATAAAATTTCATTTTTCATTAAACTAAAATATTATAATAATCATAAATGAATTTTTTAATTATTTAAAAAACATATAAATAATATAATAAATTAATTTAAATTACTATAAATAAAATATAACAGTAAAATTGATTTATACTTTATGTTATATTTCAAATATTTCAAATTTAAAAGTGTCTATTAATTTTTCCCTTAGTGTGTTTTTTACAATATAGTATTTGAATTTTTCAATTATTTATTTTTAATTTATTATAAAATTATTTTCTAATTCTAAATTATAAAATTAATTTTATTTTTAATTTTTTATTTTGGTTATTGTTTGAATCGAGAAAACATTTTTCAAGTTATAATTTGTGAATAGATTTATCTATCTTCATCAATATACATCTATCTATTGAGAAATTATGATTAGTATTGGAGAATAATAGTTATAATAATACATTCATTTTTGCTATAATATAAATTTATTATTGATAATAAAAAATTACAATATTAAATAATAATATAACATTTATTATTTTAGATATCAAGAAATAAAAAATTAGATTTAATAATATCAAAAAATCAATTATAATATTAAATAATAATTTAATATTTAATTATAGATATCAGTAGGAAAATAAAAAATTAGATTTAAGAATATCGAAAGAGAGTGCGAAAGAAAAGAGAGAGACATATAGTTTTTATTGATTATTTAGTTTTTCTTTTTAATAGCATTTAATTATTTCTTTTTTTATTTAATTGATTTAATTTAGCAATTTATTAATTGTTCACACTTCTTTATTTTAATTGATCTGATTTGGTAATTTATTAATTGTTATATTGTGAGTTGTGTATCATAAATACAATAAATGTATTATGAGTTGTGTAGCATAAATGCCATGCATTGTATTTTTCAAGATGATTGTACTGTAATTTATAGTGGCTCAATTAAAGGGTGACTCAATAAACATGAGAATATATAATTGTTTTGTTTTAGAAAAGAGTTAATCAATTCAAAGACAAACATTATAGATAGAGTCAATGCTAAGATCAGATTAATACGTTTCAAGTTTACATCGATTAAATCAATGAATTATTTTTTGTTCTTTCATAATTATTCAAATCAAATTTTCAATTCTAATATATAAAGATGTAAGAATTAATACAGATTAAATGATTATGAAAAAAATATTATTTTTATAATATTTAAAAAAATGTGATTATTACCAATTTATTTGATAATAATATTATTATTAAAAAAGTGATTGAACAAATGAGGGAATAAATATGAATAGTAAAATGTATGAAATATTGAAACAAAAATGGATCAAGCACCAAAAAATTCTGCAAAATTTTTAGGAAACATATGAGCAACATCATAAACTTTGTTATAAATCTTAACCTAAATCATTATTGTAAAAGTTGTAGAACTCAAACCTACTCTTCTAATCCTAACCTAATTCCATTCAAAATCATTCTAAACTTTTGGTAAGAAATCAACAACTCAAACACTATAAATTTTTGTAGTATGTGTAGTTACAATAGTATGAATAGAAGGTAAATTGGACTTAATAGTTGATAACAAAATAATATTTACTACACCGTGATAACAGTAATAGAAACTGCTTTGGACTGGCCTGACAGCTGAAGTGCGTCCAGCCTAACCTCCTCATTCGATGCGGCCCATACGACTGCAGCTCGGGTTTCCTCACCCATCGTCGGGCACCATCATTTAATTGTCCTCCTGGACTGGCACTGACCTATGACATCTGGCGAGCGTCTCTCATTCTGCCCGACCTCAAGTCGGCCAAATAACCAGGAACCGACCAGACCGCTGCCTGTAACCTACCTCCTCCTCGGAACCAACGGCTAGTTACGGGCACACCTGCCCGATTTGACTAAGTCCTAATAATTACCTATTTTTGCGAACCCACGTATCTAGACCCAAAAATAGGAACCAATAGCCAAGCGCTAGGGGTACTATATAAACCCTCACATATGTGAGGATCAGGTACCGAATATTCACTATTCACCACTAAAACCCTAATATTTTGCTTGTATCTCTTTGCTCCCACACTTACTTGATCGTCGGAGTGCCTTGCAGGTACAATCGCCTTTTTCCTCCTCGACGTTCCAGCCCGAGAGAAGATCGTCATCCGGCCACCTTGCAGGTTCTGATCAACCGGTAAGATCAATGGCGCCGTCTGTGGGAACCTATCTTCTCCATTTTCTATTCCCCAGAATCTGAAGACCAAAGATCCTCCTCATTCAATAACCATGGTTGACCGTGATGATCACCCATCTAAAAAGGATGCACTTTCCCCAACGCATAAGACCGACAGAAGTCAAGAACATCCTCACCTCTAGGATAACCTCGACTTCCGTGAAGGCCGGACTGCGTCCCCAAATTTAGTCAATGCCCAGTGCAACGACCATCAATTCTCGGACGAGCAGCATCCCAAGAACCCCACTGAGGAACTTCCGGAGATTCAGCAATGATTTCCCATTCCTCACAATGCCGACCCGACCATTGTAGCATTGCTCCCTTCTATCAATCAAACTAACGCCATTATCCTAAAGCAGCACAAAAAGATAGAGGCCTGGGAGAAGAAGCAGTTAAAGTCTCCCCCTAAGAGACACCGACGACAAGATTCCCCCAGTGTATCACCACCTAGACGTGGCCATCCGCCAAGAAGGGAGAAGCGCGACGTTTCTTTCTTCAAGAAGCACAACCGCACACCTCCCAAGAAGGACCAAATCTCTTCGTCCTCCAAAAAGAAGAAAAATGATTGCCAAGTTGACCGCGGCCAATCACCGTTGCCCAAGCCAAGGCAACAACAAAGGAGTCCTTCCCCCGACGAGACAATGATGCCCAACGGGGAAGGAACTATCACTCCTCATCTCCATCCTCCGTGGAAAGTGACGATGACGAGCCCCATGACGCATTATCAAGAGAGATTACAGAGATCCAGCTCCCGATCAGCCTTGAAAAGCCACCCTCGCTGAGAACATATGATGGTACAACCGATCCTGATGAACACATAGAGAATATTGACGCCCCTCCTCGACTACTGAGGGGTTAGGGGCGCCATCAAATGCAGACTGTTCCCGACCACCTTCAGGAAAGAAGTAATGTCTTGGTACAAAAATATCCCAAATGAGTCTATTACCTTCTGGAAACAGCTGGTGAGGATGTTCTCGAGGCACTTCACCGCCTCCTGTCGACATCCTAAATCAGAGGCTTCACTTGAAGCAATCATCCAGGGCATATATAAGTCTCTCTGAGCATACATCGAGCACTTCAACAAGGAAGTAATGCAGGTCTCCACGACCGACACCCGTGAAGAAATATCTTCTTGAACATGGGCTTTGTCCCCGTAGTGACTTTGCAAAGGCAGTGGGCATCAAATCACCAGCCACACTCAACTCCTTCCTCCTCAAGGCTCAAGCATACATCCAATACGAGGAGAAAGAAACCGCCAACAATGCCAGGGAGTCAAGGCACAAATAAAGTGACAAGTCCTCAAGAAGTGATGAACCCTCGACATCCCTTCGAGGAGAAAAGAAGAGGGAAGACAGATCCCGAGACTCCAAAGACTACAAGGATCCTGCTGGTCGGTTTCACGACTACACCCCCTAACTACTTCGAGGGGACATATTCTATTTGAATGCGCCAATTCTAAATTCAAACAGGTTGGGGTGCGCTTTCCCCGACAGACGCCTTCCAAACCCAGAGCCGACAAGAGAAAATACTACAGGTTCCATAAAAGCCACTGGCACAACACTGAGGATTGCATACATCTCAAGGATGAAATTGAGATATTGATCTGAGACGGGCACCTCAAGTAATACAAGAAAAAAGAGGGTGCCTGTGAAGAGGCTCCAGAAACTAAAAGCTTCGAAGAGGGGAAGAAGTCCCCCGACATCAGCACCATACCGGCCGTCATGAGCATCTCACGACCAGAAGATTTATACTTCCAAGACATGGAGAACGTACCATTGTACTTCTCCTCTCACAATCCTTGGGAGTCATTCCACGCTGTTATGGTCATCTCCGGTGGGGGGGTTCAACGGGCATACGGTGGGATCCGTGAAAAGAAGATTCGAGCAACTTATTGAAGCCAACTCTAAAATGGATGCCACGTTGGATAAAATTTGAGGAGGCTCTCATCCTCTCACTTTCTACAGGGAGGAACTACCGGGCGGAGCCCCCAACTCGACCATCCCACTTCTCATAAGGGCTTGCATGGCGAACTTCGATGTTCGACACGTCCTGGTCGATCAAGGAAGCTCGGTGGGCATCATGTACACCCAATTGTTCGCTACCCTATAGCTGAATGAAAGTCACCTGACCCCGTACGTAGGATCAGATCTTCAGGGCTTCAACGGGGCCAATACCAAACCCTGGGGATATGTCAAGCTAATCGTCACCTTCAGAAGAGGAGTGACCTCCAGGACCATCAAGACTCAGTTTCTAGTAGTAGATTTCCCTTCTCTCTACCAATGCATCTTCGGGAGGCCCACTTCCTCTGAACTGATTGCAGTGCCCTCCACCGTGCACCTGAAGATGAAGTACCACACTGTAGAGAGTTTGGTCGCCACCCTCCACAGGGACACCCAGGCGGAAAAAAGATGTTTTAAAGCCTCAGCCATAGGCCTGAGTTCCATCAACATTCAACCATGAACGACCACTAGGGCCGCACTTCCCTCCAGCTCCGAGGAGGCCAAGCCACTACTGAGGGTCGACACCATCGATCTCGACAGCCGCTTCTCCAAAGAAGATTGTGCAGAGCAAAGAAAGAAAGGGAAAAAGCCTATGGTCGAAGGTGAAGGTTCAACCCCATCTGCAAATAGCAAGGAACTCTCAGACCTCACACAACCTATCTCGGACAGAGACTTAGAACTCATCCCCCTCGGGAAAAATCCCACCAGAGGAGTGAAGATCGGAGTTGATCTGCCCGACTTGGCGAAGAGGCAACTTAAAGCTTGCTTAAGGGAGAATGATGATCTGTTCGCCTAGAGCGCAACCGAGATGCCCGGATTGGACCCAGAAATCGTATGCCATCACCTGACCATAGATCATGCCCTCAAGGCGGTCGCCTAACGCAGGAGAAAACAGTCCCCTGAAAAAACGGAGGCTGCAGAACTAGCTGTAAAAGACCTCCTAGAGGTAAATTTTATTTCTGAAGCCCAGTACACAACCTGGATCTCAAATGTATTTCTCATAAAAAAATCTAATGGAAAATGTGCATGTGCATTGATTATGCCGATCTCAATTGGGCTTGCCTGAAAAATGCTTATCCCCTCCTTAATATTGACAAGCTAGTCGAAAATTCGGCCAGTTTTAAATTGTTATCTTTCATGGACGAATATTATGGTTACAACCATATTCCAGTGGCGAAAGCGGGCACAAAATATACCGCTTTCATGACCGAGTCGGGAAACTACTACTAGAATCTAATGTCCTTCGGTCTGAAAAATATGAGCGCTACATATCAGCGCATGATGAACAAAGTCTTCCACAACGAGATAGGTGACATGCTCAAAGTCTACATGGAAGACATGATCGTTAAATTGACGGAAGAGATCGACCATGCCCTCCACTTGAAGAAAGTGTTCGAACAGACCAGAAAGTGCCGAATGCGATTTAAGAAAAATGTACCTTTGGCGTACGCGCGGGAAAATTCCTTGGATTTTACCTAACAGAACGAGGAATTGAGGTGAACCCCGACAAATTCCAAGAATTTTTTGAATTTTCAAAGCCCACTTCAAAAAAGTCCATTCAAATCTTGAACGACATGCTCACTTCTCTCTCTCTCGATTCATGGCAAAATCCGCCCAGCACACACTTCCCCTCTTCAAGCTCCTCCACAAAGAAGCTACCTTTGAGTGGACGATCAAATGCGATCAAGCTCTCACCCACTTGAAGCAAGCGCTATCACAATCGCACGTCCTCTCCCGGCCATAGAAGGATGAAATCCTCTATCTCTATCTGGTTGTCGCCTTCGAGGCAATAAGTGTAGTGTTAATCATAGAAACCCCAGAAGGAATCATCCAATAAAGTAGCTATCCCTTGTTAACACGGTGAGGAGACTCATGCACTATTTCCTGGCGTATACTACAGTCGTTTGAACGAATCAACCAATAAAGTAGCTTCTCAGTAGGACTAACATGGCGAGCATAATGTTGAAATGGTTGTTAGAACTCTCTGAGTTTGATATCTAGTACGAAGGCATGAAATCTCTCAAAGCTCAAGCATTAGTCAACTTTGTATCCTAAATGACCTCACTCGCACCCTTGGACGGGGCGTGCCGATGGACAATTTTCATCGACGGTGTCTCCAGTTTGACGGGAAGCGGTGTAGGCATTATATTATAGAACGAAGAAGGAACTCTAATCGAGGTTTCTCTTTCATTATCCTTCCCGACCTTAAATAACTAGGCCGAGTACGAGGAAATCCTAGCAAGATTATGCCTAGCCGAAGACCTGGGAGCCGAGGAATTGAAAATATTCACCGACTCCCAGCTCGTCGCATCCCAGGTTCTGGAGAATATTAGGTGAAAAACGACTAGCTCGCGGAATATTAGGCCCTGGTCCAAGAAAGAAAAAAGAAATTCAAATTTGTGGACGTGCAACATGTTCCCCGCGAATATAACGCCCGGGCAGACATCTTGTCTAAACTAGTAAGCATAAAGAGGAAAGGTGGGAACAAGTCGGTGATACAGGAAATCCTTCCTCGACCGAGCACCCAGAGACCCCCCTCGACTTTGGGAGTATTTTCCATAGGGGACAATGATTGTTGGATGACCCCCGTGCATGACTACCTAACAAAAGGGAATTTGCCCACTGACTCGAAAGAAGCGGACGTGGTCATACGAAGAGCATGCTCGTACGTCTTGGTCGAAGACAAAATGTACAGGAGAGGGTTTTCCTTTCCCCTCCTCATATGCATTGACCAGAGAAAAGCGAGTCACACCTTGCTCGAAATCCATGAAGGGATAAACAACCAACATCTAAGAGTAGAGTATTACTGGCCCACCATGCAACACAATGCAAAATAGCACGTAAAAAAATGAGACACGTGCCAACGGCACAGGGACATGCACTTAGCTCTCCCAAATGAGCTCAAGTCCCTCTCTTCTCCCTGGCCCTTCGTCTGGTGGGGATTAGACCCCCTCGGTCTGTTTGTGGTAGGGACCAATCAAAGCAAATATTTGATAATATCCGTTGACTACTTCACTAAGTGGATAGATGCCGAAGCATTGGCTAAAATTACCATCCAAAACATCCTTTGCTTCTACAAAAGAAACATACTTGCTTGGTTCGTTATCCCACAAGTAATAGTCACCGACAACGGGACCCAGTTCACAGATTGCACCTTTCAGGAATTCGTCGCTAAATTGGGTACCACTCAGCACTTCGCCTCTGTCGAGCATCCCCAAACGAACGGAAGGCCAAATCTGCAACAAAGTGATACTCAGAGGCCTCAAACGAAGATTATACGAAACCAAGAAAAGATGGGTTGAGGAGCTACACAGCATGCTATGGGGATACCAAACAACAACACACTCGTCGACTGGAGAGACTCCTTTTCGACTAGCTTATGGAACAGAAGCCGTCATTCCCGTAGAGATAGAAAAACCCTCCAGGAGAATCAAAGCTCCCTCAAACGAGGAGATGAATGACGTCGACCTTAGGGAAGAATTATATCTGTTCAAAGAAATCAGAACAGGAGAGGCCTTACGAGAGGCCTCTCTCAAACAAAAAATAGCCATGTGCTACGATGCCAAATTCATACGACGAGAGTTTGAGGTCGGAGGCCTTGTCTTAAATAGAAATCACAAAGAATCTCGAGAAGGCAAGCTTGCAACGAACTGGGAAGCCCCATATCGTGTCTATGCAAAAACGGGGACTGGGCGTACTACCTAGAAAATATACAAGGGGAACAACTTGATCGACCATGGAACACTGAAAAGCTAAAACAATATTACAGTAAAACACTGAGCAGTCGGCGAGTTGCATCAACAAGACAAACTCATCCAGGCCCAACCATGCGTGCATGCCTAGGTACAAGCATAGCACCCAAAATAGTTTGAAGGGCCAAGACTCTGCTCTTTTAACGAGAAAGTCCTCATCCTGACATGAATTACTCAATCGAGATCCATCATCCTCGTACCACGATGGTAGAACACCTGGATCGCGGCGGGAAGTTTATGTTGCCAACTCAGGTCCTCGAAACGAAACCTGAGTTCTGGCCCATGCCCGGTGCTCACCCTGGTCGTTTGTCTGGTTTTCCCATAATGGCAAACATACAAATCAAACGAGCAGGTCCCTACTATAAACCATTAGCAAAACAAAATGTGTCTAAAGCAGACAAGCATAACAATAAACATGCAAACACAAATATTTAAAACAAATGACCATTAAGTCTGCCATTGTACAAATTTAACAAGAAAGAGGCCCCCGACCCCACATCCAACAAAGTAAATTTGTGGTTGCAAGAACCACTATTGTTCGAAAATTACATAAACAGGAAAAAGCCCAGAAATAATATTACAAAATCACGGCACACATGCTAGAGCGTACTAAGAAAACTATCAAAACATCACTCTTATGTTCTTTCCTCGACTACAGGAGATAGCTGAGAATGTCCCCCCACGAGCTGGGTAGCGAACTCTTCGAGGTAGTCTAGGACCAAGATCTTATCGGCAGCCACATAATAATTAACCCCCATCCCAGAGGTATTGAGCTCGACCCCAGGATTCAATACACGAAGATGCTTCACCGCATTCTCGAAGCTCCCCTCAGAGGCAGCCTGTAACACCCTCTAAAACCCCGAATAAAATTTCGCAATTAATTAAAATCATATTTACAGAGTACATGTATTAACGAGGATGTCACAATTCCTTTTTTTTTTTAAAACAAGTTCCTGTCATGCATAACATAGAAGCAACTCATACATGTTTACACAGCGGAATAATTTAATTAACAAAACCAATGTTATAATATTTTTAAAATCATCAGGGATTAACACCTGGAAAATATCAACATCATACTATAACAAACATAAGGAAATAAACGAGTCTGACTAAAACAGCTCGACAAACAAACGTTCCCGGAGTTACAACTACCAGAGCATGACCCGGACAATACTTAAACGGAAATAAACTAGAAACAATAAGCCTTCGCCAAGCACCTGAACGAAGCTCCTCAATCTGAAATATTCAACAGTAAGGGTGAGCATCTCAATTATACATTTGATTATACGCTCATAACAATCAATTCAGAAAACCATAAGCATCACCCCAAACAGTTAGCATGTTTCATAGTTTATAAAAAACCTTTACAATTCATATATTCATAATATATTACTTTTCATATTTGTAATTAACATCAAACATCGTTAACAATTTAGCAACCATACATGCATACAATCAATTAAATACAACATTGGAAAATCACCCATTCATGTTATATTAAATGTAATGCAACACACCCATGCATGTGGTACCACTTTACCGCCCCATTAAATCTCGGGTCACAGATAACTCACTGTTCCATTATATCGCGGACACGGCTACCACCTCAACGTTCCATTAAATCACAGACACGTATATTGGCCACCATGTTAATTCCACACAATGGGAATTAACAAATGCAACATGATATGTAAAGTATGTAACACTCAGCATACTATTAACATCAATCGACATATCATGCAACATCAACAACATCAATCATAACAGGATATGGATAGCATGTAATCACTCAGCATACTATTTAAACATCAATCATATCAAGTTATATCATAATTCATGCTTGATAACATTATCTAAAAGCATGACAATAAAATCCACAATAAAGCACAGAAAACAAAATTCAGAAAATCAACACAGCAGCATTAACACGGGTGCCCGTGTAAATCAACACTGCCCGTGTTGAAATGTGCCCAGAAAACACATTTTTTCTCATTACAGGGGATCAACACGGGTGCCCGTGTGAATCAACACGGCCCGTGTTGAAATGTGTCTGGAAAACACATTTTCTGGCAATACAGTGAATCAACACGGGTGCCCGTGTTAAACAACACGGCCCGTGTTGATGAGCGCGGGTCAGATTTTTCCTGAACCTGCAGCAGCTCAGAACAGCAGCCAAACGCGAAAAACACCAGCCAAAACGCGCATTTCGGTACCTAACGACATCGATTTTGTACAATTCAAAACAACACACCAATTCCATAATTACCAACAATTATTATAGTAACCTTAAAAGTGATTATTCGTCCTCTTGGGAAATCTGATAACATTGAGGTTATCCCTATAACTTCTAAGGTAAACTCACGATCATATAAACATACTCCAAATCCAACATTTGGAACCTAAATTCCTAATCGTTTCATAAAATTGGGAACCTAACCCTTTTCTAACAAGGTTCAATCCTAAGGGTATCGATTCCTAATAACATCTAACAATTGGGGTTTCTCCCTACGATCATCCAAATCAACCGTACCTAAACCCATAAGCAAAAGTAAATCGAGTAGTAGCCCCCCTTACCTTATCAATTTGTAGCTTGAGTTCTTTGAGCGATGTTCTTCGTTCTTCGTACCTTCAGAGCTCAGCTTCCCAAATATCCCAAATTCTGTGTTATCGTGAATAATGAGAAAAATAACTTGAGTTCCAAAACATATCCTTATTCCTTTTGCACCCCCACTCTTTACTAACAACATCCAAGCCCAATAACTTAAAAAACCCAATATTCCTTATTTTTTTTTATTTTCTTCAAATATTCCAAAATAAATAATTTCTTTTTATTTTATTAATTCTAATAAAATAATTTCCCAATTAAATAAATCAAATAATTGAAACTGGGGTGTCACAACTCTCCCCCACTAAAAGAGTTTTCGTCCTCGAAAACATACCTTAGACGAACAGTTCCGGATAAGCCTCTTTCATCTGGCTCTCCAGTTCCCAAGTGATATTTCCATCTGCTGGACCTCCCCAAGCAACCTTCACTAATGCTATCTCTTTACCCCTTAACTGTTTCACTTCCCGATCTTCTATCCTCATAGGCAATGCTTCTACTGTCAGGTTATCTCTCACATGTACATCATCTATTTGGATTACATGAGATGGGTCTGGAATGTATCTCCTCAACTGAGAAACATGAAAAACATCGTGCAAATTTGCAAGTCTCGGAGGTAAAGCAATACGATAAGCAACTTCTCCAACTCTTTCCGTAATCTGAAACGGACCAATAAAACGCGGAGCCAACTTCTTAGATTTCAACGCTCGACCAATACCCGCCATCGGAGTAACTCTCATAAACACATGATCTCCAGCACTGAATTCTAAATTCTTCCTCCTCTTATCATGATAACTTTTCTGACGACTCTGAGAAGCTCTCATCTTCTCTTGAATCAATTTGATCTTTTCAGTAGTCTGCTGAACAATCTCTGGCCCAATTACTGAACTCTCTCCAGATTCATACCAACACAAAGGCGTTCTACACCGTCTACCATACAATGCCTCAAACGGAGCCATACCAGTACTCGAATGGTAACTATTGTTATAAGTAAATTCAATCAATGGCAAATAGCTATCCCAAGCTCCACCCTTCTCTAAAACACAAGCACGCAATAAATCTTCTAACGATTGAATCGTCCTCTCCGTCTGTCCATCAGTCTGAGGATGATAAGCTGAACTCAACCTCAATTTAGTACCCAAAGCCTTCTGCAATCCTTCCCAAAATTTCGAAGTGAACCTCGGATCTCTATCTGACACAATAATAGAAGGAACTCCATGCAAACTCACTATTTTCTCAATATATAACTGTGCCAATCTCTCCATTGAGTAATCCATTCGCACCGGTATAAAATGGGCAGACTTAGTCAATCTATCCACCACAACCCATATCGCTTCATAATTCTTAGAAGTCCTTAGCAACCCGGATACGAAATCCATAGAAATACTATCCCACTTCCATTCTGGAATAAACATCGGTTGCATAAATCCAGACGGCTTCTGATGCTCGATCTTTGATTTCTGACAGATTAAACATGCGTACACAAATTCAGCTATTTCCTTTTTCATTCCCGGCCACCAAAACAATTTCTTCAAATCATGATACATTTTCGTGGCACCCGGATGAATACTCATCCCACTGCGATGTCCTTCCTCTAATATACTCTTCTTGATTTCTGCGACATCAGGAACACAAACTCTATCGCCAAATCTCATAACATCATTCTCATCAATTCTAAACTCACCACCTTGATCTTGGTTGATCAATGTCAATTTATCAACTAAATTAACATCGGATTTCTGCCCGATCCTGATCTCTTCTAGAATACCACTAGTAAGTTTCAACATACCCAGACGAACACACTTCGGAGTACTTTCACAATTTAAACTCAAATCTCGGAATTGTTCAATTAAATCCAATTCACGAACCATCATCATAGACATGTGCAAGGATTTCCTGCTCAAAGCATCTGCAACCACATTTGCCTTACCAGGATGGTAATTCAAACCAAAATCATAATCTTTGAGAAATTCCAACCACCTTCTTTGCCTCATATTGAGCTCTTTCTGATCGAAAAGATACTTCAAACTCTTATGATCACTATACACTTCAAATCTCGAACCGTACAGATAATGTCTCCACAATTTCAAGACAAACACAACTGCTGCCAACTCTAAGTCATGAGTAAGATAGTTCCTTTCATGAACCTTCAACTGTCTCGAAGCATACGCAACCACCTGTTGATTCTGCATTAGAACGCCACCTAATCCCATCAGAGATGCATCACAATAAACCACAAAAGATTCCACCGGATTCGGTAAAATCAGAATAGGAGCACTAGTCAATCTCCGCTTCAATTCTTGGAAACCTTTCTCACAATCAGAATCCCAAATAAACGCTTGTCCTTTACGAGTCAACTTCGTCAACGGCAATGCTAACTTTGAGAATCCTTCGATAAACTTTCTGTAATAACCTGCAAGACCAAGAAAACTTCTAATTTCAGAAACAGTCTTCGGCGCTTCCCACTGAGATACGCTTCTACTTTTGTAGGATCCACTGCAGTACCATTCTTAGAAATCACATGTCCAAGAAAACTAACTTCATTCAGCCAGAACTCACATTTGGACAACTTTGCATACAACTTCTTATCTTTCAACAACTCTAACACAATTCGGAGATGTTCCGCATGCTCTTCGTCATTCTTGTAATAAATCAGAATGTCATCAATAAAAACCACAACAAACTTATCCAGATACGGATGAAAAATCCTATTCATATATTCCATGAAAACACCAGGTGCATTAGTAACTCCGAACGGCATAACAGAATATTCATAATGCCCATACCTCGTTCGAAAAGCAGTCTTTTGAATATCTTCCGCTTTCACACGAATCTGATGATATCCAGATCTCAAGTCAATCTTACTGAATACACTGGCTCCAATTAGCTGATCCATTAAATCATCAATCCTCGGTAATGGATACCGGTTCTTAATGGTTACCTTGTTCAATTGCCTGTAATCAACACACAGTCTCATAGAACCTTCTTTCTTCTTAACCAACAATACCGGAGCACCCCAAGGCGAGACACTTGGACGAATAAACTTCTTCTCCAGTAAATCTTCCAACTGACTCTTCAATTCAGCCAACTCAGACGCAGACATACGATATGGCGCCATCGACACCGGTCTCGTACCAGGAATCAAATCTATAGAGAATTCCACTTCTCTCTCAGGAGGTAACTCACCAACATCATCAGGAAAGACTTCTGGAAAATCACACACCACTGGCAATTCGCCACTCCTGACCTTTCCTGTTGCATCTAACGAAGCAAGTAACATAAACACCTTAGCACCGTCTTCCATTGCTTCTTGTACCTGCCTAGCAGTCATAGTCAAATTCTCGATGCCAACTGCCTCTGGGAAAATCACCGTCTTAGTAAAACAGTTCAGATGAACCCGGTTGACTTCCAACCAGTTCATCCCAAGGATAATATCAATTTGTTCAAGCGGTAGGCACACTAAATCCATACCGAAACCTCTACCAAAAATCTCAATAGGACAATTCCTACATACAAGTGAAGTTGTCACTGAACCCGATGTAGGAGTATCAACAACCATGCTACCTCGCATACCAGATATGTCCAGTTTCAACCTCTCAGCACAATCCAAAGAAATGAAAGAATGAGTTGCACCAGTATCAATAATTGCAACTAAAGGTGTGCCATGAATAAAACACGTACCTTTAATCAATCGATCCTCTGGAGTAGTCTCAGATCCAGACAAAGCGAACACTTTTCCACCTGACTGATCCTTCTTAGGCTTAGGACACTGCGGACGAATGTGACCTTCTTCGCCACAATTGTAACAAGTAACAGACTTCCCTTTGCAATCAATAGACAAATGACCAGCCTTTCCACATTTATAGCACTTCTTCTCATCGCTCTTGCAATCTCGAATATGATGACCCAACTCACCACACCTGTAGCATCTGATAGGAGCCTTAGAATCTCCCCCACTAGGCCTTTTCCAACCACCTGATTTCTGGTTATCTCTACCATATGGCTTGCCACGGTCCATATGTTGCTTTCCTCTTTTATCAACAGCCCCACGAGAGTGAGACGACCTATTCTTGGTAATATCTTCTTCCAAGATTCGGCTACAATCCACCAGATCAGAAAATCTACGAATACGCTGGTACCTGATTCCCTGCTTAATCTCATCTCGGAGACCATTCTCAAATTTGATACACTTAGAGAATTCTCCAGCCTCATCATTGTTGTAGTGTGCATAATACTTTGCCAGCTCAGTGAACTTAGTAGCATACTCACTAACAGTCAGATTGCCCTGCTTAAGTTCCAAAAACTCAATTTCCTTTCTTCCCCGAACATCTTCAGGAAAGTACCTCCTCAGAAAAGCCCTTTTGAAGTTAGCCCAAGTCAGGACCTCTCCATCCTGAACCATTTTAGTCCTTGTTGCAACCCACCAGTCGTCGGCCTCTTCTGCCAACATATGCGTACCATATCTGACTTTCAGATCTTCAGCACAATCAATCACACGGAAAATCCTTTCGATTTCTTTCAGCCACTTCTGAGCACCTTCAGGGTCATGTGTACCTTTGAACAACGGAGGATTGTTCCTTTGGAAGTTCCCCAATTGCCTATCAGCACCAATCACGCCTCCATTTGGGTTTCCAGCAAGTACACCAGCTAACATCCCCAAAGCCTCAGCTAGTGCAGCATCATTTCGTCCGTTACCTCTTCCAGCCATATTCCTGAGAATTAAAACATACTCTTCATCAGAATACAGTATCGACAGTGTTACCTTGCACTAGTCGCATACAAAAGGAATGACTGACTCAAGACTCTGGTCGCAACGACCGACTATGCTCTGATACCACTATTGTAACACCCTCTAAAACCCCGAATAAAATTTCGCAATTAATTAAAATCATATTTACAGAGTACATGTATTAACGAGGATGTCACAATTCCTTTTTTTTTAAAACAAGTTCCTGTCATGCATAACATAGAAGCAACTCATACATGTTTACACAGCGGAATAATTTAATTAACAAAACCAATGTTATAATATTTTTAAAATCATCAGGGATTAACACCTGGAAAATATCAACATCATACTATAACAAACATAAGGAAATAAACGAGTCTGACTAAAACAGCTCGACAAACAAACGTTCCCGGAGTTACAACTACCAGAGCATGACCCGGACAATACTTAAACGGAAATAAACTAGAAACAACAAGCCTTCGCCAAGCACCTGAACGAAGCTCCTCAATCTGAAATATTCAACAGTAAGGGTGAGCATCTCAATTATACATTTGATTATACGTTCATAACAATCAATTCAGAAAACCATAAGCATCACCCCAAACAGTTAGCATGTTTCATAGTTTATAAAAAACCTTTACAATTCATATATTCATAATATATTACTTTTCATATTTGTAATTAACATCAAACATCGTTAACAATTTAGCAACCATACATGCATACAATCAATTAAATACAACATTGGAAAATCATCCATTCATGTTATATTCAATGTAATGCAACACACCCATGCATGTGGTACCACTTTACCGCCCCATTAAATCTCGGGTCACGGATAACTCACCGTTCCATTATATCGCGGACACGGCTACCACCTCAACATTCCATTAAATCGCGGACACGTATATTGGCCACCATGTTAATTCCACACAATGGGAATTAACAAATGCAACATGATATGTAAAGTATGTAACACTCAGCATACTATTAACATCAATCGACATATCATGCAACATCAACAACATCAATCATAACAGGATATGGATAGCATGTAATCACTCAGCATACTATTTAAACATCAATCATATCAAGTTATATCATAATTCATGCTTGATAACATTATCTAAAAGCATGACAATAAAATCCACAATAAAGCACAGAAAACAAAATTCAGAAAATCAACACAGCAACATCAACACGGGTGCCCGTGTAAATCAACACTGCCCGTGTTGAAATGTGCCCAGAAAACACATTTTTTCTCATTACAGGGGATCAACACGGGTGCCCGTGTGAATCAACACGGCCCGTGTTGAAATGTGTCTGGAAAACACATTTTCTGGCAATACAGTGAATCAACACGGGTGCCCGTGTTAAACAACACGGCCCGTGTTGATGAGCGCGGGTCAGATTTTTCCTGAACCTGCAGCAGCTCAGAACAGCAGCCAAACGCGAAAAACACCAGCCAAAACGCGCATTTCGGTACCTAACGACATCGATTTTATACAATTCAAAACAACACACCAATTCCATAATTACCAACAATTATTATAGTAACCTTAAAAGTGATTATTCGTCCTCTTGGGAAATCTGATAACATTGAGGTTATCCCTATAACTTCTAAGGTAAACTCACGATCATATAAACATACTCCAAATCCAACATTTGGAACCTAAATTCCTAATCGTTTCATAAAATTGGGAACCTAACCCTTTTCTAACAAGGTTCAATCCTAAGGGTATCGATTCCTAATAACATCTAACAATTGGGGTTTCTCCCTACGATCATCCAAATCAACCATACCTAAACCCATAAGCAAAAGTAAATCGAGTAGTAGCCCCCCTTACCTTATCAATTTGCAGCTTGAGTTCTTTGAGCGATGTTCTTCGTTCTTCGTACCTTCAGAGCTCAGCTTCCCAAATATCCCAAATTCTGTGTTATCGTGAATAATGAGAAAAATAACTTGAGTTCCAAAACATATCCTTATTCCTTTTGCACCCCCACTCTTTACTAACAACATCCAAGCCCAATAACTTAAAAAACCCAATATTCCTTATTTCTTTTATTTTCTTCAAATATTCCAAAATAAATAATTTCTTTTTATTTTATTAATTCTAATAAAATAATTTCCCAATTAAATAAATCAAATAATTGAAACTGGGGTGTCACACAGCCTGGGCATCATCCATTGACAATTGGAAACGAGCGACCAACTCGGCCCGGGTCTTCTATTTGTAGTATTTTTAACAAAAGTATTATATTATCATTTTCCTCAGGGATTGGTGTGATATTAATTCTGTTCTATAGTTTGAGTGTCTATAAGTTTTTGAATCAATAATAAAGTTTTAATGCTTTCTTTTAGTAACCAAATATCAAGTTTCATGCACTAGAGACTTCTTTGGATAATAGAGAGGTTGTTGTTTGAAATTGTTTGTTTTGACAAAAAAAGAGTGTCAAGATTAGATTTCATCAACCTATTCCATAGTTATTCGATTATCCTTGCATATGAACTAATCAATGATCAATACATTCACGTATCCTATCAATATTTCTCATGTCTAAGCAATATTGTGAGTGTTATCATGTTAATCTTTAAATGATATCTCAACCTAACTATTAAGATGATAATCTTTAATGCTTGATACAAGTGAATACTAGCTCACAAATCTATGTCTAGAGTTTGTTCATTAGTAGATGAATATCTTATGTCAAGCATGGAACTTAGTTCTCAATAATGGACCAAACCTTTAAAAATAACAATGATACAAAGATATTTAACATGTATTAATCTTCAACCAAGTTCATATACAAAATGATTAAAAGAAATACATTAAGTCTAGGTTGACTACTTTTAAACTTGACACAAAAAGTGTTTAGCTACTCATTGTCACGATACCTTGCTCAATGAGTAGACAAAGGATGATGATGAACACAAATCTTCAAGTCTCCTTGAAGAACAATGCAAAAGTTCTTGTTTCTCCTCTTCCTCTTGAGATAAGAAAAAAAAATATACTTTCTATGTTGTAATGTTATGATCCATAGAACAAAAGGCTTCTCTATCTAAAAATCAGATTTCTTTCCCTCTCCCTAGCAAAAGTTTATGGAAAGTTTCCAAAAAAGGTGGCGAAAAGTAGCCAAAAGTATGGTCTATCCACGCTCAATCGTCGGGCGACCATAAAGTTTCTCCAGGAGATTTTGGCTAGATGCCACACGTGACCAGCTGGGCATGTTAAAACCCTAAAAGAGCATCTTTAATCGCCCGGAGACAAGAATTCTTCGTCGGGTGATTCTCCTTTCGCCAGGCGCCCTAGAAGCGAAACAATACAGAAACTCAACTTCTTTTTCTTCATCATTTTCGCCGGGCGATGCCTACTTTTGCCGGGAGATTCTTTGCAACAGCTCACTCTTCTTTCTTAAGCTTGGTTAGCCTAAAATCTCCATTTTTTTTGCATCTTTCCTGCACAAGTTTAGCTGAAACACTAATAAACACATTAAACCTACAAAACTCTCTAGATATTACGCAAAATGACTAAACTAACTATTTGACCTAATCAAAAGTAAAATAAAAGATCTCAAAGTGTCAATAATTGATATGTATTTTATGCATAAATTGACACTTAACATCTTCAAATCCTTTGTGTCCTCTGACTAGTCTTCAGCAGGCGTAGCCTCGGCAGTCAGGATCGCCACCCTTTCCTCCAAAGCTTTCTTTTCAAGCAACTAGACTCTGTGCTCCTCGGGTAACTACCCCAAGTCCTCCTCGGCCAATCTCTGAGCCTTCTTCCCACTGCTCTGCCTATTCTCGACCACGGCCAGCTTGGCTCGTAGCTTCTTCAGCTCAACCTCTTGAGAAGAGCTCCCCTCGGTATAAGCGACTGCCATCTCCAATATCCTCATTAGGCCGCTAGCATCCTGCGCCAACACTACCCTTTTTTCCAGGCGATTTAAACCCTCGAGGTGAACAGACTCGACCTAGGGGAGTTGAAGAGAAGCACCCTCGAAGAAATCCTTTTCCAGCCAACAGGGGGCAGGTTGTAATTCCCTTTCCCTTTTTCCCCGGTCAGATCAACACTTCCCTCGACACACGGCCTCTTATCCTTAGAAGAGAGCAGGAGAGAGGTCGACATCAGCTTGACCCAAGGACGAATTCCCGATCCTGATGTAGGAGCAGTCCCCGAAGCGGTTTGAGCGTCCTTTAAAGCTTTCTTCGCTTTAGCGGAAAAATTCCTATCTATGCGCTCCTGAGCGGGATTCATGCTATCTGCAAAAAAAAACAAAAAGTCAGAGTTAGCGAATGATGACTCAAAGATATCAACCATGTACAATTATTCAAAGCATAAAACTAAATATCCAAGTATTTGACAAGATCCTCGCTCTCAAGAAGCTCCTTAACGACTATCAGACCGGGATCGTACACGATCTCCCTGTTCTTGTCCATTACCGGGTTTTCTCCCCGGCCCACATGCTAAACGCGAGGGATCCATGCAATGAAAGTGGTCAAGAGGGCGATGCTCGTTTGGTCCTTGACACCAAGCTCCCCCTCCTTCTAGATGTAGGAACCTAATTTATTGTCGAAATGCTTCCTTGTTCACTGGAAAGGGAACTTGTAGACCAACTTGTTCACGTGCTCTCCTAACTCGTTCAAAATGGGGGGCTTATTCTCATCATGTACTGGAGTAGTCCAGAAAACATTCAGTATCTCCCTGATCGAAAGAGGCGGCATAAGAATGTACTTGTGTTTGAAGTGCCGAACAGACTCCAGGTAAGCTTTAAACAGCTTCCCGTTGCCCTGTGTCAAGGTGACCCATCCCCACATGCCATAAATCTTACTCCTCTGAAGATGGAAACAGTAGAAGAACAAAGGAATGGTGGCCCTAATTTTCAAATAATCTCAAACAATCTCAAACGCTCGTAAGAAAGCGACCCCGTTTGGATGCAACGGGAAGGAGCCAGTCGAAGATGACAAAAAAATGCCACTTGGAAATCTGAGAAGGGGAGTCGAAGGCCCATCTCCCAGAACACGATGTCGTACATAGGGATCTGCCACTTATCATACTTAGAGCAGATCCTACTATCTTTCCCTGGGATCCAAAGCGACCACTCCCTCGACCTCCATCATCGTACGCGTTCACTTTAGTAAAAACCTCATCGCGGTGCTCAAAGAAATAAGAAACCCAATCCCAAGGGTTTTACGTGACCTAGGTCTGCGGGTCTTTGTCGTCATCGGGCGGAAATAGGCCACCTTGATCAACGGGCGCCATCTCTATGTCCTCTACCCCGATGTGTTGATCAGACATGTTTGGCTTATCTCTAGATACCTCCAAGATGCTCGACATACTGCAAGTATCGTCCGTAGAGCTCTCGAAGGATCCAGTCTATCCATCTGAAAAATCATCTCCAGCATTGTCGGCCATAATACCTGAAAATCAGAGGATAGAGGTGAACTCGACATCAATGCCAAAACCACCCTTCCACCACTAATCAAGTTAAAGGGCACTGATAAACGAGAACCATGTCCTCGACCAGAACCCTCACGAAGGCATCTGAACGAACAGGCGCTTTTTTCAACAAAGCAAGCTCCAGTCAGCAAAAACAAACTAAGTCCTCAAGGATTACCTATGGCGCATCGCAGAAATCAAGAGAAAATCCACGGTGGCTCCGGCGTTTCTAAAACTACAGAACCACCATCTCCTACCAACACTCCTCTAAAAACGTCCCAATAGACAAGATTCTAACCCTGACCGCATGCATTTATAAGGCAAAAATCATGAAAATCTAAACTACAAAAGCCAAATGACAACGAAAAAATGAAATCTTACCAATTAAAGAAGAAAGAAGGTTGAAAAGAGTGGCGAAAAACACTAAATCTTCAAGAATCAGTGGCGGTCGATTGGCGAGCAGTAACGAACAATGTGAGTAAAGAACGAAAAGTATAGAATGTCTTACTCCTCTCGTATTTATATCTGAAATCACCCGCATGTGAGAGACACACGCCTAGGGGACCGTAGGATCGTCATCATTGCTCCCTAGACCATCATTGTGTCGCTTCGTTAACACACTACCAAAAATGCACCACCTCTTCAATTTTTGAAGCTCAAAACAACCAACTCATCATCTCCCCGCGAGAAAGGTGCGACGGATGACGCTCATTCTCCCCGTAGGAAGCGCCTCATCCCACAAGCAGGTATTAAAGTTATCACTCTTATGCCTAGAAGGGACAACTTGAGGGGATACTGTTCTAGACTGGTCCGACAGCTAAAACGAGCCCAACTTAACCTCCTTCTTCGATGTGGCCCGTACGACCGTGGACCGGGTTTCCCCGCCCATCATCGGGCACCATCATTCGTTTGTCCTCCTGAACCAAACTGAACTACGACATCTGACGAATGTCTCTCAGTCTGACCGACCTCAAGTCAGCCAGATAACCAGGAACCAACCAGACCACTACTTGTAACCTGCCTCCTCCTTGGAACCAACGACTAGTTACAGACACACCTGCCTGATTTGACCAAGTCCTGATAGTTACATATTTTTGTGGACCCGCATATCTAGACCCAAAAATAGTAACCAATGGCCAAGCGTCAGGGGCACTATATAAACCCTTACACATGTGAGCGCCAAGTATCAAATATTCACTATTCACCACTAAAACCATAATACTTTGCTTGTATCTCTTTGCTCTCATACTTACTTAATCGTCAGAGTGTCTTGCTGGTACAACCCTTTTTTTCCCCCTCAATGTTCCAGCTCAACAAAAGATCGTTATCCGGTTACCTTACAGGTTCTGATCAACCAGTAAGATCATAAATAATAAAAAATCGTAAACTTACTATAAAAAAATTGAACGTACCATGACATAGTCAAACAAAACAGAGACCGAGTCAGCTAAAAAACTCTTATATCCTCTCACCTCACTCAAACATTAAAAAACTCAGATACTCTCTCACCTCAAACAGACTAAAAAGTTATGATATTTTTGTTATTATTTTTCCACACCTTAAAATTACCTCACCTCAAAATTTGATTTTCCCTTTCGTCGCCGTGATTTTAGAGTTAACACCGCTGTGAACTCAAACATCTCGCCACCGTGAATCAAATTTCTCAGATCTCTCACCACCGTGAACTTAGATCTTTCGCCGCTGTGAACTCAACCATCTCGCCGCTGTGTTTTACAGTTTCCCTCTTGTTGTCCTTGTAATAGAGTTGGTCTTCTTAAACTCAGTATAAAATAATGCCTAGAAAAATTGAAACAGTTATACAAAACAAAAGATGGATTTCATAAAATTCTTGACTTCTTGAATTTAAGATAAATAGTTCTACAAAATTTGAAACTTGTTGAATATAACATGTTTTTTAACACAAATTTAGAGTGAGATTGCAAATCCTACTGTGTTGCGGTATCTAGAAAAATGAAAATGTCTATAATTTTAAGTTAAAAATATTAGTAAAATAATTTCAATAAACCACATGGTTTTGCAAAAAATTGTCTATTGGTAAATTAAATTGAGTATGTCATGACGGAAGCTTACGGCGGTGCGGTGGACAGTCCTAGAGCGGAGCAGTGAGTAACACAATAGAGATGAAACGAAAATTTAAAAAGAAGAGGGATTAGATTCTTTGAATTTTGCAGAAGGTAAAAGATAAAAGAAAAAAGGTTTTGCAAGAGAGAGCGAAAATTAGCGAGAGAGAAGATGAATAGTAAAAGAGAAGATGAATAATATAGTTGAAAGTTGAAAGATCTATAAAATACGTGCTCTCCATAATTTACTCCATGAGAAACCTTGAAAAATCCAACAACAATATCAATTTTATAAATCTTAATTCAAGTAAACCAAAACCCCTTCCACTGAGAAAATCAAACCCTAACATAACAACAACACAATGAATTACCTAACCCTATCAAAATGAGCAATAAATCACAAAATCCATTGTATCCATCTCCACATACAATGAAACAGAGAAGAAAATCAACAACACTTAACCTTCCACCTTTTTCGATAAAAACTTGAAATTTAGAGGAAGAAGATTTTTGTGGATTTGAAATAAGGAGACATTGTCCTCTTATGTATATAGAGCACTTCGAAAAATGAAAGATATCAAAGAGTTTATGGAAAATTGTGTTTGTGTTTGCATGAGTAGTGTCTATTCATGTTCTAGACATTATACATGAACGTGCAATAAGATGGCGTAGATTAGGTTTGGCTGTTCAAATTCACAATTAATTAGTGAAATATAATAATAGTGTGATAAATATAACAGATTAAAATAAATAAAAAATATTTAGAATAAATTATGAGATAACACCTCAGTAGCATTAATAGTCAAAAGTATTTAATGAAAGTAGTGTTAAAAAAAACTAATTTGCCCTTGAAATTAGATTAGATGTTAATTATAATTAGAGGATAATTAATACATTTCTAAATACTTTCACTTTTATAAATTTATAATAGATTCAAAATTTAACTCACTTATTTTACAAGGTAATTAATTGAATTTAAATTTAATTTGTTTAGTTAAAAAGTAATAAGGACAATTTGATAGAACTTTAGTTTATTTAGCATAATTTTAAATATAAATATCATAAATAATTAGTTTGATTTTTTTAATGATTTTAATATCATAATTTTATCATTTAAAGATAAATAAACGAGATGTTACGTATTCTAACGTGCGTTATTGTAATCAAATGTATTTAGAGTTAACAATTGAGTTAGATTAATGAAACTCTTATTTTTTAATTGCATATATCTAAATTTAAAGAAATACTTATTGATGTATGAATTGAAATACCAAAAAAAATGTTTAAAATTTGAGCTAATATTAATGGGAGACTATTATAGGGGTTTGTGAGATTAAACTGAAAAAATTATACCAATTCTAATCGTTGCAGATATGATGTATAAATGTATGCAATCACACACAATTTTAAGATATATTCATCATAAGGTTTCTATTGAAACTCCACAGTAAAAGGAAACAAAAACAAAATCTACGGTGTGAATTTTGAAAGACAATTTGTCAGAACTTGATCAAAGGAAAATTAGTTCTTTCCTTAGATCTCAACATTCTAAAATTACCATAAATTATTTAATTTAATTTCATATTATTGGAACATAACACAAATAGTATATCCTATATAAACAAGACAAGTTGTTTATTGTTAAACGAATAATATAGTTGGACCTTCTTATTTATAGATATTGGTCCAACGGGTAGTGAGACAACAGATGTAGGAAAATTTTACTATGTATCCATGCAGTTATTTATCTACTCTTACAAATAAATTTTTTGGACGAAAATATTTTTGTAAAAATAATTACATATTTAAAAATTTTCATTTTTTTTTCTTATTTCGCTCTAAAATATCAAGAGAGAAATAGTCGGAATTCTCTAAAAATATAAATCAGAGAATGTGAGTCTCTTAAATCCGGTTTATATCACAATACTCCGAATAATCTGTTAGTAAGTATTCTGATTTACGTGAAAACTAAAACAATCCGGACAATCCGGATAAGTCTAACCTTGTTATCTAGTTCTTGTTTCCTTATTTCAAATACCACGTTGATGCATTATTCAGTTCTATTTTTTTAATTAAATTTTTTTTTTGTTTATTTTCATTGGTTAGCAGAGGAGGTTCGAGCGACAGCAGTATGCGACGAAGGGTTGAAGAACGACAACGTCGACGGGCGGTGGACGATGGAGAGGGACATCAACAGCCTGAGGCGGATCCACTGCAGCTAGCATTCCCTGGCGAACCAACTGATATGTCTCTTCTGGTGAGATATGAGGGTCACTTTGCTCGTCATTTATGGTTCGGTGAGGTAATTTAATCTCTATTATGTTATCTTGAATATTTTTTTATTTGTAAGTACTTATATATATATATATATATATATATATATATATATATATATATAACATATATACTATAAACTATTTTTCAGGAGAAACAACTGAAGAAAGAGTTAAAGGTTGCTGAACATGGCAGCAAATTGATAGGATGGATTCCGCACATGCTCCCACCAGTGATACAGACTTAGTTGACTGACTCTGGTCTATCCTCTCTCCAGAGAACCATTTTGTCGAGGATAGACCAAAATATGGTATCAACCTTCGTAGGGAGGTGGCATTCGAAAACATCGTCATTTCATATGCTATTTGGTGAGATGACCATTAATTTGGACGATGTTTCATGTCTTCTTCACATACCGATTAGGGGTGAGTTGGTTGATGTGAGTGCAACTTGCCTCTAGATGTGTTTTGCATGATGTCAAAACTATAAGAATATAGCATTTATGTATATTGGACGATATCTCTGAGTTTGTGTGACACACTATGCATTTAGAGGTCTTAGGAATCATTTGAAATATAGTCGAAACTATCACAATCATCAAAAAATCATTTTCTGCACTACATATGCCTATACAGGTCAGCTCATAGAGCTTTTCAAGTCGACTCATGTAATATCCTAAATAAGTAGTTTTCCTCTATCTTGGTCAGGTCGGCTCATACAGCCTTTCAGACTAGCTCATGTGTTATCCTAAATAAGCAGTTTCCTTTATCTTGGTCAGGTCGGCTCATAAATCATTTCAGGTCGGCACATGTTGTTAAAATTAACACTATGTGCCGGCACATGCAAGTTACAGGCCGTCTCATACTGTTTCATGGGTCAAAATTTCTATTTCCTTTTAATTGAATTTCCCTCTTTTGCCATAAAACTTCCATAACTATAAATACATCTGTCATGCATCATTCCAACTTAATGATACCATAAAAATTTCATGCAATTGCTCTTCCCCTTCAACCTCCAACCTATGCATACACACTAACAAATCACACATAATAATCTATTGTGGGGTGTCATCTAGGCGAGGTTCGACAACGTCCAATTAGGTTCTTGTGTAGCCGAGAATATTGGGTTGAGATTTGCATGGGTATTCATCCAGAAAAACGGTGGGTTTGTCCTTCAAGATCATTCGTTGATTTGGGGTTTTTCATGCAAGATGATCAAGAGAGGATTGCGGCCTAGTGAAAGCCTTTGGATATAAAGAACGCAAGGGACCCTTTGAGGATAAAGAACGCAAAGGAAGTAGCGCGAGAATGACAAATCGAATTGAAGTCTTGGGTTAAAATAGGTGCAATTGTTGGTGCGCAAAAGCTTTGGAAATAAAGAACACAAAGGAGTAGCAAGATCCAGGTAATCAATTAGCAATCTATTGTGTGCTTGATCATGTTGAAGATTAAAAGAAGATAAGGGGTTGAATCAACAACAAACGGCTAGGGTTTGTAGGATTGCTCTTGGAACACTTCTCTTGTAGTTACTTTTTGCAAAGTAAGAAAGAATTTCTTAATTTAATTTAAAATTAGGGGGAGACGTACCCACACACGAGGACAAAAATGGGGAACTTCCTTAACAATTCCTTGTGTCGCTCTTTATTATCTCTTTACTCGATTTTGCTTTCATTACGCATTTTGTTGAGTAGCATTGTTTGATTGATCGACTCATAAGATTTTTTTTGCAATTGTTTAGTTTAAAATGGTGTGTTGATTAGCTTATAATCACTTTGATTATAAGTGGCTTTCATATCAACACAACTCAAAGGAAAAATTCTGAAAATTCAAACGTGTACCAAGTGTTTGACAAAATGCTAGTTTTTGTTTTTATCATTGTATTAATTCTATATATCTTGTGCATATCTGAGTTCCAATAACTAGGTTCGTTTAGACTACTATTTTGATCTAGGCCAAAAACCTTCTACTCAATTTGCTTTTCAAATAAACTTTAATTGCTTAATTTCTTAAAGAAGCAATTATGGCTTGGGTATCTATTCACCCCCCGTCTAGATAAGGCGTTACAGTTTAACAAGTGGTATCAAAGCTCTGGTTTATTCCATACTTCAAAAATATTATTAGAAAATGGCGAACAAACCTAAATTGGCGTACTATAGAATGCCAATCTTTATGGGAGAAAACTATAGTTATTGGAAAGTTTGTATGCACATTCATGTCAAATCATATGATAAAGGTGTGGGGGTGCTATTTTAAATGGTCCAACCCCACTAACACATGTTGTTGATGATGGTGTCACATCTAAGCTGGAAGCACTATAAAGTGGTGATGATAATAAAAATACATCAAATCACATTAATCATTTGAATGCACTTGGTAATTCTATTTCTAATGCGATTGCTACTAACAAATTTTTGAGATGTCTTACTAGGAATTGGCAACCGAAGGTCACCGAGATCAAAGAATCTAATGATCTTACAACACTTGATCTCCCTACATTGTTTGGTAAGTTTGAAGAACATGAGAAAAAACTTACTTTCTTAGACAAGCATGAGAAAAAATCTTGAGAAGAATAAAAAGGAGAAAGTCACGAACAAGGAGGAAGAAACAAAGTCTCATGCTCTTAGGACTCTTGATTAAGGTTCTCAAAAGGTGAGCATATTGATAGTGATTTTAGTGATGATGAAGATTTAAATTGTCAGTATGGTTGTAAGAAGGCCACACTATTGAAAAATTCAAATTTAGGAATGTTTTGGTTCCTAAAGGTGTTTTTCAATGGTTACCCAAATGCAACCAATTTTTCACTAACCCCCAAGGAATCAATGAAGATTGGTTACCTAGTTTGTCTTATTGATTTTGCAGAAACATGTCTTGTCTCTATGAAAAGAATATGGGTTCTCTTTTATGGTGGTTCAAGGCATATGATGGGTAACATATTATAATCATATTGTATATGTAGTAAGAAGATGGATTATCTGATCTAGAAAGCAACAACAATTTTTTCATTAATTGGTAAAATATGCATAAATTACTTGTGATGTTTGTATTCGAGAATTCTCAGAAAAATTATTTCATTTTATGATGTAGGTGTATCTTCAAAAAACATACTCAATGAACACCAAATAAGTGATTAATCAACCTAAGGAGGTGAAACTTAAGGAGGTGCAAGATAATGATTATGAAAAGAAACAAGATGAAAATCCAAAATAAATTAGATGATCGTTAAGCCAAAAACTTTCTTGGATACACTACAAACCAAAGTATCAGGCTCGTTGACAAAAGAAAAAGTAGCAAGAATGGTAAAGTAAAAGTTTTTGGTGGCACTAAAGTCTCTTGTGGAACACTAGTGCATGCTCCATCATGTGTAGGGTGAGCTAGTATCGTTTCAATTTTCACATTGTTAGTAATTTCCTTCTTTTACTTGTTTATTTGTCTAAATACATGACATACTTGGTATATGATATATATTATAAGTATTTATTTGCAAAATAATTCCTAATTGATAATCATGGTAACTTACCAATTTATTCACTTATAATGACCTCATCATATTATATTTTCATGTATTTTTTTTTCTTTATTCTTTAGGAACACTTATGTGTATGTAAGCATGTTCATTAACTATCAAGCATAACACACTTGACATTATATCATATTTGGTTATACTAACATGAAACTTGTTAAGGAGTTCTATAAAGCTTAGGCAGGGAGAGTTTGAAATGAGTCTAATGTCAAAGTTGAGAAAAACACAAGAAAGGGGGTTTCAAATGGGTTTACAAAAACTTTTTTGTTTAGAAGTGCTTTACACAAACAATCAAAATAAAATCAATACTATAGAGAGAAATAATGACACGTTTGGTTTATACAAGTTCACTTTAGAAAAGGCTACTATTATTCACCCGCTAAGGTGATTTTGCCTTAGAAAAGGACTTAATACACTAATCTTGAAAGATTACAAATGCACGTTCTACCCACCGGTGACTAACAACAAAACAATGATAACTTGTTAGGGATCCCTTAAGAATTCTAACCTACCTAGTCCCCTAAGAGATATAACAATCACTGACTCCTTAAGGCTTCTGACCTACCCAGTTCGTTGAAGGAGACTTCTCTAAATCTTCTTGAGTATTTTAACTAACACCTTAGTCACTCAAGGAACAATCAACTTACAGTTGAATAATGTGTTTACAAGATTGCTTCTTATAAACGGATTACACAAATGTTTAAGTACATATTTTTTAACATAAATATGAGCAACAACTCTTGTATTCAAACAAATTACAATAGTAACACAATAATGAGCAACAACTCTTGTGTTCTAGCAAATAATAATATCAACACAATAATGAGAAACAACTCTTGTGTTTTGATCTTTTTTCTTTAATGAACTTCACGTATTAATTTTGGAAGAGTTACTATTCTTGTGTTCTTGTCTTGCAGTGTTGTCTCACTAATTGCAAATGAATTGCTTAAACCTTTATATAGGCATTGAGGAAGTAGACCGTTTTAGTAGTACACGCGTCACTTTCATTTCCAGCTGCCATAACGGTAAGAAACGATCGTGGGAGACAAATAATATACAGTACATACATTTTAATGGAATGTGTAATTGTACCTTTGTACTAACTCTTCAAGTGCATGTTTCTGATGATAATGTCCTCTGATGAATATTACTTCTGATGACGTAGATTGGCTTGAGAAGATATCATCTTTTGATCTTGTCTTCTGATGGACTTTATGATATAAAATAGTAATGAGTCCAGAAGATCTAACATTCCTTGATCTGTTTTTTGATGGAATACTTCTGATGTAAAGTAATGTGCACATATTGCACGAAGTATCTGAGTATTCAGAATCTTGACTTTGTCTTTAGAATTAGAAGCAACAACTTTTCTGATAAACAAATCTTCACTTCTGATTCGAAGTAGAAGATTTCCTTTGATGTGTTCAAAACCTTGACTTTGTGTTTAGAGTTATAAGTTGTTGTACCCCAAAATTTTCCCTATCTTTTCTCAAGACATTTCACACAAGATATCCAATAACTCAAGCTTGCACAAGTGTTGACTAGGTCAAACCATCTCCTAAACACTGATGTCTCAAATTAGGGTTTTGATATTCACAAGGATAATTGGAATTCTAATGCCTCAAATGACCTTCATGGATCATTATAGACCTCCAATAATACTCATGTCAAGTTTCAAGTCTTGAATCACAAATTTGCTCAGTCAATTGACCAGATGACTAAAAATCAACTATATTGGGTAAAAAGTCAATTATGGTCAAACTACTGTCAAACTTTAATATTTTTTGTCGACATCAACATTTTAAAGTCATATTCATAAATTGATCAAATTTGGATCACAATTCCTCAAGAAAAATGTTCAAATTACCAAAAGGGCAAAATGATCAAAATTAGGGTTTTGACTGTAATTGACTGATCATTGAATTTTGACCTAATACATGATCCAATGGATTGAATCACAATCTCAAGGATTCTAATACAATATGTTGACCTAATCTCATGGCTCAAATCTTCTTTCAAAATCAATGGATTTATAGTTGAATTTTGGGTCAACTGATGAAAAGTAATTGATGCACAAAAAGTCAAACTTTGAGTTTTTGATTAAGGTTTGATTTCAAAGATCACAATTCATCAAGACATTCAAAAATATGAAGCTTGATAATCAAGTAATCAAGAAAGTCAAAAGTCAATTTGAAAAGTCAAACTTTTCAAGACTTAGAAATATTTTCTAAGTGTTTTTATATATGATAATTTCACTACTTCATGCCAATTTTTCACCAAGATGCAAGATGATTAAAAAGAAACTTTCAACATGAAAGTTGTAGATATTGATGATATTTACAACTTTGTATTAGAGGACTCATATCCAAAAAATGCTTAGATTTTGAGTTATAAGCCCATAAAGTCATTCACTTTTTCTAAAACACTTAGTGAAAATTTGACCTAGTTTAGGCAAATTTTTGACCTAACTTCTTGGCCAATTTTCACCAAGCTCCAAGAGGATTTTGTAAAAATGGTAAACATAAAGGTTTTAGAGGATGTTTCAAGATTTCCAAAATGTCCAGGAACTTGAAAGATTATGCTTGAGTGGAAGTTTTGAAGACAAGAAGTTGGACATTCATTCTTGAATTATAGGTCATTTCTATGATGAACAAGAATTCAAATCTCTTAGCCATGCTGCATAAACTTGCTTTGCAGGCTTCTAACTTGTGTTTCACTCCATAATTAATTGATTACACAACTGATATAACCATTGTCCAAGCATTTGAGCCATTGTCCAAGTGATTAATCCATTTTTGGCACAAAGGTAACATTGTCATTTTGGAAAAGCCAACTTTAATCACAATGTCAACTCCTTGAGATTTGCACTTGTTCCTTCTGAATACACACAATATAAAATCCAGAAGCAACTTGTTTAAAGCCTCTATCCATTTCAGACCATGCTTGTACTATGCATTGGAACAAGGTTATCTCAATGTTGCTTCAAAACTAAGTCATCTAGCCATAACTTTGTAACTTACAAACCTGATGATCTCCTTCCCTCCAACCCTTCCCTATAAATAGAGACACACATTGCAACATAGCACACGAATTAACAACCCCTGAAACTCTCCCAAGCTCCCTCTAGCCATAAATTGCATACAAACTCCATTTTTATGCAGATTCTGACCTTGAACTTGTATCTTCCATTTCCATCGTGCGTTTTCCATCAAAATTATTTTCAAAGCTTCCTTACATCAAATACAACTCATCCATATCCTTGTTTCCAACTGTAACACCATCTTCCTCATCTTCCATAACCAAAAGCAGAGGTCTGCAACTTGACTTCTCCAGACCATTTCAGTCACTCGTAACTCAAGCTAAGCATTGTATTATCTTCCTAGAGGTCCAAGGAAGCTAACCTGGTCATTGCAACATCTTGAAACAAGATCATTTTCAAAACACGAATTCCATTTTCAAGGTAAGTTTTATGACTTTTGAACTCTTCATATAAGCATTGTTAGCTTTCCATTTTCAAAGATAAAATGTAGATATCATAGCCCTGAAACTGACCATGTCTTTAGAATTCATTTATATTGCATGAGTAGTGAGAATTTTAGAGTTGAATTTTCTGGAAAAATTAGGTTAGATTTGGTACCATTCAAAATCCATGCTCATATTTGATTTATAGCTTAAGTTATTTACAATTCTGAAATCGTGATGAAATTTGGGACAAATTTGATGTTTACATTTTTGCAAATGATTGAGAAATGAAGAAGTTACAATTTTGATCATGTTGGTGTTCATCCCTGCGCGCGTGAAGGTTTAAGATGAATTTCAAATTTTGGAAACTTTCTTTATTTTAAATTTATTGCAATATGTTTTATAACCGGATGAAATAGCCACCCCAGCAGCAGGAGGAGCGTGCATAAGGCATTGGTACTAAGGGTCCTGGGTTCGAGCCCCAGGGACGCCTTTTGTTATTTTTCTCAACATTTTTTCCTTGTTTCTTTTTTGCTGGCTAGCGTGTTGGGCTTCCTCATCACGGGCTTGTCTATTTTTGCTCCCTCTCACCCCCAGATTACTAAACGTATATGCAGGCCCACATTTTATTTTATTTGATTATTTTTCAGGTTATAACAAAAACAAACTTGGGCCAAACAAACAAAAATCTGTTTTTTTCTATCAAACCTCATTCTTAGTTTCAAACCCCCCTAACCCAACTTTTATATGTTATTTTTTTTCTTTTCTTTTCTTTCATTATTTTTATTATTAGTTATTATTATTATTTTTATTAATACCAAAAATATTTTCTTAACAAATTAATTTCTTAATTAAATTAATTTAAACTTAGTCTTTATTTTAATTTTCTTGTTTTTCTCTTTTTTTAATTAAATCAACTTAGACTATGCTTTTTTAGTTTAATTAGGATTAAACCCTTACATATAAAAACTCAAACAAAAATAATTTTCTTTTCCTTTCACATTACCTTTATATTTTGTACATTTTATTTTGCAATATTTAATATGGTTGTAATAGTAATTAGGTTTTAATTGTTTTCATCCCCATTAGTAATTTGTATCCCCATCCCCCAAATGATGTAATAACATAGAACTTTAAATTTTTACAATTTACCGCTTTCAAATATTATTGCTAGTAATTAGGGTTTGTATGGCAAGACATAAAATCAACAAGTAGAAAACCCTAATTCAAGACAAAAATGCATGAAACCAATACACCTTACACACTTGCACCTCTAGGGTTAACCCCCACTTGTTACCTTCAAATAAACAGTCATGTCCCTCGAACACGGGATACTTTAGCAATGACCCTCGAATACAAGATCGTAGTCCCTCGATGAACCTTCAATGTTGCCTTCGGTAAACGATCTTAGACCCTTATAACAAATTGCTAAGGTATCCTACAATGTTGCTTTCTATGATTGTACGATGACTCACGCATGTCCCTTCACATCCAATGATAAGACTTCTTACCAATCAATGGTAAGATAGAAACATCTAAAGGAGGAGGAAATGAACAAAGAATTTTTGAGTAGGTAGAACGCTCGTAGTTGCTTGCTCACAAACATTTCAAAACATATTTCAAAAACACCAACACTTTCATGAAATATTTTCAAAAGTCAACACTTTGTATACATTCTTATAGAGACGAGAATCATTACAAAGTTCGCCTAAATGAAGGCACTTTTCAAAAATACTTTAAAAATAAATCACATACATATTTACAAAGTATTTCAAATTGAGCTAGCAACTAAGAGCCCGTAGATAACTACGAATGAAAAGGGTGCTAACACCTTCCCTTTTCATAACCTACCCCCCGAACTCAAGAAAATTCTCAAAAGGTCTTTCCTGTTCTTTTCACCCTTTCCTTTATTGGATAAAACAAAAATCGGTGGCGACTCTTGCTATCCGCAACAATTGCGATCAAACACAAAACACCCAAGTCAGTTCTCCCACCATATTACAAAAGCAACAACTCCTCTGACGAACAAATCTTGACTTCTGACCTTTGAAGCAAAAGCTTGCTTCTCGTGCAATCTTGTTTTCTGATCTTGGAGCAGCATCTCTAACAGAAATTCTTTCTTCTAGAATACGTGTGACTTATGAGGCAGCAACTTATTGAGAAGTACATAGAAGATCCTCTTTCTGGAGAACATTTAACATACCGATGTTTCTTCAGAAGCGGATGCAATAGTCTTTCTAATGCGTGCTTAGTATATTTATGATGCTTCTTTAGACAACAGTTCTGAATCAATTAGAAATTCTAATATGCACACTCAAGAAACTATTAGAAACAAAATTGTTTACATATAAAATATATGTATTATTATCATCAAAATCCAGAGATTAATTGTAGAATTCAAATCTTGTTCTAAGAATCTCCCTCTTTTTGATGATGACAAAACCATGTATTTTGATGTAACAATTTTACAAGGTAATATCATAATCGAATCATATTTAAGAAGAAAACTTCCCCTGATTAGTGTGAGTTCCCCCTGAGTCTAAGAATTAGTTTTTAGAAGGAAGGGATATTTGAGAGTTGTTTAGAAAACTCCCTCTGAGTTAAACAATATCCCCTTAAATCTAAAACTTAAGACATTATTAGAAAATAGGGTTTTCTGAGCTTGGTTAACACTTTCCATAATTTTGATTGAAGCATGTGGAAGCGATTACCAGAGTTACTTTATCATAATTTATTTCTTCATTAGAACCTTTATCTTGTACCTGAAAACACATTCTAAAAGCTCATGCATATATAATTCGTTAGAAATGTAAGCAATGAGATTTAGAGAATTAAGTTTGCATCAAAATCATCATTATTATTTCTCCCCCTTCTTGTCATAATCAAAAAGATATTTCATTGATTGAGAAGATAGAGAGTACACGAGAAAAACAAGATAAGAGAGAAACAACAAAACAAGGTTTCCTAGAAGTGCTTATGGTTTAGAAGAAGATGGAAGTTTTTGAAGAATTTTCTTAAACATATCCGAAACGCTTATGTTGAAAACTTTCTGTTTATAAAATTTTTCATTGACTCGCGCCTGTTCCTTTTTCAATTCTTCAAGAGTTTGTAGAACAATGGAAGTTTCTAGAGCTTTTGAAATATCTGCAGTAGCTTTCTCAATAGCCGCTTTTCTGGAAGCTTATTCTTCAGCCTGTTTTAGAGAAACTTCTTCTTCTGCCTTTTTCTTAGCTGCTTCTTCTTCAGCTCTTTTCTTAGCAGCTTCCTCTTTTGCCTTTCTCGCTGCTTCTAAGGCCTAATATTTCTCTTCTACTTCTTGAACAGTCTTTTCTTGAATCTGAACAGAGAGATTTTTTATTCTTAACGCCTCAGCAGCTATCCATCTGAAGAACCTGTTCCATTTGGAGTTTACACTAGAAGAGTGATGGCTGATGCTTGATTCCTCAATGAGTCTCTTGACTCTTCTTATTGCATTGTCCTTAAATCTAGATATTACTTCATCAATGTTAAGGCTATGAAGTTTAGGATCAAGATTGGTTTCTTAATCAGAAGTAGTTTCATTATAAACCATTTCGCCAGAGTCAGGTGAGTTAGTGGTGACTTAGAGATTACTGTCAGAAGGTTGGTTATTAGAAATAGGCATTGCATCTGAATATGTGTTTTCTGCATAAATTGAGGTTTCTAAAATGGAAACGGTTGTGGTTGTGAAGTGAACAGTGTGAGTGTGAGAAAAGTGAATTCTTATAAAAACAGGAAGGCATTGAAGCGTTGGAATCGTACAAAATAGTAGAGTAATGATGATTTTAAACCTAATTTCCAGACATCACATCTCTCTTAGATGTCAATCAAACGGTGCATTTTGACAGGTGTCAAGATGAATCACAACCATTCGTTTAAAATGACATATGAGTTACTGTTTTCAATAATCAGGAAAACCAAAAGGTTTCTGATTTAATATGTTTCTAATAATGATATCTTTTGTTATGGACTGCCCCGACACTTGCCCTACCGTTGGGGAGGTCCAATCCAGCGCCTTTACCAAAGGCCCAAAAGCATGCAGCCCAAACTAAGGACTATCGGGCATTTCCCCACGTGTCCATTAGGAGAATGCGACTTACGTATCCATATCATCATCACCCTGCCCTCCGAGAATAACGGGTCCAACTCCTGTTTTCTCTGGGAAGTTGACCAGGGAGGAGGCCACGTGTTGGACTCAATACACCTAAAAACCCTAGCAGTCTTTGTTGTTGGTTCTCATCGTGGCCCATCATTGAAGATATTGGCCCAACGTTGGAGGCTATAAATACCCTCTCACTTGAGAGGGTCGGGTATTCCATCACTCACTCATACTCTCATACTTGCTTGCACTTGCTCTGAACCTCACTTTGGCATCAGAGTGTCTTACAGGTATCCCTTACTTCACATTCAACAGCTGCTTGACTTGAATCTTGTGTGCTTTGATAATCCCTTTTCATCAGGTACGATCAGTGGCGCCGTCTGCGAGAAACAGCTTATATGTCTCCATCTCAAGACCAAAGCAACTCTTCATCTAACTGTATGATTTTCATGGCCGACCAAGCTGTCGATAATAACTAAAACACCCATCTCACAGACCTCAACAACGACAACATTGACAACAATGTTGGCAACAACAACGTGGACAACGATATTGACATGGCTGGTCCCGAGAAAAACTACAGAGATGGACGAATCGCCTTTTCATCAACCCGCTCGCAACAGAGCGAGGATGACTATCATCCTCCATAGAACTATGAACCAAACACATACCAGGAGGTCCTCGTCCCTGCAGGTGCTGATGCCATGAGCAGAGCTCTGTTTGCAGCCATCAACCAGACCAACTACATGATATTCTCACAGGGTAAGCAGCTAAGGATGCTCGAGAAAATTGTCACGCCCCCATAAGACACAGGAGATCTGACAGTCCTCCTCTTCGATGGAGCAAGAACCTTCCCTAATCTTCACCACGGAGACACAGACATGATGGCTCGCGAAACCCTTATCCCCGACAAACTGGGTGAGGCCCTGTGTTGGAGAGGAGATAGCCCGGAGCTGTGATGAGGCACTGTCACACCCCCTCCCCTGTGTAACGCCCGTTAATTTAATTAATTATTTAATTGAATTATTTTTGGATTATTTGTTAAAGTTGTGAGATGTTGAGAATTGTTGGTATAAGTTGTTAGATTATTATTAATTAATTAATCAGTTGATTAATAATAATAATGTTGGAATTAATGGAATAATATAAGATTAAGTTGTTGGGCCTATTTTATATGGTGGTATGTAGTATTAAGGGGGTGTGAGAATTAAGCCCAATAGAAATAATTCTATTATTATTGAGTTTGGTTATAATAATAGATATTAGATGTGACAGTGAGAAAAAAAAGGTTTTGTAAAGAAGAAGAGGAATAAGGGTTGGAAGAAAGAAAGAGAACGTAGAAGTTGCCGAACAAAAGAAGAAAAGAGGCAAAGCGGAATTCGATCGGAAAATTGTAAAGTAACCTCCAATCCAAGGTTAGGGTCAGGTTCTGACTCTATAATTGGGTATATGATGCATGTTACGTGGGAATTGTGTTGTGAGAAATTGTTGTTGTATGTGATGGTTGTATGAATAAATTATTTTTTGGAATCTGTGATAATTGTGCTAACGTTGCAGTGATTCAATCGATGAATTGAGTGTTGGAAATAACCATATATTGATGTGCGTATAATTTTTGTGTTGGCCTGAGATTTAGGCAGAGAAGGAATTACTGGTCGCAGGAAACTGTAAATGAATTATGGACTTGTGCCAAGCGGCACAAGTGTGATGGTGATGGGGTGCCGACCAACACCATGTTCTGTGTCGAGGGGAACGATTGCACATGCCTAGGGGTATGACCCTTAACCATTAATTCTTTAATTGTTTTCTGTGCCTTTAGTATGTGTCTGTTACTTTAATATTTTGTTACAGAATTAGATGTAGCATAGTTGGAAAAGGGTGAATAATAACAGAGGCTATTTACTAGTAACAAAAAGTGAAGAAGTTACAAAACTTATATATTTAGCAGAATAGCGGAATATTCTTATATCAGTAAATTAATTAGCAGAGTAGTAAATTTAGTAGAGTTGTTTTAGTAGTAGTAAATAGTAGAGTATTAATACATAGCAGAATTGGTTTATAACGGAGATGGTTAGTATGATAATCATAGAGTTTATATTTAACAGAGCTAATTAGTTGGATAATTTAGTAGTAGTAACAAAGAATTAATTATAGCATAGTTAATTTAATGGATTTGGTATATGTGTATAGAAGAATTGAATAGCAATGTAGTATTAAGTTGTCAAAAAACTAATAAGGAATATTAGTATAAAGTAGAAATAATATAACTTTTAGCCGATAAGTAATTAACATGTTTTAGTCGATTTTCCCGAATAAGTATACGGAACAATTGTTGTATATTTTAGTCGATACAGTGTGTTGAATACTTTGCTGAAAAATATGAATTGCAGGTGGTATTAAATTGTTAGGCTTATGGCAAATTTTGTTTTCTTATTGATGTTATTGTCGGATTACTATTGTTGATATGTTGTTATTGTTGTAATGTACTAAGTTGAAGGCTTATGCCAACATTGTGTTAATCGTTATCGTTGAAATATCAAGTTGTAGGCCTATGGCCAGTGTTGAATTATTATTAAGTTGAAGGCTTATGGCCAATGTTGATTTAAGTTGAATTATTAAGTTGTGGTTGAATTGTTGTTGTTGTGTTGTTGTCGCATGCATAGCATAACAAGTTGGTCTGTATTGGCAAAATATTAAGTTGAAGGCTTATGCCTTGTTGCTGCCTCTATTAATTGGCAATTTCTAAGTTGGGAGTTCTGCTCCATTTCTAAGTTGGGAGTTCTGCTCCATTTTTAAGTTAGGAGTTCTGCTTCGCTGGTACCACATGCATGTGCATAGTAACAAGTTTCATTTCATGTTGCATATTGAGTTATTGTGTTGATAAATTATTTATTATGTTTCATTGATGTTTTCGTTGTGATTGACGTTGTTTAAAGTTGTGAAGTGGTAATTTGGCATAGCCTAATTCTAATGTATTATTATCATACATCTGATTATATTGTTCTATATCTCACCCCTTCTGTTTGAATGTCACCCCGATGTTGGTAACGTGCAGGTAATCTAGAGTGAAGGCGGTTTATCTTAAGTAGTTCGAGTCGGTGTCATTGCTCTGATACGTAGCACTCAGGGGGAGGGGGATGAATGCTTGTTGTTTTATTATTGTTATTATTTTAGTTGATTGAACCTTAAGTTGTTATTCGTTAAATACTTATTATTTGAAGTTGTTTCTGTTTGATAAAGATGTTATATTCTTTCAAGTTGAATATTTGATTCCACTGCAAAGTTATGAAAGTTGTGGATTTTTAAAAAAGGTTAAATTATGTTATTGTTGGTTCATTCCAATTTAATGTGTTATGTATCTATAATGAATGTCGTTGCTTTAAGTTGAAATTGTAGCATCCTGATTTAGTTGTTTAATTTTTATAACTCTGATTTTATAATAATTGTCGGGTAGAATTGGGGTGTTACAAAGTTGGTATCAGAGCAAGTCGGTCCATCCGGCCAAGTTGTCTAATGTTATTTGTTCCTTAGTACGCGACAAATGTGTGAAACACTATCGTTTCTTGCCTTCTTTTCTAATCGCTTGTATGCGGGAGTTGGTTTGAAGATGAGTTGTGGAGAAGCTTTGTTTCTCAGATATGTTTCGCTTGTAAGATGTTAAGTTCAGTATGTTGTTGATGGCGACAGAGCAAGTATTGTTGAAGTTTTGTTATTTTCCGAATCCGGATGTGACTTAGATTAAAGATTTTGTTTGGTAATCAAGTTGAAGCGTCTTGAGGGAGGATGATCAGACATTTCTGATGTTTACTTCTCGAAGGATGAAGAGCAATGTAACGTTTGTTGATATACGAGTAGAGTGTAAATCCTTGATGTTTCTTAAGGTGATTGTTAAGTAACGAGGATAATTTTTAGAAGATGGAATTCAGAAAGTTGTGATGTTTCAGCGCTGCTGGTGGACTATGAATTTTTCGGTTTGAGTAGCCCTTGTGTAATATGTCGATGTTTAAACGGTGATAGAGTGACACATTGTTGTAGACCTTGTCATGGGATCCTTGTGAGTGATTGTAAAAGTTGTTGGAATGTTTTGAATCACGAGTCAGAGTCGGAAATGCAAGGAGATGAGTACGATTTCAAGAAATAAGAATGGAAAGTGTTGGTATTGGTGCAAAGAAATTTTGTTATGATGTTATCGTAAGATGTGTAATAGTATGTCACTGCATGACGTCGGTGTTCGCATTTTCGGATAACCTTGGAAATTCATATCTTGTGTTCCGAGTATCGGATTGGTGTTCCATTTGAACCTATGAGGAGATAGAAATATATTCTATCCTATGAAAGTGTTTTCAAATATGGTTGATGCATTCCCATATGGAGGAACTCTGGAGTCGTTTATGGAACTAGAGACTTTTTGGGCATAAATGATTATTATCGCAGTTGTTCGAGACGAGGTCAAGCATAATATGTTGTTGGAGATTAAGTTAAGAAATGAGATGTACGACATTGAAAAGGATAGTCGTTCATCATTTTAAGTATGGGATGTTACATGTGAAGAAAGTTTTTTAGAACTAAAGAAAAGATTGATGACTGCTCCGGTATTGGTTTTGCCTAATCCGAGTGAGTCATTTGTAGTGTATTATGAATGTGTCTAAGATGGGACCTAGTTGTGTGCTAATGCTGAATGGACAAGTTGTTGCTTGTGCTTCTAGACAACTTATAGTAATGAGAGGAAGTATCCTACGCATGGCTTAGAATTAGCAGCGGTGGAGTTTATGTTAAAGATTAACAATGATTTTCTGGACAATATCAAAGAAGCTCAGAAGTTAGATCTAGAATTGGTAGATTCGGTGGTTGGACTCGATCAGTCTGAGAATGATGATTTCAAGTTAGATGCGCAAGGTGTCTTGAGATTACGTAATCGAATTTGTATTCTTGATGATGCGGAGATGAAGAAAGTAATTCTTGAGTTGGAGGATACTTAACCTTCGTGTAAGGCTAAGTGAGTCTAATATGGACAGTGTAATATGTTGAGCGTTGGTGTCTCATCGATAAAATTGAATGAGAGGGAAATTGTGGAAGTATTTGTAAACCTAATTGGAAATGATTGGATTATGGTGCTTTAGGTGACTTGAGTACAAGTTCTAAAGGAACATTATTATAGTTTGGTAAGGATGGTTTATACTCCATTATGGTTGTCGGTTATCTATTGAAAAATTGAGGAACTTATCACCCTTAATATCTTGTTGATAGTAGACGAGATTGTGTTGGATTGTATAGACTTGTATTGCCATCTTAATGGTGTGTAAAGTGATTGATATTATATCACGAGGATAGTCGCTCACCAGTTTGTGTGAAGTAATAAAGGAGTGGCTAGGAAAGAGTTGAGACGTATTGAACAATTTAGAGTAGCGGGTTTATATGCGAGCTAACATCGCAAAGTGAAAGATTGAGAATATCAAGTGAACAACGATTTTTATGGTGGATCTCAAAGAAAGTCCAAAACTAGATTGAAACTGGTAAATCATATATTTTCCAGATATTTTAATAAGGACGGTGACTTAAGATGAATGATCAGAGTTGCGCAGCTGAAGCATGATATGGCGCAGTTGCTATGCGTGTACGACTCCTTAGAAGAGAAGGACTACATATTAGGAGCCTATAGGAATGATATGTCTTGATTTACATGTTTGATTTGGTGGATTGCTGATATAAAGATGATGTGCTAGAGTACTGTGCTTTTTCGTAAGTATTTGCTGATTTATAAGGATATCATTGTGGTTGTTGGATGATGGTGAGTTATGTGTATATTTGTTGGATAATACTGTTAAGTTGACATTATAATGATTTTGTTCCCGTTGTCATGATGTTGTTGTTAGTTACCGTAAATGATGAATACCACTCCATAATGTGACAAAGTTGATTTTGTTGGCTATGTTGATGTCACTATGAGGGTGATACGATGATATGAATAGAGTTGTTAATATTTTGTTGATAACTGATATATATATATATATATATATATATATATATATATATATATATATATATATATATATATATATATATATATATATATATATATATATATATATATATATATATATATATATATATATATATATATATATGATGCATATCATGTGGGAATTGTGTTGTGAGAAATTGTCGTTGTATGTGATGGTTGTATGAATAAATTGTTGTTTGGCATCTGTGATAATTGTGCTAATGTTGCAGTGACTCAATTGATGAATCGAGTGTTGGAAATTACCATATATTGATGTGGGTATAATTGTTGCGTTGGCCTGAGATTTGGGAAGAGAAGGAATTACTGATGGCAGGAAACTGTAACTGAATTATGGACTTGTGCCGAGAGGCACAAGTGTGGTGGTGATGGGGTGTCGATCGACACCATGTTCTGTATCGAGGGACACGATTGCACATGCCGAGGGGAATGACCCTTAACCATTAATTCTTTAATTGTTTTATGTTCCTTTACTGTGTGTCTGTTCCTTTAATATTTTGTTACAGAATTGGATGTAGCATAGTTGAAAAAGGGTTAATAATAGCAGAGCTATTTACTAGTAACAGAAAGTGAAGAAGTTACAGAACTTATATATTTAGCAGAATAGTCGAATATTCTTATATCAGCAAATTAATTAGCAGAGTAGTAAATTTAGTAGAGTTGTTTTAGTAGCAGTAAATAATAGAGTATTAATACATAGCATAATTGGTTTATAACAAAGATGGTTAGTATGAGAATCATAGAGTTGATATTTAACGGAGCTAATTAGTTGGATACTTTAGCAGCAGTAACAGAGAATTAATTATAGCAGGGTTAATTTAATGGATTTGGTATATGTATATAGCAGAATTGAATAGAAGTGTAGTATTAAGTTGTTAGAAAACTAATAAGGAATATTAGTATAAAGTAGAAATAATAGAACTCTTAGCCGATAAGTAATTAGCATGTTTTAGTTGATTTGCCCGAATAAGTATACAGAACCATTGTTGTATATTTTAGTCGATACGGTGTGTTGAATACTTTGCTGAAAAATATGAATTGCATGTGGTTTTAAATTGTTAGACTTATGGCCAATGTTGTTTTCTTATTGATGTTGTTATTGTTATTGTGATGTACTAATTTGCAGGCTTATACCAACATTGTATTAATCACTGTCGTTGAAATATCAAGTTGTAGGCCTATGGCCAGTGTTGAATTATTATTAAGTTACAGGCTTATGGCCAATGTTGATTTAAGTTGAATTATTAAGTTGTTGTTGAATTGTTGTTGTTTTGTTGTTGTCACATGCATATCATAACAAGTTGGTCTTGATTGGAAAAATATTAAGTTGAAGGCTTATTTATGCCTTGTTGCTTCCTCTATTAATTGACAATTTCTAAGTTGGGAGTTCTGCTCCGTTTCTCAGTTGGGAGTTCTGCTCTGTTTTTAAGTTAGGAGTTCTCCTTCGTTGGTACCACATACATGTGCATAGTAACAAGTTGCATTTCACGTTGCATATTGAGTTGTTGTGTTGGTAAATTATTTATCATGTTTCATTGATTTTTTCATTGTGATTGACGTTGTTTAAAGTTATGAAGTGGTGATTTGGCATAGACTAATTCTAATATATTATTATCATACATCTGATTATATTGTTTGATATCTCACCCCTTCTATTTGAATGTTACCCCGATGTTGGTAATGTGCAAGTAATCCAGAGTGAAGGCGGTTTACCTTCAGTAGTTTGAGTCGGGTGTCATTGCTCTAATACGTAACACTCGGGGGGGGGGGGGGGGGGGGGAGGGGGGATGAATGCTTGGTGTTTTTTATTGGTTATTATTTAAGTTGATTGAACCTTAAGTTGTTGTTCGTTAAGTACTTATTATTTGAAGTTGTTTCAGTTGGATAAAGATGTTATATTCTTTTAAGTTGAATATTTGATTCCGCTTCGAAGTTATGAAAGTTGTTGATTTTAAAAAAGGTTAAATTATGTTGTTGTTGCTTCATTCCAGTTTAATGTGTTATGCATCTGTAATGAATGACGTTGTTTTAAGTTGAAATCATAGCATCCTGATTTAGTTGTTAAATTTTTATAACTCTGATTTTATAATAATTGTCGAGTAGAATTGGGGTGTTACACCCCGCACAGGGAGCGACGATCCCTTGAACACAACAGAAACAAGGGAATGGAGAAAGATAATTTCGGCCAATGGATCCTCCCCACGGCCAAGGCCGTCACAATGACTGCCGCTATAACCGGTCCCCCTCCTACTCTCCAGACAGAAGTGACGAAGACGACCCCCACGGTCCATTGTCCCAAGAAATCATTGAGGCCCCCATTCCTAGGGTAATGGAGAAACCTCCCCTATTAAAGGAGTACGACGATATTTCTGATCATGTCGTCCATATCAACGAATTTGAAGTAATGCTACACTACCACAACTTCAGGGGGGCAATTAAATGTCGGTTGTTCCCTATGACGCTGAGAAAAACAACCATGGACTGGTACGAGAACCTCTCCCCTGGGTCGATCACTTCCTAGAGGAGCCTCAAAAACTAGTTCATCAGCAGCTTCACTGTGTCTTGGCGACATTTGAAGATTGAGGCCGCCCTTGAGGCAATCGTACATAGAAGCAACGAAACCCTCAGGGAATACATTGATCAGTTCAACTGCAAGGCCATTCAGATCATGTGCATCGATCACATGAAAAGATACCTACTCGAGAGGGGACTCCTCTCGGGAACTAAATTATAAAGGTCGTTGGCATTGCACCCTCCAGGTCTTTCGACACTCTCCTAAAAAAGGCCCGAGCATACATGGACTATGAGGAGAAAGAAACAGCCAATAAAGCCTGTGATTCGAGGAATCGTGGACCAGCTAACATTCCAGGACACCAGGACATGAGCCCTCCTCGACGGACAGGGGAGAATAAAAGGGAGGAGAAATCGCGCGATTCTCGCGAGCATAGAGGGCCAGCAGGGCGGTTCATAGAGTACACCTTGCTGACCACTTCCCGTGAGCGTATACTGGCGGAGTGCTCTAATATCGAGTTCAAGGATGGAGGCGTCAGACGTCCTCGACCCGCTCCTACAAAACCTAGGGTAGATAGAACAAAATATTGTCAGTACCATTGGAGCCACAGGAACTTGAAAGAAGACTGCGTCCACCTCAAGGATGCCATCGAGACTCTCATCAAGGATGGGAGACTCAAGAAGTAAGGACGCAACGATGCCCCTCTCAGGTAAAAGAAATCTAGGAAAAAACTCGACCATCCGATGAATCAGGCCCCCTACGGGTAGATTTCTCCATGATGAGGCCCGGGGATTTCCACGTCCCCGACATCTATGAAAATGAACCTTTGTCCACACATAGTAGATGGGAGAAATTCCCCTCCGCCATGGTCATATCAGGTGGGGGATTCAATGACATCTCGGTAAATTCGGCAAAAAGGAAACTCGACGAGTTGGTGAATGCAACCCCAATCCAGGCAGTAACCCTTAAAAGTTTCAAGGGAAAATCTTAGTCAATCACTTTCTACTTTGAGGAGCTGCCCAACGGAGCCCCAAACTCAACCATTTCCTTGTTGGTAAGAGAAAGGATGGCCAACTTCAACGTACATTGCGTTCTGGTCAATGAGAGGAGTTTCATCGGTGTCATGTACAATCACCTATTCTGTACCCTACAGCTCGACGATACCAACCTGTCACCATACGTAGGGTCCGACCTGCAAGCATTCAACGGCTCGGCCTCCAAACCTTGGGGCTATGTTGAGCTCTTTGTCATATTTGGGGAAGAAACTGCATCCTGACAGGTCAAGGTGCCGTTTCTAATGATTGACTGCCCGTCTCTCTACAACTCCATTCCGGGGAGACTGACCCTAGCCGAGCTGACCACCCTACCCTTCACGGTCCACTTGAAAATGAATTTCTACACCAGGAGGGCCCACATCGCCACCATCCATGGAGACATCTTGGCTTCCAGGAGATGCTTTCACATGGCATCCAAAGGGAAAAGCATGGTCGACACTGGAGCGCGACCCGCCAAAAGAGAAACCACTACTCGACTTGAATCGAAGCTTTCTCGGATCGAAGAACAACAGGCTCCACCAAAGGTCGACTCCATTTTGCTGGACACCCGCTTTGACAATGATAAAGTCGAAACTCCCAGTGGAGAACAGGATCCTCTCCGACCCATCCCAGACGGAGACTTCTAGTTCATCCTCCTCGACGAAGACCCTCACAAAGGCGTGAATATTTTTGTTGGACTCCCTGACCTTGCAAGGAAGCAACTCAAAGCCTGCTGGAGGGAGAATCTTGACTTGTTCGCATGGAGTGCTGCAAAGATGCTCGGACTCGACCATGAGGTCACCTTCCACCAACTCGTCGTTGATCCGGCCGCTAGGGCAGTAGTGCAACATAGACGTAAGCAGTCTCCAGAAAAATCGGAGTCTGCTGAAAAAGTTGTAAAAGACCTCTTATAGGAAAAAATGTATTTCTGAGGCCCAATATTCAACCTGGCTCTCAAACATTATACTTGTCAAAAAAGAATAATGGAAAATGGAGAATGTGTGTTGATTATACTGATCGCAACCGGGCATGTCCCAAAGATGCTTTTCCTTTACCTAACATTGATATGTTGGTCGACAACTCGGCCGACCGACTACAAAATTTTATCATTTATGGATACCTACTCGGGCTATAACCAAATTCCAATGGCGGTGAGCGACAAACATTGCACCGCCTTTATGACCGGCTCAGGTAATTACTACTACAACGTAATGCCCTTCCGTCTAAAAAATGCAGGGGTGACATACCAACTAATGATGAACAAAGTCTTCTGCGATGAGATCGGAGACATGCTCGAGGTATATATGGACGACATGATCGTCAAATCTCAAACAGAAACCAACCACTCTGCCCATCTCAAAAGAGTTTTCACCCAAGAAAGTCAATGCAAAATGAGATTCAACCCGGAGAAATGCACCTTCGGGGTTAAGGCGAGAAAATTCCTCAGTTTCTATCTAAATGAACGGGGAATTAAAGCCAACCCCGACAAGTGCCGAGCATTTTCTGAGCTTCCCATGCCAAGCTCAAAAAAGTTCATACAAGTCCTAAATGGTATGCTCACCTCGCTCTCCCTCTTTGTGGCGAAGTCCACGCATCATGCACTACCATTTTTCAAACTCCTGCGTAAAAAAGCAGTTTTCAAGTGGAGCGAGGAGTGCGAGCAAGCCCTCCTCCACCTCAAGTGAAGCCTTTCACAACCGCCCATTTTATCACAACCTGAGAATAGGGAAACGTTATTCCTTTATCTGGCGTCTCCACTAAAGCCATAAACATGTCCCTCATTCGTGAGACATTAGACAAAAAGAAACCAGTGTACTTTACGAGCAAAGTGTTACAAGGTCCCGAGCTCAGGTATCAACAAATTGAAAAAGTATCCTTAGCCCTCATCAATGCAGCGAGGAGACTTAGATAATACTTTTTGGCCCACACGATCATCGTACGAACAGACCAACCCGTGAGATAGCTCTTAGGTCGACCAGACATGGTCGGTAGAATGCTAAAAGGGTCCCTAGAGCTATCATAGTTCAACGTTCAGTACGAGAGTAGGAAAGCCCTTAAAGCCCAAGCATTGGGAGACTTTGTTGCAGTGATGACCACTCACGATCCCCCCGTAGGGGAGAAGCATAAGTGGACCATTTTTGTAGATGGAGCTTCCAGCTCGACGGGGAGTGGAGCAGGAATCCTCCTCGAGAATGGAGAAGGCGTCATGATCGAACATTCCATCACCCTCCTGTTTCCCATGTTGAACAACCAGGCTGATTATGAGGCCCTGCTCGTGGGATTAAGGCTAGATGAGGATCTGGGTTCCATAAAAATATAAATATTCACACACTCCCAACTCGACGCATCTCAAGTACAAGAAGGATATCAGGCCAAGAATAACAGCCTCATCGAATGTCCTAACCTAGTCAAAGTACAAATGAAAAGGTTCGACTGGGCATAAATCAAACACGTACCCCGCAAACAGAACACATGGGCCAACATACTCTAGAAGCTTGCAAGCATAAAGAAGAAAGGTGGGAATAAATCGGTCATCCAAGAATCCATTTCTCGCCTGAGCATTAATAAACCCACTGCACCACCCGAGGTGAATGCCATTGGAGACAATCCATGTTGGATAACCCTAGTGTATAACTTTCTCACGAAGGGAGAATTACCCGTTGACCAAAAAGAGGCAACTACGACCAAACGACAAGCCCTCTCTTACATGGTGGTCGAGCACAAACTTTATCAGTGAGGATTCTCCATCCCACTCCTGAAATGCATCGAGGAATCCAAAATCCCTGAGATATTACGAGAAATCCACGAGGGAATTAACGCCTAACACTTGGGCGGAAGGTCCCTTGCATGAAAATTGTTGTGAGCAGGCTATTACTGGCCCATAATGCAGCAAGATGCAAAGGAACACATCAAAAAATGCGAAAAATGTCAGAGACACACAAACATGAACCTCGCACCCCCACACGAACTCAAAACACTGTCGTCCTCTTGGTCATTCGCCTAGTGGAGGATGAACATCCTCAGGCCATTCGTGCAAGGTTCGTATCAAAATAAATTCCTGATCATGGCCGTTGACTATTCCGCAAAGTGGATAGAGGCCAAAGCCCTGGCCAGAATCACACCGCACAATATCCTCTATTTCTACAAACGAAATGTACTTTCCCGGTTCAGGATACCACAAGCGCTCGTCACCGACAATGGGACACAGTTCACCGATCAAAGTTTCCAAAACTTCATCGCCAAGCTCGGAACCAAATAACACTTCACCTCTGTCGAACACCCTCAAACCAACATGCAAGTTGAATCTGTGAATAGAGTCATCTTACGAGGAATCAAACGCAGGCTAGGCGAAGCCAAAAGAGGGTGGTTCAAAGAGCTACACAATGTTCTGTGGGCCTACCAAACAACACCACACTCGACGACCAGTGAGACCCTATTTTGGCTTACTTTTGGCACCTAAGAAGTTATCCCCATGGAAATTATGGAGCCATCCAGGTGAACTGAAGTCCCTCTAGACGAGGAACTAAATGATGAGGCCCTAAGGGAAGAGCTCGACCTAGTCGAGGAAGTATGATCAAGATAAGATCTTTGCGAAGTCACACTAAAATAGCATATAGCCCTTCGCTATGACAGCAAACTTGATGGGTGTGTGACGTATAGCCTAAATATAGTACTGCAAGTGCACAGCCTATCGAAGTAATATATAAGATTATCGAACCACAAAGACCAATTGTCAATCTATCAACTCTATTGCTAAGGTGCTTATCTAAGGCGAACAAGAATATTGATGTGAGTGCAGTGCAACAAAGTAAATGAGCGAAGTAAATAACAGTTTAAAAGACAGGTTGGAATGTAAATCATGTAATCAGATATTGGTCCGGTCATGCGTAGATGAAACTACTTATGGGGCAGTATTTTCTATTGATAGCAAAGAATCAATTTAACGGGAACTTGTAGCTTTTGACTACTAAGAACCGAATTTACTCTTTAAATTAAATTCCTTTATTGTCACATATAAAGGGTGCCTTCCGCGTTAAAGAGGTAAACCTATTTTTAAGAAATTGATAGTTTTGACTTAACAGAAAAGTAATTTTACTTGGAAAGATTAACTTAAAGAGACTTTTGGCTTTTGACCAAGAGTCAGATTTCAAACCTACAAACGCGTCCGAAAATAGTTTCAAAATCGTTTTCTAAAAAGGTCAATGATTCCTATTTAACCAATCAACGGCTTTCGCTCTTTTTGTTTGGTTAAATAATAATCAAGTCGTATCATTAGTTTGGACGGCTTTCGATCTTACCCAATAAACATTTAAACATAATTGACTTAAGTTAAAAGCAAAACATCCCCAGAGTATTTTCACTAGCATGATAATTGGAACATGACCATGATGACAATCCTTACATCCAAACCTTTATAGTTTAGCCAGACATAATAAGTGCGAGTCTATAAAACGTGTAGACTATGGTAAGAGCATTTAAAGTCTATAAAACGTGTAGACTATGGTAAGAGCATTTAAAGTCTATAAAACGTGTAGACTATGGTAAGAGCAATTAAAAGTAAAGAAATGCAATAAAATAGAACCTTGCTCCAGTCGGAGACTTGAATCTGATACAAATCTACGGAATGGTAAGGCTGGTATGATGAACTTCAACAAAAGTGCTCCAAGACTCGATTACAACTCAATCTACACCGCAATAACTCCCCGATGTGAAGAGATTTTTACTTTACAGAAACTGATAGTATATGGCTTAAGATTGTACTAAGCTTGGATGAAACTAAAGAATAAAAATCGAAAACTATTTATAGAGGATCCTTGAGATGCGTAAAGACCAGCATGCCCCTTAACTTCTTTTGAGCGGGAAGCTTTTTGTGAAGGCCGCGGGCGCGGTGGCAGTGGCCGCGGGCGCGGTGGCTGGAACTGCCACATCATGGGAACGTGGCAGTTGGTCTCTGGGTGAAAGTGGGCCACGTCATCGCGTTCCCTGTAGCCAGCGCGGCGCTGAACGCCATAAGTGCAGAATATCTTGAAAAACCCTAATTTCTTGGCGTTTTGGCTCGTTTCTTCACAGAAGGCTCTGAAATGACAAGAATCCTGAAAACAAAGGAAAAAGGAACATAATACGAGAAAATGATAATAAAAACTAAGGAAAACATGTGATATTTGAGTCAGAAACATAGTGCGATTTAGTGCGATCAAATCCTCCCACGCTTAGACCTTTGCTTGTCCTCAAGCAACAACTCTTAGAAGTAGATGAAAGAAAATTATGGTGTATACAGGTTTTGGGCAAAGAGGGCTTCTAAGTCCGAGTAAGGGTGTGTTGTCAGGCACTAACTATCTGAATCAAGGGTATCGTAATTACACTACTCGCAGAAATGCGGACATAAACCTCATAAGTATACAGATCGATCCTAATATCCTTACTATGCTAAGACTTCTTTTTGTACGAGGTCCTTTTTCATTCAGGCGCAATCACATTAAGCCCGTTATCCGTACATACTCATGGTGTAGTGACCGGTTAGTGACTCTGATCTCAAGTGATGGGGTTCTGGTACAAGAGTTGGTTTAACCCCTTTTTATTTTACCCATTTGCAGTTGCGGGGGATCGGACCGTAGTCCGCCCTACCAAGTCCAGCACCAGATACCTCTGGACCAACTACAACGGATGTGCCTTATATATATATATATTTTTTCTTTGTTTTTATTAGTGCTTACAACTTTCTTGAGTTGAGTAATCTTTGTGAGGATCACCCAACTTGTAGTCGTATTCATACTTTATTTTATAATTTTTAAGGCAAAATAGAGATCATCCACTTATATTCATCGATCCTACACTTAGAGCATGCTTAGGCCGGAGCTGACTGCTAAGATAAACTACTTGAAGACCTATTTGTACAGTTTTATTCAAAATCATAGCATATTGGGAAGAAAGGATCTAATCTAAATGTTCAAAAAGGCTTACGGTGTTAAAACGATAACGAATTTTTCAAAAAGTGAGTGCCCAAGAAATAGACCCTATCTAGGACCTGTCTCATAGCCCAAATCCTTAAAAACAACCACAATTCTTTGAAAAAGAAAAATTTTGTAAGGCTAAAAAGTGGGGGAAATGAAAGGGTACACTACGCAGAAAGACTCGCCTATCACATGCATTTTATTAACTACGAATATAACATACCTAAAAAGATAAATGCGGAAGGGAAATAAAAGCGATAAATAAAAGCGATAAATGCTAAATAAAAGCGATAAATGCTCCTCCCACACTTAAATCAGATATTGTCCTCAATGTTCCAAAATAAGGTAGGAGGAGGTACCTGGAAACACTAGTGGGGGCCACTAGAACCTTCACCATCCTGGTTGGTACGACCGGAACGGCGGCTACGGCTGCGATGGCGGCTCTCTCGATCCAAAACAAGCTGCTCCATTCTCTCTGTCATGGCGGCATTTGCCGCTTGTAGCTCTTGGGTCCTACCAATGAGGGTGCCTTGGGTTGCCTCCATCAATTGGAAGTGACGAGCGTATGTGGTCTGGTTTAGGTGCTGTTCTCTCTGGAAAGCCAGCTGACTTTCCATAATAGTGCGCAGAGAGCTAGCATTTTGCTCTTGGGATGCTTGCATGAAGGCCATGTTATCGATCGCCTGTTGCTGCAAAGTAGCGAGGAGGGTGTCCCTCTGGGCCTCTCGAGCCATATGCTCACGCCACATGTCCTCAGTGACATGGAAACTAGGAGCTGTACCTGCATGTGGGTTAGAAGTAGATGGTGTCGTGTGTGGTGGGGAAAAGTGGGGTGGTTCCTCCGTTTGGAAATCGTACTCATCATCAGTGTTGTTACCCTCATTTAAAGGTAGATTTGGGGGAAACGGACCAATAAAAGCAGGAGCGGTGAGATCGTAGGTCCAGTTACGCTCAAATCTGATATCAGTACGACGGGTGCAAGGAATAACAACACTGGGTACAGCGGCACCTCCAACCATGAGGAAGTAACCACCTTCCCTCCTCGTCTTGCATAAACGCATATCCCTGAAAAATTTAAGATTTGCAATACGAGGAGGAAGTGGCTCAAGGGTGGCAAGTTCCGTATCCAATCCTATGGCACGGGCAATAGTAGTAATCAGTCCACCAAAGGAAATCGGCCCACCTTTTCTTAAAACATGGTGCATGTGGGCAATCATGAATGGGACTGGATTAACTTTGGTGTCTGTGAGGCAGCTCTGCATGATAATTAATTCTTTAGCATTCACCTTGTTTGGGTTTTCCCGAGCAAAGATGGTGGCTTCCTTTCCATTGGGCTTTTCCTTCCTTGCCATTAGCTTCAATTTTTGGAGGTGTACCTATTTTTCTTATGAACGTGCATATATGTATGTGAATACATATATACATGTATATTTATTTATTTTTATATTAAAATTATGGTGACCAGAAAAACAAAAACATTAGTAAATGAAAGATATATAAATGAAACACATGCATATATATATATAGGTACGGACATCGGGTCACCAAAATAATTATTAATAATGCAGGAAATAGATAATGCAAAATAAAAATGAGTCTGAAAAGGAAATCAACATAATACTAATAATACTGGAACTAGATATCTTGTGAATAACACAGATCTATCGCATACTGGTAGGATGCTCTGCAGGAGTGTCTGGGCCACGCAGCTCAGTCAGCTGGCGTCGAATCTCTGCCACCTCGTGAGCCAATTCATCTAACTCACCAGCAAAGGTAACATCATTCACTTCCAACTGTAAATGAAGGTCAGCCACCTCATTGCGGAGAGTGGTTATCTCAGTGCGCATAGCAGTCAACAGAGTGCGAATATCAGGTTCCTGCAAGCTGAGGTTATTAGTAAGAACAGTAGTGTGTGTAACCTCGGGTCGGGATGTGTGATCTGGAGTAGAGTCTTCGGAAGCAGGGGTGTATTCTGGAGTGAGATCTTCGGAAGCAGGAGTATATTCTGGGGGATACTCTGATATCTCACCCCAACCTTCTACAGAATAGTTCCAATTAGCAGGGTTGGAAACACAAGTCATCTGAGGGTCTGGCATTGTGAAGGTGTAAACTGTCTGGTCATCGATGAGCAATCTGTACTGATATGGGTGGAAAGAGGCCCTCCTCATGAGTCCACGATCCATGCAAAAGTCTAAATCCAGGAAAGTATATCCATAGTATGGGGTCAGCTGTGCTATCATACTGTCCAAACCCAAAGCAGAAGCTATCTGTGTCGCATTCCCTCCGAAATGAATGAGTCCTACAGCGGATCGAGCAGTCTGCTCGAGGCTCTCTATTAGAAAACCTCCACTAGCTATAGGTCTGGACTGACTGGCACAGTATAGGAAAAGGATCTCCTCAGTGGTGACTAAGTGGTCACAGTAACTCCTCCCAAAGAAAGTGTGGCACAGGATCATCTCGAAGTATCGGAAAGCCGGGTTATGGATCTTCCTGGACAGCTGGGTAGAGGGGTCAAGGCTGGCTCTATCAGTAATGTCTTGCCAAAATTTATCAATATCTCTGTCCATATAGTAACTCAATGGAAACTCAGTGATAGCGGTCGGTCCAGTTTGGAAACCAAGCAAATCCCCAAATTCTTTGATGGTCAGGGTATAATCGGTACCAAACAATCTGAAACTTAGGCATCCTCGCTCATCTCCTTCACCCACCCGTGGGTTATAATCCACAGAGCTAAGAAACTCCAGAGTAAGGTTCCTGTAGGTTTTGTGGACATCATCAGCATAAGAATCCCAGCCAAGTTGGTTGAACAGATACCTAATACTTGGCTCAATCCCGAGTGCCTCCATGCAGCTCTGATCGGGGTACCTAGTGGGTACCATAGGTCTAGCAGATAAGGTAGCAAATCGGGCTTTTTGTGCTTCATCCCTGAAAATCACAACCATACCATCGGGGTAATGCATCCTGAAAATATAAACACAAGAAATTAGTCCAGATAAAACATATATAAATTACTAAAATAAAATAAAATAAAATAAAGAATAAACCATGGGTTGCCTCCCATGCAGCGCTTGTTTAACGTCGTTAGCTTGACGATTAGATCTTACTTTATGTGGGTATTGGTGGGTCTATAAGAATATGACTAGAGTAGTCAACATGCAAATCGCCTCCTTTGTATAGCTTCAGTCTTTGTCCATTTACCACAAATGGAGCGCATGAATTGTTTTTGATTTCTACTGCTCCAGACTTTAGAACTTTTGATACTTCAAATGGACCTGTCCATCTTGAACGAAGCTTACCAGGAAAAAGTCGTAACCTTGAGTTAAATAGGAGAACAGGGTCACCAATGTTGAAATCTTTCTTGATGATTTTTTTATCATGCCACATCTTGGTTCTTTCCTTATATATGATGGCATTCTCATAGGCATTCAAGCGAAGCTCTTCCAGCTTGTGAATGTCCAGGATACGTTTTTCTCCGGCTTTTAGGTAATCTAGATTCAAGGATTTGATGGCCCAATAGGCTTTATGTTCTAGTTCGAAGGGTAAATGACAGGACTTTCCATAAACCAATTGATAAGGAGTTGTTCCAATAGGGGTTTTATAAGCCGTTCTATAAGCCCATAAGGCGTCTTTAAGTTTTCCAGACCAGTCTTTTCTGGATAATGATACGGTTTTTTCTAGGATCTGCTTAATCTCCCTATTCGATACTTCTACTTGGCCACTGGTTTGCGGGTGATATGGTGTTGCTACTCTATGTTTTACTCCGTATTTGCTTAGAAGCTTGTCAAATATCTTAGATATAAAATGCGATCCTCCATCACTTATGACTAACCTCGGGGTTCCAAACCTAGGAAAAATAATATTCTTAAACAGTTTGATAACTACCTTGGTATCGTTTGTGGGTGATGCAACAGCTTCTATCCACTTTGAGACATAATCGACAGCTACTAGGATATACTTGTTACCCATTGAGGAAGGAAAAGGTCCCATGAAATCTATACCCCAGACATCAAATATTTCCACTTCTTGGATGTTACTTAAAGGCATTTCATCACGTCTTGAGATGTTCCCAGTGCGTTGGCATCGGTCACATTTTGTAATGTAAGTGTGGACATCGCGCCATACAGTAGGCCAATAAAAACCTGCTTGAAATATTTTGGCGCATGTTTTAGATGTGCTTGCATGTCCACCATAAGGTGAAGCATGACAATGTTTAATGACGTTGCCTACTTCTTCTTCCGGCACACATCGTCTGAATATATTATCTATTCCTCTTTTGAATAGGAGGGGTTCATCCCAAAAGAAGTGTTTAACATCTCTAAAAAACTTCTTCTTCTGTTGGTAGCTTAAGTCAGGGGGTATGATATCAGCGGCCAGATAATTCACAATATCTGCGTACCATGGTATGTTGTTCATGGTTGAGATTTCCTCATAGGTCTCTTCTTCAGTTGAGTTTATCCCAGCTATTAATCTTTCATAAGTAGAGTGATCGTCTATAGGTATAAGTTCAGGTTTAAGGTGTTCTAACCTAGAGAGATGATCAGCTACTAAGTTTTCAGCTCCTTTTTTATCCTTAATATCCAAGTCAAATTCTTGGAGTAAAAGTACCCATCTGAGCAATCTAGGCTTAGCATCTTTCTTACTTAACAAGTACCAGATTGCTGCATGATCTGTGTATACTATTATTTTTTCTCCCACCAAATAAGATCGAAATTTATCAATAGCAAAAACTACGGCTAGCAATTCCTTTTCCGTGGTTGTATAATTTAGCTGGGCAGCGTCTAGTGTTCTACTAGCGTAGTAAATTGCATGCAGTTTCTTGTCTTTTCTTTGCCCTAGTACAGCTCCTACAGCGAAATCACTAGCATCGCACATGATTTCAAAGGGTTGTGTCCAATCAGGTGGTCTTATGATAGGTGCTGAAATAAGAGCTTGCTTTAAAACTTCAAAGGCCTCAAGACATTTTTGGTCGAATTCAAACTCGACATCCTTCATCAATAAGTTAGTTAAAGGTTTTGTTATTCCAGAAAAATTCTTGATGAAACGTCGGTAGAACCCGGCATGTCCTAGAAAACTTCTTACTTCCCTAACGGTCTTAGGCGGGTTTAGGTTTTCTATAACTTCTATCTTGGCCTTATCGACTTCTATACCTCTTTCAGAAATAATGTGTCCCAAGACTATCCCTTCATTTACCATAAAGTGGCACTTTTCCCAATTCAACACAAGGTTTACTTCCACACATCTTTTTAAGATTTTCTCTAAGTTTGAGAGGCAGTTTTTGAAATCAAACCCACACACTGAAAAATCGTCCATAAATACTTCCATAATTCCATCTAAGTAGTCTGCGAAAATTGACATCATACAACGTTGGAAAGTGGCAGGTGCATTACAGAGTCCAAAGGGCATTCGTCTATAAGCGAATGTTCCATAAGGGCAAGTAAATGTGGTTTTTTCTTGGTCCTCTGGGTGAATAGGGATTTGGAAAAACCCCGAATACCCATCAAGATAGCAGAAACATGAGTGTCTTGCTAGACGTTCAAGCATCTGATCTATAAATGGGAGAGGGAAATGGTCTTTTCTCGTTGCCTTATTCAACTTTCTGTAATCTATACACATACGCCATCCTCCTTCTGTTCGTTTTGCCACATGCTCACCTTTCTCATTTTTCAGAACAGTGATACCTCCTTTCTTGGGTACAACATGGACTGGGCTTACCCATTCACTATCCAAAATTTGGTATATGATACCAGCTTCTAATAACTTAAGAACTTCTTTCTTGACTACATCACTCATGATAGGGTTTATTCTTCTTTGATGTTCTCTTGAGGGTTTTGAATCTTCTTCTAGCATAATCCGATGCATGCATACGGATGGGCTTATACCTTTTAAATCTGAAACTTTATACCCTAAAGCTGAGGGATATTTTCGCAAGGTATCTAAGAGTTGATTTGTTTCTATTTGGTTTAGAGCGGCGCTAATTATAACAGGTCTATTCATCTCCTCATCCAAAAACTCATATCTTAGATTCTTGGGTAGTTCCTTAAGTTCTATAGTGGGTTTCTCAGTACGCGGCATAAGGTCAGGGGTAAGAGCTAAGCATTCGAAAAGGTTTTCGTCAATGTACGGTTCGATACTCTTAAATCCGTCATCCTCTAAAATAGGGGTTGATGGTAATTTGATTAAAGATTCGTTTTGTTTGAGCTCATTTACACATTCGTCAATGACGTCGATGGCATAACACGCATCTCCTATCACTGGTGCCATTAGAAACTTTGATAAAATGAACTCAATCTTTTCATCTCCTACCTCGAAAGTCAGTTTCCCTTTCTTAACATCTATTATAGCTCCGGCGGTCGATAGGAATGGTCTTCCTAAGAGGATTGGGATGTCTTCATCTTCTTTAATATCCATTACGACGAAGTCGGTCGGAATGTACAACTGACCAATCTTGACAGGTATGTCTTCTAAAATACCCATGGGATATTTGACAGATCTATCAGCTAGTTGTAAGGACATCTTAGTAGGTTGAAGTTCTCCTAATTTTAGCCTCTTACAGACGGCCAGAGGCATCAGACTTACGCTTGCTCCTAAGTCTAAAAATGCTTTGTCTATCATATGGTTACCTAGGATTCAAGGGATAGAAAAACTTCCAGGGTCTTTATCTTTCTTGGCGAGTTTATTTTCGGATATAGAATGACATTCTAAAGGCTTGGGATCATCGAGTCGCCGTTTATTGGTCAAAATATCTTTCAAGAACTTAGCATATGATGGTATCTGGGTTATAGCTTCAGTAAAAGGAATCTCTACATGGAGTTTCTCTATTACCTTAATAAACTTTTGGTACTGGTTTTCTACTTTGGTGTTTTTCAGCCTCTGTGGGAACGGAATAGGTGGTTTGTAAGGTTGTTGAGTGTTATTCCCTGGTTCTGGTTTTGATTGCTTTTCTGGTTTCTCTGGTTCCTCTACCTGGTCTTTAGGTGTAGCATCTTCCATAGGTTTTTCCGATGTGCTTAAGTTAGGATTTCTAGGCCCTTCATAAGCAGTTCCACTTCTTAAGGTGATAGAATTTGCTTGCCCTTTTGGATTTGGTTGAGTTTGTCCAGGAAATTGTCCTCCAGGTGCAACTTGTACAGAGGTGTTTTGTGCTACTTGGGAAATCTGAGTCTCAAGCATTTTGGTGTGGGTTATTATCTGGTCAAACTTGGTTGCCAGTTGAGTAACTAGTTCGTTCGTGTGAATGTGTTGGTTCATAAACTCCTTATTTTGCTGAGTTTGAGTCTGAATAAAGGTGTCTATGGTTTCTTTAAGGTTTGGTCTTGGGGGCACTATTTGCATAGGTTGGTTTTGTTTTTGCGTTTGGAATCCTTGAGGTCTCGAAGGTCCGGGATTTTGGATAGGGTTATTGTTTTTGTAAGAGAAATTCGGGTGGTTCCTCCATCCAGGATTGTAGGTATTCGAGAAAGGGTTCCCTTGGGTATAGTTAACTTGGTCTGAGCTAGATTCGTTCAAAAGGTTACAGTCAACGGTTTGATGTCCTTGAGTTCCACAGAGTTCGCATTCCGATTGGATTGCTGCTACTGTGGTTGGGTTTTGAGACATGTTCTCGACTCTCAAAGCTAGGGCGTCCATCTTCGCATTAATCATGTCCATGCAACTTACCTCATGCTTTCCTCCATGGCTCTCTTTTTTCTCTACTGTCGCTCGTTCTAATCCCCACTGGGCGTGGTTTTGGGCCATGTCCTCTATTAGGGCACAAGCGTCAGGGTAAGGTTTGTTCATCAACGCTCCACCAGCGGCAGCGTCTATGGACATCTTTGTGTTGTAATGGAGTCCATTATAGAAGGTATGTATGATTAACCATTGCTCCAGGCCATGGTGCGGACAAGCTCTTAAAAGTTCTTTATATCTCTCCCAGGCATCAAAAAGTGATTCGCCTTGGTTTTGGGTGAAACAAGTGATCAGGTTCCTAAGAACAGCGGTCTTGCTTGGTGGAAAATATCTCGCAAGAAAAGCTCTCCTAAGGTCTTCCCAAGTTGTTATTGAGTTAGTTGGAAGGGCGTCTAACCAGTCGTGAGCTTTACCTCTAAGGGAAAAAGGAAACAGTCTTAAACGGATAGCTTCGGGTGTGGCTCCATTTGCCTTAAGGGTGTCAGCTAACTGGATAAATACCTTTAAATGTTGATTCGGGTTCTCGGTAGCGAGACCAACGAATTGGTTTTGTTGTACTAATTGTAATAATGAGGGCTTTAGTTCAAAGTTGTTGGTAGTTATAGCAGGGTTTACTATACTAGAACTAGGTTCCTCGTTAGATGGTTGGGCGAATTCCTTGAGCGGTCTTTGGTTACGATCTTCTGCCATAGTTCTTCTTATCTTGCGTATAAAAAGACGGGCACGAGCGTAACGTTCAGGTTCTACTAAAGGATCTATTAGGTTACCGGTGCTATGATTTCTACGCATCTACCGACTAGAATAGCCTTAGTCTAAACAGGATAACAATAGGGTACGAAATTTGACGAAGTTGGTCCCCGGCAACGGCGCCAAAAACTTGATGGGTGTGTGACGTATAGCCTAAATATAGTACTGCAAGTGCACAGCCTATCGAAGTAATATATAAGATTATCGAACCACAGAGACCAATTGTCAATCTATCAACTCTATTGCTAAGGTGCTTATCTAAGGCGAACAAGAATATTGATGTGAGTGCAGTGCAACAAAGTAAATGAGTGAAGTAAATAACAGTTTAAAAGACAGGTTGGAATGTAAATCATGTAATCAGATATTGGTCCAGTCATGCGTAGATGAAACTACTTATGGGGCAGTATTTTCTATTGATAGCAAAGAATCAATTTAACGGGAACTTGTAGCTTTTGACTACTAAGAACCGAATTTACTCTTTAAATTAAATTCCTTTATTGTCACATATAAAGGGTGCCTTCCGCGTTAAAGAGGTAAACCTATTTTTAAGAAATTGATAGTTTTGACTTAACAGAAAAGTAATTTTACTTGGAAAGATTAACTTAAAGAGACTTTTGGCTTTTGACCAAGAGTCAGATTTCAAACCTACAAACGCGTCCGAAAATAGTTTCAAAATCGTTTTCTAAAAAGGTCAATGATTCCTATTTAACCAATCAACGGCTTTCGCTCTTTTTGTTTGGTTAAATAATAATCAAGTCGTATCATTAGTTTGGACGGCTTTCGATCTTACCCAATAAACATTTAAACATAATTGACTTAAGTTAAAAGCAAAACATCCCCAGAGTATTTTCACTAGCATGATAATTGGAACATAACCATGATGACAATCCTTACATCCAAACCTTTATAGTTTAGCCAGACATAATAAGTGCGAGTCTATAAAACGTGTAGACTATGGTAAGAGCATTTAAAGTCTATAAAACGTGTAGACTATGGTAAGAGCATTTAAAGTCTATAAAACGTGTAGACTATGGTAAGAGCATTTAAAGTCTATAAAACGTGTAGACTATGGTAAGAACATTTAAAGTCTATAAAACGTGTAGACTATGGTAAGAGCATTTAAAGTCTATAAAACGTGTAGACTATGGTAAGAGCAATTAAAAGTAAAGAAATGCAATAAAATAGAACCTTGCTCCAGTCGGAGACTTGAATCTGTTACAAATCTACGGAATGGTAAGGCTGGTATGATGAACTTCAACCAAAGTGCTCCAAGACTCGATTACAACTCAATCTACACCGCAATAACTCCCCGATCTGAAGAGATTATTACTTTACAGAAACTGATAGTATATGGCTTAAGATTGTACTAAGCTTGGATGAAACTAAAGAATAAAAATCGAAAACTATTTATAGAGGATCCTTGAGATGCGTAAAGACCAGCATGCCCCTTAACTTCTTTTGAGCGGGAAGCTTTTTGTGAAGGCCGCGGGCGCGGTGGCTGGAACTGCCACATCATGGGAACGTGGCAGTTGGTCTCTGGGTGAAAGTGGGCCACGTCATCGCGTTCCCTGTAGCCAGCGCGGCGCTGAACGCCATAAGTGCAGAATATCTTGAAAAACCCTAATTTCTTGGCGTTTTGGCTCGTTTCTTCACAGAAGGCTCTGAAATGACAAGAATCCTGAAAACAAAGGAAAAAGGAACATAATACGAGAAAATGATAATAAAAACTAAGGAAAACATGTGATATTTGAGTCAGAAACATAGTGCGATTTAGTGCGATCAAAACTCATAAAATGCGAATTCTAGGTCGGCAGCCTAGTCTTGCAGAGAAATCAGAAAGATTCTCGTGAAGGAAAGCCGACCGCAAACTGGGAAGGTTCATACCGTGTTCGTGAGACTATGGCCACTAGAGAATACTACCTCGAGCACCTAAGTGGAGAACCTCTACCTCGACCATGGAATGCTGCAAAGTTGAAACAATACTACAGCTAGGTCCCTGCGAAATGCCGGGGCCTGGCTGTCGGTGTGCCCTCTCCGACAAATGACGAGGCACACTCGACCATAGAGGCATGTTGAGGTATGAACATGGAATCCAACCGATAACAAAAGGCGGGTTCGCCTCTCATTGGTCGAGCATAACCTTAGCCTAACGGAGACACCTCAACTGAGCTCCACTGTGAAAGTACCTAATAGGCAGGATACCCAGCTCGCGATGGGCACTTCACGCCAAAAAATCAAGATCCCGACCGTGATCTTGAACTTATTTCTACAGACTACTACTCTGCTTCCTTTATACATTCCAATATGTGTCGACCACAACTAAGATTGAGTAAATTAAGTTCGAGCATGAATCTCCACTCGTCGAAATACCACATTTCACAAAATAAACAAGTCAAACACAATAAAGAGCACCATCTCACATAAAAAAAATACTAAATAGGCATTCATAATATCCGACCATGAAGGCCAACGTTGTCCAAATAATTACAAATACACGGGCATGCAGGCCCAAACGAAAGAAAAACGGGCCAAACCCCTGTCAAGTTTACAAAACAAAATGTATGGGCACGCAGGCCACTAATCCAAGTTAAAACAAAAGAGGGAACATAGGCCCTAAAACTTCTCAAATCTCATCCTCCCCATTGATCTCCTCTATAGGACTGTCATCGGGGGGATACAAAATCTTCCCATCAACCACTTGGTTAAATGGCCCTGCACCTTCAACCACTAACTCAACCCCGGGGTTAAGGATCTTGAGCTGCTCCACAATTGTGTTGAAGCCATAACTAAGAGTATCCATGATGTATTGTTTGAGCATACGATTCCACGCGATTAAATCTCTCCTAGTCATGAGGGATTTCTCCATGTTAGTCTCTTCATCGGCAGACGCCACGATCCCCTCCAACTCTTCTACCCTGGCGGCCATTCTCTCGTTCTCCTTAGCTGTGGCCTCCAGTTGAGGTCGCGGCTCATTCATATATTTGAGGAGCTGTACTTGCGCCTCGTACTTTGTCTCGTGGTCGAGGATGTCACCCTTCAGCTTTTCATCCATCCCTTGCAGCTTCTGGATCTGAGCATAAGCTTTATCAAGAGTAGCCTGGGAGCCTGTGGCCTCATTGTTCAGTGTCAAAACCGTGTCAAGAACCCTTATCACGGTGACCATATTGTCCGACAGGTTATTTCGTCGAGTCTGTTTATCCTTAGATAATATGGCTTCCCTTTCCTCCTCCTGAAGACCTAGATAACTCTCCCCACTGAAAATACCTTGGTTAAGATACCAGGAAGGCAACACTCAAACTACCCTGACTCCCTTATCACCTTCAACAGGTGTTACTCTCTCGGGGTCCTCCATGTGCTTCCTTTTTACCGATTGTTCAGGAGGGGGAGCCTGAGCCCCCGATGATGAGGGTGAACCACTCGGACGGGCAGAAGTTTTGGCCTGCTCCTGAAGTTGAGCAACCAGATTCTTAGGCCCTGAGGTGGAGGCATTCTTGGGCCTTAACTTTAGTAAACATTCAGAGAGGGATGTCATCTGATCTACAATCAAAAAAGAAATTTTCAATCACAAGACAAACATAGAAAAATACAATCACGGGCGTATACCCTACTTAAAAGTCTCATAGCCTCCTCGTCTGAAGAGCACTCGAGAAGCGCTTTTGTATTTATCAGTCTGTGAACGAGGAGATACTCCTCTTTATCATCAAAAAGGAAGTTGTTATCCATGTCCACACACTTTGTTAGTGATAAACTCTTGACATACGCCACCAGCTTGTCATAGGAAAGTTGATCATGGGCGTCCAAGTCCTCGGGTTTCACCGTGTAATATTCGGGCTTCTGCTCGAAGTGTTTCCACTGCCATTCAAGGGTAAACCTAGCCGTCAACCAGATTACTATTTGTCCCCCCCTTAATTTCTTCTGAATGATCATACAAGGATGCCACGACCGCATCTGTAAGAGGCTTCATGACGAAGTACCTCTCTTTAAAGTGGCGAACAGATTTAAGATACGACCGAAAAAATTTTCTGAGCTGTTTAAACGACACCCAGGCTTTCCCCCCTCCGATGGATTGCCGTTGCAAGTGAAAGATGCGAAAGAAGAGGGGAAATGTGACGCATATTTGAAGGTATTGGCATATAATCTCGAATGCACGCATAAACGTGAGCGCATTCGGATGAAGCTGGGAAGGTGTCAGTTCTAACCATTGGAAAACCCCAAACTGGAAGTCGTTGAATGGAAAACGCATCCCCACTTCCTTAAAAGAAAACTCGTACATAGGAAAGCATTTTCCCGTGTATGCTGAGCATATCCTCCTGTTCCAGTGAGGGATTTGAAGAGCCCAATTGGCCGAAGCACCCTTTGCTCGAACCTCAGGGACGTTGAACGGGTCAGAGCATCCTGCAAAAAACACGACTTTTTTCCGAGGCTCAGGCGCGACCCATGCCAAAGGGTTCTCTACGGTAATAGTATTATTCTCGACTTGGTGTGCCATCATACCTGAAAAGCAGGGGAAAATAGTGAATTTGACATCATCAAAGTCACTCTTCCACCACAAATCAAGTGAAAGGGCGATGAATGCACCGAGGAATGTACCTTGACAACCAACACCAGAATAAACCACACCATGTGCAGGGACATTTGGTCGAACATGCAAAATTTCCCAAATCCTCCCCGCTATCTGGAGAGGATGACCCTGACACGAGTCTATGAAATTGAACCTATGAATCTTCATCCACAACCATGATCTTTGATTAACATCCATGAAGATTCACTTTATAACCCATGAATATTCATCCAGCGATTCATCCATTCATGACAAAACCCAAGTGTTTAATCTAAATTTTTTAAGAAAAAACGTTACCAAGAAGATATAACTTACTTGGAAGAAGATTATCTTTGAAGACGTCTATGGTGGCGTTAGAACAGAGAAGATCGATGAACAAATGTAAGAGAGATGATAAGAGAGCTTGAAAATGATAAATGAGCCTCTGGATTCCCCTATTTATAGATGGTTCACACCTCACGAGGAAGCACGCGAAAAGTCATCATTACATGGGGCCTTTGGACTCCACTATAGAAAGATGGCACCCCAAACAACTTCCACGTGGGGTTGACAATAGGACACGTTGCCCACAACAGTCCCGCACAAAACCACATGTCCACTCCTGAAGACGAACTCTTGCCTGACATCACTACAAAACCTTGTATACGGGCGCTTCAATGATGTTTTCAACCCAGGGGCGGGCAAACACACGACATCATGACAAAGCCTTGCATACGGGAACATTTATGCCATTTCACTCCCAAAGGTGGGGTTAACGCTCGACATTGTAGCAACACCTTAAAGGTGGGCACGTTAAATAAGAATACTTGGTGAAACTCCTCGCATCCTACGATTATATCCTCTACGAGCACCAAACCAAAAATATCATAACCAAAGTCGACCAGTGGATCCCTCACTAACCCGATCGACCATATCGCATGCATACTATTTGAATCCTCGACATGAGTCAACGAGCCATCCCCAATGGAGGTTGGAAATTTCCTCTCTCGGGCAATGTTTCCCCAAAAACTGAGCTGAACTTAAGTCACCACCTTTTCACCTAAGGGAAATAACTTAGGGGGATCATGTTCTGGACTGGGCCGACACTTTCCCCACTATTGGGGAGGCCCAATCCAGCACCTTTACCAAAGCCCCAAAAGCATGTATCCCAAACTGAGGACCGTTGGGCATTTCCCCACGTGTCCATTAGGAGAACGCGGCTTACGTGTCTATATCATCATCACCCCGCCCTCCGAGAATAACGGGTCTAACTAATGTTTTCTCGGGGAAGTTGACCAGGGAGGAGGCCACGTGTTGGACTCCATACACTCGTAAACCTTGGCATTCTTTATTGTTGGGCCTCATCATGGCCCATCACTAAAGATCTTGGCCCAGTGCTGGGGGATATAAATACCCTCTCACTTGAGAGGGTCGTGTATTCATTCACTCACTCTTACTTTCATACTTGCTTGCACTTGCTCTAAACCTCACTTTGGCATCAGAGTGTCTTGAAGGTACCCCCATTTCACATTCAATTGTTGCTCGACTTGAAGCTTGTGGCTTTGACAATCCCTTCTGATCAGGTACAATCATCTTCTAACTTGTAGAAGTATCTAGATACATCAAAACAAATAAAGCATTAAAGGATAAATAAATTCTAACATGATTTCTTCACTTTTCTAATTATGCACTCTCACTTAAGTCTTTTTAGACTTAGATACTTAATTCCCATCATCATTTTATTGAAGTGCTTCTTCACCAAAAAAATGGTTCTACCCAAGAGATCAATTTCAGAAGTGTTTCCATAAATCTTGTTATAAAAATTCTAACAGTTCTTCAGATTCATCTCTTTTTGATATGTTTTATACTTTATTTCTGAATCCTTCTGAAGCATAGTACCCATCAATATTAGATTCCAGATTTTGGAACATATGCTTTCTTCTTGTTGTATGTCACAGGAATCCAGAGTCCAGGTGTCATGATTGGTGTTTTAACTCTGCTGCATAAGACTGCAACATGTAAAATATTTTCTTTTGGTACCCACAATTTTTTTGGTCCTTTAGAGTTAGTTTTCCCAAAGTTTCTGATAAACTTGGGTTTTTGTGCAGCATTAAATTTCTGTGTCTGTGCAAAATTATAATGATACGAAAAAGGAGAAATGGGTTGATTTTCTCTATAAAAATATGATTATTGTTATCATATTCATAACCCGTTTCTTCCCTTATACTTTGACTAACATCATAGATCACATAGGACATTCTGTTTCTTCTATGCTATTGTTTAAGAATTTTTGAAAAGCCTTGTCATACTTACACAAGGCAGTTTCAGAAGATGGAGAATCTTTAGAAAGGGTTTCTTCAAGTTCTAAACAATTTTTATTTAGAAAGGTGTTTTATTTTTCTAAAGACAGGTTGCCACCTTTTTGTTTAGAAACTTCTTTCTCCAACTTACCATATTTTTCAACTTCATATTCATGAACCTTTTGAAGGTTCTTGAATTTTTATTGAATCTTCTGATGCTTGTCCAGAGTTTCTGATAAACATAATTCTAATTCAGCTCGAGAGAATTCAAAACATACCTCTTTAGAGTCATACTCTATTTCTGATGTGTCTTCTTCAAAACTGATATCCATGAGTGCTACGTTTGCACGCTCTTCTTCTGATTCTGATCCTTAAGAGCCATAATCATCCCATGCTCCATGAGACCTTTGTTCTTAACTTTGAAAATGCTCAGCTATCTTTTCTGGTGCTTTCCTTCTTGACATTATAACATTCATTTCTGTAGTGTCCAGGCTCATTGCACTCAAAACATGTTACTTCATTACTAGCTCTTCCTTTACCAGATTCTTCGGGATGATCTCTTCTGTTTTTGAATCTTTTACCATTGTTTTGTCTTTTCTTCCATATTTGACTAACTCTTATGGATAGAAGTGACAATTTGTCTTCATCATCAGATTATTCAGTTTCTTCAGTTTGGAAAGCCTTGCTCTTTCCTGATCTAGTTATTTCTGTTCTATATTTTAGAGCAATAAATTTGTTTCTTTTCTGAGACTCATCTTCTTCTAGCTCTATCTCATGACTTCTAAGTGAACTGACTAACTCTTTAAGAGTTATAATATTCAGATCCTTAGAAAGCTTTAAAGCATTAACCATAGGTCTCCATCTTTTAGGAAGAATTCTGATGATTTTCTTGACATGATCAATAGTGGAATATCCTTTGTCCAGAACCTTAAGTCTTGCCACCAAGGTTTGAAACCTTGAGAACAAGTTTCAACCGTTTCTTCATTTTCCATTCTGAAGACTTCATATTTCTGAATTGAAGCCAAGGCCTTAGTTTCATTTACTTATGCATTGCCTTTGTATGTCATTCTAAGTGAATCAAGAATATCCTTTATTATTTTTCTACTTTTAATATTTTCATATTCATTGTATGAGATTGTGCAGAGAAGCATAATTACGGCTTTGTGATGATTCTTGAAGTTGCGCTTATGATCTTCATTCATTGAGTTCATGGGAATAGGAATACTGTTGTACCCCAAAATTTTCCCTCCCATATTCTTCAAGGTTTGTCAAGAATCATCTTCAAATGGTTCAAGATTTCTCAAGGGTTGCACAGTCCAAATCACCTCCTAAGCCAGCTGAAATTAGGGTTTTGGTCCTCTCAAGGAATTTAAGGTTCTCAATGGCTCAACCAAGTCTCATAGGCCTATACATATTCTCAAGAATCTATATGCCAAGTCTCAAGACTCACACTGCCAATTTGTACAGTCAAAAGCCCTATTTGATTCACAATCAACTGTAGGGGTAAAATGGTCATTTCACAGTCAAAAGTCAGAATTTTTGGTCAACATCTTATTTTGAGTCCACAATCATCATTTGATCAAGTCTTGATCATGATTCCACAAGCATGGCTCAAAAATCATCAAGATGCAAAAAGTTACTATTTTTGGACAGCAGAAAAGTCAACTGCATCTTGACCAAGGCATAACTTTTTCATGGTTCATCATAAAAATCCCATCCAATGCTCATTTTGAAGGGGATTACATTGCCTACAATCCATCTTCACACTCCAAGTCCAATAAATGCTCTCACCAAAAGTTATCAATTTCTACATTATAGGTCAATTTCAAAAGTCAACAAAAATGCACTTTAAGTCAAAGACCATAACTTGAGATTGGTAAATCCTAATGACATGGGACCAAAGGAATTGGTTAGAGGACTTCAAGACCTTTCCAAAATGTCCAAGAACATGTTCATATGATCCAAAATTGAGCAAGATATGCATTCGAGAAGTTGGGAAATTTTTGTGAATTTGCAAAAGTCATCTTTGCTCAAAACACCTTGTATTTGCTAATGGGCCTCAAATTTCTTCTTGAAAATTTATCCAAGGCCTATGCACGACCCATCAAGCTTAATTGAATTATTTTCTTATTTTTTATTAATTAATTGGATTTTTTAATTGATTTTAATTCATTTAATTAATTTTAAATTGTAGGAAATACAAAGATTTGATTTTTCAATCTTTTTGTGAAGCAAAGATGACCTAAAAAAGCTGGCAAATTCGTGTACCAATCAAGGATGCAAATATCTCCCAACTTGGCAACTTTCTTCAATCAAAAAGATTCAAAAAGATGTGATCTCCAATCAAATATTCCATCATCATTCCATGGATTTTTTGTGCAAGATTTGACCTAAATTCAGTCCTCTATAAATACAGAAGTGAACCCTATTCATGCATACGTGAATTTGCTGCAAGAAAGCCATAACCACATTCAAAAAAATCCAAGAAAAGTCAAAACTGTTTTCTGCATTCTAGCACGATTCAAAGCAATTTGTGGATTCAAACACGTTGCTGGGAGTGTGAGGAACGTTTTGCAATCAAAACCACACGCTAAGGCTCAAGAAATCATCATTTACAGTCACACGGTTTGATGCTTTTTCTCATAATCGAAACTCATGATTCATAAGCATTTAACATGATTTATGGTTCGTTTTGCATTGCTTGAATCCTTGTGAAACTAATGGTATAAATTAATTGACTTATAGTGTGCAGAATCATAAGTTGCCATTGACAAAATCTAGGGTTCTTGAGCTTCCAAATTGGGGCTTTACAGTATAGGAAAAATCAAGCCTCGAGAGACCTATGGTTGAAATCATTGAGACCAGACAAACACAGTGACACCATCGCGAAATATTTATGTAAACTGTAGAGCTAATCGCTATTATTGGTCGTTACAGGTTGTGGGGGTTAAAACCCCCCGCTATCTATTTGTTTTTTACAGGTACAAAGGAGGACGATGATGAGGTGTAAGCGTATGGTTGGGTGGTTTAAAATAGCGCGCGTTTTTATTTGTTTTCCAGCATAGTTGTTGTTTTTATATATTATATTCATTGTCCATTATAATTACAAACGCGTACAGATGGCTTGGTGGTTGATGCGCTGGCTGGTAATCATTGGGACCTGGGTTCGAATCCCAGGTCCACCCTAAACGCTTATGTTATTTTGTTTAACATGTTCACATGCAGGCAGTCCAAGAGCGTTCCACCATGTGCTTCAATTATCAACACGCCCAGTGGCCACAGTCACAAATCCAATGGTCAAAAGATGAAGACCATCATGCTCCTGGTCAACCCACACGTAGACCATCAAAAAAGGTCAAACGAACCGGAAACAAATGGGCCTGAGAATTGCTAGCATACCTCCAAAGCTGGCCCATCACCCCCTGGTTTATTATTACTTTTTATTTCCTTTTCCTTTAAATTATTTTATTTTAATAACTATTATTATTATTATTTAATTAACTCACAAATTATTATTTTCATAATAAAATCAGAAATATAATAATAATAATAATTATTATTATTATTAATTTCACCTTAATTTAATTATTTTTGTAAATAAATACTAATATAACTAATTTAGTTTAATTAGGTTTAATTTGACTTTTTTTTCACAATGAATAAAATTAACATAGAATTAGGGTTTTGACAACTTTTAATTTCTTTTATTTTTATTTTCATTAAGACATTAAAAAACTAAAAAAATACTTTTTTCTTTTAATTATTTAATTAATTAGAATTAGGTTTAATTAAATGCAAAAAGGACCAAAATTCCATTCTTTTCTCAAAAAGGGTCAAAACCCTAAGGACTTTTCCAATTCAATTTCTTTTCGCGCATATTTATTTTTGATTATATTTATGTAATTGTTCCGAGGATGTAATAGATAATTAGGACTCTTTTTTATCGCTTTCTTTATTTTCTCGCATTTACTTTTCAAGGGTTGTTTTTGGCAATGTAAATACCCGACGCCTTGTAATAGCGTAGATTTACTTTCCGCAATTTACTTTCAGCACAATTATTAACTGCTATGCATGACAAGACTTGTTCTCAAAATAAAATCAAAACGTAGCTCACCATGACATGTGCAAAGATAATATAAACTGAATCCTGACACACTCGCACATGCCACTCTTAGGGTACGCCTCACTTGGTTGCCTCGACGTGGTCATTGAGTATAGGGTGTTTTAGAGGTCGCCCTCTTGTCTAAAGATCAAAGTTGCCTCGAAACAGTTGCCTCAGATAAAGAGGATCTAGGACATTAGGGTTACCGCTAAGGCGTCCTACCATTGCTTTAGTGACCACAAGTCCCTATAATCGAATTGACCCGAAAACTCCAACGACGGTGCTACCTACTTCTCAATAGTGGGATAGTACTGTCTAAAGGACATTTACACAACTTAATTTCTTTTGAGTAGGTATAGGTTCTTAGATACTTGCTCTTTCAAAACAAACAAAAAAATACTTTTCGCACTTACACTTTTCTGACAAAAGTTTTCAAACAAATACTTCATGACACTCTTGAGGACTGATACAAGAGTTAAACGAAGTTTTTCAAACAAACTTTTTCAAAACCCACAAACACAAGAAAAGCAAACATTTTTTGAAAACATAGTGAGCAAGTACCTAAGAGCCCGTGGATAACCACGGATAGAAAGGGTGCTAACACCCTCCCTTTCTATAATCTACCTCCCAAACCCGAGAAACATATCGAAAAGGAATTTTGCTGTGCTTTTGTCCTTTCCTTGTTGGAGAAAATAAAAGACGGTGGAGACTCTTGCTTACCGCAACATTTCGCGAACCAGCATTCCAAAAACAATCAGTTCTATTTCCACCGATCACAGAACTGGCGACTCTGCTGGGGATTCTATAAGTGAGGTGTACCTTAGGATTAGATCACCATGTTTTCAATTGAATGCCTTGAATGCTTTAATATTGTGGGCTTGTATCAGAGTTTTATGATCCTAACCCAGATCTGGGGATACCCTTTAGAAGTAGCAACAAACTGTGAGGGAACTGTGCGGGGTATATCGACATGGTTGAAGCAGTTGCTACGTTGATCTGGAACTTTGGTGAGTACCGGTAACCCTTGAGTCAAGGAGAGTACGGGGCCCCCGCGTGGTGTCGTGAAGCATCAACTGACCTTAAGAACCTTACTTGACCATCCTGGCCTCTTTAGGGGTAGTGAGTGTACCGAATTTGGTGCAGTCCGAAGTTGGTAGATACTCGATACTACACTCATTGAGGGTTGTTTTCTTGGAATATTTTGGTTGCCAGTTAAGTGGCTAAATCAAAACAATGAACATAGAAAACAATCCAATGATATTGATCTCCTTAGAACCCGGTTACTATTCATAGGACAGGTTTTGAGCCAACCAACTTCAAGAGGGTAGTACATAAACTTCATGCTGGCCTAAACTCTAAGGGCTGTTTTGTGTGACTTGTGTGCCTTCAAACTTGAACTACTTGCACATTCTTGATATCTGACAATATGAGTTCCTTGCAGGTTTTGTTTACAGTCCTTAATCCGGGCTTATAACAGGGCTTACTTACACCTCACACCTTTGCATCCACGTACATAACATCATACCCATCATAACATTGCATACATCCTGCATAAGGACTAACCCATTTCAAGGATCTCAAGGGTTTGTGATGCAGGTCATGATGAACGAACTGTCTAGCAAGGGGCAAAGGGGATTTATTTTCCTCTAGCCAAGGTTGTTTGGAGATCAAAACATGATAACCTGAGTCAGGGGATATGACCCACTCGATATGGTGAGCCTTGACTCTTGAAGAAGGACTCTTAGCAACATGAAGTTCCTTCAATCAAGCCGCAAAATTCAAATTCTAACAAGTTTCTTTGTTTACCCCGCGAGATCCTTGAAAACATTGCATACATATGTCATACATATCATTGCATAACAGGTCATCCGATACAGGTTTCTCATGTTCTCGCTGTTTATTTCAGCAATGACTTTCCAACAAGACAACCAGGATCTTCATACTCAAGAGACTCAGTTCAGGGAGATCTTCCTAAGCCTATCCAAGGGGCAGGAAGAGTTGAGAACACTCCTCATGGGGAATTTGGTCAGGAAAAGTCCTGGAGATAGCAAGGACGAACGACTGAAACATCTGCAAGCTGAGGTAGATGCAATGAAAACCCAGATGCTGGGGCAAATGGCCCTTATCCAAGGCTTAGCTCGGGAGAAAGAAGAGTTGCGAGCGATGATCAACCAACTTCATCAAGACAGATACAATAGTATGAAGCAAACAGTCAAGGCTGGGGATCAAACCAGTAATCAGCCTCCAAGAAGACAAGAGTTTGGTGTGGGGAAGAATGGACCTCTCCCAGTTGCTACTACAAGGGCCCAACATCAACCTCGCCAAAAGCAACAGGTTGATCAGAGTGAGCCAAACATGCCCAGGAGGCAATTTACCAAGATCAACGTGTCACTAACTCAAGCGCTACAACACATGTTGAAGGCAAGGCTGATTATATTAAGGGCTCCTCCCTGGAATCCCAACACCTCTGCTCCTACCTATCATCCCTATGAAAGGTGCGCATACCACTCTAACGGTCCGGGACATGACACCGACAACTGTTGGAGTCTGAAGAACAAGATCCAAGACCTGATTGAAGGAAGGGTGCTAGAGTTCATGCCGGATGGCGAGATGAAAATCTTCTGCTGAGAATTCTCCATCTGAGATGACTAGTTCAAACTAAGAGACTTTTGTTCATTTGAATTCTGAAGTTGTATTTTTCCTTGCTTATTCAAATAATTATTGTCATGGAAAACTCTTTTATTTCATTAATGCATCGCATATGTCTGTTTTGAATCAATCCATTCGTATTCACTATATTCAAATTGCTTTCATTTTTTTGTGATGTTCAACTCTTGATTAAAAATTCTAAGCCTTTTGAGGGAGGATGACGAAAACGATACCACGATCTTTACAGTATGCTTTTGAACAGGCCCCACTGATGAGGTACAAACATTGTTTCAAATCCTAAACAATGGAGTTATAAGGAAGATAATCCCTAGTCAACCCCTTTGAGCCAAAGAAGTTGGAGTTTTTCTTTTCAAAAAATAAAACCCTTAATCATAACCCGGGGCAGGGTAGTTTTCTCAGTTAATCCAGGTGCACAATGAATGGCATCAAAGGAGTCCTTCCAAAACAAAGACAGTGATGGTTCCCTATAATCGTCAAGACAGGCAGTCATTATCTTTCAAAAAACAAAAGCCCAATAAGTCAAAACCTATGAAGGAGACTTACAAAACTGGGGCATCCTGCTGATTGTAATCACAAAAGAAACAGTCCAGGCAAAAAACAGGGATAACGAAATCAAAAAGAAAAGAGGACCTGCAAACCCTCAACAAGGAAATGGCTGCCTATTCAAAATAAAATGTCAACATCCGAACCATCATGGGAATATTAGGACAAAGACTCGAACAAGGTCTAACGCATGATCAACTGAGTTTAGGTTTGAAGAACATTACGAAGAGCGGGTGGGTACAAATGTAATTTGAGCCTTTATCCATTGTTTCTTAAACCATGAACCAGGCCACACTACAACCCTTAAAAGTCCTAGCTGAAGCATGGGTTAATTCGAAAGCATACTGTTACAAAGGTATCCTGACTCCTTAAGGCTCGCTGTAAAATACGGAGTTGACATCACGTTTTACAAACTTTCACTTGTTTTATGAAAAAGAATGCATTTTCAAAATCTTCAAGACAGACATAAGCGTTGCATTTTTAACATAACCTTGTTTGCATATGACTTCTTGTTTGAACAACAGAGAAATTCGCACGACGAATATCCAGTGAACAAAATCTTCTCAACAAAAACTCAAATGGAAGAAGCACTTCCAATCAAGGGGCAGACATGATCATGGTCTATTATCTGGGGCAGTCCAATCAAGATTCGGAGAATCTCTCAAAGGCCAAATAGCCTGGGGCAAATCTCCGCCTGAGTCACTTGGGGAATTCCAACAACGCATCTTGCCTAATCAAACATCTTCTGGTAGTATGGCAAAACACTTCTGACAGGGGCAACTCCCTACATCCTGAAAGCAGGAACATGGTCAAAAAAATACTACGCACGATAAAAGACCCGCTAGGTTGACGCACCTAGGCAAAAATAAGGGCTTCCCGGCGAACCAAAAGGGTTCGGGCAAAAATAAGGGATGAAATAGAAAAAATCTGTACACCTGGAAAGCCGAAAACCTGAAAAGGCGGCTTGGGCAAAAAAGGGTATCCCGGTGGACTGAAAACCCGAAGGGGCGGTCCAGGCAAAAGTTAGGGATCAAAAGCGTACGACTATGTCCCGGCATCTCGTCACTTGCCTATCAGAAGAAGGTTTGTCAAACGGCAGTTATCAAGACCCCACCAGTATCTTCTCCCACAGAAACAGGGGCAGTAATGAGTTGTCTAAGCGATCTAATTGCTTTGTCCACCAAGGTGCCAAGGTAAGTTCGGCTGAAGAATGCAACCAAGATATCTAAATTCCACAGAGAGTGAGCCAGCAAGTCAATGCACTCTCCCCAAGAAGAGTTATCCTGTCAACCTTAAGGAAGTTGGGTATCCTCCAGCAGATCTCAACATTCCCCAGCGCAGTATACAGACATTCCTAACAAACAACCCCGACAGTCTTGATCTAAGATTGTTCCCCGGCGGTATACCAGACATTCGGTGGAGCCACTTCCCCAGTGCATCTCAAAATCTCCCCAGGAGAGTCCAGGCCAAAAGTTTCCCCAGGAGAGTTCAATCCATCTCCCCAGCAGTAAGCTTATCCCCAGTAGATTCTGGAAGTTTATCCCCTGCAGAGCACGAACGCGTCTCTCGGCTTTATTCAAAGGTTATTTCCCCACCAGGATATAACTGGGTTATCCTCAGCCAAAAGCCACGGAAAGATCGGCCTCGACGAAGTCTTATTATCCCCAGCGGAGTCTATTAAAACTTCCAACATAACAATGGTATCCCCAGCGAAGTTATCATCAACATCCCAGCAAAGTACCTCTCTCCCCACAGAGTATTGTTCCCCAGCAAGATCGCTAGAGTAATCTTCTCCCCGCAGAGTAATCTATTCGCCAAGTTTATTCCCCAATGGAGTCATCTTCTCCTACCGGTATTCTTGCAACCATCACTCCCCAGTGGAAACAAAAGCTCTACATCAGCCCAGGATTTAACTTCCCGGCATCCGTCAAGGATTTATTTTCCTAAGACGAAAACATACATTCATAAACATCACATCTTCATACATTATAGCATGCATATACGCATCATGAGCATACAATCTCACTTATTTCGAGAACATCACGCATGTCATACACCATGACATTGCATACAACTAACGTTTTATCTTTTCAGGACAAAGGTTAATACAAAGATATTTGCTATCAACGGTCGAAACTAAAGATCCGATTCTTGTATCCTGCCAGGGTGTATCTGTTGACGACTAGCATTACCAGACTCGATTCCTGTATCTTGCCATGGTGCGTCTGAAGAGTTTGAGGATCCGATTCCTGTATCTTGCCAGGGTGTATCTGTTGACGACTAGCATTACCAGACCCGATTCCTGTATCTTACCAGGGTGCGTCTGAAGAGTTTGAGGATCCGATTCCTGTATCCTGCCAGGGTGTATCTGTTGACGACTAGCATTACCAGACTCGATTCCTGTATCCCGCCAGGGCACGTCTGAAGAGTTCGAAGAGTTCGAGGATCCGATTCCTGTATCCCGCCAGGGCACATCTAAAGAGTTCGAAGATCCGATTCCTGTATCCTGCCAGGGTGTATCTGTTGACGACTAACATTACCAGACTCGATTCCTGTATCCTGCCAGGGCACGTCTGAAGAGTTCGAGGATTCGATTCCTGTATCCTGCCAGGGTGTATTTGTTGACGACTAGCATTACCAGACTCGATTCCTGTATCCCGCCAGGGCACGTCTGAAGAGTTCGAAGATCCGATTCCTGTATCCTGCAAGGGTGTATCTGTTGACGACTAACATTACCAGACTCGATTCCTGTATCCCGCCAGGGCACGTATGAAGAGTTCGAGGATCCGATTGTTGTATCCTGCCAGGGTGTATCTGTTGATGACTAGCATTACCAGACTCGATTCCTGTATCCCGCCAGGGCACGTCTGAAGAGTTCGAAGATCCGATTCCTGTATCCTGCCAGGGTGTATCTGTTGGCGACTAGCATTACCAGACTCGATTCCTGTATCCCGCCAGGGCACGTCTGAAGAGTTCGAAGATCCGATTCCTGTATCCTGCCAGGGTGTATCTGTTGATGACTAGCATTACCAGACTCGATTCCTGTATCCCGCCAGGGCACGTCTGAAGAGTTCGAAGATCCGATTCCTGTATCCTGCCAGGGTGTATCTGTTGATGACTAACATTACCAGACTCGATTCCTGTATCCCGCCAGGGCACGTCTGAAGAGTTCGAGGATCCGATTCCTGTATCCTGCCAGGGTGTATCTGTTGACGACTACATTACCAGACTCGATTCCTGTATCCTGCCAGGGCACGTCTGAAGAGTTCGAGGATCCGATTCCTGTATCTTGCCAGGGTGTATCTGTACGACTAGCATTACCAGACCTGATTCCTGTATCTTGCCAGGGTGTATCTGTTGACGACTATATTCTCCGGACTCGATTCCTGTATCTCGCCAGGGCACGTCTAAAGAGTTTAAAGATTCGATTCCTGTAACTAGCCAGGGCGCATCTACATAAAGAGTTTGAAGATCAACTCCTGTAACAGGCCAGGTAATTATCTTTCTTTTTCAGGTACGCAAGTTCTCGCTAAGGAAACTCTTACGCGATCGACACCCAGATGGCATCTATAAGCCCATCCACCTATCCATCACCTCTCAACATGGCATCTGTAAGCCCATCTTCCTATCCATCAGTCTCCAAATGGCATCTATAAGCCCATTCCCACCATCACGCTGCTGATACTCTATTATGTGAGTGCAAATTTCTGGGCACTCTAGTGTTCAATCATCTTCCACCTTTAGATCACGAAAGGCACGACAACCAATCTACATCCACAGGTTTAAGAAGATTGAACAGGGGCAACTGTTGTACCCCAAAATTTGCCCTCCCATATTCTTCAAGATTTGCCAAGATTAAGCTTCAAAATCACTCAAGGGTTGCACAGTCCAATTGCCTCCTAACAGTCAAAAATTAGGGTTTTGGTTCTGGCAAAGAAATTGAAGTTTCCAAGGGTCCAAACAAGTCCCACATGCCTATATACATTGTCAAGCATTCATATGCCAAGTTTCAAGACTCACAGCATCAAAATGCACAGTCAAAAACCCTAATTGCTTCACAGTCAACTGCAGGGGAAAAATGGTCATTTGACAGTCAAAAGTCAAAAGTTTTGGTCAACATCTTATTTTGAAGCCACAAACATCATTTGATCAATTCTTGATCATGATTCTCAAAGCATGGCTCAAAAAGTCTCAAGATGCAAAAGTTTCTATTTTTGGACAGCTGAAAAAGTCAATTGCAAATTGACCAAGGCATAACTTCCACATGGTTTATCAGAAAAATCCCATCCAAATCTCATCTTGAAGAGAATGACATTTCCTACAACTCATCTTCACACTTCAAGTCCAAGAAATGCTCTCACAAAAAGTTATCAATCTCAACATTATAGGTCATTTTCAAAAGTCAGCAAAAAGGCACTTTAAGTCAAAGACCATAACTTGAGATTGGTAAATCAAAATGACATGGGACCAAATACATTGGTTATAGGACTTCAAGACCTTTCCAAAATGTCCAAGAACATGATCAAAGCTTAAAAATTGAGCAAGATATGCCTTGTGGAAGTTGGGAAATTTTTGGGAATTTTGAAAAGTCAACTTTGCTTCAAATGCCTCAAAATTGCTAATGGGCCTCAATTTCTTACATGAATCATCACCCAAAGGCTATGTACGACCCATTAAGCTAAAAGGGAGTTATTTTCTTATTTTTTGTTAATTAATTGAATTTGTAATCTTATTAATTCATTTAATTAAATATAATTATGAGAAAAATACTAAATAATGATTTTAAATCTTTTTGGTGCAGCAAATCCTTCCATCATGACCTGAATATCTCGTGTACCAATCTCAAGAGACAAAATCTTCCAAAATAGACAAGTTTCCATGGCAAAAAGGTTTGAAAAAAGATATGGAAAATCAAATATTCAAAGTCATGAATGGATGGATTTTGGGCTGGCTTTTTGACCTAATTCTATTCAAATACATAAGCATAAGTTAACCTAATGGATGGACACACAAGAGCTGCGCAGAAACCTGAAGAACAACTTTGCACTTTTTCACAAAAATATTGAAAACTGTTTTCATACATAGAGGTTGTTTCAAGGCCTAAAAGCTATTCCAATACATTGCTGGACGACCTAAGAAGCTCAAAAACGTCCAGAGAGAAACTCAAAAAACTGTCAAAAAGTGGGAGACCTAAAGCTATCTTGCAGGCCTTTCCATACAAAACTGAAGACGCAACTTCCTTCCTGGAAACGCCCTGAAGCCAACGCGACCATTGCCAAGCCCTAAGACCTCCTATACATCACTGTAAGTCATCACAAACTCGTCTCTGAGCATGAATCTGGAACTCCCTATTCTTGCGTTTTTTTCTCAAAAAGCTGGCATATTCATGTTCCTTGATCAAATTCCAACATGATTGCATTAGCCAATTTCATTGTTAGGCCCTGAATCGTGGTGCCCAATTCTAGGGTTCACGTTTCTTCGTTTTAGGCGTTTTTGTTTCAGGTTAAATCAAGGCCATCCAAGGGCATAAGTGAGATCAGTGGACATAGACGAGATCATCCATGGCTTTAGGTTGTGTTTTCGTGGCCTGAGGACCATTTTGGAAGCAGCCTGCGAACTTTCCTGCAGATAGAAATCCGCAGGTAAAAAAAAACCAGTGTCCAAGGAAGAAGACGCTGACGCGTCTCCTCCTCATTCGTCCGTTTGAAATAAGCGCGCCTTTTTCTTTTTTATCCAGGGGAATATTTGATTTACTAATATAATATATATGTGGTATTATTGTTTCAATTAAAACATGCAGCTCAGATGGCAACGCATCAGTGGATTCCTCCAAAGGGCACGAGTTCAAGTCCTGGTTCTGGCCTTTTTCCACCTTTCCCATAATTAACTTGTTTTCTTTGTTTTTCCTTGTTTTATATTTTTAATCTTAATTTAATTTATATTCAAATAATTTTCTCATGCATTTAAAAACTCACAAAAATATTTTCCTTTTGCATTTTAATCAGAATAATGTTTATTTAATTTTTGACATAAAAAATAATATTTTTGCATGCATATTTTAATTAATTGTTAAATAATCATTAATTTGACTTTTATTTGCTTTTAGTTATTAAAATTGATCCAAAAAAACACCAAAAATAATTACTCTATCATGAAATTAATTTAACTAACATTTTCATAAAAAACAAAAAAAATATAATTAACACTTTTATTATTATTTTTATTCTGTAAATAAATCATAATTGAATTAGTTGTTAATTAGGCCATTTTAACATTCCTTTTAATAATTAAAATAGATTTAGATTTAGGTTAATCTTTAACTTTGTTTCTTTTTATTTCTATTTTATTTCATAAAAAATATAAAAAAATCAAAAAATATTTTCTTGTAATTAAAATAATTAATTAGTTTTCAATTTCATTTAATTACCAAAAATGACAAAAAAATTAATTCCCTTTTCTTTATTCGCGCGTATTTAATTTGTTCGATTATTATGTAATTGCTCCGGATATGTAATAGTAAATAGGACCCTTTTACTGTTTTTTGATTTTCCGCACTTATTTACTTAAAACGGGTCTTTGTAAAGATTTGGCGATGTATAGACCCGCGCCTTGTAATAGCGTAGGATTTACGTTTTCCGTACTTTAATTTCCGCACCCCTTAACTGCTAAATTTTGCATGAAAGAATGAATGGCCCAAATAAAATCAAAGCGTAGATCACCATAATGCATGACAAGATAAAACATAACTGAAAACGATACACAAATTCACACACCACTCTTAGGGTACGCCTCACTGTTGCCTTGCCCCTCGAAACGTGGTCGTCGAGTATAGGACGTTTTAGTAAGTCCTTATGTCCATGAATATGGCATAAGGGTAGCTTATAAGGTGTCCTACTGTTACTCTGGTGACCACACTGTCCCTACAAGCTCGAATTGTGGTCGTCGAGTATAGGACGTTTTAGTAAGTCCTTATGTCCATGAATATGGCATAAGGGTAGCTTCTAAGGTGTCCTACTGTTGCTCTGGTGACCACACTGTCCCTAACCCTCGAATTGACCCGAACACCTCCAACGGTGGTGCTACCTACCTCTCAATGGTGGGATGGCACTACCTTAAAGACATTTATACAGCCTAATTCCTTAGGGTAGGTAGATGACTCATAGATACTTGCTCTATTTCAAAAACAAACAAAACTCTTTTCACACTGACACTTTCAAAAAAGCTTTCAAAACAATTTTTCAAACACTCTTGAGGACTGATACAAGAGTCGATCTGAAACTTTAAACGAAACTTTTTCAAACCCACTCACACTTGAAAAGCAAACATTTTTGAAAACACAAATGAGCAAGTATCTAAGAGCCCATGGATAACCATGGATAGAAAGGGTGCTAACACCTTCCCTTTCTATAAATCTACCTCCCAAACCGAGAAACAATCTCATAAGGAATTTTTCTGTGCTTTTGTCCTTTCCATGTTGGAGAAAATAAAAGACGGTGTCGACTCTTGCTTCCGCGACATTTCGCGAACCAGCGTTAAACTGTCAGTTCCAGATCCACCGATTACATTAGGGCATATCTGTGAGCGATTGATTGTAGATCTATACCTGTATCTAGCCAGGAAAGTTATCTACATGAAGAGATTGAAGATCAATACCTGTATCTAGCCAGGAAACTATCTTTCATTCTCAGGTCAAAGGTCTACACCTATATCCAACCAGGAAAGCTATCTCGACCAACCTTTTGAAGTTCCAGATTCGATACCTGTATCTAGCCAGGGTATATCTGTGAGCGATTGATTGTAGACTATACCTGTATCTAGCCAGGAAAGTATCTGCATGAAGAGTTTGAAGATCAACACCTGTATCTAGCCAGGAAATTATCTTTCATTCTCAGGTCATAGGTCTACACCTGTATCCATCCAGGAAAGCTATCTCGACCAACCTTTTGAAGTTCCAGATTCGATACCTGTATCTAGCCAGGGCATATATGTGAGCGATTGATTGTAGATCTATACCTGTATCTAGCCAGGAAAGTTATCTACATGAAGAGATTGAAGATCAATACCTATATCTAGCCAGGAAACCATCTTTCTTTCTCAGGTCGGAGGTCTACACCTGTATCCAGCCAGGAAAGCTATCTCGACCAACCTTTTGAAGTTCCAGATTCGATACCTGTATCTAGCCAGGGCATATCTGTGAGCGAGAGATTGAAGATCAATACCTGTATCTAGCCAGGAAACCATCGTTCTTTCTCAGGTCAAAGATCTACACCTGTATCCAGCCAGGAAAACTATCTCGACCAACCCTTTGAAGTTCCAGATTCGATACCTGTATCTAGCCAGGGCATATCTGTGAGCGATTGATTGTAGATCTATACCTGTATCTAGCCAGGAAAGTTATCTACATGAAGAGATTGAAGATCAATACCTGTATCTAGCCAGGAAACCATCGTTCTTTCTCAGGTCAGAGATCTACACCTGTATCCAGCCAGGAAAGCTATCTCGACCAACCCTTTGAAGTTCCAGATTCGATACCTGTATCTAGCCAGGGCATATCTGTGAGCGATTGATTGTAAATCTATACCTGTATCTAGCCAGGAAAGTTATCTACATGAAGAGATTGAAGATCAATACCTGTATCTAGCCAGGAAACCATCGTTCTTTCTCAGGTTAGAGATCTACACCTGTATCCAGCCAGGAAAGCTATCTCGACCAACCCTTTGAAGTTCCAGATTCGATACCTGTATCTAGCCAGGGCATATCTGTGAGCAATTGATTGTAGATCTATACCTGTATCTAGCCAGGAAAGTTATCTACATGAAGAGATTGAAGATCAATACCTGTATCTAGCCAGGAAACCATCTTTCTTTCTCAGGTCAGAGGTCTACACCTGTATCCAGCCAGGAAAGCTATCTCGACTAACCCTTCTTAAGTTCCAGATTAATATCGGTATCTAGCCAGGAAATATCTGTGGACGACGGATTATAGATCTATACCTGAAACCAGACAGGACAACTATCTACTCGACCATCATCAGGCAGCTCTACATAGGTTCCTGCTTTCAACCTACCAGATTGTAATTCAACAAACATTTCCAGATGGCATCTTTAAGCCCATCTCCACAACTATCCATTACACTTCCAAATGGCATCTGTAAGCCCATTCCCGACAAAGGTTCTGTCACATCCCCAGATGGCATCTATAAGCCCATCCTCCTATCCATCATCTCTCCAAATGGCATCTGTAAGCCCATTCCCGACATCACATTGCTGATACTACACTATGCGAGTGCAAATTTCTGGGCACTCTAGTGTTCAATCATCTTCCACCTTCGGATCACGAAAGGCACGCCAGCCAATCTACATCCTCAGGTTTAAGAAGATTGAACAGGGGCAACTGTTGTACCCCAAAATTTGCCCTCCCATATTCTTCAAGGTTTGTCAAGAATCATCTTCAAATGGTTCAAGATTTCTCAAGGGTTGCACAGTCCAAATCACCTCCTAAGCCATCTGAAATTAGGGTTTTGGTCCCCTCAAGGAATTTGAGGTTCTCAATGGCTCAACCAAGTCTCATAGGCCTATACATATTCTCAAGCATCTATATGCCAAGTCTCAAGACTCACAGTGCCAATTTGTACAGTCAAAAACCCTATTTGATTCACAATCAACTACAGGGATAAAATGGTCATTTCACAGTCAAAAGTCAGAATTTTTGGTCAACATCTTATTTTGAGTCCACAATCATCATTTGATCAAGTCTTGATCATGATTCCACAAGCATGGCTGAAAAATCATCAAGATGCAAAAAGTTACTATTTTTGGACAGCAGAAAAGTCAACTGTATCTTGACCAATGCATAAATTTTTCATGGTTCATCAGAAAAATCCCATCCAATGCTCATTTTGAAGGGGATGACATTGCCTACAATCCATCTTCACACTCAAAGTTCAAGAAATGCTCTCACCAAAAGTTATCAATTTCTACATTATAGGTCAATTTCAAAAGTCAACAAAAATGCACTTTAAGTCAAAGACCATAACTTGAGATTGGTAAATCCAAATGACATGGGACCAAAGGCATTGGTTAGAGGACTTCAAGACCTTTCCAAAATGTCCAAGAACATATTCATATGATCAAAAATTGAGCAAGATATGCATTGGAGAAGTTGGGAAATTTTTGTGAATTTGCAAAAGTCAACTTTGCTCAAAACACCTTGTTTTTGCTAATGGACCTCAAATTTCTTCTTGAAACTTTATCCAAGGCCTATGCACGACCCATCAAGCTTAATTGAATTATTTTATTATTTTTTATTAATTAATTGGATTTTTTAATTGATTTTAATTCATTTAATTAATTTTAAATTGTAGGAAATACAAAGATTTGATTTTTCAATCTTTTTGTGAAGCAAAGATGACCTAAAAAAGCTGGCAAATTCGTGTACCAATCAAGGATGCAAATATCTCCCAATTTGGCAACTTTCTTCAATCAAAAAGATTCAAAAAGATGTGATCTCCAGTCAAATATTCCATCATCATTCCATGGATTTTTTGTGCAAGATTTGACCTAAATTCAGTCCTCTATAAATACACAAGTGAACCCTATTCATGCATACGTGAATTTGCTGCAAGAAAGCCATAACCACATTCAAAAAAATCCAAGAAAAGTCAAAACTGTTTTCTGCATTCTAGCACGATTCAAAGCAATTTATGGATTCAAACACGTTGCTGGGAGTGTGAGGAACGTTTTGCAATCAAAACCACACACTAAGGCTCAAGAAATCATCATTTACAGTCACACGGTTTGATGCTTTTTCTCATAATCAAAACTCATGATTCATAAGCATTTAACATGATTTATGGTTCGTTTTGCATTGCTTGAATCCTTGTGAAACTAATGGTATAAATTAATTGACTTATAGTGTGCAGAATCAAAAGTTGCCATTGACAAAATCTAGGGTTCTTGAGCTTCCAAATTGGGGCTTTACAGTACAGGAAAAATCAAGCCTCGAGAGACCTATGGTTGAAATCGTTGAGACCAGACGAACACAGTGACACCATCGCGAAATATTTATGTAAACTATAGAGCTAATCGCTATTATTGGTTGTTACAGGTTGTGGGGGTTAAAAACCCCCGCTATCTATTTGTTTTTTACAGGTACAAAGGAGGACAATGATGAGGTGTAAGCGTATGGTTGGGTGGTTTAAAATAGCGCGCGTTTTTATTTGTTTTCCAGCATAGTTGTTGTTTTTATATATTATATTCATTGTCCATTATAATTACAAACGTGTACAAATGGCTTGGTGGTTGATGTGCTGGCTGGTAATCATTGGGACCTGGGTTCGAATCCCAAGTCTACCCCAAACGCTTATGTTATTTTGTTTAACATGTTCACATGCAGGCAGTCCAAGAGCGTTCCACCATGTGCTTCAATTATCAACACGCCCAGTGGCCACAGTCACAAATCCAATGGTCAAAAGATGAAGTCCATCATGCTCCTGGTCAACCCACACGTAGACCATCAAAAAAGGTCAAACGAACTGGAAACAAATGGGCCTGAGAATTGCTAGCATACCTCCAAAGCTGGCCCATCACCCCCCTGGTTTATTATTACTTTTTATTTCCTTTTCCTTTAAATTATTTTATTTTAATAACTATTATTATTATTATTATTTAATTAACTCACAAATTATTATTTTCATAATAAAATCACAAATATAATAATTATTATTATTATTAATTTCACCTTAATTTAATTATTTTTGTAAATAAATACTAATATAACTAATTTAGTTTAATTAGGTTAAATTTGACTTTTTTTTCACAATGAATAAAATTAACATAGAATTAGGGTTTTGACAACTTTTAATTTCTTTTATTTTTATTTTCATTAAGACATTAAAAAACTAAAAAATACTTTTTTCTTTTAATTATTTAATTAATTAGAATTAGGTTTAATTAAATGCAAAAAGGACCAAAATTCCATTCTTTTCTCAAAAAGGGTCAAAACCCTAAGGACTTTTCCAATTCAATTTCTTTTCGCGCATATTTATTTTTGATTATATTTATGTAATTGTTCCGAGGATGTAATAGATAATTAGGACTCTTTTTTATCGCTTTCTTTATTTTCTCGCATTTACTTTTCAAGGGTTGTTTTTGGCGATGTAAATACCCGACGCCTTATAATAGCGTAGATTTACTTTCCGCAATTTACTTTCCGCGCAATTATTAACTGCTATGCATGACAAGACTTGTTCTAAAAATAAAATCAAAACGTAGCTCACCATGACATGTGCAAAGATAATATAAACTGAATCCTGACACACTCGCACATGCCACTCTTAGGGTACGCCTCACTTGGTTGCCTCGACGTGGTCATTGAGTATAGGGTGTTTTAGAGGTCGCCCTCTTGTCTAAAGATCCAATTTGCCTCGAAACGGTTGCCTCAGATAAAAAGGATCCAGGACATTAGGGTTACCGCTAAGGCGTCCTACCATTGCTTTAGTGACCACAAGTCCCTATAATCGAATTGACCCGAAAACTCCAACGACGGTGCTACCTACTTCTCAATAGTGGGATAGTACTGTCTAAAGGACATTTACACAGCTTAATTTCTTTTGAGTAGGTAGAGGTTCTTAGATACTTGCTCTTTCAAAACAAACAAAAAAATACTTTTCGCACTTACACTTTTCTGACAAAAGTTTTCAAACAAATACTTCATGACACTCTTGAGGACTGATACAAGAGTTAAACAAATTTTTTCAAACAAACTTTTTCAAAAGGGGTTAACACAAGAAAAGCAAACATTTTTTGAAAACATAGTGAGCAAGTACCTAAGAGCCCGTGGATAACCACAGATAGAAAGGGTGCTAACACCTTCCCTTTCTATAATCTACCTCCCGAACCCGAGAAACATCTCGAAAAGGAATTTTGCTGCGCTTTTGTCCTTTCCTTGTTGGAGAAAATAAAAGACGGTGGAGACTCTTGCTTACCGCGACATTTCGCGAACCAGCATTCCAAAAACAGTCAGTTCTATTTCCACCGATCACAAATACCAATTGCACTGACATGTTCTTTATAACTATTTGTAACCATTTCACAGAGATCAATATCATAGCCTAGAAAGAAACTTTCTATTCTATCTCTCCAATAGTCAAATTTCTCTCCATAAAAAATAGAAGGTTTAACATTGTATATATCTCTATCGTTTGTGTTAGCAGCGGCCATTTAGAAGGTTTTTCTCACACTAGATCTCTCTACACAGTTAAGTGCTTGATTAGAAAATCAATAACAGAGTCGGAGCTCTGATACCAATTGAAGGTTCAGAAAAACTCAAGAAAGGAAGGGGGTTTGAATTGGGTTTTCAAAAACTTTTTTGTTTAGAAGTGCTTTACATTAACAATCAAAATAGAATCAATGTTACAGAGAGAAATAATGACACGTTTGGTTTATACAAGTTTACCTTTAAAAAGGCTACTATTTCCACCCACCAAGGTGATTTAGCCTTAGAAAAGGACTTAATCCACTAATCTTAAAAGTTTACGAATGCACGGACTACCCGCTGGTGACTAACAACAAAGAAATGATAACCTGTTAGTGATTCCTTTAGAATTATAACCTACTCGGTCCCCTAAGAGATATAACGATCATTGTCTCCTTAAGGCTTCTGATCTACACGGCCCCTTGAAGGAGATTTCTCTAAATCTTCTTGATAATTTTGACTAACACCTTATCCACTCAAGGAACAATCAACTTACAGTTTAAGAATATGTTTACAAGATTTCTTCTTACAAGCGGATTACACAAATGTTTAAGTACATATTGTTTAACACAAATATGAGCAAAAACTCTTGTGTTCAAACAAATTACAATAATAATAGAATAATGAGCAAAAACTCTTGTGTTCTATCAAATAATAATATCAACACAATAATGAGAAACAAATCTTGTGTTTTGATCTTTTTTTCTTTAATGAACTTCACATATTGATTTTGGCAGAGTTATTGTTCTTGTGTTCTTGTCTTGTAGTATTGTCTCACTAATTGCAAATGAATTACTTGAACCTTTATATAGGCGTTGAGGAAGTAGACAGTTGTAGTAGTACACACGTCACTTTCATTGCCAGCTTCCATAACAGTAAGAAACAATCGTGGGAGACAAATAGTACACAGTATATCCATTTGAGTGGAATGTGTAATTGTAACTTTCTACTAACTCTTGTAGCACATGTTTCTGATGATATTGTCTTCTGATGAATATTACTTCTGATGAAGTAGATTGGCTTGAGAAGATATCATATTTTTATCTTGTCTTCTGATAGACTTTATGATGTAAAATAGTAATGCGTCCAGAAGATCTAACTTTCCTTGATTTGTCTTCTAATGGAATACTTCTGATATAAAGTAATGTGTGCATATTCCACAAAGTATCAGAGTCTTTAAGATCTTGACTTTGTCTTCAAAATTAGAAGCAATAACTTTTCTGATGAGTAAATCTTAACTTTTGATATGGAAGTATAAGTTTTTCTTTGATGAGGTCAGAACATTGAATTTGTCTTCAAAGTTAGAAGCAACTGCTACTCCGACGAACAAATCTTGACTTCTGACTTTTGAAGCAAAAGCTTGTTTCTGGTGCAATCTTGTTTTCTAATCTTGGAGCAGTAGCTCTAACATAAATTCTTTATTCTATAATACTTGTGACTACTGAAGCAGTATCTTATTGAGAAGTACACAGGAGATCCTCTTTCTGGTGAACATTCAACATTCTTCAGAATTACTGATGTTTCTTCAGAAGCGGATGTAATAGTCTTTTCTGATTTGTGCTTAGTATATTTATGATGATTCTTCAGACAACAATCCTGAATCAATTAAAACTTATAATTTGCACATTCAAGAAACTATTAGAAACAAAATTGTTTACATATAAAATATATGTATAGTTATCATCAAAATCCAGAGATTAATTGTAGAATACAAATATTTTTCTAACATAATGGGGGAGTTAAATTACTTTCTCGGGCTTCAAATCAAGCAACTCAGTGAAGGAACGTTTGTATGTCAAACCAAGTATTGTCTTGAATTACTAAAAAGATTTGAAATGGACGGTGCAAAGGAAATTGACCCACCCTAGAACAAATGATAATTTGGATTAAGATGAAAAGGGTAAGGATGTTAAGGTCAATAAATATAGAGGTATGATTGGATCTCTTTTATATGTTACCGCATCTAGACCTGATATTATATTTAGTGTTTGTATGTGTGCTCGTTATCAATCGAATCCCAAGGAATCACATTTAAAAGCAGTTAATCATATTCTTAGATACCTCATTGGTACCTCTAATTTTGGGCTTTGGTACTCCAAGGGAAACAATTGTAGTTTAGTTGGTTATTCTGATTATGATTTTTCCGGTTGCAAATCGGATAGGAAAGTACTAGTGGAACTTGTCACATGTTTTCAAAATCCTTGGTAAGTTGGCATAGAAAAAACAAGTTTATGTTGCTTTGTCAACGGCCGAGGCGGAATACATGGTTTACGGTAGTTTTTGTACCCAAATTTTGTGGCTAAAGCAACAATTACTTGATTTTGACATTAAAATTTCAGGTATTCCTATCACGTGGGACAACACGAGTGCCATTAATCTAACCAAGAATCTGGTGCTACATTCTCGCACTAAACATATCGAGATATGTCATTATTTCCTTCGCGATCATGTTGAAAAGGGGGATGTTGTGTTCGAGCATGTTGATAGTAAGAATCGACTTGCCGATATTTTCAGTAAACTTCTCACAACCGAACCATTTTTCAATATACATGGGGAATTGAGAATCACCAATATTTCCAAATGTTGCTTAATTTTACTTTGTTACTCGTACTTTATACTTTTGCTCTAACTCTTTATTTGAGTATTTTACATCATGTGAGTGAAACTTCCATTCAATCAAAAGTGAGATGATATTGTTTTAATTTCTCCTTGAAAGTAATATTTGCATTAATGCATGTTACTTGTTCATTTCCAAAAATGCTTGATATTTTCTCAAATGATGAAAACAATGAATATTTTTTTCCAAATTTTTTTGATTGATAACCATTGTATGTTCTTAATTTGTATGCTTACAATGACTTCATGTATTGATTCTTTCACATTTGTATAAGTTTATTCTTGTTGCGCAAGCATGTATTTTCATTTAACCTTATTTATTGCATTCATGCTTGAGTTAACTGTATGTGTGTTTGTTGCAATATGAGTTTCATGTTGTATTTGGTCACATGTTGTGACATCTTCATTTTGCTATAGTAGTGGCATGTTCTTGTCGCTACGCTAGGCACATGCGTGTGCGACATCGGGGGTTTATTTATGATGTGTTACATACATTGCAACACATGTACATGCTAGCTCATACAGCCTTTCAGGCCAGCTGTTGTACCCCAAAATTTTCCCTCTCATATTTTTCCAAGATTTTTCTCTTGCATAGGTGGTCACAAACCTTGGCCTGAAGACAAGGAAAATTTTTTAAATGATGTTTCTAGGTGTCCTTCAATTTCCATATATATATATATATATATATATATATATATATATATATATATATATATATATATATATATATATATATATATATATATATATATATATATATATATATATATATATATATATATATATATATATATATATATATATATATATATATATATATATATATATATATATATATAGCACTCTTCGATTGGCCCGTTGCTAAGTGTCCTTCGATTGGCCTGTTGCTAAGTGTCCTTTGATTGGCCTATTGCTAAGTGTCCTTCGATTGGCCTGTTGCTAAGTTTACTTCGATTGGCATGTTTTTAAGCTTCCTTCGATTGGCCTGTTGATGAGGCTCTTCGATTGGCAACTACAAAGTGCCTTTCGATTGGCACCTACTAAGTGTTGTTCGATTAGCATCTCCAAATTGCTCTTTAATTACCATATATATGGCGTCCTTCAATCTCCATCTATATAGCACTCTTCGATTACCATCTCCATAGTGTCTTTCGACTGACAACCGTAAAAGGCCCTTCGATTGGCCTCATAACAAGCCTTTTGATGGGCATTATGTCAAAGCCTTTCGATTGGCGTAACAAAAGACTCTTCATTTGATATTCCAACAAATACCCTTCGATTGGTACTTGGACAAGGGCCCTTTGAAGGACTCCCTCCAAGCCATTTGAAAGAGGCCATCAAGAGGGCACTCTGAAAACGCGCCCAGGCCAGAGTCTTGCCTTGTTGGGTCACAATGCCACAAAAGCTGTTTCGACCAGAGACTTCTCTTCAAATGGACAGGAAATTAAAGTAAAATGGGGGTCCAATTGAAGAAGTCTTTGTATTGAAGCTGACACAGTTCTACTCAGAACCATCAAAGAAAGCAAGGTTCTAATAAGGAAAGTCGTGATTAGTTCGAATGAAGTAAAGCTGGAAAGGAAGGAATTCAAAGGAATGAAGCTGGGACTTGGTCCCAAATCATCCAGAAAGCCCATAATGGAAAGAAGATTGAGGCAGGCTGGAAAATCAAGGAAAACGCGTGGGAAAGAACACATAGATTTGGCCATTTTAGAAACAAAAGATGCAAGATACAAAGCAGATATTTTCTCACTCAATCTTCAAGATTTAGTTCAATTTTTTAACCTAATTCATCCCACTAAATATACATAATGAACCCTGATCAGAAAAAGAGAATTTTTGGACCACTCCCATGCATCAACACATCAAGAAACGATCTGCACAAGTATCACGGTTTGCACGTTTTCTGGAAATTGGTCTTTCAAATATATGCATAATCAATGAGTTTTAAATACGTATTCATGTTTATATGATTATTTAGAACATTTTTGCATGATTAATTATATGTTTTGATTCATATTTGATTGAATGCCATTACTAGGGTTTGAAGCTTCATTTTAGGGCTTTTTATTTCAGGCAAAATTAGGACAAACGATGAGTACCATTGTACTCACGAGACCAAATCCAATTGATCTGCATATTTGGTTTGAATTTATATTGCATAATTATGATTTTTGAGATTTGCAGGTTTGTAGCTACAGCGCCGTCTGTAGGTAAAACCTTTAGGCTAAAACGACAATCTCAACGAAGAAGACAACCGCGTGTCAAAACCTGAATAGCCCATTTGAATTCTTGCGCGATTTTATTGTAGCCTCTAACTATTATCACATATAATACATGTTGTTTGTTTACGTTAATGATTGAACAACTGGCTCAGTGGCGAAGGGGAAGGCTTTTCAGCGCGCATGTGTAGGAGGTCAGGGGTTCGATCCCTGCCTCCTACATGTTATTTTTCCTAACAAATCTTTGCAGATCCCATGTTATCTTTTCAAGCGCGCACACCATAAGCCTCCAGATCCTCACCCTTGGATCAATCAACACCTGGATCCAATGCTCCCAACGAAGCTCCCCATGGTAGACACTCCTGGGACAACCACACTGAATCACACGCAGCTATAGGCCAACTGGATTGGGCTCTGAACAGAAATTCAACATACACCCTCCAATTTTGGTTTACACCCCCAGGCTCACTCTTTTCCATTTTTTTTAATTTTGTTTTGTTTAAATTAGTTTATTTACTTTGTTTAAATTAATCTTTTTATAAAATCATAAAAATTAACATCACAAAAAAATAGGAGTTAGTATTTTTTCAATAAATTAATTTTTTATAAATCAATTAATTTCATCAATTTTGATTTGTTTCATTAATTAAAATTAATTAGAAAAGTTAGGTCAAACTTCAAATCTTTTTCACAAAAATCCCAAAAAATATTTTCAATGATCAAATTAGGTTTTTAGGGTTTCAAACTTATTTCAATCTTTTATTCTCGCGCGTAATTATTTATGTCGTACGATTAATTTTTACTATTGATGTAACTGCGCCCGATATGTAATAGATTAATTAGGGTTTTGTTTCCGCACTTTATTTTTTCAGTCAAATTTCTTATGTATCTACACCAAAGCCTTGTAATAGCTTAGGGCCTTTATTTTCTTGCTTTTATATTCTGTATATATTTGTATATAACTGCTAGCAACCTAGGCGTGTATGCTCAATTAATCAATAGATCACTAATATCAATGATAAATATATCTGAAAAAGCACACTTTTACACACTTGCACCCCTAGGGTATTACCTCACTTGGTTGCCTTTGGAAACAATGGTCATGTCCCTCGAACTTAGGGATACTCTTATCAAAGACCTGCAGTTTAAAATCATCATAAAGATCATAGTCCCTAAACGTCCCTCGAGTTGCCTACGAGAAATGATCTTATGATGATATTCCCTTCGAAATGCTAAGGTATCCTTACATGTTGCCTTTAATGACCATTACGTCCCTTTCAATAGTCCCTCAAACATCCAACGACTAGGGTTGCCTACTCACTAATAATAGGATAACACAGTCTAAAGGATAGGAGGAAAAGAACAGTCTTTTTTCGAGTAGGTAGATAACTGTTAGGTACTTGCTCAAACCAATTTTCACACCACACTTTCAAACACTTTTCAAACAAAAGTTTTCAAAACGCTTTATCACACTCGTGAGGACTGATACAAGAGTTATCATAAAGTGGATCACCGCACTAAGGCATTTTCAAAGCTTTTCAAAACACACAAACACAAGCAATTTCAAAAATGAGCAAGTACCTAAGAGCCCGTAGAAAACTACGGATAGAAAGGGTGCTAACACCTTCCCTTTCCGTAATCTACCCCCGTACTCAGAAATCTCGAAAAAATGTCTTTTTATGTTCTTTTCACCCTTTCCTTTGTTGGATAAAAGAAAAGTCGGCGGTGACTCTTGATTACCGCGACATTTGCGAATAAAAAATGCAAAACCAGTATTAACAGTCGGTTCTGCCACCGTATCACAGGACTGGAAACTCTGCTGGGGAATAACTTATAAAGTTGGGTTTACCTTAGGGTCTAGATCGTTTTAAATTTCTTTCTCTGTTTGCTTTGATTGCTTTATCTTTGAGGGTTTGTTGGGGTATTCTTGTAAAGATCCTATACCCGGATCTGGGGATACTTTTTAGGTAAGTAGCAATAAATCATGGAGGCTGTACAGCATAGACCGATACGGACAAAGTGGTGGCTACATTAGCGCGACACTTTGGATTGCACTAATGTTCCTTGAGTAAGTTAAGGATAACATTAGGCTTCCTCATAGTGTCACTAAGCGCTAACAAACCTTTAGAACCTTTAATTGACCCATCCTAGTCATTAGGAAGTAGTGAGATAACCGGCTTTGGTTCCGATCGAATATTGGTTGATACTCGATACTACACTCATTGAGGCTGGACTTTCAGGATTTTTTGGCTACAATACTTCGGTGTGGAGCTGAAACAATTTATGAAGGGAAGGTCAATGATATTGAGGCCCCTTAGAACCCGATTAATATTAATAGGACAGGTTGAGCCAAATGAACATTCAAGAGGGTACATACCTTAAAAACTCATGCAAGCCTTTGAACCTAAGGTCTATTGTGTAATTTGCTTGTGTTTATATGTGGTTTTTAGCATGATCATGACATCATAAACAATATGACATTCATATATACTAATCATTTCAAGGACCAGTTGGATTTACCTCTTGGATGTTTTGTAGGATATGGATTCAGGTCGCAGAAAAAACACCCGGATTCACTTCACAGAAGTTCCTCCTAAGCTCAAGGAATTAGTCTTGAAAGTCCCCGAGGACTCATCATTCCACAAAAGACATGTTCACTTGCTCAGTTTTGTTACCACCGGGTTTGATGGTTTGATGAGTGTCTTATTCCAGTTTGTTGTACTCCTATTTTTGCCTAAGATCCCTTCATCATACCATGTTGATTCCATCATAACAAGATCACATTAGGATTCTTGGTTCTCCCTTATATTTAGATTTGATCTTTGAGGAATCACCAAGCACCTTGACTTATGTTCTTTTGTGATCATGAATATTTTTGTCTTTATTTCTTCTTTTAATTAATAAAATGCAATGTTGGTTTGTCTTGCTTGTTACTCATGTAGGTAAAGGCAATAAGATTCAACAAGTTGCTCCATGGGTTCATGAGTTTATTTCCATGCCCTAGTCAATAAAGCTTGGGAAGTTCAAACCTCACCATTGGATTTGTTTTGGAGGAAATGGAATGGCAAGGTTATTTTGGTTCACCACATTTAAATATTATCAAATTTGGTTCAAAAGCACAAGGGATTAATTGGAGAAGTTGTCATGCTTGGACAAGGCCTTGTTCCCATTGGTCACAAATGCATATTTCTCTCAATTCTCAAGATATGGAAGTGGTTGTGGTTGCTATTAGTTCTCATTATCATCCTCAACAACTTATATTTACAAAGAATTTGTGTTGGTACAAGAAGTTCAAAATTTTCGAAGTTCCTCAATGCACGTTTCTTGATCTAGGAGCTAGGGTTTTGAACATCAAAGGAGCATATCTTGCTCATATTTTGGATTTTGGAGTGATTCCAAATACATCCTTCTCTTCAAATGATTATCAACAAATCACTTCAAAAGTTCCAAGGAGTTTTCATGTGGAAGAAACTTGATGAAGAAGAAAGATTACAAGTCCTCCAGATGAATCCCCACTTTTCCATGTGTGACTTCAAATGATCATAACTTGGTCAATTCTTATCACCTTGAGCCCATTATTTTTCCATAATTATCTTGAGGATGTGAACTTTATGCATTCTTTCATGTGCAAAGTGAAAAAATGTATGGAAGTTTCCTTAAGGATACAAAAGATTATAATTCATTTCATGATTTTTTGTCAACTTCAACAATTCATAACTCTCTCAATTTTTGGATATTTTGAATGGTTCAAGTCCTAAAATGTCATTCAAGAGGTCTATTTCATGCCATATTTTTTGGTCAAGAGCAAATTCCAAGTGGAACGCTATGTTTGGATGCAAGACATTATAAGTCATGTTTGAAGAAAAACTTGAAATAGTTCTAAGTATGGAAAGTCAACATTTTTTTCCAACTTTGACTCGTTATGACTTTCAGCTCAAGCATCCATTTGTCTCCATTCTTTTCAAATTGAAAATCTTGTAGCCTCATCTTTCTAAAGCATCAAGAATCATTCCCTAAGACCCCTTGAGCTGAGAATGCCATTGGTCAGAAGTTGGCAATTTGAAACTGAATTTTTCACCAAGTCAGAAGTTTGAAATCCTTGATTTGGCTTATAAACACTTTGTTTCTACGCGTTTTTGCTTCTGAACATGTTTAGTGAACTTCCAAAAGTGATTAGCATAGAAAAACACGCGTTTTGGATGAGTTTTGATCAAATTAGAAGTCACACTTTTCTTGTTTGCAACTTCACATGATTTCCCTCCAAACTTCATCATTTCACACGCTTGGACATTCCATTTGATTCCCTATAAATAGAGGGTCATCCCCCATCCATTTCCTCAAGCTTGGATAGCCAAAATCACCCTGCCAAACTTGTTCCATAACTTAAAATTCAGCAACATCGAAATCTATTCTCAATCCTTTTTCAATCCAAATTTTCCATCAATTCACCTTCCTTGATCTTCCCTGAAGCTAACCATATAATTACATTCAAGAATCGTGCCCTATATTTCTCCATAGAAGTCTAGTTTCAGAGATCTGCAACTCAACTTCAATAGGTAGATTCCTTCATCAATTCTTCAAAACTTTGATATCATTGTGATGCTCTCATTGCCCTGGTTCTAGTTACAACACTTGCTTTTTACTGGAAACACGTTTTGACCATGAAATTTCAAATCCCTTTTCAAAACTTTCCTTCCAAATTGTTTGAGCTACAATTTATATAAATTTGCTGCGAATGTGTGATTGTCTTCATCTTGAAGAGATGAAGCGATTGGCATAGGTCTCGTGCTCTAATTTTACAGATTGGGTAACCTGGTTTTGGGACTGGCTGAAGGTTGAAGATGACCAACGTGTCATCTTCCAATTAATGAAGGCGCGCCATTTGTTTTTTTTTCAAAAATCTGATTTAATTAATGATCCTATGCATTATTCACTAAAGTCTATAATATGCACAGCGCGCCAGGTACACTTGATCTGTTTACTAATGCATTTTGATATTGACTAGATGGCCCATATTTTTTTGGTTTTTATTTTCTTTTCTGATTTTTATATTTAATTGTTTTAAACTTCAAAAAATCATAAAAAATTCAATTTTAGTCAAAAAAATCTGAAAAAATTATGAAAAATATTTTGATTATTCTCTTTCTGATTATTATTTTTTCACAATTTAATTTTGTGTTTTGGTATTTTTTATAAATTTTCACTTTATTTGAATTGTTTTAAATGTTTAAAAATACTTTTATGCATTTTTAAATTCTGAAAAAATTATGGAATGATCCAATGATATTGTAACAAATATTGGTGACCTCACTTATTTTTTATTTTTGACTTTTTATTTTTTATCAGTATTAGTTTATTTTACTCATTTATTTTAATTAAAAAAAATATTTTATGACTTTTAAAAATTACCAAAAAATTTATAAAACCATTTGAGTCCTTTTCTGATTTTTCTATGGACTTACTTTTTATTTCTTGATCAATTTGAACATAGTTGATATTTTTCTCTTTTATTTCTCTTTTAAAACTCTTTTTAAAATCTTTTTGTATATATTAAATGTAATATTATTTTGTGACTATTTTCTGGCTGATCTTGGATTAAATTTTTGATCATGAACTTTATTAACATCATTGAATCTATGGTGTTGAGTCTAACTCCACAAAAATGGATGAATAATTTTAATAATAGTTTGATTAAATTTAATTCAAAAGTGGTTTGTATATTCTCTCCCACCCCTCTTCATCTCATCCCTTTCTTATTGCACTAAGTGTTATTGGAGCATGATCTCTATATCATGTCTAAAAAACAAATGGTGCATAGATTACTATTGATCGGCCTCAAAATAGGAGCGAATTCTATATAAGTCCACTTACGATTGCTTAATATAGCGCTAAATTTTGTCTTGATTCGAATAAATGATCATTCGTGGCCCAAACTTATGTTTGCAAGCCCAAGTATGTTAATTTGATCTCTTTGATCCAATAACCTTGAGATTCATTGTGTGGAGGCTTTGGTTATACCAATTCTCTAATGGATCTACAACACTTTTGGTCAACGCGGATCACTTAAACATCGTTGATCATTAAATGGTACTTATGAGGATTCTAAATGGATGATATACTTGACAAAAAGTAAATGCAACTTGTTGTGTGGAGGCTTTGGTTCTACCAATCCTCTAATGAGTTCCAAATGCAAGTTTCAAGATGATCATCCAACTAACCACTAATCACTAATAATTGACTTTATCCTTTATTTTTATTGTACACCCCTTTAATTTTTATGCACTATTTACTTTTAGCATTTACATTTCATGCCATTTTCATCTTTGCTCATTTGAGTATTTAGTTTCTTGTCATTTTTATTTTTGCTCACTTGAGCTTTACTTTACTTTTTCAAAACACCTAATAATCAACATAAATCCTAAGAAAACTTTAATGATACTTTGACTATTTGGTTACTATCGTTGGTATTATGGAGCATTGGACTTTTTGGACTTGGAATTAGAAACCTTGGCCTATGATTAGAGACCTTGTGACCTTATCTGATTTTTTTGTCTGGAGCTCTTGAGGTTTACCTCAAGGAACTGGGTTGTTTGTTTGTTTTGTGTGCAAGTTATTATGATTACACTCTTTGTTTGTAATCTGGAATTCACCCGTATACAGCCGTTACTCTGCCCATTTTTTATGAAGACTTAATACACTTGAAGTTTGGTTCTTTCAAGAGGTCTAGTATCATTTCTTATTTGGTTTCAATCTAAAGAATGGGAATTCTATCTTGGCTCATAGTGTCAAGTATTGGCTTCTTGTTGGTTAGATGGTTCTTATCGCTATCTTTTACCTTATGCTTTAGGATAGTCCCTTCTTCTCCTCCCATCTTCTTTAATTTCAAAAATCTTCTCTCTCTTTTTGAAAACTCGTCTTGTTTTTTTTAAAACTTGAACCACTTTCATAATAAACTCGGACTTAGGTCCATGCATTTTCAAAATATTTTCATAAATAAACTTCAATAAACTTAATAATAATTTGACATTTTTTGTGAGAAGATTAAAAGTCAATCAATCTCATTTCAAACCATTTTGCCACTTTGGCTTTTATCTTTAAACTTTTCTCAAAAGATTGAACTCTTGTCAATCCTTGTAGTGATGCAAACAACTATACTTCTATAATATATAGTGAAGAGAGATATTTTCTACTTGAGTGTTGAGTGAGGCATTGTTGATTTTAAAATCAAAGCCACATCCTCCACTTTGAGATGATGCAAATTCTCCTTTCTCATGATTGTGGGTAGTAGGTATGTTTTCCACACGGACAATGACGATGATATTTTATCTCATAAAATTAACCAACACATTTATGTTTTAAAATTTTTAAAAGAGGAACTACGTGTACCCTGATCCCCTATTGCACGGAAGGTGGTACGTAGGCACTAAAGGTTCGCAACCGCGGCGGGTGAAAAAACCATAAAAATGTATTTCTTTTCTCACCTCCACCATCCATTTTTTATACAACATTTTTATAGCCAAAATATACAGATTTTACAAAGAGGTTCATGCGGAGTACCGTAGATGTTTAGGGTTCTAATACCTTCCCTTTACATAACTAACCCCCTTACCTTGAATCTTTCCCCCTTTTTTGGTTTATTCGCTCTTTTCCCATTCCTTTGGAAACAATAAAGCGCAATGGCGATTTTTATTTTGATCTATATAAGTCTAGTCAATCCAATGGCTTAGTCTTAAACATTTCTATCGCTACACAGTTCTTTGACCCTAAGCACCATTGCTTCACATTCCCCGATTATCAATTGGTGCCTACGCTGGAAGAATTCTCTAAGTTACTTAGTTTAACTATATTGAAGAGAGTACCATTCACTGGTTTAGAACAAGACCCAGCTTCTGAAAATGTTGCCGTAGCTTTCCACTTGAAACCATCTCACATTGAGTCCAACTGGGAAAAAAGAAGTGGAGTCAAGGGTCTCCTTGCAAATTTCTTGATGAATAAAGCTCAGATTTTCCTGGATGCTATGAGCTATCATGCCTTTTAAGATGTATTAGCCCTCTTGATCTATGGGTTGGTCTTGTTTCCTAATTCAGATCAACTTATAGACGTGAATTCCATCAACATCTTTCTTGCTCATAATCCGGATCCTACACTGCTCGGGGATATCCTATATTCTCTCCATATTCGTACTCTAAAGAAGCAAGGAACTCTCATGTGTTGCATCCCTCTTCTATATAGGTGGTTTATTTCACACCTTCCTCGGTCAGTAATGCAAAATGATTTAGGCTTAAGGTGGAGTCAAAGAATAATGTCTCTCTCTCACTCCGACATCCATTGGTGTCCTCGCTCTCAAGAGGACATTTCTTTTATTGATCGCTGCAGAGAATTTCCTAATGTGCCACTCCTGGGAATTAGGGAGGCATCACCTACAATCCTTCTTTAGCACTACGTCAGTTTGGATATGCACGAAGAGATGGTCCACCGGATATGCTCATCCAGGGTATTGTGTTCAGCTACTCAGATGATGTGCACAATTATCGTCAGAGGTTCATCCGCTCTTGGGGAATTGTTAAGAAGACTGATAGTAGGACTTTGGGGCATAAGAACTCCATCCCTTTGGAACCTTACCTCAAATGAGTGAGAGCTCGAGCCCAAAGTCTTATGATGCCATAAGATTCCATATTACTGGTGATCTTGGAACCTATTGTTCAAGGGGGCGAGTCCCATATTATTCTCCATCTTGATATGCCAACCAACTTTGAAGAGTTGCAAAAGTCTTGGATCCAGATCAAGGGAGAACGATATACTTTTGAGGCTCAATTCTATGCAAGTGAGAAGAAGATGCTGGAATTAACAAAACAACTTCATAAAGAGAGGAACCTCAACACCAAGAGGAATCGCCCATGGGAGACTTAGGAATTTCCTTTCAATGTTTATCCTTGTGTAATTTTTTGTTGATTTAAAAACTTACTAATAAAAGGTTTTGCTTTTTGTTTTGTTTAAAAGAGCTTAAATCCAATAAAGTCCTTGAAATCATTGCATACACATATCATACATATCATTGCATAAACAGGTTTCATAGCAGGTTTCTCATCTTCTTCGCTGTTTATTTCAGTTGTAAAGCCATGGCTCTCGAACAAACTGTGAAGGACTTACAGACTAATAACAAACAATTCCAATAGATGATCATGGCTCTAGCCACAGGGAAATATGAACTAAAAGCCTTGATTATCAAAGACAAGACTAAGAAGCCAAGGAGGACAGCTGGTGTGGTAAATCTGGGAAGAAGATTCAAGGGACCGTTAAAGCAAGTGGTTGATCTGACATCTTCATCCAAGGAAGGAGAGAACCAAGAGGGTGAGACAAGAGAGAAAGACCCTAGTCCGGGGGAATCTGATAATGATACTGATTACAATGGAGAGTAGTATCCTCCGGCTGACGAAAAGTACAAACAGCTGGAAGAACGTCTGAGTGCAATGGAGATTCAGAAAGTGCATGGGCTGGACTTTGAAGAGCTGGGTTTGGTGTCTGGGATTGTTATTCCGCCAAAATTCAAGGTTCCAGTGTTTGCTAAGTATGATGGGGTTTCGTGTCTCAAGATGTATCTCTGATCTTATGTGAGGAAGATACAGCCTCACACTGCTGACAGAGACTTATGGGTCCACTTCTTTCAGGATAGTCTATCCGGAACTCATTTAGATTGGTTCTATCAGCTGGAAAGGGCCAACATTCATAATTGGGAAGACCTGGCCGCTGCTTTCTATAAGTAATATCAATACAATGCGAACCTTGCTACCACCCGTACTCAACTCCAAAGTATGGCTATGGGTTCGAGCGAGGGATTCAAAGACTACGCTCAGAAGTGGAGGGACTTAGCAGGAAGAGTCCAACCTCCCCTGTTTGATAGGGAGTTAGTAGATATGTTTCTGGGAACCCTGTCTGGTCCATTCTTTAATCACCTAATTGGAAGTTCCTCGGCCGACTTCACTGAATTAATCTTGACAGGAGAACGGGTGGAAGATGCAATTAAAAGTGGTAAGATCCAAAAGGAAGCATCCTCCAGTGCCGTAAGGAAGCCATTTGCTGGGAAGAAAGAGGTTAATGTTACATACAATCAAAAGAATCAGGACAAGACCGAACGACGTCCAATGGTGGGGGTTGTCATGATCCCTAAGCCTGCACCCACTCAACAAAGGAATAATCAGCAGAGAACAGAAAGGCCGGTAAGACAGTTCACCCGGATAAATATGACTTTATCCCAAGTTTTACCTCATTTGTTGAAATCAGATCTGGTAACCTTGCGGGAAGCGCCAAAAAATCCCAACACTACCTCTCCCCGCTACAATCCAAATTCCCGCTGTGCTTATCATTCAGAAAGTCCAAGTCATGATACAAATTACTGTTGGGCTTTGAAAAATAGGGTACAAGACCTTATTGAGGCGAAGGAAATTGAGTTTGACGCCCCCTAAATTCCAAATGTTATCACCGCTCATATGCCCAAGCATGGCCGTGGTGTTAACGCTATTTAAGATGGTATGTTTGTTACTACTATTGAAGAGTTTGTTACTCCTCTCTTGACCACTAAGTGGAACTTTTTGAAGGCCGGTTTATTTCCGGGCTGTGGCGAAGGTTGCCACTTCTGTTTATCTCTACCGATTGGTTGTCATTTGTTGAAGGCGGGTGTTCAACGCCTGATGGATGATAGAGAGATTTTAATTGAGAAGAATCCCGTCCCGACTATTACTTGCAGAGATGTTTCAATAATAACCATTTTCGCCAATCCTCCCAGGGTCTCCACCAAAATACCCGTCATTACATCTACTCTGAAGGTTACTCCGCTGATAATTACTTAGCCAGGGCCAATCCTGTACTCCTCAGATAAAATTGTTCTGTGGAACTATGGGGGTGACGTCACTACCACGACATCAAGCAAGATTGGCTGGCTGCTGAAGACCAGGTTTCTGAGAATGTTGATCCCGACATTGTCAACATTATGGGAACCAGCAAAATAACCAGAAGTGGGAGAGTGTTCTCCCCTGAGATTTCTCCTCTGAAAGCTGTTATCGGTCCTATGATCATTCCTACTTTCATTCCTGCTGATAATACTACTACAATCCATGTGATTACCCCTGTTGACACCCCTATCACTGAGTCGACCGAGACTCGGGGCAAAGACATATTGGTTAAGCCTGTCCAGACGAAGGCACATTCGGTATCTATCCTAGAGGCTTCCAAGCAAGAAATGGAAGAAATTTTGAAGATTATCAAGAAAAGCGACTACAATATGGACGAATAGCTGGGGCAAACCCCTTCAAAGATCTTTATGCTAGCCTTGTTGTTGTGTTCTGAAGTTCATGCGAAGGCTCTAGTGAAATTCCTGAAAACTGCCCATGTGCCCAGGGAAACCTCTGCTGACCAATTCGAAGATTGTATGGCTAGTTTGATGGTTGATAACGGTTTGGGCTTTTGTGATGCTGATTTGACACATAGAGGGAGGAAGCACAATGATGAATTACATGTCTCTATTGAATGCAAGGGAACCACTTTGGATCATGTCCTTGTAGATACTGGTTCATCGTTAAATGTGCTGCCTAAGAATGCACTGGATAGACTAGACTGTAAGGGTTTAACTTTGAAGCCCAACAATATTTTAGTGAGGGCTTTTGATGGTTCAAAGAGAATGATGCACGTGGAGGTGGAAGTCCCCATCAAGGTTGGTTCTCATACTTTCGGCTCTACCTTCTATGTGATGGATATCAGGCCATCTTATTCTTGTTTGTTGGGACGCCCTTGGATACATGGGGCTGGAGCTGTTACATCCACTCTACATCAAATGATGAAATACCCGGTCAAAGGGAAAATTGTCACTGTACACGACGAAGAAGAATACATGGTCTATCACTTGAATTCCTTCAGATATGTGGAAATAGATGGTGAGTTCATCGAGACTCCATGCCAGAATTTCAAAGAGGTACCGCAGACTCTGGCTGCAACTGAAATTGTTACCAGTATGCCGAAGATCACCAGACCTCCCTTGAGGATGGCTTCTCTCAATGATGCAAAAGCGGTTGTCGAAGAAGGTGGGTCTACCATTTTGGGTCAGCTCCCTGATATTTCGTACAAGTCTGGTAAATTTGGTTTGGGTTTCTCTTCAGGGGCTCAAAGGGCTGTTCGACGTGCTCGTGCTGGAAGACCTCCCCTACGCATCAGAAATCATGGGGTCAATGCTTTAGAAGACATAGACAGTGAAAATGACATGGATAGCTGGATCTTCCCTACTACCAACTGTGGACTCAGTAACTGGACGGAAAAAGATTTTGTACCTATTACTTTTGTTCAGAAGTAATTGTCTTCTTGTTTTTTGGATATGTAATAAACAATATAACTTTATGGCCATGTGTCTTACCCGGGGCACATCGGTTTATTTATGAGGGTTGTCATGTTTCACTTTCATATGGTATCAATAAAGCATTGGACATTTATGCATACAAATTTTGTGCTCTCTGTTTTTCTTTTCTACTTTTACTTTGTCTGTACAGCTGTGCTCTTACACACACTCACGTATCAAATTGCAGATCCATATCCACTTTGGATCCCATTGATAACAGTTATGCTATTTCCAGTTATAACTTCTAAAACCTGATCAACCAAGTCGAGGACGAAGGTGAGGAAGATTGTGAGGTACCTGGAGAACTTGCTAGACTGTTATAGCAGGAAGAGAGGGCTATACAACCTCATGAAGAGCCAGTTGAGACAATAAACTTGGGCACAGAGGTAGACAGAAAAGAAGTCAAGATCAACATAAATTTGGGGCTTAATGTCAAACAGCGGTTGATACGAATGTTGCATGATTATGTCGAGATCTTCGCCTGGTCATATGAAGACATGCCAGGACTGGATATGGATATTGTGGTTCACCGCCTGCCAACTAAAGAATATTACCCTCCGGTAAAGCAGAAGGTCCGTTGCATGCGTCCTGAAATGTCAGAGAAGATCAAAGCAGAGTTTATGAAGCAGTTCAACGCTGGTTTCTTAGTCGTCACCTCTTATCCCCAATGGGTGGCCAACGTAGTTCCAGTGCCTAAGAAAGACAGAAATGTACGTATGTGTGTGGACTACAGAGATTTGAATAAGGCAAGCCCCAAAGATGACTTTCTGCTCCCCCACATTGACATTCTGGTTGATAACACCGCACAACACAAGATCTTTTCCTTCATGGATGGTTTCTCTGGTTAAAATCAGATCAAGATGGAACCCGAAGACATGGAGAAGACAACCTTCGTGATGCAATGGGGAACTTTCTGCTACAAAGTGATGCCGTTTGGATTAAAGAATACTGGGGCAACCTATCATTGAGCCATGGTCGCCTTATTTCATGACATGATTCATCGTGAGATAGAGGTATATGTGGATGACATGATAGCTAGGTCTCAAACTGAGGAGGAGCACCTTGATCATTTACAAAAGCGGTTTGATAGGTTGAAGACATACAAGGTGAGGTTGAATCCAAACAAGTGCACCTTCGGGGTAAGGTCTGGTAAACTGCTAGGTTTCATCATCAGTGACAAGGGCATTCAGGTAGATCCTGCAAAGGTGAAGGCTGTACAAGAGATGTCGGCTCCTCGCACTGAGAAGGAGGTCAGAGGCTTTTTGGGACGACTAAATTACATTTACAGATCATTTCCCATCTAACTGCTACTTATGAGCCAATATTCAAGCTCTTGAAGAAAGATCAAGTGGTAAAGTGGAATGACGAATGCCAGACTGCCTTCAAAAGAATCAAGGAATACCTTTAAGATCCACCAATCCTGATGCCTTCGATTGAAGGAAGACATTTGATAATGTACTTAACAGTGTTAGATAATTCAATGGGGTGTGTGCTGGGGAAGCATGACGAGTCTGGTCGAAAAGAGTACCCAATATACTACCTTAGCAAAAAGTTTACCGACTGTGAAACAAGATACTCACTGCTCGAGAAAACTTGTTGCGCTTTGGTATGGGCTGCTTGCCGACTGAGACAGTATATGTTGACCCACACTACTTTGCTGATATCTAAGATGGACCTGATCAAATACATCTTCGAGAAGCCCGCCCTCTCCAGAAGAATAGCAAGATGGCAAATGATATTGACTGAATATGATATCCAATACACGATCCAGAAAGCAATCAAGGGAAGTGTACTGGCCGATCATTTGGCTCATCAGGCCATGGATGACTACCAGTCCATGAATTTTGAGTTCCCGGACGAGAATATTATGCTAGTGACTGACTATGAAGAACCTGGACCAGATGAAGGAGCTGAAGAAGGATCCCGATGGATTATGGTTTTTGACGAAGCCTCGAACGCACTTGGCAATGGCATTGGTGCCGTAATTATATCTCCTGAAGGCTGTCATACTCCTTTTACCGCCAGACTATGTTTTAACTGTACCAACAACATGGAGGAGTATGAAGCATGCATCATGGGTCTCAAAGCTGCTATCGACATGAGGATCAAGTTCTTGAGCGTTTTCGGGGATTCATCTTTGGTAATAAGTCAGATCAAAGGCGAGTGGGATACGAAGCACCCGAATCTCATCCCGTACAAAGAACATATGTTGTCACTGCTTCCACATTTTGAAGAGGTCACATTTGAACATTTTCAAAGAGAAGAGAATCAGTTAGCGGACGCGCTAGCTACCATGTCATATATGTTCAAGGTCAAGTGGGACAATGAGGCTCCTCAGATCATTATTGAGAGGTTGGATTAACCAGCATACTGCTATGAAATTGACACTGAAGAAGTAGCAGATAAACCTTGGTTCTATGAAGTGAAGAGGTATCTTGAGGCTCAAGAGTACCCCGAGGTGGAATCTGTCAATGATAAGAAGTTTCTGAGAAGGTTCGTTTCAAAGTTCTTCCTCAGTAATGGAATCCTCTACAAGCGCAACCACGACTCTACTTTACTTCGGTGCATAGACAAGAGCGAAGCAGAGAGGATTATGACAGATCTACACGAAGGTACCTTTGGAACCCATTCAAGTGGACATACCATTGCTAGAAAGATCCTACAGGTAGGATACTATTGGTCCACTATGGAAGCAGACTGCTATCAGCATTCCCGAACTTGTCATAAATGCCAGATTTATGCTGATAAGGTGCATATACCTCCGGTTCCTTTGAACATCTTGACAGCTCCTTGGCCCTTTGCAATGCGGGGTATTGACATGATCAGGGAAATTAGACCTATTGCATCCAATGGGCATCGCTTCATCCTGGTGGCCATCGATTACTTCACGAAGTGGGTTGAAGCTGCCTCTTTTGCTACTGTTACCAAGAACGTTGTGGCACGGTTTATCAAGCATAACCTGATTTGTGATACGGTGTGCCAGAGAGAATCATCACTGAAAATGGTACGAATCTCAAAAACACAATGATCACCGAACTCTGTAAACAGTTTAAGATCCAGCATCATAATTCTTCCCCCTACCGGCCGAAGATGAATGGCATTGTGGAGGCTGCTAACAAGAACATTAAGAAAATCATACAGAAGATGACGGTGACATACAAGGACTGGCAGGAGATGTTACCATTTGCTCTTCACGGGTACCACACTTCCGCACGAACATCAACAGGGGCAACACCCTATTCTCTCGTATATAATATGGAGGTTGTCCTGCCTATTGAGGTCCAAATCCCTTCTTTGAGAATCATGAAGGATGCGGGTTTGAACGAAGACGACTGGATCCAGACTCGACTTGATCAACTGAATATGATTAATGAGAAAAGACTTACTGTTGTCTGTCATGGTCAAATGTATCAAAAACGGATGATCAAGGCTTTCAACAAGAAGGTCAGGTGCCAAGTATATCAAGTCAATGATCTAGTGATCAAGTGCATCATACTGCCGCAAGGTGATCTCAGGGGTAAATAGACCCCCACATACGAAGGGCCATTTATGATCAAAAGCATATTTTTTGGTGGAGCCATGATTCTGACCACCATGGACGGTGATGACCTTCCTCACCCTGTTAATGTGGACATAGTGAAAAAATACTACGCATGAATAAGACCCGATAGGTTGACTGGTGTGATGCGGTGGGAGAACTGACTTGAAGGTTTTGCGTTTGATTGCAAATGTGGCGGTTTAGCAAGAGTCGCCACTGACTTTTCTTTTATCCAAAATGAAAGGTGAAAAAGCACAGGAAAGACCTTTGAGATTATTTCTTGAGTTCGGGGGGTAGATTATGAAAAGGGAAGGTATTAGCACCCTTTTTATCCATGGTTTTCCATGGGCTCTTAGTTACTTTCTAGATCACTTGCTTTTGTTTGAATGTGCTTGTGGTGTGGTTTTTGAAAGTATTTTGAAAATGCAACTTTGTAATGATTATCATTTCTATAAGAACGCATACAAAGTGTTTGTTTCGAAGATAATTCAAAAAAGGTGTTTGTGAGATGTGTTTTTTGAAAGTGATTTTGAAAATGTAACTTTGTAATGATTCTCGTTTCTATAAGAATGCATATAAAGTGTTTGTTTCGAAGATAGTTCAAAAAAGGTGTTTGTAAGATGTGTTTTTTGAAAGTAATTTTGAAAAGGTGTCTTCGTAATGATTCTCGTCTCTATAAGAATGCATACAAAGTGTTGTCTTTTGAAAATGTTTCAAAGTTAGAGTGTCGATGTATAGAATATTTTTTTTATGAGCAAGCAAGTAACTAGGAGCGAATCTACCTACTCAAAAGGTCTTAGATGTTCTTTTCCTCCTTCTTTAGGTGTTGCTATCTTACCATTGATTTTGTGAGAAGCCCCGTCGTTGGATGTGAAGGGACGGGCGTGGATCATCGTATAGTCCTAGAAGACAACCTATGGATGTTTTAGCAATGTCGTTTAGGGACTAGATCGTTTACCGAAGGCAACATCGAGGGTCATCGAGGGACTACGATCTTTTATCGAGGGTCTTTGCTAAAACGCCCATGTTCAAGGGACATGACTATTTTCTGACAGGCGACAAGTGAGATTACCCTAAGGGTGCGTGTGTGCAAAGTGTGTTTGATTGCATGCATTTAGTCTTGATTAGGGTTATGTCTTTCCATACACGCCCTAATTACTAGCATTTATATTTGAAAAGCGATAAATTGCGGGAATATAAAATCCTACGCTATTACAATATTTTAGGGATGGGGGTACTTATTTACAAATGGGGGGTTGCAGGAATTTAAATCCTATTTAACTATTACAACCATATTGAAATGTACAATGCAAGAAAGAAAAATGACTTGTTTAGAAAATGGTTTTTTGTCTTAATGAATTAAAAAAAAAAGAAATAAATTAATTAATAAAAGAAAATATTTTTATGTCTTTTTTATATTAATAAAAAGGGGATTAATATTGAAAATGATAAAAAAGGGGAAATAATGAGAGATAGAATTAACATGCTGCTGAAAGCAACACAAAGGGGATCAGAAGTTCTGATGCCAGGCGCGTTGTGGTTCAGAAGGAAGCGTCAGAAGTTCTGGGTTGATACACTCTGAGGTCCTGCAAGACACGTTAGAGGGAAAGCACAGAAGTTCTCGGTTGCTATGTGCTGAACTTCTGAGTGTTAGAACAATGAGAAAGTTTTAAAAGTTTTGTATATTAAAACAGTGAAGAGAACTCAGAGGTTCAGTATGTGCTAAAATAGTGAGTGAACATCAGAAGTTCAGTGTGTGTTAACAGCGAGTGAATATCAGAAGTTCAGTGTGTTTAAACAGTGAGATAATCATAGAAGTTTTGTATGTTAATACAGTGAGGAGAACTCAGAAGTTTTGTGTTGTGCTAAAACAGTGAGTGAAAATCAGAGGTTCTATGCCACATTTCAACCCTTTCTTCATATTAATCAGCACATCAGAAATTTATTCAGTTCTTAATAAACAACAAATCAGAAGGATAACAGCACAACAATTTATAGAAGTTCTAATCCTGAATCTGAGTCTAGCCCTAATCAAGAAGTTCTGATCCACAATTTTTCTACTTATGCAATGATATGGACAACATTAATTGTGATATTTACATATTAATGATGTTCTGAATGAAAAGATGCAAAGTCAGAAAGACTTACCTTGAATATGAAACGTGTGTTTGGAACTTGAATTGCTGCCTTCAGATGTTTTGGAGTCAGCAAGAACAAAGGAAGAGAAAATGCTAATTCTTTGATTCAAAGGTTTTGGTTTTTTTGTTTGGGAATTCTGGATTTTTATGAAGGTTTCAAAGTTTTTTTCTCTCTTTTGATGATTCTCTCTCTCCAAAATCCATCCCCTTGAACGTGTGATGGAGCAACTTATTTATAAGTGAGTATGATGTGGTTTTGGGGGGAAAAATAAATGGGATTTTAAAACTTTTTTGGCATACTGTTCCATTTCTTTTTAGACACAGTTTTTGTATGCTAGTTTGGTGCAAATATGGGATTTGGGAAAATGCAGGCGTGGACTGGATTAGCTATTGGTTATAGGACTGTGATGTAGCAGTGCACGAGGTTTTGGGATTTGGTGATATTCTGGCTGAAGTGTTGAACATAGCCTTCCTATGCTAGGGTGCTGCCTTATTCTTGAAGCAAGTATGGTGGTTAGCAGCTTTTAGCCGTGCCTAAACTGGATTTATAAGCATGAATTAAGGAAAAGTACCCTCAGAGGCAAAAGTAAAGCATGGGCCCAGCATAAACTTGTACAAAAGTTTGCCTTTTCAAGAACAACAATGGTACTTCTATCTCACACGTGGGGAAATCCTTTGGATAAAAACTCAAAAGTGGTTATGAGCATTAAATGATGATGAGATTTAATAAACCAGAAATCCTGCGCTATGAGATTGTGCATCATAACCTAATTCTGGGTCAGAAGTTCAGCACCAATGTAACTTAGAATAAACATCCAATTCTGATCCTTAAATCACTTTGCTTCAGCATGATCTAAGCGAGTTCTCATACTTTCCCAAAAGCTTGTAACACACTTGGTAAATTCTCTTTAGATTTCCCTTATAACTTCTGACTGAGCCTACGTGAAAACTGGCCCAGAAGATGTAGACAACTTTTGACTTAAAAATGCTCAGAACTTGCTAAATGCCTAAGCTTCAGAGACGTGCCTTTGAGGATGTATAACTTGAAATCCCAACATTTCTAAAAGAAGTTCTGTTCTGCAATGTTTTAGATCTCTTCGAAATCAATAACTTTTGTGTCAGAAGTTCTTCCAGAATCAGCTTGCATCATGGTGATAATCTAATCAGAAGTTCTGAGCTTGTCATATTTCTTAAATACTTAGAAAAATTCTAAGTATTTAAAATTTTTACTTTTCCAAAGTAATTTTGACTTTTGAATTTTCTTGATGAAATAAACTTCATATTTCAACTTTTCTTGATGAAATATGACTCTTGAAACTTGACTTTGATCAAAAAGTCAAAGTTTGACTTTTTAGTATGCAAATGACCATTTTGTCCTTGTGAATGACTTTCTTGGAAAATTTGTAATTCAGGGCCTGGAACTGGATGGAAGCAAACCTGAGGGTCCAGGGTGATCCTTTGATAAATGAGAGGGCAAATTTTGGGGTACAACAACTGCCCCTGTTCAATCTTCTTACGCTTGAAGAGTTAGATTGGTGAATCTGCCATTCATGACTTAAAGGTGGAAGATGATTGAACACTAGAGTGCCCAGAAATTTGCACTCGAAGATGAGATGGGAATGGGCTTATAGATTCCATTTGGAGGAATGGTGGATATTTTCCGGAGATGGGCTTGTAGATGCCATCCAAGGGTGACTGTTGACAGAGGATGGACTAAGTCTGAACTTGATTTCAACTGGAAAAGAATCAAAACAAATCTTGGAACAACTTATTTGAACCAGAGAAATCGTCTGCTACGTAGATGGTTGACCAATCCTTTCTTGTTAAAAATTTTGACGATAATTTTTTGTTGATTGATCTTTCCTCAGCAGAATGATGAAGGAATCTTGGACGATTACTACCTCAGCAGAATGATGAAGGAATCTTAGACGATTACTACCTCAAAAAGGTGATCACCTTTATTTGTTGATTGATCTTTCCTGAAAAGGTAAAGAGTTATTTGTATGCAATGTCATGATGTATGCATTGCGTGATGATAATATTTGTGTTATATGTATTTTGCATACATATGCTATGAATGTTATTGAGATGCAATTTTGTCTTTGAAAAATAAATCCTTGACAAGTGTTGGGGAGTTATTAAATCCTGGATTGCTGTTGAAGAGTAGGTGTGTCTTCAAACTTTGCTTAGAATGTTTCCACTAGGGATTCATGTTTTGTCGTTTGAGGAATTGAACTACTATCTGGTCGAATTCCAGGCTTCGCAACACCTTATACTGTTATCTGGTCGATATCCAGGCTTCACGGTGGTTTTGGAGAAGGGAACTACTATCTGGTCGAAATCCAGGGTTCGCAGCACCTTATACTGTTATCTGGTCGAAATCCAGGCTTCATAGTGTTTTTGGAGGAGGGAACTACTATCTGGTCGAAATCCAGACTTTGCGGCACCTTATATTGTTATCTGGTCGAAATCCAAGATTCATAGTGTTTTTGGAGAAGGGAACTACTATCTAGTTGAAATCCAATTTTCACAGCACCTTATATTGTTATCTGGTCGAAATCCAAGATTCATAGTGTTTTTGGAGAAGGGAACTACTATCTAGTTGAAATCCAATTTTCACAGCACCTTATACTGTTATCTGGTTGAAATCCAAGCTTCATAGTGTTTTTGGAGAAGGGAACTACTATCTGGTCGAAATCTAGGCTTCACAGCACCTTATATTATTATCTGGTCGAAATCCTGGCTTCACAGTGTTTTTGGAGAAGGGAACTACTATCTGGTCGAAATCCAGGCTTCGCAGCACCTTATACTGTTATCTAGTCGAAATCTAGGCTTCATAGTGTTTTTGGAGAAGGGAACTACTATCTGGTCAAAATCCAGGCTTCGCAGCACCTTATATTGTTATCTGGTCAAAATCCAGGCATCATAGTGTTTTTGGAGAAGGGAACTACTATCTAGTTGAAATCCAGGCTTTGCAGCACCTTATACTATTATCTGGTCGAAATCCAGGCTTCACAATGTTTTTGGAGAAGGGAACTACTATCTGGTCGAAATCCAAACTTCACAGCACCTTATATTGTTATCTCGTCGAAATCCAGGCTTCACAGTGTTTTTGGAGAAGGGAACTACTATCTGGTCGAAATCAAGGCTTCGCAGCACCTTATACTGTTATCTGGTTGAAATCCAGGCTTCATAGTGTTTTTGGAGAAGGGAACTACTATCTGGTCAAAATCCAGGCTCCGCAGCACCTTATATTGTTATCTGGTTGAAATCCAGGCTTCATAGTGTTTTTGGAGAAGGGAACTACTATCTGGTAGAAATCCAGGCTTTGCTGCACCTTATATTGTTATCTGGTTGAAATCCAGGCTTCACAGTGTTTTTGGAGTAGGGAACTACTATCTGATCGAAATCTAGGCTTCGCAACACCTTATACTATTATCTGGTTGAAATCCAAGCTTCACTGGGTTTTTGGAGAAGGGAACTACTATCTGGTCAAAATCCAGGCTTCGCAGCACCTTATATTGTTATCTGGTCGAAATCCAGTCTTCACAGTGTTTTTAGAGAAGGGAACTACTATCTGGTCGAAATCCAGGCTTCGCAGCACCTTATACTGTTTTCTGGTCGAAATCCAGGCTTCACAGTGTTTTTGGAGAAGGGAACTACTATCTGGTTGAAATCCAGACTTCGCAGCACCTTATACTATTATCTGGTCGAAATCCAGGCATCACAGGTTTTTGTTGGGGATTGTAGAGTATTCTATTGGGGAAGAGGAGTTGTGGTCCTCTGATTTGTAGTAGCCAGAGAGGCAAACTCAAGCTGGGGAGTCCTGGCATTTGTTTGGGAAATAAACCCTGTTGCTCAGTCTGTTGGAGAGGCAGCGACTTCAGTGGCAGAAATCCTCGAGGATTCTTGAAGTCGACTTAGTTGGGAAGAGGTTTTCAGAGATTGAAAATCTGGCTGGGGAATCATCCTATGAGAAGGATTTTTGGGAGATTTGTCATTGCCCCTAGTAGCGAGTGTTTGTGGCTCTGCCAGGAAATGTTTGACTGTACGTAACCCTTTGCTGAGATTGGCATTCAATGCCCCGAGTAATGGAGATGGAGACCTGCCCCTGGTTATTCTGTACTTCTTGAGAGATTTCTTGGAATCTTGACTGGACTATCCCAGGTGTGCTTGGATAGTGACATGTCATGCCTCTTTGTTGATATGAGGTTTGTCATTGGAAGTGTCATCCCACTTGAAGTGATTGAGAGAGCTTTCGTTCACTGGATATTCGTTGTGTGAATTTTTATGCTGTCAAACAAATAGCCATATGCAAAAAGTGATATTCAAGTAATGCAAAGTTTTATGTTTGTCTTGAAATTTTTGAAAATGCGTTTTAGCAAGTAAAGAAATTTTGTAAGAAAAATTCAACTCAGGATTTAGAGTAAAGCTCTACAGGAGTCAGGATACCTTTTGTAACAGTATGCTTTCGAACTAACCCATGCTTCAATTAGGACTTTTGAAGGGTTGTAACGTGGCTTAGTTCACGGTTTAAGAAACAAAGGATAAAGGCTCAAAATGTATTTGTACCCACCCACTCTTCGTGACGTTCTTCAGTCCAAAGCTCAGTTAATTGTGCGTTTGAACTCCAATTGAGTCTGGAATGACGTTTTGGTGATGGTTCAGACAAGTTAAGTTTGTCGGAAGGCAGTCATTTTTGCAACATTTTTTATTCATGTTGTTGAGGATTTGTAGTGACCTCTTTCTTCTGATTTGTTATCCCTAATTTTTGCCTGACTGTTCTTGTTTTGAGATTACGGTCAGCGGGATGCCCTAGTTTTTCTTAAGTCTCCTTTATAGGTTTTGACTTAGTGGATTTTTCTTTTTTGAGAAATAAAGACTGCCTATGTGATAGGGAACCATCACTGTCTTTTAATTCCAGAAGAATGTTTTTTATGTCATTCGTTGTATTACGAGATGAGAGTTTGAGGCTAAATGCGTGTTTGAATCAACTGAGAGACTACCCTGCCCCAGGTTTTGATTAAAGGTTTCAATTTATGCAAAAAAAAAAAAGAAAACTTCTACTTCTTTGGCTCGAAGGGGTTGACTAGGGATTATCTTCCATATAACTCTAGTGTTTAGGATTTGAAAGAATGCTTGTACATCGTTAGCAAGGTCTGTCCAAAAGCATACTGCATGAGATTATGGAATTATTTTCGTCATCCTCCCTCTAAAGGCTTATAACTTTTAGCAAGAGTTGAATGTCATAAAGAGAGTAAAAAGCATAGTTTAAATATAGTGAAAACGAATGGATGAATTCAAGACAAACATATGCAATGCATTAATGAAACAAAGTTTGACATTAATAGATAATTGTTTAAACAATAAAAGAGATTACAATTGAAAATTCAAATGAACAGGAAATTTCCTCGCCCAGATCGTTGCTTCATGTGGATGTCCTTGAGAGGTGATAGAAGATTTCCAATGGATCATCTTGTGTAAACTCCAACACTCCTTCGTCAATTAGGTCTTGAATCCTTTTCTTCAGAGCCCAACAATTGTTCGTGTCGTGCCCGGGACCGTCGGAATGGTAAGCACACCTCTCTTTGGGACGGTAACTAGGAGCAGTAGTGTTAGGATTCCCGGAAGGAGCCTTTAATGTAATTATCTCTATCTTCAACAGGTGTTGTAGCGCCTGAGCTAGCGACATGCCAATCCTGGTAAATTGTCTCTTAGGTGCGACCTCCTTGCATTGATTCTTTCATTATTATTGGCGAGGTTGTTGTTGGACTTGAGACGTGGTAGCCATTTCGGATAGTCTACCGTCCACTAAACCAGCTTCATGTTGCATGGGAGGCTGAGCAGTGACTTGATTTCTAATCCTGGTTGTTTTCCCGATACGGTTGCAACCATCTTGACGAAGTTGGTTGACAAGAATTTTCAGCTCTTCTTGTCCTTGAGCCAGATTTTGGATAAGAGCCATCTGGCCCACCAGTTGTCCCATCATTTGGACCTTCATTATGGTTATTTCAGTTCGTAGCCTTTCCAACTGGTCATCTTCATCGTCCCCAGGATTTCCCATTATCATGTCCCTGGTGAAGAGAGCTTTCACCTCTTCTTGTCCCTTGGACAGATTCAAGAACATCTCATAAAGTTGGGCGTTTTGAGCCTGGATGTCTTTCACCGTTTGTTCCATATCCATCTTACTGAAATAAACAGTAGGAAGATAAGGAGACCTGTATGGGAGAAACCTGTCATTATATGATGCATGATATGTGGATGCATGTTTTCAAGGATCTCACGGGGTTAGTAGTCACTTACCGTTTTGATTGGAGAACTTTGTGTCGGTGGATGTCCTTCCACGAGAATTCAGCTCACCATGCCAAGTGTATTGTAACCCTTGACTAAAATTGTTGTACTTGATCTTTGACGGTGTTTGGTTAGAGGAAAATAAATCCTCTTATCCCTTTCTAGACATCTGGTTCAACGTGACCCTGCATCATAGGCCCTTAAGATCCTTGAAACGGTTATTGAAAATGGTATGGTATGATGTTATGTACAACTATGCGAAGTAAGAAAGTTTATAGACAAATAATCATATACACACAAAGAAGACAAGTCCTTAGGTTTAGGCTTGCATGGAGTTTGTAGGCAAGTACCCTCTTGAAGTTTAGTTGGCTCAACCTGTCCTAGTTAATAGTAACCGGGTTCTAAGGAGCTCAATATCACTGGTTTGATTTCTCGGGCATTGTTTTAGCACAAGCCTCTTTAATGGCAACCGAAATAGCCCAAAAAACCAAACCTCAATGAGTGTAGTATCGAGTATCTACCAACTTCATACTGCACCAAAGCCGGTCATCTCACTACGTCTTAATGGCCAAGTTGGTCAAGTAAAGGTTCTAGAAGTTAGCTAGTGCTTCATGACATCACTTAGCGGCCCCGTATTCTCCTTGACTACTCAAGGGCTACCGGTACCCACAAATATTTCACACTAACGTAGCTATTGCTTAGACCATGTCGGTACCCCGCACAGTTTCCACAATGTAATGCTACTTACCTATAAGGTATCCCAAATCCTGGTAGAGGATTCAAACCCAAACAAAGAACCAAAATGTAAAGCATACAAATCAATCAATGAAAGCAAGTAACTGTGATATAGCCCTAAGGTATCCCCACTTTTAGAATATTCCCCAGTGGAGTCTCCAGTTATGTGATGCGGTGGGAGAACTGACTTGAAGGTTTTGCGTTTGATCGCAAATGTTGCGGTTTAGCAAGAGTCGCCATCGACTTTTCTTTTATCCATAAGGAAAGGTGAAAAAGCACAGGAAAAACCTTTGAGATTATTTCTTGAGTTCGGGGGGTAGATTATGAAAAGGGAAGGTATTAACACCCTGTTCATCCATGGTTTTCCATGGTCTCTTAGTTACTTGCTAGATCACTTGCTTTTGTTTGAATGTCCTTGTGGTGTGGTTTTTGAAAGTATTTTGAAAATGTAACTTTGTAATGATTCTCGTTTCTATAAGAATGCATACAAAGTGTTTGTTTCGAAGATAGTTCAAAAAAGGTGTTTGTGAGATGTGTTTTTTTAAAGTGATTTTGAAAATGTAACTTTGTAATGATTCTAGTTTCTATAAGAATGCATATAAAGTGTTTGTTTCGAAGATAGTTCAAAAAAGGTGTTTGTGAGATGTGTTTTTTGAAAGTGATTTTGAAAAGGTGTCTTCGTAATGATTCTCGTCTCTATAAGAACGCATACAAAGTGTTGTCTTTTGAAAATGTTTCAAAGTGAGAGTGTAAGTGTATAGAATGTTTTTGTTGTGAGCAAGCAAGCAACTAGGAGCGAATCTACCTACTCAAAAGGTCTTAGATGTTCTTTTCCTCCTCCTTTAGGCGTTGCTATCTTACCATTGATTTGGTGAGAGGCCCTATCGTCGGAAGTGAAGGGACGAGCGTGGGTCATCGTATAGTCATAGAAGGAAACCTATGGATGTTTTAGCAATGTTGTTTAGGGACTAGATCGTTTACCTAAGACAACATCGAGGGTCATCGAGGGACTATGATCTTTTATCGAGGGTCTTTGCTAAAACGCCCATGTTCGAGGGACATGACTATTTTCGATAGGTGACAAGTGAGATTACCCTAAGGGTGCGTGTGTACAAAGTGTGTTTGATTTCATGCATTTAGTCTTGATTAGGGTTATGTCTTGCCATACACACCCTAATTACTAGCATTTATATTTGAAAAGCGATAAATTGTGGGAATATAAAATCCTACGCTATTACAATATTTTAGTAATTGGGGTACATATTTACAAATGGTGGGTTGCAAGAATTTAAATCCTATTTAACTATTACAACCATATTGAAATGTACAATGCAAGAAAGAAAAAGGACTTGTTTAGAAAATGGTTTTTTTGTCTTAATGAATTAAGAAAAAGAAATAAATTAATTAATAAAAGAAAATATTTTTATGTCTTTTTTATATTAATAAAAAGGGGATTAGTATTGAAAATGATAAAAAAAAAGGGGAAATAATGAGAGATAGAATTAACATGCTGCTGAAAGCAACACAAAAGGGATTAGAAGTTCTGATGTCGGGCGCACTGTGGTTCAGAAGGAAGCGTCAGAAGTTCTGGATTGATACACTCTGAGGTCCTGCAAGACACGTTAGAGGGAAATCACAGAAGTTCTAGGTTGTTATGTGCTAAACTTTTGAGTGTTATAAAAATGAGAAAGTCTTAGAAGTTCTGTATATTAAAACAGTGAAGAGAACTCATAGGTTCAGTATGTGCTAAAACAGTGAGTGAATATCAGAAGTTCAATGTGCGTTAACAGTGAGTGAATATCAGAAGTTGAGTGTGTTTAAACAGTGAGAAAATCATAGAAGTTATGTATGTTAAAACAGTGAGGAGAACTCAGAAGTTCTGTGTTGTGCTAAAACAGTGAATGAAAATCAGAGGTTCTATCCATATTTCAACCCTTTCTTCATATTAATCAGCACATCAGAAATTTATTTAGTTCTTAATAAACAACAAATCAGAAGGATAACAACACAACATTTTATAGAAGTTCTAATCCTGAATCTGAGCCTAGCCCTAATCAAGAAGTTATGATCCACTGTTTTTCTACTTATGAAATGATATGGACAACATTAATTGTGATATTTACATATTAATGATGTTCTGAATGAAAAGATGCAAAGTCAGAAAGACTTACCTTGAATCTGAAACGTGTATTTAGAACTTGAACTGCAGCCTTCAGATGTTCTGGAGTCAGCAAGAAAAAAGGAAGAGAAAATGCTAATTCTTTGATTCAAAGGTTTTGGTTTTTTTGTTTGGGAATTCTGGATTTTTACGAAGGTTTCAAAGTTTTTTTTTCTCTCTTTTGATGATTCTCTCTCTCCAAAAGCCATCCCCTTGAATGTGTGATGGAGCAACTTATTTATAGGTGAGTTTGATGTGGTTTTGGGGGAAAAATAAATGGGATTTTAAAACCTTTTTGGCATACTGTTCCATTTCTTTTTAGACACAGTTTTTGTATGCTAGTTTGGTGCAAATATGGGATTTGGGAAAATGCAGGCGTGGACTAGATTAACTATTGGTTATAGGACTGTGTTGTAGCAGTGCACGAGGTTTTGGGATTTGGTGATATTCTGGCCGAAGTGTTGAACATAGCCTTCCTATGCTAGGGTGTTGCCTTGTTCTTAAAGCAAGTATGGTGGTTAGCATCTTTTAGCCGTGCCTAAACTGGATTTATAAGCATGAATTAAGGAAAAGTACCCTCAGAGGCAAAAGTAAAGCATGGGCCCAGCATAAACTTGTACAAAAGTTTGCCTTTTCAAGGACACCAATGGTACTTCTATCTCACACGTGGGGAAATCCTTTGGATAAAAACTCAAAAGTGGTTATGAGCATTAAATGATGACGAGATTTAATAAACCAGAAATCCTGCGCTATGAGATTGTACATCATAACCTAATTTTGGGTCAAAAGTTCAGCACCAACGTAACCTAGAATAAACATCCAACTTCTGATCCTTAAATCCCTTTGCTTTAGCATGTTCTGAGCGAGTTCTCATACTTTCCCAAAAGCTTGTAACACACTTGGTAAATCCTCTTTAGATTTCTCTTATAACTTCTGACTGAGCCTACGTGAAAACTGGCCCAGAAGATGTAGACAACTTCTGACTTGAAAATGCTCAGAACTTGCTAAATGCCTAAGCTTCAGAGACGTGCCTTTGAGGATGTATAACTTGAAATCCCAACATTTCTAAAAGAACTTTTGCTCTGCAATGTTTTAGATCTCATTGAAATCTATAACTTTTGTGTCAGAAGTTCTTCTAGAATCAGCTTGCATCATGGTGATAATCTGATCAAAAGTTCTAAGCTTGTCATATTTCTTAAATACTTAGAAGAATTCTAAGTATTTAGAATTTTTACTTTTCCAAAGTAATTTTGACTTTTGAATTTTCTTGATGAAATAAACTTCATATTTCAACTTGTCTTGATGAAATATGACTCTTGAAACTTGACTTTGATCAAAAAGTCAAAGTTTGACTTTTCAGTATGCAAATGACCATTTTGCCCTTGTGAATGACTTTCTTGGAAAATTTGTAATTTAGGGCTTGGAACTGGATGGAAGCAAACCTAAGGGTCCAGGGTGATCCTTTGAGAAATGAGGGGGAAAATTTTAGGGTACAACAACTGCCCCTGTTCAATCTTCTTACGCTTGAAGAGTTAGATTGGCGAATCTGCCATTCATGACTTGAAGGTGGAAGATGATTGAACACTTGAGTGCCCAGAAATTTGCACTCGAAGATGAGATGGTAATGGGCTTATAGATTCCATTTGGAGGAATGATGGAGATTTGCCGGAGATGGACTTGTAGATGCCATCCAAGGGTGATTGTTGACAGAGGATGGACTAAGTCTGAACTTGATTTCAACTGGAAAAGAATCAAAACAAATCTTGGAACGACTTATTTGCACCAGAGAAATCGTCTGCTACGTAGATGGTTGACCAATCCTTTCTTGCTGAAAATTTTGACGATAATTTTCTGTTGATTGATCTTTCCTCAACAGGATGATGAAGGAATCTTGGACGATTACTACCTCAGTAGAATGATGAAGGAATCTTAGACGATTACTACCTCAGAAAGGTGATGACCTTTATCTGTTGATTGATCTTTCCTGAAAAGGTAACGAGTTATTTGTATGCAATGTCATGATGTATGCATTGCGTAATGATGAGATTTGTGTTATATGTATTTTGCATGCATATGCTATGAATGTTATTGAGATGCAATTTTGTCTTTGGAAAATAAATCCTTGACAAATGTTGGGGAGTTATTAAATCCTGGATTGCTATTGAAGAGTAGGTGTGTCTTCAAACTCTGCTTAGAATGTTTCCACTGGGGATTCATGTTTTGTCGTTTGAGGAAGTGAACTACGATCTGGTCGAATTCCAGGCTTTGCAACACCTTATACTGTTATCTGGTTGACATCCAGGCTTCACGGTGTTTTTGGAGAAGGGAACTACTATCTGGTCTAAATCCAGGGTTCGCAGCACCTTATACTATTATCTGGTCGAAATCCAAGCTTCACAGTGTTTTTGGAGGAGGGAACTACTATTTGGTCGAAATCCAGACTTTGCAGCACCATATATTGTTATCTGATCGAAATCCAAGCTTCACAATGTTTTTGGAGAAGGGAACTATTATCTAGTCGAAATCCAGGCTTTACAGCACCTTATACTGTTATCTGGTCGAAATCCAAGCTTCACAGTGTTTTTGAGGAAGGGAACTACTATCTGGTCGAAATCTAGGCTTCGCAGCACCTTATACTGTTATCTGGTCGAAATTCAGGCTTCACGGTGTTTTTCGAGAAGGGAACTACTATCTGGTTAAACTCCAAGCTTCGCAGCACCTTATACTGTTATCTGGTCGATATCCAGGCTTCACGGTGTTTTTGGAGAAGGGAACTACTATCTGGTCGAAATCCAGGCTTCGCAGCACCTTATACTGTTAACTGGTCGAAATCTAGGCTTCACAGTGTTTTTGGAGAAGGGAACTACTATCTGGTCAAAATCCAGGCTTCACAACACCTTATACTATTATCCGGTCAAAATCCAGGCATCATAGTGTTTTTGGAGAAGGGAACTACTATCTAGTTGAATTCCAGGCTTTGCAGCATCTTATACTGTTATCTGGTTGAAATCCAGGCTTCACAATGTTTTTGGAGAATGGAACTACTATCTGGTCGAAATCCAGGCTTCGCAGCACCTTATATTGTTATCTGGTCGAAATCCAGGCTTCATAGTGTTTTTGGAGAAGGGAACTACTATCTGGTCGAAATCCAGGCTTCGCAGCACCTTATACTGTTATCTGGTTGAAATCCAGGCTTCACAGTGTTTTTGGAGAATGGAACTACTATCTGGTCGAAATCCAGGCTCCGCAGCACCTTATATTATTATCTGGTTGAAATCCAGGCTTCATAGTGTTTTTGGAGAAGGGAACTACTATCTGGTCGAAATTCAGGCTTTGCAACACCTTATACTGTTATCTGGACGAAATCCATGCTTCACAGTGTTTTTGGAGTAGGGAACTACTATCTGATCGAAAGCTAGGCTTCGCAGCACCTTATACTATTATCTGGTTAAAATCCAAGCTTCACTGTGTTTTTGGAGAAGGGAACTATTATCTGGTCAAAATCCAGGCTTCGCAGCACCTTATATTGTTATCTGGTCGAAATCCAGGCTTCATAGTGTTTTTGGAGAAGGGAACTACTATCTAGTCGAAATCCAGGCTTCGCAGCACCTTATACTGTTATTTGGTCGAAATCCAGGCTTCACAGTGTTTTTGGAGAAGGGAACTACTATCTGGTTGAAAACCAGGCTTCGCAGCACCTTATACTGTTATCTGGTCGAAATCCAGGCATCACAAGTTTTTGTTGGGGATTGTAGAGTATTCTATTGGGGAAGAGGAGTTGTGGTCCTCTGATTTGTAGTAGTGAGAGAGGCAAACTCAAGCCGGGGAACCCTGTCATTTGTTTGGGAAATAAACCCTGTTGCTGAGTCTGTTAGAGAGGCGGCGACTTCACTGGCAGAAATCCTCGAGGATTCTTGAAGTCAACTTAGTTGGGAAGAGGTTTTCAGAGATTGAAAATCTGGCTGGGGAATCATCCTATGAGAAGGATTTTTGGGAGATTTGTCACTGCCCCTAGTAGCGAGTGTTTGTGGCACTGCCAGGAAATGTTTGATTGTACGTAACCCTTTGATGAGAATTGCGTTCAATGCCCCGAGTAATGGAGATGGAGACCTGCCCCTGGTTATTCTGTACTTCTTGAGAGATTTCTTGGAATCTTGACTGGACTGTCCCAGGTGTGCTTGGATAGTGACATGTCATGCCTCCTTGTTGATATGAGATTTGTCATTGGAAGTGTCATCCCAATTGAAGTGATTGAGAGAGCTTTCGTTCACTGGTTATTCGTTGTGTGAATTTTTACGCTGTCAAACAAATAGCCATATGCAAACAGTGATATTCAAGTAATGCAAAGTTTATGTTTGTCTTGAAATTTTTGAAAATGCATTTTAGCAAGTAAAGAAATTTTGTAAGAAAAATTCAACTCAGGATTTAGAGTAAAGCTCTACAGGAGTCAGGATACCTTTTGTAACAGTATGCTTTCGAACTAGCCCATGCTTCAATTAGGACTTTTGAAGGGTTGTAACGTGGCTTAGTTCACAGTTTAAGAAACAAAGGATAAATGCTCAAAATGTATTTGTACCCACCCTCTCTTCGTGACGTTCTTCAGTCCTAAACTCAGTTAATTGTGCGTTTGAACTCCAATTGAGTCTGGAATGATGTTTTGGTGATGGTTCATACAAGTTAAGTTTGTCGGAAGGCATTCATTTTTGCAACATTTTTTATTCATGTTGTTGAGGATTTGTAGTGACCTCTTTCTTTTGATTTGTTATCCCTATTTTTTGCATGACTGTTCTTGTTTTGAGATTATGGTCAGCGAGATGCCCCAGTTTTTCTTAAGTCTCCTTTGTAGGTTTTGACTTAGTGGACTTTTATTTTTTGAGAAATAAAGACTGCCTATGTGATAGGGAACCATCAATGTCTTTTAATTCCAGAGGAATGTTTTTTATGTCATTCGTTGTATTACAAGATGAGAGTTTGCGGCTAAATGCACGTTTGAATCAACTGAGAGACTACCCTGCCCCAGGTTTTGATTAAAGGTTTCAATTTGTGTAAAAAAAAGAAAACTTCTACTTCTTTGGCTCGAAGGGGTTGACTAGGGATTATCTTCCTTATAACTCTAGTGTTTAGGATTTGAAAGAACGCCTGTACATCGTCAGCAAGGTCTGTCCAAAAGCATATTGCATGAGATTATGGCATTATTTTCGTCATCCTCCCTCTAAAGGCTTGTAACTTTTAGCAAGAGTTGAATGTCATAAAGAGAGTAACAATCATAGTTTAAATATAGTGAAAACGAATGGATGAATTCAAGACAAACATATGCAATGCATTAATGAAACAAAGTTTGACATTAATAGATAATTATTTAAACAATAAAAGAGATTACAATTGAAAATTCAAATGAACAGGAAATTTCCTCGCCAAGATCGTTGCTTCATATGGATGTCCTTGAGAGTTGATAGAAGATTTCCAATGGATCATCTTGTGTAAACTCCAACACTCTTTCGTCAATTAGGTCTTGAATCCTGTTCTTCAGAGCCCAACAATTGTTCGTGTCGTGCCCGGGACCGTCAGAATGGTAAGCACACCTCTCTTTGGGACGGTAACTAGGAGCAGTAGTTTTAGGATTCTCGGGAGGAGCCTTTAATGTAATTAGCTCTGTCTTCAACAGGTGTTGTAGCACCCGGGCTAGCGACATGCCAATCCTGGTAAATTATCTCTTAGGTGCGACCTCCTTGCATTGATTCTTTCATTATTGTTGGCGAGGTTGTTGTTGGACTTGAGACGTGGTAGCCATTCGGGACAGTCTACCGTCCACTAAACCGGCTTCATGTTGCATGGGAGGCTGAGCAGTGACTTGATTTCTAATCCTGGTTGTTTTCCCCATACGGTTGCAACCGTCTTGACAAAGTTGGTTGACAAGAATTTTTAGCTCTTCTTGTCCTTGAGCCAGATTTTGGATAAGAGCCATCTGGCCCACCAGTTGTCCCATCATTTGGACCTTCATTATGGTTATTTCAGTTTGTAGCCTTTCCAACTGGTCATCTCCATCGTCCCCAGGATTTCCCATTATCATGCCCCTGGTGAGGAGAGCTTTCACCTCTTCTTGTCCCTTGGACAGATTCAAGAACATCTCATGAAGTTGGGCGTTTTGAGCCTGGATGTCTTTCACCGTTTGTTCCATATCCATCTTACTGAAATAAACAGTAGGAAGATAAGGAGACCTGTATGGGAGAAACATGTCATGATATGATGCATGATATGTGGATGCATATTTTCAAGGATCTCGCGGGGTTAGTAGTCACTTACAGTTTTGATTGGAGAACTTTGTGTCGGTGGATGTCCTTCCACGAGAATTAAGCTCACCATGCCAAGTGGATTGTAACCCTTGACTAAAATTGTTGTACTTGATCTTTGACGGTGTTTGGTTAGAGGAAAATAAATCCTCTTGCCCCTTGCTATACATCTGGTTCAACGTGACCCTGCATCATAGGCCCTTGAGATCCTTGAAACGGTTATTGAAAATGCTGTGGTATGATGTTATGTACTACTATGCAAAGTAAGAAAGTTTATATACAAATAATCATATACACGCAAAGCAGACAAGTCCTTAGGTTTAGGCTTGCATGGAGTTTGTAGGTAAGTACCTTCTTGAAGTTTAGTTGGCTCAACCTGTCCTAGTTAATAGTAACTGGGTTCTAAGGAGCTCAATATCACTGGTTTGATTTCTCGGGCATTGTTTCAGCACAAGCCTCTTTAATGGCAACCGAAATAGCCCAAAAAACCAAACCTCAATGAGTGTAGTATCAAATATCTACCAACTTCATACTGCACCAAAGCCAGTCATCTCACTACATTCTAATGGCCAAGTTGGTCAAGTAAAGGTTCTAGAAGTTAGCTAGTGCTTCATGACATCACTTAGCGGCCCCGTATTCTCCTTGACTACTCAAGGGCTACCGGTACCCACAAATATTTCACACTAACATAGCTATTTCTTAGACCATGTCGGTATACCCCACACAGTTTCCACAATGTAATTCTACTTACCTATAAGGTATCCCAAATCTGGTTAGAGGATTCAAACCCAAACAAAGAACTAAAATGTAAAGCATACAAATCAATCAATGAAAGCAAGTAACTGTGATCTAGCCCTAAGGTATCCCCACTTTTAGAATATTCCCCAGCAGAGTCGCCAGTTATGTGATGCGGTGGGAGAACTGACTTGAAGGTTTTGCGTTTGATCGCAAATGTTGCGGTTTAGCAAGAGTCGTCATCGACTTTTCTTTTATCCATAAGGAAAGGTGAAAAAGCACAGGAAAGACCTTTGAGATTATTTCTTGAGTTCGGGGGGTAGATTATGAAAAGGGAAGGTATTAGCACCCTTTTCATCCATGGTTTTCCATGGGCTCTTAGTTACTTGCTAGATCACTTGCTTTTGTTTGAATGTCCTTGTGGTGTGGTTTTTGAAAGTATTTTGAAAATGTAACTTTGTAATGATTCTCGTTTCTATAAGAACGCATACAAAGTGTTTGTTTCGAAGATAGTTCAAAAAAGGTGTTTGTGAGATGTTTTTTTTGAAAGTGATTTTGAAAATGTAACTTTGTAATGATTCTCATTTCTATAAGAATGCATGTAAAGTGTTTGTTTCGAAGATAGTTCAAAAAAGGTGTTTGTGAGATGTGTTTTTTGAAAGTGATTTTGAAAAGGTGTCTTCGTAATGATTCTCGTCTCTATAAGAACGCATACAAAGTGTTGTCTTTTGAAAATGTTTCAAAGTGAGAGTGTCAGTGTATAGAATGTTTTTATGACCAAGCAAGCAACTAGGAGCGAATCTACCTACTCAAAAGGTCTTAGATGTTCTTTTCCTCCTCCTTTAGGTGTTACTATCTTACCATTGATTTGGTGAGAAGCCCCATCGTCGGAAGTTAAGGGACGAGTGTGGGTCATCGTATAGTCATAGAAGGAAACCTATGGATGTTTTAGCAATGTCGTTTAGGGACTAGATCGTTTACCGAAGGCAACATCGAGGGTCATCAAGGGACTACGATCTTTTATCGAGGGTCTTTGCTAAAACGCCCATGTTCGAGGGACATGACTATTTTCCGATAGGCGACAAGTGAGATTACCCTAAGGGTGCATGTTTTCAAAGTGTGTTTGATTGCATGCATTTAGTCTTGATTAGGGTTATGTCTTGCCATACACGCCCTAATTACTAGCATTTATATTTGAAAAGCGATAAACTGTGGAAATATAAAATCCTACGCTATTACAATATTTTAGGGATGGGGATACATATTTACAAATGGTGGGTTTCAAGAATTTAAATCCTATTTAACTATTACAACCATATTGAAATGTACAATGCAAGAAAGAAAAATGACTTGTTTAGAAAATGGTTTTTTGTCTTAATGAATTAAGAAAAAGAAATAAATTAATTAATAAAAGAAAATATTTTTATGTCTTTTTTATATTAATAAAAAGGGGATTAGTATTGAAAATGATAAAAAAGGGGAAATAATGAGAGATAGAATTAACATGCTACTGAAAGCAACACAAAGGGGATTAGAAGTTCTGATGTCGGGCGTGCTGTGGTTCAGAAGGAAGCGTCAGAAGTTATGGATTGATACACTCTGAGGTCCTGCAGGACACGTTAGAGGGAAATCATAGAAGTTCTAGGTTGCTATGTGCTAAACTTTTGAGTGTTATAACAATGAAAAAGTCTTAGAAGTTCTGTATATTAAAACAGTGAAGAGAACTCAGAGGTTCAGTATGTGCTAAAACAGTGAGTGAACATCAGAAGTTTAGTGTGCGTTAACAGCGAGTGTATATCAGAAGTTCAGTGTGTTTAAACAGTGAGAAAATCATAGAAGTTATGTATGTTAAAACAGTGAGGAGAACTCAGAAGTTCTGTGTTGTGCTAAAACAGTGAGTGAAAATCATAGGTTCTATGCCACATTTCAACTCTTTCTTCATATTAATCAGCACATCATAAATTTATTTAGTTCTTAATAAACAACAAATCAGAAGGATAACAGCACAACATTTTATAGAAGTTCTAATCCTGAATCTGAGCCTAGCCCTAATCAAGAAGTTATGATCCACAACTTTTCTACTTATGCAATGATATGGACAATATTAATTGTGATATTTACATATTAATGATATTCTGAATGAAAAGGTGCAAAGTCAGAAAGACTTACCTTGAATCTGAAATGTGTGTTTGGAACTTGAACTGCTGCCTTCAGATGTTCTGGAGTCAGCAAGAACAACAGAAGAGAAAATGCCAATTCTTTTATTCAAAGGTTTTGGTTTTTTTTGTTTGGGAATTCTGCATTTTTACGAAGGTTTCACAGTTTTCTTTTCTCTCTTTTGATGATTCTCTCTCTCCAAAAGCCAGCCCCTTAACGTGTGATGGAGCAACTTATTTATAGGTGAGTTTGATGTGGTTTTGGGGGGAAAAACTAATGGGATTTTAAAACCTTTTTGGCATACTATTCCATTTCTTTTTAGACACAGTTTTCGTATGCTAGTTTGGTGCAAATATGGGATTTGGGAAAATGCAGGCATGGACTGGATTAGCTATTAGTTATAGGACTGTGTTGTAGCAGTGCATGAGGTTTTGGGATTTGGTGATGTTCTGACCGAAGCGTTGAACATAGCCTTCCTATGTTAGGGTGTTGCCTTGTTCTTGAAGCAAGTATGGTGGTTAGCAGCTTTTAGCCGTGCCTAAACTGGATTCGTAAGCATGAATTAAGAAAAAGTACCCTCAGAGGCAAAAGTAAAGCATGGGCCCAGCATAAACTTGTACAAAAGTTTGCCTTTTCAAGGACAACAATGGTACTTCTATCTCACACGTGGGGAAATCCTTTGGATAAAAACTCAAAAGTGGTTGTGAGCATTAAATGATGATGAGATTTATCAAACCAGAAATCATGCGCTATGAGATTGTGCATCATAGCCTAATTCTGGGTCAGAAGTTCAGCACCAGCGTAACTTAGAATAAACATCCAACTTCTTATCCTTGAATCCCTTTGCTTCAGCATGTTCTGAGCGAGTTCTCAAACTTTCCTAAAATCTTGTAACACACTTTGTAAATCCCCTTTAGATTGCTCTTACAACTTCTGACTGAGCCTACGTGAAAACTGGCCCAGAAGTTGTAGACAACTTCTGACTTGAAAATTCTCAGAACTTGCTAAATGCCTAAGCTTCAGAGACGTGCCTTTGAGGATGTATAACTTGAAATCCCAGCATTTCTAAAAGAAGTTTTGTTCTGCAATATTTTAGATCCCATTGAAATCTATAACTTTTGTGTCAGAAGTTCTTCCAGAATCAGCTTGCTTTATGGTGATAATCTGATCAGAAGTTCTGAGCTTGTTATAATTCTTAAATACTTAGAAAAATTCTAAGTATTTAGAATCTTTACTTTTCCAAAGTAATTTTGACTTTTGAATTTTCTTGATGAAATAAATTTCATATTTCAACATGTCTTGATGAAATATGACTCTTGAAACTTGACTTTGATCCAAAAGCCAAAGTTTGACTTTTCAGTATGCAAATGACCATTTTGCCCTTGTGAATGACTTTCTTGGAAAATTTGTAATTCAAGGCTTGGAACTGGATGGAAGCAAACCTGAGGGTCCAGGGTGATCCTTTGAGAAATGAGAGGGCAAATTTTGGGGTACAAAAACTGGCCTAGGCAAAAATAAGGGCTTATCGACGAACCAAAAGGGTTCGGGCAAAAATTAGGGATGAAAACAAAAATATCTGTACACCCAACAAGTCGAAAACCTAAAAAGGCGGCTTGGGCAAAAAAGGGTATCCCGATGGACTGAAAACTCGAAAGGGCGGTCCAGGAAAAAGTTAGGGATTTAAAGCGTATGACTATGTCCCATTGGATCACCTTACAACCAGACTTCAGTATCAACTATAAAGTTCAAACGGCACCGATCAATCCATTCAGCTTCGGACAAGTAGCAAAGTGATGAGACGCTCGAAGACATAAGGGCAATAGCAGAATTGAAACTCAATGGGATTATTCCACATAGCTGTTTTCTTCTCTTAGTACACTACTTTTGTATAATCTTCACTCTCACGGTGGCGTTCTCTTACTAGAACGTCAGCCTCTTTGTACACAATGTCGATTATAGGAAAACTACAGAAATTAATACAAGTCATTTTTACAAAGCCGTTTGTTTTTCTTTTCCTGTTTTGTTTTGAAAAAATGTCAAATGATTTATTCTTGACATATGCATTTGAATATGATTTCTATTTACAAATATTTTCATAAGAAACAGAAGGACAATTGCTCATGACTTAAGGAACGGGGCAAAATCTAAAAAACATTTCAATCCCGACAATTACTCCTTCCAGCAGGTATAAGGGCAGAGATAGTTCTGAGATGAAGTCACCACTACATGCACCCCCGTGATGTCTATGTTCCCCACATAGTAGAGGCAACTAAAAGTTTTTATCTCTGCTTCCCCCAAACAGGAGTTACTTTCCCCAGCAAAGTTCCTTCATAAAGTCGATATCTATATTTCCCAGCCGAGTTTTATAATCGCAAACGGTTTATAAAACTTTCTCCCGAGCAGAGTTTATTTCTCTGACTGCGGAACCTCCTCTCGGGCAGAGTTTATTTCTCTGGATACGGAAGCTCAATCCCCAATATATTTTATTACTCCAGCTACGGAAGTCCATCCCCCAGCGGAGTTTATTTCTCCGAATCGGCAAAATCTTCCAGCAAAGCATATCCTCTCTCAAACAGAGTTATTCCCCTGCAAAGTTTGTTCTCAGGCAGAGTCTCTCCCCGGCAGAATATCTACAAACAGAAAGGAGTAAATCCCCGGCATAGTCATCTCCATTCACCATCCCCGACGGAAATGAATAATTCAGCTTCCCAATAACCTTCAGTAGCAGTCCAAAATTTATTTTCCCTGACTAAGAAGTACTGCAATAGCATCCCATATTCATACATCGTGGCATGCGCATATATATTGCATACAACACAATCTCATTTATTTTGAGAACATCATCACAATGCATTTCATACATCATGACGTTGCATACGACTAACTCTTTACCTTTCAGAGAAAAGATCAAATCAACAAGCTACATCTAAAAAAGGGCTATTCCAGGATTTTCCTCAGAAGGATGTCCTCACAAGATCTCTCTGGATCAGCCAGATCGACACTAAGATCTCTCTACTTACTATGCCAGATGAAGATGTTCAAAGACTTTTGTCTGGGTCAATTGAATTGATGCTAAGATTCTCCTGATTACTATGCCAGTCAAATTTACCCCAAGGTTTTCCCTGGGTCAGATAGGTCAACACTAAGATCTCTCTGATTACTATTCCAGTGGGAGAGGTTTCGAGACTTTCGTCTAGGTCAGTTGAATCGCTACTAAGATTATCCTGATTACTATGCCAGTCAAAGTTAACCCAAGATTTTCCCTGGGTCAGATAGGTCGACACTAAGATCTCTCTGATTACCATTCCGGTGGAAGATGTACCAAGACTTTCGTTTGGGTCAGTTGAATCGCTACTAAGATTCTCCTGATTACTATGCCAGTCAAAGTTAACCAAAGATTTTCCCTGGGTCTGACAGGTCGACACTAAGATCTCTCTGATTACCATTCTGGTGGAAGATGTACCAAGACTTTCATATGGGTCAGTTGAATCGCTACTAAGATTCTTCTGATTACTATGCCAGTCAAAGTTAACCCAAGATTTTCCCTGGGTTATACAGGTCGACACTAAGATCTCTCTGATTACTATGCCAGTGGAAGATGTTCCAAGACTTTCGTCTGGGTCAGTTGAATCGCTATTAAGATTTTCCTGATTACTATGCCAGTCAAAGTTAACCCAAGATTTTCCCTGGGTCAGACAGGTCGACACTAAGATCTCTTTGATTACCATTCTGGTGGAAGATGTACCAAGACTTTCGTCTGGGTCAGTTGAATTTCTATTAAGATTATCCTGATTACTATGTTAGTCAAAGTTAACCAAAGATTTTCCCTGGGTCAGACAGGTCGACACTAAGATCTCTCTAATTACCATTCCCGTGGAAGATGTATCAAGACTTGCGTATGGGTCAGTTGAATCGCTACTAATATTCTCCTAATTACTATGTCAGTCAAAGTTAATACAAGATTTTCCCTGGGTCAGACAGGTCGACACTAAGATCTCTCTGATTACTATGCCAGTGGAAGATGTTCCAAGACTTTCGTCTGGGTCAGTTGAATCGCTACTAAAATTCTCCTAATTATTATGCCAATCAAAGTTAACCCAAGATTTTCCCTGGGTCAGACAGGTCGACACTAAGATCTCTCTGATTACCATTCCGGTGGAAGATGTACCAAGACTTTCGTCTGGGTCAGTTGAATCGCTACTAAGATTCTCCTGATTACTAAGCCAGTCAAAGTTAACCAAAGATTTTCCCTGGGTCAGACAGGTCGACACTAAGATATCTCTGATTACCATTATGGTGGATGATGTACCAAGACTTTCGTTTGGGTCAGTTGAATCGCTACTAAGATTCTCCTGATTACTATGCCAATCAAAGTTAACCCAAGATTTTCCCTGGGTCAGACAGGTCGACATTAAGTTCTCTCTAATTACCATTCCAGTGGAAGATGTACCAAGACTTTCGTCTGGGTCAGGTGAATCACTACCAAGATTCTCCTGATTACTATGCCAGCCAAAGTTAACCTAAGATTTTCTCTGGATCAGCCAGATCAACACTAAGATCTCCCTGATTATTATTCAGTTGAAGATACTCCAAGACTTTTGTCTGGGTCAGTTGAATCGATACTAAGATTCTCCTGATTACTATGCCAGTCTAAGTTAATTCAAGGCCCTCCCTTGATTTAGTCATATCAATACTAAGATTTCTATCCTAGTTGAAGACAACTTGAGACCTTTCTTTGGTCTAATCAAATCGATACTAAGATTTCTGCTCTAGTTAAAGAAGAGATGAAGCCCGGAAATTAACCAGATAATAGTCAATCAACAATTCAAGACACTGTGAAGCTTGGATCATGACCAAATAACAGTTTAATCTCAAGCCTGGAGCATGACCAGATAAAAGTTAGCCTTATTATCCTCAGCAAGTCATTGTAAAGCCTGGATCCTAACCAGATAGCGATTCACTTCCATCTCTTTAATCAAGTGATGACTCCCCAATAAAGTAAAGGACAACTGAAGCTCCTAAAACTCTATGTTCCAAGACAGAGACCAATATTCCTCGGCGAAGTCCTCTCTAACAGCAAGAGCAGGAATTCCCACAAAGGTATATCTCATGAAATCATCATATTCTGAATGGCATCTTTAAGCCCATCTCCAATGATCTGCCGTCATCTTTTCCAAATGGAATCTATAAGCCCATTCCCAATACTATCCATACAGTCAAGTATCATCTCATACGAGTGCAAATTTTTGGGCACTCTAGTGTTCAATCATCTTCCACCTTCCGATCACGAAAGGCAGACCAGCCAATCTACATCCTCAGGTTTAAGAAGATTGAACAGGGGCAGCTGTTGTACCCCAAAATTTGCCCTCTCATATTTTTCCAAGATTTTTCTCTTGCATAGGTGGTCACAAACCTTGGCCTGAAGACAAGGAAATTTTTTTAAATGATGTTTCTAGGTGTCTTTAGATTGCCATATATATAACACTCTTCGATTGGCCTGTTGCTAAGTGTCCTTCAATTGGCCTGTTGCTAAGTGTCCTTCGATTGGCCTGTTTCTAAGTGTCCTTTGATTGGCATGTTGCTAAGTTTCCTTCGATTGGCCTGTTTCTAAGCTTCCTTCGATTGACCTGTTGATAAGGATCTTCGATTGACAACTACAAAGTGCCTTTCAATTGGCACCTACTAAGTGTTGTTCGATTAGCATCTCCAAAATGCTCTTCGATTACCATCTATATGGCGTCCTTCAATCTCCATCTATATAGCACTCTTTGATTACCATCTCCATAGTGTCCTTCGACTGACAACTACAAAAGGCCCTTCAATTGGCCTCATAACAAGCCTTTCGATGGGCATTATGTCAAAGCCTTCCGATTGGCATAACAAAAGACTCTTTGTTTCATATTCCAACAAATACCCTTTGATTGGTACTTGGACAAGGGCCCTTCGAAGGACTCTCCCAGGCCATTCGAAAGAGGCCATCAAGAGGGCACTCTAAAAATGCGCCCAGGCCAGAGTCTTGCCTTGTTGGGTCACAATGCCACAAAAGCTATTTCGGCCATAGACTTCTCTTCAAATGGACGGGAAATCGAAGTAAAAGGAGGGTCCAATCGAAGAAGTCTTTGTATTGAAGTTGGCACAATTCTAATCAGAACCATCAAAGAAAGCAAGGTTCTAATAAGGAAAGGCGTGATTAGTTCGAATGAAGTAAAGCTGGAAAGGAAGGCATTCAAAGAAATGAAGCTGGGACTTGGTCCCAAATCATCCAGAAAGCCCATAATCGAAAGAAGATTGAGGTAGGCTGGAAAATCAAGGAAAACGCGTGGGAAAGAACACAAAGATTTGGCCATTTTAGAAACAAAAGATGCAAGATACAAAGAAGATCTTTTCTCACTCAATCTTCAAGATTTAGTTCAATTTTGTTAACCTAATTCATCCCACTATATATACATAATGAACCCTGATCAGAAAAGGAGAATTTTTTGCCGTGTAGAACACCAAGACTGCTCATAATTTTTGACAAAAAATGTGGAACGAGTTTTTCTATAGAGGGAGATTCGATGCGTTTCAAGGACTACAATCCCTTACCAGGCGTATTTGGAAGCTTTCTGGACCACTCCCACACATCAACACATCAAGAAACGATCAGCATAGGTATCACGGTTTGCACGTTATCTGGAAATTGGTCTTTGAAATATATGCATAATTAATGAGTTTTAAATATGTATTCATGTTTGTATGATTATTTAGAACATGTCTGCATGATTAATTATATGTTTTGATGCATATTTGATTGAATGCCATTACTAGGGTTTGAAGCTTCGTTTTAGGGCTTTTTATTTCAAGTATAATTAGGACAAACGATGAGTACCATTGTACTCACGAGACCAAATCCAATTGATCTGCATATTTGGTTTGAATTTATATTGCATAATTATGATTTTTGAGATGTGCAGGTTTATAGCTACAACGCTGTCTATAGGTAAAACCTTTAGGCTAAAACGACAGTCTCAACGAAGAAGACAACTGTGTGTCAAAACCTGAATGGCCCGTTTGAATTTTTGTGCGTTTTTATTGTAGCCTCTAACTATTATCACATATAATAAATGTTGTATGTTTATGTTAATGATTGAACAACTGGCTCAGTGGCGAAGGGGAAGGCTTTTCACTGCACGTGTGTAAGAGGTCAGAGGATCGATCCCTGCCTTCTACATGTTATTTTCCCTAACAAATCTTTGTAGATCCCATGTTATCTTTTCAAGCGGGCACACCATAAGCCTTCAGATCCTCACCCTTGGATCAATCAGCACCTGGATCCAATGCTCCCAACGAAGCTCCCCATGTTAGACACTCCTGGGACAACCACACTGAATCACACGCAGCTATGGGCCAACTGGATTGAGCTCTAAACAGAAATTCAGCATACACCCTCCAATTTGGGTTTACACCCCTCAGGCTCACTCTTTTCCCTTTTTTTTAAAATTTTGTTTTTGTTTAAATTAATTTATTTAATTTGTTTAAATTAATCTTTTCATAAAATCATAAAAATTAACATCACGAAAAAATAGGATTTAGTATTTTTTCAATAAATTAATTTTTTATAAATCAATTAATTTTTTCATCATTTTTGATTTGTTTCGTTAATTAAAATTAATTAGAAATTTTAGGTCAAACATCAAATCTTTTTCACTGAAATCCCAAAAAATATTTTCAATGATCAAATTAGGTTTTTAGGGTTACAAACTTATTTCAATCTTTTATTCTCGCGCGTAATTATTTTTGCCGTACAATTAATTTTTACTATTGATGTAACTGCGCCCGGTATGTAATAGATTAATTAGGGTTTTGTTTCCGCACTTTATTTTTTCAGTCAAATTTTTTATGTATCTATACCAAAGCCTTGTAATAGCTTAGGGCCTTTATTTTCTCGCTTTTATATTTTGTATATATTTGTATATAACTGCTAGCAACCTAGGCGTGTATGCTCAATTAATCAACATATCACTAATATCAAAGATAAATATATCTGAAAAAGCACACTTTTGCACACTTGCACCTCTAGGGTATTACCTCACTTGGTTGCCTTCAGAAACAATGGTCATGTCCCTCGAACGTAGGGATAATCTTAGCAAAGACCCGTAGTTTAAAATCATCATAAAGATCATAGTCCATAAACGTCCCTCGAGTTGCCTACGAGAAATGATCTTATGATGATAGTCCCTTCAAAATGCTAAGGTATCCTTACATGTTGCCTTCAATGACCATTACGTCCCTTTCGATAGTCCCTCAAACATCCAACGACTAGGGTTACCTCCTCACTAATAGTAGGATAACACGGTCTAAAGGATAGGAGGAAAAGAACAGTCTTTTTTCGAGTAGGTAGACAACTGTTAGGTACTTGCTCAAACCAATTTTCACACCACACTTTCAAACACTTTTCAAACAAAAGTTTTCAAAATGCTTTATCACACTCTTGAGGTATGATACAAGAGTTACCATAAAGTGGATCGCCGTTGTGATACGGTGGGAGAACTGACTTGAGGTTTTGCGTTTGTTTTCGCAAATGTTTCGGTTGAGCAAGAGTCGCCACCGACTTTTTATTTTATCCTAAGGAAAGGTTAAAAAGCACAGCAAAAACCTTTTGAGATGTTTTCTTGGGTTCGGGGAGTAGATTATAGAAAGGGAAGGTATTAGCACCCTTTCTATCCATGGTTATCCATGGGCTCTTAGTTACTTGCTCAGATCACTTGCCTTTTGTTTTCAATTTGTTTGAAATGGTGCTTGAGTGTGTGGGTTTGAAAATATTTTGAAAAGAGGCCAATGTGGTGGCAATCTTTGTAATGATCCATGTGGGGATGTATACAAAGATGTAGGTCTTTTGAAAAGGTTTTCATTTGTTTTTTTGAAAGTTGTTTTGAAAGTGTAGTGATGTATGGCTTTTGAAATAGGCAAGTGTTTTTGTTTTGCAAGTTTGATTCAAGTAACTAAGAGTTTATCTACTCCTAAATTTCTCAAAAGATCATGGCTATGTTTTAACCCTTTTAACAAGTTTGTTCCACCATTGTATTTGGTGGACAATCTTGTGTTAGGATGTGAAAGGGACAGGCGCGGGTCATCGTTTAGACCATAATTGCAACGGCGTTAAATGTCTTTGGGCAATTTTCTTTAAGGGACTTGATCATTTGTTTTTGTTTGTTTTGAAAAGTTTTGTCGAGGGACTATGATCATTCAAATTGTTTGCTTTGCCCAAAGAAGTTCAACATACAATATGGCCCATTTATTTGAAGGCAACAAGTGGAATACCCTAGGGGGTGCAAGTGTGATTTGTGTGTCCATTTTCATGCTTGTTTATCTTGAGATTAGGTCATAACTATTTTTTTATCGTTTTTCGCATACAAACCCTAATTCTAACATATTATCATTAGAAAGCAATAAAGTGCGAAATTAAAATTACTAAGCTATTACAAAACCAAATATGGGAAGGGGGGTACAAATGTTCAAATGGGGATATTGACAAGAATTTAAACCTACATTATTACATCATTTTGAATATTTGCAAATTAATCAATGTAAAAAATTAAATAAGAATGCAAGGTGCAAAAGAAATGTTTTGTATATATATGAAAAAAATATTATTTATGTAAAAGAGAAAAGAAAATAAAAATATATTATTTTTTGGAGTATTTTGAATTTAGGGCAAAAACCCTAATTTTAAAAGAAAATGTATTATTATCTAATTTAATACAAATATTTATTTATTATTTATAAAAATAAGAATAATGAAGTATATTATGAAAAAGAGTATTTTTGTATCAAATATTAATAAAAATGAAAAAAATTCAAGTATTTTTATTTTTAGCTTAAATATATTAATAAACATATATATATATATACATATATTAATTTCTTAAATATGCATTATATGCAAAAATATTTAATAAAATAAATAATAATAAAAAAGTATTTTTTTTATGTGAACTATTATCAGAATGTAAACAAAAAATAAAAATTGTATTTACACTATTTTTATATTTATTCTAAATATTAATATGTATATATTTTATGTATAAACAAAGAAATAAATCAAATAAATATGCCATAAATTCAAAAAAAGATGGAAAAAATATTTTTATGTTTTTTATATCATGAGAAAAAATAAACAAAGTCAACCAAAAAAGAAAAAGTCAAAAAGAGTAAAAAATGAAGCAAATGGGCTCAGGGGGTGTAATAGCAAATGTGTGGTGTGAATAAGAAAAGATATACAGGCCCAGCCCAAGGAACACTGTCTTCAACCTCCAGCAACAAAATTCAAAAAAACGCGCGCCCCTGTTCTTCAATATCCAACTCTCGATTCCTGGCTTTTCAGCAAAAACTCATAACACAACAAATGTTCAGCATGAAGAGACGGTTCTAACCATATATGGAACTTGACCTAACTCTCTAAGATGAGGGAGAATTTCTCCTCCCCCAAATCCTAACCTAATTTTTCTGCCATTTTCAAACTACAAATTCTCTCTACTCAGGCAAAAGAAATGAAATGTAAAGATATGTACATGCTCAGGGCTATGAGTAGAACCTTGTTTCTTCACAAACTTAAGACTAAAAATGCATGATAAGAGAGGCACGAGTTCAAAGTTTTACCTGTGCAGCTGAACTTCTATCTGGAGAATGAGGAACTTCTAGTGCAAGGTAATGATTGGAAAAGCTTCCTTGAGGTCCAGGGATGCTGTTTCAATGCTTACTTTGTCTTGAGAGCTTCTGAATCAAGCTATGGAACTTCAACTGCAAAAGGAAAAAATGAAAATGGTGGAAACTGTTAGGGTGATTACAGGTCAGGTTTTAGGCCATGGTTAGCTTGCATATGTTGTAAGGAAGGTAGAGGAACAGGTTTGGACAAGAATGCTCGAAGGAAATGGAAGTTGGCACTCAAACTGCAGAGGCAACTCTGTTTTTGCAGTTTGAGGATGATTCTGAGATGGAGGGTGTGTTGGAGGTCCAAGGCTCGTGTGTTAGCTTGGATATGTTATGTGTAATGTGTTTGATAACTTCTTTCTTGTGTGCTTAAGCTGAGATGAGATATGGTACAAGTTATGCAATGTTACTTGAAAATGAAGCAAGCAATGGTCACTTTGTGTTTTAGGTCAGTAGGGGCCTCTAATCCTGCTGCATAAGCCTCTCTTGATCAGAGCAATTTGCCCATAATCTTGTGCCAAAAGGATTTTGCTTGTACCTTCTTGATTTGCAATTGGACATAAAGTTAATCTTTTCAAAAATGAAAAGTTCACTTTATCTAGTTTAGGATTAATCCACTATGCAATGTTAGAACACAAAGAACATGGTCTTAACACATTGAATATGCATTAAATTATTGAGTATGGAATGGTTCAAGGACCTGTAATCAAGCATAAAGTGAGCTGAGTTCAAATTTGCAAGATTATGAACATGTCTTGATGAAGAACAAAAGTGAATTTTTGTCAATTTGTGAAATTCGAATCTCTCAAGTTATGAGGTTGTTTGAGAAGTTTTTGGACATTTTGGAAAGCTTGGAATGTGTACTACAATCCATCTTTGAAATGCAAATCAAAATTCCAAGTGGAAGGGTATGAAAAGTGGTCTTGAAGTGGGGTAGAAAACCTTGTCAAAATAGGTTAAAATTTCACTAAGTTAAAAATGGTTTAGTGCCCTTATTCAAAAAATTGTAACTTGAGATACAAGCTTCAAATGAGAAAACTTTGTGAATCAAAGTTGTAGATTATGCAACAATATACAACTTTCATGTTTTGACTTTTGTTTGAATCCAAATGGATCTTGGTGAAAAGATGGGGCAAAGTTGGGAAAAAATTAGGGTTTTTCATAACTTAGAAAAATTCTAAGTTATGAAAAATTCCATTTTCAAACCCTAATTTGCATTTTGTGATTTCTTGGTGAACAAGTTTCATGATTTGGCAAGTTTTGATGAAAAATGAATCTTGACTCTTGATTTTGACCAAAAAGTCAAAGTTTGACTTTTCAGTGTACAGTCAAAATTGATCAATTGACTGGGAAATTCAACTGTCAATCTTGTGTACTTGGGATTTTTTGAGCTTGATGAACATGTCAAGATAATTCCATGGGGTCCTTGAGTCCATATGTGAGCTTGGTTTGCCATTGGCTAGGTCAAACAGTCAAAAATTACCCTTGTGCAGTCAAAACCCTAAAAATGACCATTTTGCCCTTTTGATGATCTGATCAAATTTCTTATGGAATTGTGATCCAAACTTGATCAAATGGTTCATGTGAGTTCATAATGTTGATGTGGATCAAATTTCATGAGGTTTGACTGTCAATTGGCCATAGTTGACTTTTTCCCCAATACAGCTGATTTCTAGGTCAACTGTCCAATTGACTGGGCAAAACTTGGAATCAAGACTTGAAACTTGGTATAGGTAAACTTGGGAGTCCAATATGAAGCATGAAAGTCATCTTAGGCATTTTAGGTCAAAACATCCTTGGGCAAACACAAACCCTAATTTGAGTCCACAGTGCAAGGAGAAGTCTTGAGCAGAGGAAACCCTAACTGGATCTTGATCTTCAAAGGTCTTGTGATGAGAAAATGTTGAGGAAATGGGAGGGCAAATTTTGGGGTACAACAGTTGCCCCTGTTCAATCTTCTTGAACCTGGAGAGTTAGATTGGCAAGTTTGCCTTTCGTGACTCGAGGGTAAAAGGAGATTGGACACTAGAGTGCCCGGAAATTTGCACTCGCATGCTGGAGTCTCAACAATGTGATGTCAGGAATGGACTTATAGATGCCATTTGGAGAGGTAGTAGATAGGGAGATGGGCTTATAGATGCCATCTGGAGATGTGACAGAACTTTGTCGGGAATGGGCTTATAGATGCCATTTGGAAGTGTCGATCGCATAAGAGATTCCTTAGCGAGAACTTGTGTATTTGAGAAAGACGGATGTTTTCCTGGCTTGTTATAGGTGTTTGATCCTCAGTCTCCTTATGTAGATATGCCCTGGTTGGATACAGGTATTGAATCTACAATTGGTTGCTCACAGATATGCCCTGGCTGGACACAGGAGTCGAATCTGGAAATAGTCGTTAATAGATGTTCCCTGGCTGGATACAGGAATCGAATCTTCGAACTCTTCAGACGTGCCCTAGCTAGATATAGGAATCGAGTCTGGAAACGTGGTCAACAGATATGCCCTGGCTGGATACAGGAATCGAATCTAGAGATGTTGTAGTTGATAGATGTGCCCTGGCTGGATACAGGAATCGAATCTTCGAACTCTTCAGACGTGCCCTGGCTAGATACAGGAATCGAGTCTGGAAACGTGGCCAACAGATATGCCCTGGCTGGATACAGGAATCGAATCTGGAGATGTTGTAGTTGATAGATGTGCCCTGGCTGGATACAGGAATCGAATCTTTGAACTTTTCAGACGTGCCCTGGCTAGATATAGGAATCGAGTCTGGAAACTGATCACTCTCAGATGTGCCCTGGCTAGATACAGGTATCGGATCTGGAATTGCGACAGTTGACGGTAATTGTTTTTGGGATTGTCTTTTTCCTGAAAAGGCAAAAACGTAAGTTGTATGCAATGTCATGATGCATGATATCATGATGTTCAACATGAGATAGTGTTGTATGCGTTTCATCATGTATGTAAGCAAGATGTATGAAAATGTGAAATGTTCATGGATGTAATTTCGCCTTAGGAAAGTAAATCCTTGACGATCGGCCGGAGAATTGCTCTGTGGAAGAGATACTTGGCCGAAGTTTTGATGCGAGGCCTGTTGAGGACTCTAATGATGGATTTCGCTGGGGATAATGACGATAAACTCCGTTGGGGATTGAAGGAACTTTGCCGAGGGCGGTCTTCCGTGGTTTTTAGCTGAAGATAACCCAGTTATAAGTCCTTGTGAGGAAATAACTCTAAATAAAACTCGGGAGAGACGTCCGTGCTCCGCATGGGATAAGCTTCCAGAATCTACTGGGGATGAGCTTTAAGACCTGCCGGGGAATGTTGTGTCCTTTCAGGATCGACGGGGAACCAACTCTGCTTGGGGAAAGTACTACTGAACCTTGTTTTACTCTGCGGGGCGTTGAGATGATTTGGCCACATTCTTCAGTTGAACCTACCTTGGTGCCTTGGCGGACAAAACAACCAGACATGCATTAGACAACTTCAATTGCCCCTGTCTCTGATGTCACCTGTAATCGATCTCTCGTTTCATATGCAAATATTTATGAATTAGCAATTTAATGTCAAATGCATATATCAAAAATGAACATTGGACGTTCTTCGCAAGACAAAACAGAAAAAGGAAAACAATGATGATTTGTATGGACAAGTGAATTTGTATTGATTTAAACTTTGCATGTGAATAGGCGTTTTTTGTACAAGAGGCTGACATCCTAGTAAGAGGACGCCACCAAATAATCATAGAGTTTACAATTTGAAAAAGGAAACAAAACAGCTATGTGAACAATCCCACTGGGTTCCAACTCTGCTATCGCCTTTATATCTCCGAACGTCTCATCGCTTTGTTGCCTAATTTGAAGATGAAGCTGATTGGTCAATGCCGAAATCTGGAGCCAGATAGTTGATGCCGAATTCCGGATGCGAAGTGATCCAATGAGACATAGTGTTACGCTTTTATCCCTAACTTTTGCCTGGACCGCCCTTTCGGGTTTTCAGTCCACCGGGATACCCATTTTTGCCCAAGCCGCCCTTTCAGGTTTTTGACTTGCCGGGTGTACAGATTTTCATTCATTTCATCCCTTATTTTTGCCTGAACCCTTTTGGTTCGCCGGGAAGCCCTTATTTTTGCCTAGGTATGTCAACCTAGCGGGTCTTTTATTTATGCGTAGTATTTTTTCACTATGTCTGCATTGGCGGGGTGAGGAAGGTCGTCACCATCCATGGTGGTTAGGATCATGGCTCCTCCTGAGAACACACGTTTAACCACAAATGGCCCTTTGTAAGTAGGGGTCCATTTGCCCCGGGGATCACTTTGAGGAAGGATGATGCGTTTGATTACCAGGTCCCCAACTTGATACTCTTGCGGTCTGACTTTCTTGTTAAATGCCCTGATCATCCGTTTCTGATACGTTTGACCATGACAGATAGCAGTGAGCCTCTTTTCGTCAATCAGATTTAATTGATCAAGTCGAGTCTGGATCCAATCATCTTCATTCAAGTCTGCATCCTTCATTATCCGGAGAGAGGGTATCTAGACTTCAATTGGAAAGACTGCCTCCATGCCATAGACCAAGGAGAAGGGAGTTGCCCCGGTTGACGTCCTTGCTGAGGTGCGGTACCCATGAAGAGCGAACGGTAACATCTCGTGCCAATCTTTATAGGTCACTGTCATCTTCTGCACAATTTTCTTGATATTTTTATTGGCTGCCTCTACAGCCCCATTCATCTTCGGCCGGTAGGGAGAAGAATTGTGGTGCTGTATCTTGAATTGTTCACAGAGTTCAGTGATCATTTTGTTATTGAGATTGGTACCATTGTCCGTAATGATTCTTTCTGGGACGCCGTACCGACAAATCAGATTATGCCGGATGAAACGTGCCACGACACTCTTGGTTACCGTGGCGTAGGAAGCTGCCTCAACCCACTTCGTGAAGTAATCGATTGCCACCAAGATGAAGCGATGCCCATTGGATGCCGTCGGTCGGATCTCACCGATCATATCGATGCCCCACATTGCAAACGGCCAAGGCGCAGTCAGAACATTCAAAGGAACCGGAGGGATATGCACCTTGTCAGCATAGATCTGGCATTTATGACAAGTTCGGGAGTGTTGGTAACAATCGGCTTCCATTGTGGACCAGAAAAATCCCGCCCGAAGGATTTTCTTAGCCATGGTGTGTCCACTGGAATGTGTTCCGAATGTACCTTCATGCAGCTCTGCCATGATCTTTTCTACTTCAGTTTTATCCACACAACGCAGTAGAGTTGAATCATGATTTCGTTTGTAGAGAATGTCGTTGCTGAGGAAGAATTTTGCCGCAAACCTTCTCAGGAACTTCTTGTCATTGACAGACGCGCCTTCAGGGTATTCTTGAGCTTCCAAATATCTCTTCACCTCATGATACCAGGGTTTTTCGATTACCTCTTCGGCCTCAAGATCGCAACAGTATGCCGGTTCATCCAACTTCCAGATAATGATTCGGGGAGCCTCATTGTCCCATTTAACTTTGAACATTGAAGACATCGTAGCTAGTGCGTCCGCTAGCTGATTCTCCTCTCTAGGGAAGTGCTCAAAAGTTATCTCTTCGAAGTGGGGAAGCAAGGTCAACACATACTCCTTGTAAGGAATAAGATTCGGGTGTTTCGTATCCCACTCGCCTTTGATCTGATTGATCACGAGAGCGGAATCTCCGAAAACACTTAGAAATTTGATCCTTAAGTCGATTGCAGCTTGTAAACCCATGATACATGCCTCATATTCTGCCATATTGTTAGTGGAGCTGAAACATAATCGGGCGGTGAGGGGAGTATGAGTTCCTTTGGGAGATATGATTACAGCGCCGACGCCATTACCCAAAGCATTGGAGGCTCCATCAAAATGCATAGACCATCGGGATCCTTCCTCAGGTCCTTCATCCGGTCCAGGTACTTCACAGTCAGTTACCACCATGATGTCTTCGTCCGGAAAATCAAAGTTCAATGATTGGTAATCATCCACAGGTTGGTGTGCCAAATGATCTTCCAGTACACTTCCCTTAATTGCTTTCTGAGTTGTATACTGGATGTCATATTCTGTTAAGATCATTTGCCATCTCGCTATTCTTCCAGACAGAGCGGGCTTTTCAAATATGTACTTGATAGGATCCATCTTTGAAATCAATAAGGTAGTGTGAGTCAGCATATACTGTCTCAGCCGGCGAGCAGCCCATACAAGAGCGCAGCAAGTTTTCTCAAGCAGTGAGTAACGAGACTCACAGTCGGTAAACTTTTTGCTCAAGTAATAAATAGCGTGCTCTTTTCGGCCAGACTCGTCATGCTGCCCCAGCACACACCCCATTGAATTATCAAGCACTGTCAAGTATAGTATCAGAGGTCTTCCTTCCACCGGTGGCATTAGAATGGGTGGCTCTTGGAGATATTCCTTTATCCTTTCGAAGGCAGCCTGACATTCATCATTCCAGCGTACTACTTGATCTTTCTTCAGCAATTTGAAGATTGGCTCACAAGTAGCAGTCAGATGTGAGATGAATCGGGCAATGTAATTTAGTCGTCCTAGGAAACCTCTGACTTCTTTCTCTGTTCTTGGAGTCGGCATCTCTTGTATGGCTTTTACCTTGGCAGGGTCCACCTGAATACCCTTATCACTTACAATGAAACCTAGCAATTTGCCGGACCTCACCCCAAAGGTGCATTTGTTGGGATTCAACCTTAGCTTGTACAACTTGAGTCGGTCAAATAACTTCCTCAGGTGGTCAAGGTGCTCCTCCTCAGTTTGAGACCTTGCAATCATGTCATCAACGTATACCTCAATCTCATGATGGATCATATCATGAAATAAAGCAACCATGGCACGTTGATAGGTTGCCCCAGCATTTTTCAATCCGAATGGCATGACCTTATAACAGAAGGTGCCCCACTGAGTCACAAATGTAGTCTTCTCCATATCCTCTGGGGCCATCTTGATCTGATTATACCCCGAAAAACCATCCATGAAGGAGAACACCTTGTGTTGAGCTGTATTGTCAACAAGGACATCAATGTGAGGTAGGGGGAAGTCATCCTTGGGGCTGGCCCTGTTCAGATCCCTGTAGTCAACACACATTCTGACTTTACTGTCTTTCTTCGGTACTGGCACCACATTGGCAACCCACTGAGGGTAAGAAGTCACTGCGAGGAACCCGGCATCAAACTGCTTCATAACTTCGACCTTGATCTTTTCAGACATCTCTGGACGCATCCGTCGGACTTTTTGCTTTACCGGAGGGCAATCTTCCTTGGTTGGCAGGTGGTGAACTACAATGTCGGCATCCAAACCAGGCATATCTTCATAGGACCAAGCAAAAATCTCCATGTAATCTTGTAGCATTTGGATCAATCGTTGCTTCACGCTGAGCTCTAGATTGGCACCAATCTTGACCTCTTTCCTATCCGTCTCAGTACCCAGGTTAATTGTTTCCACAGGCTCTTCATGTGGCTGAATAGCTCTCTCTTCCTGGAGTAGCAATCTCGCAAGTTCACCAGGCACTTCGCAATCATCTTCACCTTCGTCTTCGGCCAAGTTGATCGGATTTTCGAAGTCATAACTGGCGGTAGTAGAGCTGTTACCAGTGAGATCCAGAGTGGATTGAAACCTGTATAAGTGAGTGTGTGTAAATATAGCTGTTTTGCAATATATATAACACAGAAAGGAAAAAGAGCACAAGATTTGAAATGCAACAAACGTCCAATGTTTTGATTGATGATATATGAAAATGTCATACAAAAAGCCCTCACAAATGGAGCTACGATGCCCCGGGTAGGACACCGAGCCAACAAAGTTTTAACATATTGTTTGTTACAAATTGGAAATCAAAAGAAATTAATTACTGCGTGACAAATGTGATAGGGGTAAAATCCTTTGCCGTCCAGTTGCTTGGTCCGTTGCTGGTAGTCGGGTAGATCCAACTGTCAAACTCTGCTTCCTCCACATCCTCCTCGATAGCATTCACCCTTGAGCTGGAGATAAACACCGGAGCCTTTCTGATCTTCTCCTTGCGCACAGCCCTCTGAGCCTCTGCAGTAAAGCCCAGCCCAAACTTGTCGTTCTTCTGAGTAAAGTCAGGAAGCTGACCCCAGTTTGCACAATTGCCCTTCTGAACCACAGCCCGGGCATCCCTTAGGGAAGCCATCTTCAAGGAAACATTCTCTTCAACTGTTGTCTCTGCAGCTGCTGAAATTGGATGTACCTCCTCGAAATGCTGAAAGGGGGTTTCAATAAACTCCCCGTCCATCTCAATGTATCTGAAGGAATTCAAATGGCTCACCATATACTCCTCTTCTCCTTGCACAGTGACGATCTTCCCCCTGACGGGATACTTCAGCTTCTGGTGCAAGGTGGAGGTCACTGCCCCAGCTTTATGGATCCAAGGTCGACCCAGTAGACAAGAGTACGATGGACGTATATCCATCACATAAAAAGTAGAGTCAAACACTTGAGAGCCTACACGAATAGGGATGTTAACCTCTCCATGAACCATCCTTTTTGAACCGTCAAAGGCCCTGACGATGATATTGCTGGGCTTCAATTCCAGGCCTTCATAATCCAGACGATCTAAAGCCTTTTTTGGTAGGACATTCAAAGAAGAACCAGTATCCACCAATACATGCGCCAGAGTAGTGCCCCTGCATTCGATAGAGACATGCAGGGCATCATTGTGGTCTCTTCCCTTCGCAGTCAGGTCAGCATCTGAGAAACCCAAGCCATTGTCTGCTGTCAGATTCGCTATGCAATCAGTGAACTGGACTGCAGACGTTTCCTGCGGCACATGGGCCGTCTTGAGAAATGAGATCAAGGCCTTAGCATGGGCCTCGGAGCATAGCAATAAGGAGAGCAGGGAGATCTTGGAGGGCGTATGCCCCAGCTGCTCGACAACATTGAAATCACTTTTCTTTATTATTTTCAGAATCTCCTCCATTTCTTGTCGGGAGGCCTCAGCATTTATGGGTATTGGTGCCTCCATCCGGGCAGGCTCTTCTTCAATCTCTTTGCCCCGAGCATTTGATGACTCGGCAGCAGGGGACACAACTTGATCAACAACAGGAACAGGTAAACTTGTAGGTTTTATAAGGAGGGGTTTTCGAATAGCGGGCGGTGCAATGTCAGGCGAGAAGAGCCTGCCACTGTGGGTGACCTTGGCTGGACCAGTGATATCGCAGATACTGGCGCCAGTGTCGAATTCTTGTTTGATTCCATTTACGTACACGTCTGCCCCATAATGCCAGGGGACAGCTTTATCAGACATGTAGGGGAGAGGCCCCGGGACAGTAATAATCACAGGTGCAACAGTCATGATTTGAACAGGCTTCTTCGGGGGAGCCTTGATTGGATTTTTAAAGATGGTAACCACAGAAATTTCTTTTATCGGAACCAACTGAACAGCAGACTTCTTAAACAGAATCTCCTTGCTATCCATTAGGCTTTGGATGCCTAACCTCAGCAAGGGACAACCAGACAGGGAAACAGCACAGAACAGGCAACCTTCACCGCAACCCGGAAATAAACCGGCCCGCAGTAGGTTCTTCTTAACGGTCTTCAGAGGGGTAACAACTTCATCTACCGAAACAGCATACACTTCTTCCTCAACGGCATTTACTCTTTGCTGGGGCATAGGAGCAGTTACGACATTTGGTCTCTCCGGCGCCTCAAACTGAATTTCCTTTGCGTCGATCAGATCTTGCACTTTGTTTCTCAAGGCCCAGCAATCATCAGTAGTGTGCCCGGGACTATCAGAATGATAAGCACACCGGGCATTTGGGTTATACTTAGGTGACGCAGTGTTGACGACCTTAGGAGCTTCTTTGAGGGTCACCAGGTTGGTGGACAACAGTTGGGGTAAAATTTGAGATAAGGTCATACTCAGTCGGGTATACTGCCTCTTGGGCCTTTCGCTTCTTTGTTGATTGTACTGCTGAGGAGCAGCAACAGGTTTGGAGATGACCAAAGCATTGACGGCTTGGCGACTTTCGGGCTTGACTTGTCTTCTAGGACCATAAACGGCACTTGCTTCTTTCTTAAACGGCCTCTTCTCAGCACTGGTGGAGGCAGCCTTTTGTATCTTGCCTGACCTGATGCCAGCTTCAATTCTTTCTCCCGTCAATATCAAATCTGTAAACCCAGCGGAGGAGTTACCAACCAAATGATTGAAAAATGGACCAGACAACGTCCCTAGAAACATATCAACCAGCTCTCTATCAGTTAACGGAGGCTGCACCCTGCCAGCCAAATCTCTCCATTTTGAGCGTACTCTTTGAACCCTTCACCCGTTCCTAGAGACATACCCTGAAGTTGGGTACGCGTAGGAGCGAGATCAGAATTGTATTGGTATTGTCTGTAAAATGCGGTTGCCAAATCTTCCCAGTTTCGGATGCTAACTCCATCTAATTGGTAAAACCATTCAAGCTGTGACCCCGAGAGGCTATCTTGGAAGAAGTGAATCCAGAGGTTCTTATCTGCCGTGTAAGGTTGGATTTTCCTTACGTACGACCTTAGATGTAGCTTTGGACAGGAGACCCCATCATACTTGGCGAAGGCAGGCGCCTTAAACTTGTGTGGAATTACTACCCCAAAAGATAACCCCAAATCTCCGAAATCTAGCCCCGGCACGTTCTGAATTTCCATGGCGCTCAAGCGGTCCTCCAATTGCTTGTACCTGTCAGCAGCAGGTGGGTATTGTTCGTCATTATAGTCCGTCTCGTTGCCGGAGACTGCAGGACTAGGAGCTCCTCCCCCTTGGGGACTGTTTTTCTCAGCAGAAGAAGTGGTTGGATCAGCTTCATTATGGAGTGTGTTCCCAAATCTGCGTCCGGTGTTGAACAATGCAGTCCTCTTTTTCTTCTTCTTCTTCAGGAGTAGAGTCTTCAACTCTTGCTGACCTTGGGCTAGGCTTAGGACCATCTCTTGAAACTGTGCACTTTGGGCCTGAAGGGCCTTGATTGCTTGCTCACTGGAGGAGTCTGGATTCATGATGACTGTGCAAAATAAACAGCGAAGGAGATTAAGCAACCTGTGAAATAGGGTACCTGCTATGCATATGGTGCAATGGAATGCGTATGTTTTATGTTTTCAAAGACAAACAAGATTCAACTTTGTAGACAAAAGGGAAACACACTTCATTAGATTAAAATTTTCAATTGTTCAACAACTTGCCCTTAGGCATTACAGGAATGAAAAATACTGGAAAGGAAATAAACTACAAAAGGGAACAATCAAAGCTCATCAATGCTCCCATGGCCTCCTCTTTTCAGCGCTGATGTAATTGTTCAGGACCCGTTCTTCTTCCAATTGCTTAGTCAGCCTCTGAATCTTCCGTTCCTGCTCGTTGAACTTCTCTCGATAGAAATCCCGTTCTTCTTTTAGCTGCGCCCAAGATCTCTTCATGGTGTCAAAATCAGTAGGTATCTGAGGAGGGAGGACAGTTGGAGGAACCCCATCTTCATCAGGAGATTCCAGAATGATAGGTCTAACAGCTTCGTAGGGCATACCTAACTTCTGAGCACGGATGCGGACCCATTTGCAATAGGGCTTCAATGGCAGGGAAGTCTTTGGTCCCAACTCATGTGGGTCAGCTTTGTGGATTCTGTCCCAAGCTCTAATGAATCCCTGGTGTAGTTTGTCACTGTCTGCCTGAAACTCAAAATGGAAGTGAGGAACCAACATTTCATGAGGCCCATCTCCTCTGGCTCTTCCAAACTGACGGAGAGCTAAACACGGATTGTAAGAGATTCCTCCTTGGATACCAATCAACGGGACATTGGGGTATTCTCCGCAACGGTCGATAACAGCTACCTCGTCCAAACCTCTGAGAGTCCAGGTGATGTCATTATCAGTGAGAGACATTAACCTCCGAGCCCAACCTTTTCCTTCTTCATTCTTCAGCACGAACTTGGGAAGGTGCGAAATAAACCACCTTACTAGCAAAGGAGCACAACACCACGGAGTCCCCCGTTTTCGAGCAGTACGAGCATAGAGTTGTTGTAGAATATCACCCAAAAGAATGGGTACCGGATTCCGAGACATGAAGATCCTTATGACATGGATACTGATAAAGGTGTCAGGGTTGGGAAACAGCACCAGACCATAGATCAAAAGAGCTAGAATATCCTCATATGCCTTGAAGTCCAAGTCATTCCAGAAATCATTAGCCTTGCCAACCAGAAATTTGACCAAAAAGCCCTTGATCCCATTTCTAGTTTCCCAGTTGGACAATACCTCTTCTTTGGTCAAGGGGAGAATTGCAGCAATCTCTTCAGGCCTAGGAGTCTTTTCCAAACCAGTGAATGGAGTTTGTTCCAAGACAGGGATCCCAAGCAAATAAGAAAATTCTTCCAGGGTGGGAACCAGCTGGAAGTCTTGAAAGGTGAAGCAATGATACAGAGGGTCATAAAATTGGGTCAGAACACTTATCAGTTGTTGGTCCCATTTTGCAGTGATCAAGCCAAGGAGAGAACCATGTCTGTTGATGAAGGAAGAAGTGTTTGGAATCCTTCCAACCAAATCCTTGAGTAAGACTGGTGGTTGAACAAAGTTGAGTCGGACAGTATTTCTATGCACGGGCATCATGATGTCCTACAAAACAGAGCAAAGATGAAACCTTTTTGTCTTTGAAATGGGTTAGCCTTTTATACAGGATGCATGCAATGGTATGATGGCATGATGCTATGATGAAGCACACCACAAGTATTCACATAGGCAAATAAGGCACACAAGTCACACAAGACACCCTTAGGTTTCAGGCCAGCATGAGTTTCAGGTATTACCCTCTTTTGGTTTTGTTGATTAAAACCTGTCCTATCAAAAGTAACCGGGTTCTAGAGGATCTCAAATCATTGGCTACCCTCAATCGGTCATAACTCCAGCATCGCAATCTTTTCTCGCGGCTAGAACCATCTCGAGAGTTTAGCCTCAATGAGTGTAGCATACTGCTACTGTCCTAATAGCCAAGTTGGTCAATTTAGGGTTCTAAGGTTGGTTGGTGTTTAATGACCCCTTAGAAGACCTATATTCTCCCCGTTACAACACAAGGGATATAGGTACAGACTAAGATGCCACACCAACGTAGCCACTGCTTCACCCATGTCGGTCTACGCCGGACAGGTCCCTCACAGATTATGCTACCTAAAAAGGGTATATCCCAGATCCGGGTTAGGATCTATGAACTCCGATGCAAAGCCCACAAATATAAAAGCAAACAAAGAAAACAATTGAAAACAAAAGTGATCTAAGCCCTAAGGTTACTCCACTTTTAAAAGTTTTCCCCAGCAGAGTCGCCAGTTCTGTGATACGGTGGGAGAACTGACTTGAGGTTTTGCGTTTGTTTTCGCAAATGTTTCGGTTGAGCAAGAGTCGCCACCGACTTTTTATTTTATCCTAAGGAAAGGTTAAAAAGCACAGCAAAAACCTTTTGAGATGTTTTCTTGGGTTCGGGGAGTAGATTATAGAAAGGGAAGGTATTAGCACCCTTTCTATCCATGGTTATCCATGAGCTCTTAGTTACTTGCTCAGATCACTTGCCTTTTGTTTTCAATTTGTTTGAAATGGTGCTTGAGTGTGTGGGTTTGAAAATATTTTGAAAAGAGGCCAATGTGGTGGCAATCTTTGTAATGATCCATGTGGGGATGTATACAAAGATGTAGGTCTTTTGAAAAGGTTTTCATTTGTTTTTTTGAAAGTTGTTTTGAAAGTGTAGTGATGTATGGCTTTTGAAATAGGCAAGTGTTTTTGTTTTGCAAGTTTGATTCAAGTAACTAAGAGTTTATCTACTCCTAAATTTCTCAAAAGATCATGGCTATGTTTTAACCCTTTTAACAAGTTTGTTCCACCATTGTATTTGGTGGACAATCTTGTGTTAGGATGTGAAAGGGACAGACGCGGGTCATCGTTTAGACCATAATTGCAACGGCGTTAAATGTCTTTGGGCAATTTTATTTAAGGGACTTGATCATTTGTTTTTGTTTGTTTTGAAAAGTTTTGTCGAGGGACTATGATCATTCAAATTGTTTGCTTTGCCCAAAGAAGTTCAACATACAATATGGCCCATTTATTTGAAGGCAACAAGTGGAATACCCTAGGGGGTGCAAGTGTGATTTGTGTGTCCATTTTCATGCTTGTTTATCTTGAGATTAGGTCATAACTATTTTTTTATCGTTTTTCGCATACAAACCCTAATTCTAACATATTATCATTAGAAAGCAATAAAGTGCGAAATTAAAATTACTAAGCTATTACAAAACCAAATATGGGAAGGGGGGTACAAATGTTCAAATGGGGATATTGACAAGAATTTAAACCTACATTATTACATCATTTTGAATATTTGCAAATTAATCAATGTAAAAAATTAAATAAGAATGCAAGGTGCAAAAGAAATGTTTTGTATATATATGAAAAAAATATTATTTATGTAAAAGAGAAAAGAAAATAAAAATATATTATTTTTTGGAGTATTTTGAATTTAGGGCAAAAACCCTAATTTTAAAAGAAAATGTATTATTATCTAATTTAATACAAATATTTATTTATTATTTATAAAAATAAGAATAATGAAGTATATTATGAAAAAGAGTATTTTTGTATCAAATATTAATAAAAATGAAAAAAATTCAAGTATTTTTATTTTTAGCTTAAATATATTAATAAACATATATATATATATATATATATATATATATATATATATATATATATATATATATATATATATATATACATATATTAATTTCTTAAATATGCATTATATGCAAAAATATTTAATAAAATAAATAATAATAAAAAAGTATTTTTTTTATGTGAACTATTATCAGAATGTAAACAAAAAATAAAAATTGTATTTACACTATTTTTATATTTATTCTAAATATTAATATGTATATATTTTATGTATAAACAAAGAAATAAATCAAATAAATATGCCATAAATTCAAAAAAAGATGGAAAAAATATTTTTATGTTTTTTATATCATGAGAAAAAATAAACAAAGTCAACCAAAAAAGAAAAAGTCAAAAAGAGTCAAAAATGAAGCAAATGGGCTCAGGGGGTGTAATAGCAAATGTGTGGTGTGAATAAGAAAAGATATACAGGCCCAGCCCAACGAACACTGTCTTCAACCTCCAGCAACAAAATTCAAAAAAACGCGCGCCCCTGTTCTTCAATGTCCAACTCTCGATTCCTGGCTTTTCAGCAAAAACTCATAACACAACAAATGTTCAGCATGAAGAGACGGTTCTAACCATATATGGAACTTGACCTAACTCTCTAAGATGAGGGAGAATTTCTCCTCCCCCAAATCCTAACCTAATTTTTCTGCCATTTTCAAACTACAAATTCTCTCTACTCAGGCAAAAGAAATGAAATGTAAAGATATGTACATGCTCAGGGCTATGAGTAGAACCTTGTTTCTTCACAAACTTAAGACTAAAAATGCATGATAAGAGAGGCACGAGTTCAAAGTTTTACCTGTGCAGCTGAACTTCTATCTGGAGAATGAGGAACTTCTAGTGCAAGGTAATGATTGGAAAAGCTTCCTTGAGGTCCAGGGATGCTGTTTCAATGCTTACTTTGTCTTGAGAGCTTCTGAATCAAGCTATGGAACTTCAACTGCAAAAGGAAAAAATGAAAATGGTGGAAACTGTTAGGGTGATTACAGGTCAGGTTTTAGGCCATGGTTAGCTTGCATATGTTGTAAGGAAGGTAGAGGAACAGGTTTGGACAAGAATGCTCGAAGGAAATGGAAGTTGGCACTCAAACTGCAGAGGCAACTCTGTTTTTGCAGTTTGAGGATGATTCTGAGATGGAGGGTGTGTTGGAGGTCCAAGGCTCGTGTGTTAGCTTGGATATGTTATGTGTAATGTGTTTGATAACTTCTTTCTTGTGTGCTTAAGCTGAGATGAGATATGGTACAAGTTATGCAATGTTACTTGAAAATGAAGCAAGCAATGGTCACTTTGTGTTTTAGGTCAGTAGGGGCCTCTAATCCTGCTGCATAAGCCTCTCTTGATCAGAGAAATTTTCCCATAATCTTGTGCCAAAAGGATTTTGCTTGTACCTTCTTGATTTGCAATTGGACATAAAGTTAATCTTTTCAAAAATGGAAAGTTCACTTTAACTAGTTTTGGATTAATCCACTATGCAATGTTAGAACACAAAGAACATGGTCTTAACACATTGAATATGCATTAAATTATTGAGTATGGAATGGTTCAAGGACCTGTAATCAAGCATAAAGTGAGCTGAGTTCAAATTTGCAAGATTATGAACATGTCTTGATGAAGAACAAAAGTGAATTTTTGTCAATTTGTGAAATTCGAATCTCTCAAGTTATGAGGTTGTTTGAGAAGTTTGTGGACATTTTGGAAAGCTTGGAATGTGTACTACAATCCATCTTTGAAATGCAAATCAAAATTCCAAGTGGAAGGGTATGAAAAGTGGCCTTGAAGTGGGGTAGAAAACCTTGTCAAAATAGGTTAAAATTTCACTAAGTTAAAAATGGTTTAGTGCCCTTATTCAAAAAATTGTAACTTGAGATAAAAGCTTCAAATGAGAAAACTTTGTGAATCAAAGTTGTAGATTATGCAACAAGCTACAACTTTCATGTTTTGACTTTTGTTTGAATCCAAATGGATCTTGGTGAAAAGATTGGGCAAAGTTGGGAAAAAATTAGGGTTTTTCATAACTTAGAAAAATTCTAAGTTATGAAAAATTCCATTTTCAAACCCTAATTTGCATTTTGTGATTTCTTGGTGAACAAGTTTCATGATTTGGCAAGTTTTGATGAAAAATGAATCTTGACTCTTGATTTTGACCAAAAAGTCAAAGTTTGACTTTTCAGTGTACAGTCAAAATTGATCAATTGACTGGGAAATTCAACTGTCAATCTTGTGTACTTGGGATTTTTTGAGCTTGATGAACATGTCAAGATAATTCCATGGGGTCCTTGAGTCCATATGTGAGCTTGGTTTGCCATTGGCTAGGTCAAACAGTCAAAAATTACCCTTGTGCAGTCAAAACCCTAAAAATGACCATTTTGCCCTTTTGATGATCTGATCAAATTTCTTATGGAATTGTGATCCAAACTTGATCAAATGGTTCACGTGAGTTCATAATGTTGATGTGGATCAAATTTCATGAGGTTTGACTGTCAATTGGCCATAGTTGACTTTTTCCCCAATACAGCTGATTTTTAGGTCAACTGTCCAATTGACTGGGCAAAACTTGGAATCAAGACTTGAAACTTGGTATAGGTAAACTTGGGAGTCCAATATGAAGCATGAAAGTCATCTTAGGCATTTTAGGTCAAAACATCCTTGGGCAAACACAAACCCTAATTTGAGTCCACAGTGCAAGGAGAAGTCTTGAGCAGAGGAAACCCTAACTGGATCTTGATCTTCAAAGGTCTTGTGATGAGAAAATGTTGAGGAAATGGGAGGGCAAATTTTGGGGTACAACAGCCGTACTAAGGCATTTTCGAAGCTTTTCAAAACACACAAACACAAGCAATTTAAAAAATGAGCAAGTACCTAAGAGCCCGTAGAAAACTACGGATGGAAAGGGTGCTACACCTTCCCTTTCCATAATCTACCCCTTGTACTCAGAAATCTCGAAAAAAGGTCTTTTTCTGTTCTTTTCACCCTTTCCTTTGTTGGATAAAAGAAAAGTCGGTGGCGACTCTTGCTTACCGCGACATTTGCGAATACAAAATGCAAAACCAATATTAATAGTCGGTTCTGCCACCGTATCACACCCGCTCATGTAATGTCCTCAATAAGTAGTTTCCTCTGTCTTGGTCAGGTCGACTCATAAATAATTTCAGGTTGGCACATGCTGTTAAAGTTAACACTATATGATGGCACATACAAGTTACAGGTCGGCTCATATTGTTTCATGGATCAAATTTTCTATTTCCTTTTAATTATGAATTTCCCTCTTTTACCACAAAACTTCCATAACTATAAATATATCTTTCATGCATCATTCCAACTTGATGATATCATAAAAATTTACTCTAATTTCTCTTCACCTTCAATCTCCAACCTATGCATACACAATAATAAATCACACATAATAATCTTTTGTTGGGGTGCTATAATACGGTGGGAGAACTGACTTTTTTGGTTTTATCCAAATGTGCAGATAGTAAGAGTCGCCACCGATTTTTCTTTTATCCAATATTTAGGAAAGGTGAAAAGAACAGGAAAGACCTTTGATAGATTTTGAGTTCGGGGGATAAGTTATGAAAAGGGAAGGTGTTAGTGTAACACCCCAATTCTTCCAGGAGGATAATAATAAAATCAGATTTCAACACAAATAGGATGCTACATTTACAACTTAAAATCAAACTTCATTTAATCGCATATAAAACAGATACATAACACTTAATTTGGATGAACCAATAATATCCTGATTTATTCTTTAAAATCAAACAACATTTTATTGACAAGTAGTGGAATCTACATACTCAACTTCAATTCACTTGACATCTTTTATTCAATTAAAACAACTTCAAGATAACAATTATTTCATGTAATCAACTTAAAAATTCAGCAACTGAAATAAATATCAACAACTTAACATCAAGCGTTCATCCCCCCAATTTCTACGTATCAGAGCGATGACACTGACTCAAACTGACAAAGGTAATAATTATCCTTCTTGATTACCTGCATGTTACCAACAGAGGGAAACATTCAAACATAAGGGGTGAGATATCTAATGATATAATAGATTGTATGATAATTAACATATCAGAATCAGTTCATATAAAATAACCACTTCACAACTTTCAAACAACTTTAATCTCAACAAAACATCAAAATGACATAACAACTAATTCACAGATTTTAGATGATACCTGTCACAACAAGTTAATAACATAAAGCAACAACAAATCTATCTTCACCATAACTCAAGATACAACATCAAATGCGACTCAATTATAATGCACATGCATGCGGTACCATTGGAGAGAACTCCCAACTTAAAAATGGAGCAGAACTCCCATCTTAAAAATGGATTAAAACTCCCATCTTAAAAATTTCCAATTAATAGAGGCATCAACAAGGCATAAGCCTTCTTCGCAGTTTGTCAATCCAGGCCATCACAGAGTATGCAAATGTATGTAACTCAATGAATGCACTATCACATACTCACAACAATCATCATTCATCGCAAGGCATAAGCCCACATCACCGTTATTACCAGTAAATAGAGGTAATTCATCATCATTTAAAATTCCCTGCAACTTTGCATTACCAACAAGAACTCACTGAGACAATCACAACAATACAACAATTCAACATAAATCAACATTGGCTATAAGCCTAACAATTCAATACCATCTGCAATTCATATTTTTCAGCCAAGTATTTAACACACTGTATCGACTAAAATATACAACAAATATTTCATATAGTTATTCGGACAAATCGACTAAATCCTGCTAATTAATTACCGGCTAAACATTCCATTATGTCTACTTTATACTAATATTCCTTATTAGTTTTCTGACAACTTAATACTACACTACTATCCAATTATGCTATATACGTATACCAACCCCATTAAATTAACTCTGCTATAATTAATTTTCTGATATATGAATATTATGTTATTATGCTAAATATATATGTTCTGTAACTTCTTCCCTTTGTGTTAAATATGTTCATGTACTGGTTGTACTAAATTAATTAATCAGCTTCCTATGTTTCATTATTGGTTTCTCATATATATATATATATATATATATATATATATATATATATATATATATATATATATATATATATATATATATATATATATATATATATATATATATATATATATATATCAGATGCTTATAGAAAGCAAAACAAAACAATTACTAAAACAGTATAACCAAAATTAAGTATCTTACATGAAACATGGTGTGCCACTTGGCACACCCCTCATAATCTAATGTGCCCCTCGGTACAATAGTGTCCCCCTCGGCATACTATCCTCTTGTACCGTCTGACAAAATTTGTGTGCCCCTCGGTACACCCAAAATTTTCAATTTTTCTTATCACGCAGAATTTTCTGCAATCGATTCTTATACTAAATTTTCCTTTGATTATTCGACTCATAACAGAACAATTTATACCATTGCAGCAACATCAATTTTCACAACACAGAATATTACTGCAACCATAACAACTTTTAATTTTCAACAGCAACATCAATTATACTATAATTTATTATACAGATAACTCACGAACGATTTCAACATAGTAAAACAAAAACTAAATCTCAAAACAGAGGCAACATACAAACGCATAGCAATTTCACTTACCCAATTTAGCACATAAAGTTTATCATGCAACCTATTAGATAGTTAGAACTCCACTCTTACCTTGAATTGGAGATCACTATATTCTACCGGTTAAAGTCTCTTGCCAAAGCTTCTAACCTTTCCCTCTTCTCCTCTTTTCTCTGTAACTTTGCAACTTCCACGTTCCCATAAAATACTCAAGACTTTTTTTCTTATTTCTTCTAATTAACCTAATCCTCATAATTAGCTTAACCTTAAAATTATTAATATTCTTATTGGGCGTAACTTTCACACCCCCACCTATTACTCCATACAACCAAATAATGAGCCCAACTAATAAACCTTATAATATTCTAATATCTATATTAATATTATTGCTAATATTAATCAACCAATCAATTAAATATCAACCAAATAACAACTTAGCAACTTAAATTAACACTTCTCGGTATTTCGCAACTTCAATAATTTCAACAACATTTTCAACCATTAATTCATAATTAATTTAATTAAATAATTAATTAAATTAACGAGCATTACAACACTCCCCCACTTAGAATATTTTTGTCCTAGAAAATCTATTCAATACTACCACTCTTAGTTTGAGTTTCGCATCCAACTTGTTGATTTCCAAGTCGCATTTGGCAACACTTCGACCATTACTTTCCGGATAACTTAATAACTCAACACGATTCAAATCGATTACACACATGCCAATCATTCAACACTTTGCAACACAATTGTTACTAGCATCTCAACTACTCCACCATAATCTGATATATCAACATTTAAAGTAGCAACAACTATAACACACTTATACTTGGATATACATCATCGCAATATCATCTTAACACCCTTTTCAACACCAAAACACATACACAATTTCATTCCCGTATGCCAATTATCAATAAAATATCAACAACTTCCCCCATATTGTCGTATCCCTCTTATAGTGATATCAACACAACCAACATTATCAACTTTGTCATGTTATGGAGCATCATTCCTTACTTACAGAAATCAACAATAACCTCTCAATAATTATAACAAAGTCATTACATCATCAACTTAAATGTATAACCCAACAAGCATACCCATAGCTCACCACCAACCAACAATCCACAACAATCTTATAAAATGCGCAAATATTTACTAGCAAACAGTGCCCTGGCATAAAATCTCTATATCAATAATCCACTAAATCAAGCATGTAGATTAAGACACACCATTCCCATAGGCTTCTGATGTTCTAATCCTTCACTTCTAACGAGTAGTACACGCATAGAAACCGTCCCACATCACGCTTCAGTTGCGCAACTCTGATAGTCCATCTTAAGTCACCGTCCTCGCTAATATTTCCGTCAAATATATGGTTTACAAGTCTCAACCTCGTTTTGGACTTTCTTTAACATCCACCATAAAATAGTGTTTACTTGATATTCTCAATCTCTCACTTTGCGACGTTAGCTTGCATATAAACATGCTACTCTGAATTATTAAATATGTCTCAACTCTTTCCTAAACCACTCCTCTATTAATTCACACAAACTGGTGAGCGACTATTCTCACAACATAGCATAAATCACTTTACACACCATTAAGACAGCAAGACAAGTCTATACCATCCAACACGATCTCGTCTACTATCGACAAGAGATAAAGGGTGATCAGTTCCTCAATTTGTCAATAGGTAACCGACAACCATAATGGAGTATAAACCCTCGTTACTAAACTATAATAGTGTTCCTTTAGAACATGTACTCAAGTCACCTAAAGCACCATAATCCAATAATTTCCAATGAGATTTACAAATACTTCCACAATTTCCCTCTCATTCGATTTTATTGATGAGGCACCAACGCTCAACATATTACACGATCCACATTACACTCACTTAGCCTTACTCGAAGGTTAAGTATTCTCCAACTCAAGAGTTACTTTCTTCATCTCCGCATCATTAGGAATACAAAGTAGATTACAAAATCTCAACACACCCTGCGCATCTAACTTGAAATCATCATTCTCAAACTGATTGAGTCCAATCACCGAATCTACCAGTTTCACATTTAACTTTTAGGTTCCTTTGATATTCTCCAGAAAATCGTCCTCAATTTTCAACATTCCTAACATAACACTCTTCGATGTCACTTCGCAAACTAAGCTCATATCTCTGAACTGTTCAATTGATTCATACTCTTTAACCATCATTGCTGACATACATAAAGTCTTTCAACTTAATGCATCAGCTACCACATTCTCTTTTCCTGGATGATAATTCAAACGGAAATCATATTCCTTTAGCAACTTCAACCATCTTCGTTGTCTCATATTCAATTCCTTCTGATCAAATAAATACTTTAAACTCTCATGGTCTCTAAATACTTCAAGTCTAGAACCAAAAAGATAGTGTCTCCAAATCTTCAACATAAACACCACCGTTGCTAACTCGAAGTCATGCATAGGATAATTCCTCTCATGAACTAAGAGTTGTCTAGAAGCACAAGCAACAACTTTTCCATTCAGCATTAAAACACCACTAAGTCCCATCTTAGACACATTCATAATACACTATAAATGACTCACTTGGATTAGGAAAAACTAATACCGAAGCAGTCGTCAATCTTTTCTTTAGTTCTACAAAACTTTCTTCACATGCAACATCCCATACTTGAAATGATGAGAGACTATCCTTTTTAATGCCAAACATCTCATTTCTCAACTTATTCTTCAACAACATATTATTCTTGACCTCGTCTCGAACAACTGCGATAATAATCATTTATGCCCAAAAAGCCGCTAATTCCGTAAAAAACTTCAGAGTTCCTCCATATGGAAATGCATCAACCATATTTGAAAACATTTTCATAGGATATAATATATTTCTATCTCCTCATAGATTCAAACGGAACACCAATCTGATACTCGGAACATAAGATATGAATTTCCAAAGTTATCTGAAAATGTGAACACCGACGTCATGCAACGCCATACTATTACACACCTTTTGATAACGTCAGAACATAATTTCGTTGTACCAGTACCAACATTTACCATTCTTGAAATCATACTTATTTCCTCGCATTTCCGACTCTGACTCGCAATTCAAAACATTCCAACAACTTCAACAACTTTTACAATCACTTACAAGGATCCCACGACAAGGTCTACAGCAATTTGTTACTCTATCATCGTTCAGACGTCGACATCTTATACAAGGGCTACCCAAAATGACAACTTCACAGTCCACCAGTAGCGCTGAAACATCGCAACTTTCTAAATTCCATCTTTTAAAAATTATCCTTGTTACTTAACAATCACCTTCAGAAACATCAGGGATTTACACTCTGCTCGTATATCAACAACCGTTATATTGCTCCTCATCCTTCGAGAAGTAGACATCAACATTGTCTGATCGTCCTCCCTCAAGATGCTTCAACTTGATTAACGACAGAATCTTAGATTCATGTCACATTCGGATCCGGGAAACAACAAAACTTCAACAATATTTGCACTGTCGCCAACAACAGCATATTGAACCAACATCTTACAACTGAAACACATATGAGAAGCAAATCTTCTCCCCCACTTATATTCAAACCAACTCCTGCAAACAAGCGATTAGAAAAGCAAGCAAGCACCGACAATGTTTCACATACTTGTCGCGTACAAAGGAACAAACAACATTAGACAACCTGGTTGGACCGACCGACCTGCTCTGATACAACTAATGTAACACCCCAATTCTTCCCGGTGGATAATAATAAAATCAGAGTTCAACACAAATAGGATGCTACATTTACAACTTAAAATCAAGCTTCATTTAATCACATATAAAACAGATATATAATACTTAATTTGGATGAACCATTAACAACCTGGTTTATTCTTTAAAATCAAACAACATTTTATTGATAAGCAGCAGAATCTACATGCTCAACTTCAATTCACTTAACATCTTTTATTCAATTAAAACAACTTCAAGACAATAATTATTTCATGTAATCAACTTAAAAATTCAGCAACTGAAATAAATATCAACAACTAAATATCAAGTGTTTATCCCCCCGAGTGCTACGTATCAGAGCGACGACATCGGCTTGAACTGACGAATGTAACAAATATCATTCTTGATTACCTGCATGTTACCAACAAAGGGAAACATTCAACCAGAAGGGGTGAGATATCTAACGATATAATAGAATGTATGATAATTGATATATCAGAATTAGTTCATATAAAATCACCACTTCACAATTTTCAAACAACTTTAATCTCAACAAAACATCAACACGACATAACAACTAATTCACAGCTTTTAGATGATACCTGTCACAATAAGTTAACAACATAAAGCAACAACAAATCTATCTTCACCACAAATCAAGATGCAACATCAAATGCGACTCAATTATAATGCACATGCATGTGGTACAATTAGAGCAGAACTCCCAACTTAAAAATATAGCAGAACTCCCATCTTAAAAATGGAGAAAAACTCCCATCTTAAAAATTACCAATTAATAGAGGCCATAACAAGGCATAAGCCTTCTACACAGTTTGCCAATTCATACCATCATAGAGTATGCAAATGTGTGTGACTCAATGAATGCACTATCACATACTCACAACAATCATCATTCATCTCAAGGCATAAGCCCACATCACCATTATTACCAGTAAATAAAGGTAATTCAGCATCATTTAAAATTCCCTGCAACTTTGCATTACCAACAAGAACTCACCGAGACAATCACAACAACACAACAACTCAACATAAATCAACATTGACTATAAGCCTAACAATTCAATACCACCTGTAATTCATATTTCTCAACCAAGTATTCAACACACCGTATCGACTAAAGTATACAATAAATATTCCGTATAGTTATTCGAACAAATCGACTAAAGCCTGCTAATTAATTACCGGCTAAACATTCCATTATTTCTAATTTATACTAATATTCCTTATTAGGTTTCTGACAACTTAATACTTCACTGCTATCCAATTAAGCTATATACGTATACCAACCCCATTAAATTAACTCTGCTATAATTAATTTTCTGATATACGAATATTCTGTTATTCTGCTAAATATATAAGTTCTGTAACTTCTTCCCTTTGTGTTAAATATGTTCATGTACTGGTTGTACTAAATTAATTAACCAGCTTCCTATGTTTCATTATTGGTTCCTCATATAAATATATATATATATATATATATATATATATATATATATATATATATATATATATATATATATATATATATATATATATATATATATATATATATATATATATATATATATATATATATATATATATATCAGATGCTTACAGAAAGCAAAACAAAATAATTACTAAAACAATATAACCAAAATTAAGTCTGTTACATGAAACATGGTGTGCCATTCAGAACACCCCTTATAATTTAATGTGCCCCCCAGTGCAATAGTGTCCCCCTCGACGCACTATCCTCCTGTGCCGTCTAGCACAATCTGTGTGCTCCTCGGTACACCTAAAATTTCCAGTTTTTCTTGTCACGCAGAATTTTCTGTAATCGATTCTTATACTAATTTTTCCTTCAATTACTCGACTCATAACAGAACAATTTATACCATTGCAACAACATCAATTTTCACAACACGGAATATTACGGCAACCATAACAACTTTTAATTTCCAACGACAACATCAATTATACTGCAATTTATTATACAGACAACTCACGAACGATTCCAACACAGTAAAACAAAAACTAATTCTCAAAATAGAGGCAGCATACAAATGCATAGCAATTTCACTTACCCAATTTCACACATAAAATTTATCATGCAACCCATTAGATAGTCAGAACTCCACCCTTACCTTGGATTGGAGATCACTCTATTCTACCGATTAAAGTCTCTTACCAAAGCTTCTAACCTTTCCCTCTTCTCCTCTTTTCTCTGCAACTTTGCAACTTCCACGTTCCCATAAAATACTCAAGACTTTTTTTTCCTTATTCCTTCTAATTAACTTAATCCTCATAATTAGCTTAATCTTATATTTATTAATATTCTTATTGGGCCTAACTCTCACACCCCCACTTATTACTCCATACAACCAAATAATGAACTTAACTAATAAACTTTATAATATTCTAATATCTATATTAATATTATTGCTAATATTAATCAACCAATCAATTAAATATCAACCAAATAACAACTTAGCAACTTAAATCAACATTTCTCGACATTTTGCAACTTCAACAATTTCAACAACATTTTCAACCATTAACCCGTAATTAATTTAATTAAATAATTAATTAAATTAATGGGCGTTACAGTTAGCACCCTTTTCATCTGTAGTTATCTACGGGCTCTTAATTTCTTAGCTCACTTTGAAAACTTAATTTGTGTGTGTGTGATTTTAAAAATATTTTGAAATGCTAATGTAAAGGCAGACTTTGTAATAATTCTTGTACCAGTCCTAAAGAATGTGTACAAAGTGTTTTTAAAAATATTTGTTTGAAAGTGTAGTGAAAATGTATTGTTCTTGAAAAAAGGTTGTGAGCAAGCAATTAGGAGTTCTTACCCACTAAGTATGGGTTTTCTTATTATTTTCCTTCTCCTTTAGAGATGGTACTATCCATACCATTAGTTGGTAGGTAGCCCCATCTATTGGATGTGAAGGGATAGGCGTAGGGTCATCGTATGGTCATCTAAGGCAATATGTAAGGATACTTTAGCAATTTGTATTAAAGGGACTATCATCATTTTGTAGGAAACTCGAAGGGACTAGATCATTTTGTAGGCAGCTTAAATGGTCATCACGGGATTATGATCTTTATTAGAGAGGGACAATGATGATTTGATTGAGGTTATTTTGCTAAAGGTATCCCCACTTTCGAGGGACGTGACCAAGTATCGTAAGGCAACAAGAGAGGATACCCTAGAGGTGCAAGTGTGTGAAATGTTTATTTTCAGTTACTTATCTTGAATATTAGGGTTTTCTATGTTCAGTTATTAGTATTTCCATACAAACCCTAGTTACTAATCATAGCATAAAAATATAAGTGCGAGAATATAAATGCCATACGCTATTACATCTTGTGAGCAGTTACATAATATGAAAAAAGATGCGAAAAATAAATCTACGCTATTACAATTAGAGAGTGTGCCATATACATTTTGTCTAAGAAAATTAAATAGCAAAAAGAAATAAAATAAGAAAAGTGTTTAAAAAAATGTTAACAAGACCTAAGATCTAAGTTAATGTTTTGGTATTTTATAGAAAATAATTTAAGTGATAAAAGTAATTAATAAAACCTAAATTCTAATTGATTTTAATATTTAAGAAAAAAAGATGATTAATTAATTAATTTAGTAAATAAGAAATATATCAAGAAAATTAAGTACTAGTTAAAAATCTTAATCCTAATTTATTAGTATTATGAAAAAAATTTAGGTTAGTTTAATGATTGATTAAAAATTAATTAGGGTTAGAAAAGAAAATAGAAAGGAAATTAGGCTAGAAAATAGAAAAAAGAGGATTTGCATGGGGTGGGTGTTGAACCCACGCCCCTAGCTCCACAAGCTATATTGCATGCCATTAGGCCAATGCGCTGGTTGTGATAGGAAAATAGGAATTGATCATTATGTGATAAACCTGCATGTTAGTTTGGAAAACAACAAAAATAAATGCAAGACGCGGGGATCGAATCCACATCCTTCTCATTACACGCCTTTGTCTCAACTAACTGTGCTGCACTTCAATCTTGTTAGCATAATAGAAATCAAACAATATATAATAAAACATATGAACCGGAGAAGCGTCGGAGCCCTATCTCCGATCGTCTTCTCCGGCGAGGTCATTTTCACATCTGTAAAAATAACATGCGTTAGAGATTAAGAGGGACCCTATCCCCCTAATTTGGACCTCTTGAATCCAAAGGTGGTGTTTTTTTTTTGGATAATTCATTCTGTTCAATGAGATACAATCAAAATAAAGCAAAACGGTGCAATAATGGTGATGGAGTATTCTGGCATCATGGGCCTCATGCAAGGGATAAAACCTACGCTATTTTGTCTCAGGAACACATTGAAACCGTTAGTTTAAATCAAATCATCATAAATATTAAAATATGAATTTCATAAAATATGTCAAATCGATGATGCTTTGAATGCACGTTTTAGGGACATTTGATCATCAAGAATAATTGAAACTTACCCTATGATACCTAAGGGATTGTTTTGAATGGTTACTTAGCCTTGAGGATGGCTACAAACAGGAATTCACATTCAACCTTTCCTTGCAAATTTTCAATCTCCAAACCCTTGTTTCTTGAGCAGCCACGCGTGTCTTTTTTGTCTGAATATGTAGTGTACTTATAGGAGAAAAGATTGGGTTAAGAGGTGGGCTTGGACATCATGTGAAACATATCTTTGATTTTGTTTGAAAATAAGTTGACATATTACAAAACCATGAAGATTTGATTCAAAAATTGGTGCACACGGTTTATAGCATGACCTTGGGCTTCCAAAAGATTCAGATCACAAACCTTTTATGCCTTATACGTTTATTAAATATTTATTTGATTTAATTTTGAATTTAAATGAATAAAAATTAAAATAAATGAAATAAAAATTAAAAGGATGCATGAATGGACTTAGAGGTCCTTTAAGGTATCATTAGCATGTTTAGACCTTAAAAGATAGGTCCATTAGTCCAAAAATTCAAATTTACTCAAATTGAACTTTATGCATTTTCTCAAAATTGCCCAACTTGCACAAATCATATCTCACTCAATCTTTATCATATGAAGGTGATCTTGGACTTTTTAGAAACCTCAAGATGTCCCCTACAACCTTCATGTTGGTCATTTTTTTATTGAAGATTTTAACTTGATGTAAATTGCTTTGACAAAAAGTGTCTTTTTGTTGACTTTTAAAATGACCTCTAATGTTTTGGCTCATATCTCTCAAATGAAACATTTTTTGGCCTTGAGCTTAGAGAGACAAAGTTGTAGAGAATTGGATTTACTTCAAAATGAGCTTTGTTTGATAAATTTATGATGAAGTATGTGAAAGTTATGTTTGGTCAAAGTTCAGTTGACTTCTCTTAAAGAAAACCCTAATTTAGTAACTTTTGACTTTTAATGAATCTTTAGTTTTCTTGATGAATCATGATCAAATATTGATAAAATAATGAATGTGACTTTAAAATATGCATGTTGACCAAAAATATTGAAGTTTGACTGTAAATTTGTCAAAGTTGACTTTTTGTCCAATACAGTTGATTTTCAATCATCTGGCCAATTGACTGAGCAAACTTGTGATGCAAGGTTTGAAACTTGGTATGAGGTTTCTTTGAGACATGTGAGAAACCATGAAATCCACTTGAGGAATTATAAGTCCAGTTTTCCTTGAGAAGAACAAAACCTTAGTTGTAGATTACTGCTTAGGAGGAGGATTCATCTATCAATCCTTGAGTAGTCTTGAGTGTTTGAGACCCTTAAAAGCATGAGGAGATATCTTGAACCAATTTGTCTTGAAAAATGGGAGGGAAAATTTTGTGGTACAACAGGTGTCATCTAGGCGAGGTTCGATAACTTCCAATTAGGTTCTTGCATAGTCGAGAATATTAGGTTGAGATTTGTAGGGGTCTTCATCCAGAAAAACTGTGGGTTTGTCCTCTAAGATCATTGATTGATTTGGTGGTTTTCTTGCAAGAAGTTTAAGAGAGGATTATAGCCTAGTAAAATCCTTTGGATATAAAGAAGGAAAGGGACCCTTTGGAGATAAATAACGCAAAGGAAGTAGCACGAGAACGGTGAATTGAATTGAAGTCTTAAGTTACAATAGGTGCAACTGATGGTTCATGAAAGATTTGGAGATAAATAACACAAAAGAGTGGCAAGATCAAGATGATAAATTGCAAATTTATTGTGTGCTTTATCTTGTTGAAGATCAAAATAAGATAAGGGGTGAATCAACAACAAATAGTTAGTGTTTATAGGGTTGCTCTTGGAACACTTCTCTTATAGTTAATTTTTGCAAAGTAAGAAAGAATTTCTAAATTTAATTTGAAATTGGGGGGAGATGTACCCACACGCGAGGACAAAAGTGGGGAACTTCCTAAACAAATCCTTGTGTCGCTCTCTATTATCTCTTTACTCGCTTTTGTTTTCATTACACATTTTGTTGAATAACATTGTTTAATCGATCGACTCGTAAGAATTTTTCTGCAATTGCTTTGTTTAAAGTGGTGTGTTGATTAGATTATAATCACTTTGATTATAAGTGGTTTTCATATCAATACAACTCAAAGGAAAAATTCTGAAAATTCGAACGCATACCAAGTGTTTGATAAAATACTAGTTTTTGTTTTATCAATAATTTCATTGGAAATAAGATTACCATTGTGAGTTATGGTAAACGGTAAATAGATAAATGATTGTGCTAATTGTTTTTAGAATTGTATTAATTCCATATGGCTTGCGCATATTCGAGTTCCAATAACTAGGTTCATTTAGACTACTATTTTGATCTAGGCCAAAAACCTTCTTCTTTATTTACTTTTCAAATAAACTTTAATTGCTTAATTTTTTAAAGAAGAAATTATGGCTTGGGTATCTATTCACCCCCCTCTAGATAAGTCGTTGTAGTCTTACAGTTAACACTCAAGAAGGCTTTACTGATAGATATTTTATTAGACTAACTATTGATCTGATGGGTGTTCCATTAGACGAGGAAGTTGAGGAGATCCATTTTGTAGAGGTCCTTATTATAGGATGGATTGGTTGAAGACGATATTTGTGTGATCGAGCTGCTTGTAGATTTAACTGTGCTGCTAGAGCATATATGATGGTGTTGTTAGGTTGCATCATTTGTGCCGACAAGACCTTTACTCTTGTAGAGGCAAAGTATTGACCACTTTTAAGGAACTTGGAAGGATGTGGTAGATATTGTTGGGGAGCACCAACACTTCTCACACTTTAATGATATTTAGGTGATGCTTCCTTCTATAAATGCAAGCAGCTTGGCATATATGCCTCTCTTCTACAGGTAAAAAATGTTTTATTTTAATTTTAATTTGATTTTAATTTATTTATTTATAATGATTTTAATTGATAATATTCATGGTGTGTAACAATCTTGGATTCACGAGTATTTTCCCACTATTGGGAAAAGAGGTGTGTCTGGGATTTGTGGTATTGATAGTCCACTTCTGAGGGCGATGAAATGGAGTTACAGGCAAGGAACACATAAGATTGATGAGTTTAGGCATGTGTTAGATGCATTGACACCTGATGATGTTATTTGGAAGCCTTTTGAGGATCACAGACATGCCCGTCCATTTGATGATATATGTATGTACAAGGGTGGTCTGAAATGGTATGGGACAGTTGTTAGGCATTGCAAATGTTATAACCGTCCGACAAATCCTACCATCCAAGAAGTTGCATCTTTTGTGCAAAATTTCTTCAAATCCAATGTAATGGGTGGCAACGAAAATCCTTCATTCATGTTTAATTTTTTAGAAAATTAAGATTAAATGAAAAATACGTAAGTAACTTAAAAAAAATTAATAAGGCATGAAACAAAAATTTAATAAGAAATGAAAAATTACTTGTACCTGATGATTTCCGTCTACATATCCAATGCAATAAATGGACACATTAGGTGAACATGAAGTTATCATATGAAATAAAGCCAAAAAAGGATAATCCAAATAGACGACAATGACATTATACTAATTATCTATTACATAAGCCATATCTGGTAATGTCATCCATTTCTCTGGTGGTTGTTGACCTAAAGATGATATCATCAAAGATTCTTTTACTACTTAAATACGATTGACCAGTGGTTTTTACACAGGAATTTAGCAGTTATTTTGGTTATTGTTTTGTATAATTGATTGATGTTTTATTCCATTTTACCGCGTTTTATGCTTTGGTTTTATAATTTGTTGTTTTCAAACAAATAAAACAGACGAATCAAGATAAAAATTGAAGGATTCAGAGATTTGGAAAAAGTTCAGATTCTAGCAAGGCCGAAGGCGACACGGGTGCTTGTGTCACAGGACACGGCCCGTGTCAAGTCAAGTTGAAGTATGAAGGTTTGATGAAGAAACGCATGAGCTAACACGGGTGCCCGTGTCCCATGACACGGCCCGTGTCAATTTAGCTGGAACCTAAACTTGAATAGTGCAGATCACAGATTCTGACACGGGTGCTCGTGTCTTATGACATGGCCCAAAATAATTCAAACCATCGGCCCATATTGCCATAACCAATATTTACTATTTTATGCAATTTTATTTAGTTTTTATTTGATTTAATTCATATTTAAATGAATAAAAATTCAAATAAAAAAATGCATGGATAGATTTAAAGGTTCTTGGACACATCATGAACATATTTGAACTCCAAAAAGTTTGGCCCAATATATTAAAATCACAAATTTTCTCAATTGAGATTTCATGCCTTTCTTTTGAAAATTTCCCAACTTGTGAAATCCATAACTTGCTCAATTTTTATCCAATGATGATGATCTCTGACTTTTTGGAAAGCCCTAGATGTCCTCTACAATCTCTATGTTAACCATTTTTGTATTTGTAGAAATCATCTTAATGTAAATGGTCTTGCAAAAAAAATGACTTGTAATATATGAACTTGTATCTTCCAAATGATGCATTTCTTGAACTTGAGGATAAAAGAGAAGTTGTAGGGAATTAGATTCTATTCAAAATGAGCTTTGGTTGACGAATCATGATCAACCCTTGATCAAATGATGGATATCACTTCAAAATGTTGATCTTGACAAAAAGTCTTGAAGTTTGATTGTATATTGATCACAGTTAACTTTTTGACCAATATAGTTGATTTTCAAACATTTGAGCCATTGACTGAGCAAACTTGTGACGCAGGGCATGAAACTTGGCATGGATATCTTGAAGACATATTAGGGACCATGGAAATAATTTGAGGCCTTTGGAGCTTAAAAATATTGGTTAAAAGTGAAACCCTAGTTGGAGGTTCATTGCTTAGGAGAAGAATTTGTCTGATCAATTCTTGGTCAACCTTGAGCAATTGAAGACCTCAATGAGCATGTCTTGAGTAAAAATGGGAGGGAAAATTTTGGGGTACAACAGCTGCCCCTGTTCAATCTTCTTAAACCTGAGGATTTAGATTGGCTTGTCTGCCTTTTGTAATCTGAAGGTGGAAGATGATTTAACACTAGAGTGCCCAGAAGTTTGCACTCGCATATACACGAAGTAACACCGTTGGTTGATGATATCGGGAATGGGCTTACAGATGCCATTTGGAGAAGATAACAGAGAGTCGTTGGGGATAGGCTTATAGATTCCATCCAAAGTAATTGTTGATAGGAGTATCAGAATGAACCTGCATCTATTTTTATCTAAATGAAATGCTAGAAAGAGCCCATGTCAAGTCGCGTCTAGAAATGTATTAGAAGGCAATCGTGTAAGGCTGCTTCAGGATGAGCCCGTGTAAAGCTGCATTTCAGGAGAAGAAGAAATCCGTGTAATATTGCTTCAGGATGAGCCCATGTTAGACTACATCTGGAAATGTCATAGTAGCAACTTGTGTAAGATCGCTTCAGGATAAGCCTGTGTGAAGCTGCCTCTGAGAGGTTATTAGAGGAAACCCGTGTAAGATTTCTTCAGGAAGAGCCCGTGTAAAGTTGCATTTCAGGAGGAGAATGAACCAGTGTAAGATTTCTTTAGGATGAGCCCGTGTAAAGCTGCATCTGAAAGGTTCTTAGAGGGAACCCGTGTAAGATTGTTTTAGGAAGAGCCTGTGTAAAGCTGCATTTCAGGAGGAGAAAGAATCTGTGTAAAATTGCTTCAGGATGAGCCCGTGTAAAGCTGTATCTGAAAGGTTATTAGAGGGAACCCATGTAATATTGTCTCAGGAAGAGCCCGTGAAAAGATGCATTTCAGGAGGAGAAGGAATCCGTGTAAGATTGCTTCAGGATGAGCCCGTGTAAAGCTGCGTCTAGAGATTATGAGAAGTAACACGTCTAAGATTGCTTCAGGATGAGCTTGTGTGAAGCTACATCTTAAAGGTTATTAGAAGGAACCCGTGTAAGATTGCTTCAGGAATAGCCCGTGTAAAGCTGCATTTCAGGAGGAGAAGGAATCTGTGTAAGATTGCTTCAGGATGATCCCGTGTAAAGCTGCATTTTGGGATGAGAAGGAATTCGTGTAAGATTGCTTCAGGATGAGCCTGTGTAAAGCTACATCTAGAAGGTTATTAGAAGGAACCCGTGTAAGATTGCTTCAGGAAGAGCCCGTGTAAAGCTTCATTTCAGGTTGAGAAGGAATTCGTGTAAGATTGCTTCAGGATGAGCCCGTGTAAGGCTGCATTTGGAAATTGTGAGAAGGAATCCGTGTAAGATTGTTTCAGGATGAGCCCGTGTAAAGATGCATCTAAAAGGTTATTAGAAGGAACCCGTGTAAGATTTCTTTAGGAAGAGCCCGTGTAAAGCTGTATTTCAGGATGAGAAGGAATCCATGTAAGATTGCTTCAGGATAAGCCCGTGTAAAGCTGCATTTGGAAATTGTGAGAAGGAATCCGTGTAAGATTGTTTCAGGATGAGTCCGTGTAAAGCTGCATCTGGAAATATATTAGAAGGATCCTGGGTAGGGCTTCTTCATCTGGTCGTGTAGATAGTCGCCCCGTCTTGTTTCTGGAATTAATCCATAATAAGTTGTTCACAGATAGTTGCCCTGTCTGGTTTCTGGAATTAATCTGGAACTGCTTTTGTTGGTTGTTGAGATAGTTTCCCTATCTTGTTTCAGGAATTAATCTCTAACCTGGTCTTGTAGATAGTCACCCTGTCTTGTTTCGGGCATTGATCCATAATTAGCTGTTCACAGATAGTTGCCTTGTCTGGTTTCAGGAATTAATCTAGAAATGTCTTTGGCTAGTCACATAGATAGTTTCCCCGTCTGGTTTCAGGCATTAATTTGTGGCCTGTTTTTGGCTAGTCACATAGATAGTTTCCCTGTCTGGTTTCGTACATTAATTTGTGGCCTTCTGTGCATAGGTTGATAGTATTCGTCTGTCTGCGAATTCAACCTGAAAAGGTAAAGTCAGTTTCATGCGATGTCATGATGTATGAACTGCATGATGCTCTCAAAATAAATGAGAATATTACATGCATTTCAGTTAGCATATGCTACGATGTATTGTAAATGTTGTATGAATGTAATATGTGAGTGTATCAGTTGCTCTTTGTGGTGTCGTTGTACTGAGAGAAGATAAATCTATGACTGCTACTGGGGATGAAGAATGTGATTCTTCAATATTTGTTAAGGTTGAATTGCTGGGAGATGGATTTCTGTGGCTAGAGAAATAAACTCTACTGGGGAAAGAAAACTCTGTAAGCTGCTTGGGGATTTTATGAAGCCCTATTGGGGGAACTCAAGAAGTTTATGAACCAAGTTGAAGAAATATACAAGATGTTAGGGAGATGATCAAAGCTTTTGATCTATTAAGAAGATGTCGGAATATCTAAAATTGTTAGATTATACACTGAAGGCATGGCAGTGACTTTGTGGGAGGACGTCTCTATCTCTATACCTACTGGGGGACGTATCCTTACTGATGACGAACCCTGCGAAGATAGTCCCTTAAGGGTGGTTACTCTGTGGGCATTTTGTGGATGGTTTGAATGTTATCCCAACTCCTAGAGTCTTGAGTAAATGTTGATCAGGGTGATAAGCCTTCTACTGATAGACAAATGATAAGATGACGGGACATAGTCGTACGCTTTAATCCCTAACTTTTGCTTGGACCGTCCTTTCAGATTTTCAGTCCACCGGGATACCCTTTTTTGCCCAAGCCGCCTTTTGAGGTTTTCGACTTGCCGAGTGTACAGTTTTATTTATATATCCCTAATTTTTTCCCTAAATCCTTTGGTTCGTCGGGATGCCCTTACTTTTTTCTAGGCCAGTCAATCTAGCGGGTCTTTTTTCATGCGTAGTATTTTCCGACTATGTCCATGTTCACAGGGTGCTGAAAATTGTGACTGTCCATAGTAGTAAGTGTTGCAGCACTGCCAGAAAATGTTTTCTTGATCGCACGTGACCCTTCCTGTTCAATTCCTCAAGTGATTCAGATGGAGGTCTGCCTCTAGCTATTCGGCGCTTTTGAGGGATTCCTTGAATCTTGACTCGACTTCTCCAAGATTAGTTTAGACACCATGTCTTGATTATGAAAGGCCTGTTACTGGAAATGTCTTTCCATCTGAGGTGATTTTGTTCATTGAGAGGATTTTCATTCATTGAATATTCTTCGTGCGAATTTCTCTGTTGTTGAACAATTAGTTATATGCAAACAGTGGTATTAAAAATTCAAAGCTTATGTCTGTCTTGAAGTTTTTGAAAATTCATTTTTTTAGTAAAACAAAATTTGCAATAATGTGATATCAACTCAGGATTTATAGCAAACCTTACAGGAGTCAGGATACCTTTTTATAACAATATGCTTTCGAACTAACCCATGCTTCAGCTAGGACTTTTAGGGGTTGTAACATGGCCTGTTTACGTTTTAAGAAACAAAGGATAAAGGCTCAAAATTTATTTGTACCCAACCCGTTCTTCGTGATGTTCTTCAGTCCTATACTCAGTTAACTGTGTGTTTAGATCCCAATTGAGTTCTAGAATCTTGGCCCTGATATTCCGGTGATGGTTCGGATACTGAAACTTTTTTTGAGAAGGCAGACATTTTGTAACCTTTTCTTTTTGTTGAGCATTTGTAGCAACCTCTTTTTTTTATTATCCCTACTTTTTGCCTAAACTGTTTCTTTTGTGATTACACTCAGTGGGATGCCCCAGTTTTTTTTCTTAAGTCTCCTTCATAGGTTTTGACTTAGCGGAGTTTTCTTTTGACAGATAATGATTTCCTATTTTAATGATAATGCGGAACCATCACCATCTTTTGTTTTTGAATGATACCTCTGACACTACTCGTCATGTATGAAGGGAAAGCTTGTGATTTAGTGCACTATTAAATTAACCGAGAAACTACCCTTCCCTAGGTTATGATTAAAAGTTTCAATTTGTGTGAAAAATAAAACTCATACTTCTTAGGCTCAAAGGGGTTGAATATGGATTATCTTCCTTATAAATCCACTGTTTAGGATTTGAAACAATGCTTGTACATCGTCAGCAAGGTCTGTTCCAAGCCATACTATAGAGATTATGGTATTATTTTCGTCATCCTCCCTCTAAAGGCTTACAACTTTCAATCGAGAGTCGAATATCATAAAAAGGAAGTAAAAGCATAGTTTCGGTATAGTGAAAACTAATGGATTAATTCAAGACAAACATATGCAATGCATTAATGGAATAACAAAGTTTGCCATAAAATAAGTGTTCGAACAATCAAAAGAAATTACAATTTGAGAATTCAAATGAAATAAACGCTCTCAATCTTGGCCATGATTCGGCATGGGAGCAGTGATCACGTTGGGAGTCTCAGGAGGGTCGAATTCAATCTCCTTGGTGTCAATCATATTTTGAATCTTGTATTTCAGCGTCAAACAATCGTTAGTATCATGTCCAGGACTTCCAGAATGATAGGCCCACCGTGCGTCGGGATTGTAGTTAGGAGAAGAAGTTTTGGGGTTTGGATGAGGTTCTATCAACGTAATCAGATTCATCCTCAACATGTGTTGCAATGCTTGTGACAACGGTATTTTGATTTTGGTAAACTGTCTCTTGGGCTTGTCTTTCCTTCGCTGATTACCCTGTTGTTGTCACACTGGTGTAGGATTAAATATCATAATTGTCCCCACATCTTGATAACGATCTTCTTTACCGTGACCCTTCTGGCCGTACATAGCATTAGTCTCTTTCTTCCTGTTGAATGGCTTCTTCACAGCATTTGAAGACACAACCACCTGAATTTTCCCACTTCTGATTCCAACTTCTACTCTTTCACCTGTCAATATCAGCTCAGTGAACCCATCCGAAGAGCTTTCAATCAAGTGGTTGAAAAATGGACCAGAAAATGTACCCAAGAACATATCTACCAGTTCTCTATCAGACAGAGGAGGCTGGACTCTTCTGCAAGATCTCTCCATTTCTGGGCATAATCTTTGAAGCCCTCGCTAGAATCTATAGATATGCTTTAAAGTTGAGTACGGGTTGGAGCGAGATCAGCATTATATTGTTACTACTTGTAGAAAGCAGCAGTCGGATCCTCCCAGGTGCGGATGTTGGTTCCCTCTAGATGATAGAACCATTCCAATTGAGTCCCCGATAAATTTATTGGAAGAAATGCACCCACAAATTCCTATCACCGGTGTGAGGTTGGATCTTCTTGACATAAGACCTCAGATGCAGTTTAGGATATGAAACCCCGTCATATTTAGCAAACGCAAGAACCTTGAACTTTGGTGGGATGACCACTCCATAAACCAGCCCTAATTCTTCAGAATTCAAACCAGGTACCCTCTGAATTTCCTTGGCGTTGAGACAATCCTCCAGCAGCTTGTATTTGTCATCAGCAAGAGGATATTGTTCTTCCGTGTAATCAACATCTTCTTCATCGGTCTCTGGGTTGTGGTCTTCTTCTTTTAGCTTATCTTCCTGATTGTCTCCCTTGTTTGACAAAGTTGTGAATTCTAGAGCTTGCTTGGCCAATCCTCTGAGTCTTCTTCCCATATTCAGGACACCCACTGGTTTCTTGGCCTTTTTCTTTTTGTTTTTAAGAATGAGGTCCTTCAGGTCCTCTTGTCCCTTAGCCAGAGCCAAGAACATCTGCTAGAATTGAGTATTTTGGGTTTGAAGGTCTTTAATATTCTGTTCCAGAGCCTTTTCTTTTTGCTGAAATAAACAGCAAAAAGATAAGAAACATGTCCTTGAAATACCTGTAATGATATGTATGCCATGTTTATGCGATGTTTTCAAGAATCTCGCAGGGTAAACACAAGAAAATGTTTGAATTTTGATTACAACTTTGATTGAAGAACTTCATATCGTTAAATGTCCTTCTACAGGAATCAAGCTCACCATGTCAAGTGGGTCATAGCCACTGACTCAAATCGTGATTTGACGGTATTGGCTAGAGGGAAATAAATCCCCTTTCCCCTGGCTAGACGTTTGGTTCATCATAACCTACATCACAGGCTCTTTGAGATCCTTGAAATGGTTAACAAAATTATATGGCATGATGTCATGATGTGTATGCTATGCACCAAGCAAAAGTGTAAGGTGATGTAAACAAGTAAATCTTGCAAGAAAACCAGGTTATTGGATAATGGATACAAATAGGTCCTGCAAGGAACTCACGTCATTATAAAATGAAAACAAACAAGCCCTGCAAGGAGTTCAAGTTGTTAGATAATGAAAGCAAACAAGTCATACAAGTAACCTTAGGTTCAGGCTTGCATGGGGTTTGTAGGTAAGTACCCTCTTGAAGTTTTAGTTGGCTCAACCTATCATAGTAATAGTAATCGGGTTCTAGGGAATCTCAATATCACTGATCTTTCTTCATCGAGCATTATTTCAGCGCAAGCCTCTTTATTGGCGACCGAAATATCCCGAAAGTCTAATCTCAATGAGCGTAGTATCGAGTATCAACCAACTTCGGACCGCACCAAAGCTGGCTATCTCACTACTTCCTAATGGCTAAGTTGTTCAATTAAAGGTTCTAAGGTCAGTTAGTGCTTCATGACACCACATAGCGGACCCATATTCTCCTTGACTAAATTCGAGGGATACCGGTACCAACAAATGTGTCACACTAATGTAGCTGTTTTACAGTGGCAGAATCGACTGTTTAATACTGGGTTGCTTTTTGCGGTTTGTGTTCGCAAAATGTCGCGGTAAGCAAGAGTCTCCACCAACTTTTATTTCATCCAATCATGGAAAAGGAAAAAGAACAGAAAAAACCTTTTTCGAGATATTTCTGAGTACGGGGAGTAGATTATAGAAAGGGAAGGTGTTAACACCCTTTCTATCCGTAGTTATCAACGGGCTCTTAGGTACTTGCTCATTTTTCAAATTGTTTGTGTGTGTTTGTCTTGAAAATGTTTTACTTCATGATAACCCTTGTATCAGTCCTCAAGGGTGTGGCGAAGTTGTTTTGAAAATTTGTTTTGAGAGGTGTTTGTGTGAAGATTTTTTATTGAGCAAGTACCTACTAGCATCTACCTACTCGAAAGAAGATCGTTTCTGTTCTATTTCCTTTAGACAGCGCTATCCCACTATTAAGGAGTAGGTAGCACCGTCGTTGGAGTTTGTAAGGGACGTTCGAAAGGGACGAATACAATCACTAAAGCAATAGTTAGAAAACTTTAGTAGTAACCCTAGAATCTTGAGATCTTTTCGAGGCAACATTTTCGAGGCAACATTTCCGAGGCAATATTTGAATGGGACACTTTCATCTCTTTAGACTGGAGGGAAACCACTAAAATCTCCTATGCTTAATGATTGTTTACCGAAGGCAACCGAAGTGAGGTAAACCCTAGGAGTGAACATGTGCGAGTGATTTGTTTCAGTTATTTTAATCTTTGCACATTAGGGTTTTCTAACTGTTTTAATATTTCATGCATTCTTGTCATACAATCCTATTAGCCATACATCTAACAGTTAAAGATTGCGGAAATTAAAAGTGCGAGGAAGTAAAACCTAGCTATTACAAGGCTTCGGGGAGGGGGATTAATTACATAATCAAAAATCGGGGATTTAAAGCAAGAAATAAAACCCTAATTTAACTATTACAAACCCTGAACAATTACAAAATAATGGAAAAAATAATTAACAAGCGCGTGGCAAATTAAATACGAGGACGGTAATTAATAACTTAAAACCCTAATTGAGAGGAAGAAATTTTTGTAGATTTTTATTTGAGAAAACAATTAAATCACAAATTAATTAAACCTAATTTCTAATTGTTTTTAATTATGAAAGAAATTAATTAACCTAATTCACTAATTAAATTAAAAAAAGTATTTTATGAGAAAAATGATTTTTGTGTATTTTTTGAGAAAGATTAATTAAATTATGTACAAATAAAATCCTAAGTCTAATTATTTTTAAATTATGAAAGAAATTAAAGTTGCCCTAAATTAATTAAACTAATTAATTAAAAATAATATTTATTAAGAAAGTAAGTCTTTTTGTGATTTTTTGATTTGTTAATTTAATAAAATAATTTTTGTATTGATTAAAAAAACAAAATAATTAAAGAAAAGAAATTAAAGAAAAATAGTAGAAATAACCAAATGGGCCTGCTGTTAGCAAATTTGGGGGGTGTATGTTGAACTTCTGAAACCCAGAAGGATGGCCCAGAGTCTGGCGCCTGATCCAATGAGACCATCTTCTTGGGACTCATGGTGGACCTGCATATGCTGGCGTTGGATCTGGCTGGAGATGGATCCAGAGGATAAGATCAGAGGGCGCTTGATGATCCTCAGAAGGTGAGGTGTGTTGGATCTGGCTGGAGGTAGATCCAGAGGATGAGATCAGAGGGCGCGCGATGATCCTTAGAAGGTGAGGTGTGCTGGATCTAGCTAAAGGTGGATCCATAGGATGAGATCAGAGGGCGCGTGATGATCCTCAGAAGGTGAGGTGTGAAACATGGGATTTGCCTGAAATAATTAGGAAAATAATAAAATGCACACGCCTGGGATCAAACCCAGGACGTGTGCATCAAAGGCGTGTCTCCCAACCATTTGCGCTGCGTTGTTAACTTGTTAACATAATGAATACAAAACATAATATAAGAAAAATAAAAGAAGCTGCTTCCAAACGCGCGAAATTCAAATGGGTGAATGGTTGGCTGACACACATTGTCTTCTTCCCTTTCTGCGTCGCCTTAGGCCTGTAACTTTTACCTACAGACATTTGTTTGTAGGTATAACCCTGTTACCTTCAAAAATCTCACACACGTAATATAAATTCCAATGGAAACCATGGATCAACTGGGTGTGAAGCCCTGATCACCATGGTATCCATCATTAGGCCTAATTTTGCTTAAATCATAAAACCCCAAATTGGAGCATGAAACCCTAGCAATGGCAAAAGCTTATTCCTGCACTGTAACTTAAATCAAACATATCCAGAAACATTACAAACATGATAATGAACACAAATATATGGGAAAAATACATTTATAATGCGTAAATCATAGAAATCGAATTTGAGTTCTTAGTGCAAACCGTGGTGCTCTTAGGGACGATTCCTGGATGTTTCGAGGCTTGCAAATGATGCTTTTAGCTTCCTGGGATGTCCAGGAATCGGTTGCTAGGCTTGAAACTCCTTGAGGATGGCTCTAAGATGGATTTTGATCTCCCACTTTTGTCCAAATTTTTGAGTTTCTTGCTTGCCGTTTCACGCCTCCAATCCTCTTGTTTTTAATATGGAATTATTATGCACTTATAGTAGACTGAATTAGGTCAACAAATTCGTATCAAATCTTTGAGAATTATGAAAATTGGATTTGATTTGCTTCATGTATGATTTCTTTCCAAAACTTGCTTCAATCCAATCTTTTTCAACCCTAATGAACCTTGCACGACTTGGTTGGCATACTAGTTGTACATGGACTCAAAATATGCATAAAAATCTCAAGATTTGATTTGTTTTCATTATTTTACCATTTAATTTGATTTATTTTGATTTAAATGAATAAAAAATCAAAATAAATAATAAAAATAATAAATTAAGAGGTGAATGAGCTCAAGGGTCGTGGGTCCTATTAGAAACATGTTTCAAGCAAGAAAACATGGGCCCCTTTGGAAGAAATGCAAATTTGATCAATGTTGACTTTTGACAATTTTCCAAAAATTGCCAACTTTGACATTGCACAACTCTCTCAATTTTGACCCTAGGAGGATTTTCTTGGAGTTTTTATAAATATTAGGATGTCCCCTAAGCAACCCTTTTTGTCTCATCTTAATTGAGTCTTTCATGTTCATGTATGAAGCTTTGACCCAAAAGGTATTTTTGTTGACTTTTCAAAAGGACCTATAATGTCAAAATTCATATCTATTTATGAGTGCATATGTTGAACTTGTGAGATGAATATGAGTTGTAGGTAATTGTATCCTCTTCAAAATGAGCTTTGGATGGAAAATTTCTGATAAAGTATGTGGAAGTTATGCTTGGTCAAAGTTGGGTTGACTTTTCTTGAGAAATCCTAATTTAGCAACTTTTGGGTTTTAATGCATTTGGAGCATTCCTTGAGGAATCATGATCAACTCTTGATCAAATTATGGATAACACTTCAAAATGATTATGTTGACCAAAAATCTTGAAGTTTGACTGTATGTGGGCCACAATTGACTTTTGACCTAATACAGTCGATTCTCAAGCATCTGAGCAGTTGGCTGAGCAAACTTCTTATGCAAGGCTTGAAAATTGCCATGGATGATCTTGGGAACATATTAAGACGATGGAAAGAATTTGATCCATTTGTGGTTCACACATCTTGATGAAAGTGGAAACCCTAATTTGAGGTATACTGCCTTAGGAAAAAGTTTGTTTGGTCAACTCTTGGACTTCCTTGGGCAACTTGGGGACCTCCATTGACATTTGTTGAGTAAAATGGGAGGGGAAATTTTGGGGTACAACAGCTGCCCCTGTTATATCTTCTTAAACCTGAGGATGTAGATTGGTTGCGCTGCCTTTCATGATCTGAAGGTGGAAGATAATTGAACACTAGAGTGCCCAGAAATTTGCACTCACATGAAGTGGCACTTGATTTGTGATATCGGGAATGGGCTTACAGATGCCATTTGGAGGTCGAGGATTGAAGATTGTCGGATATGGGCTTAAAGATGCCATCCTGGATGCGACGGAGAATTGCAGGAGATGGGCTTAAAGATTCCATCTAGGGGATGTCGATTTCCTGTCTTGGGAGAACTAGAGTTTTAGGAGCTTCAGTTGTCCGTTACTCTACTGGGGAATAACTTCGGCTTGAGGAAGCAGAAGTGTACTACGTATCTGGTCGGAGTATATGCTGCACCACGATTTACTGGGGAAATGCGAAACCAATCATGTTTTATCGGATCCCGGTCTTACAATGTTGTAGGCCGCTTCTTAGGGATAAGACAGGGGGAACCTGGATAGTAAGGTTATGAAAAGGAACCTGGATAGTAGGGTTATTTCGATATGAAAGCCTGGATAGTAGGGCTGTAAGAAGGAACCTGGATAGTAGGGTTACTTCGATATGAAAGCCTGGATAATAGGGCCGTGAGAAGGAACCTGGATAATAGGGTTACTTCGATATAAAAGCCTGGATAGTAGGGCTGTGAGAAGGAACCTGGATGGTAGGGTTACTTCGGTATGAAAGCCTGGATAGTAGGGTTGTGAGAAGGAACCTGGATGGTAGGGTTACTTCAGTATGAAAGTCTAGATAGTAGGGCTGTGAGAAGGAACCTGGATAGTAGGGTTACTTCGATATGAAAGCCTGGATAGTAGGGTTACTTCGTGATAAGTTCATGTAAAACTTCAAAAGGAACCTGGGTAAGGTTACTATGAGATAAGTTTGTGTAAAACTTCAGAATGAACCGGGGTAAAGTTATAAGTTTGTGTAAAACTTCAGGAAGAACCGGGGTAAGGTTATGATTTTATGTAAAACTTCAGGAAGAAACGGGGTAAGGTTATAAGTTTGTGTAAAACTTCAAGATGAACCGGGGTAAAGTTATAAGTTTGTGTAAAACTTCAGAAAGAACCGGGGTAAGGTTATAAGTTTGTGTAAAACTTCAGGAAGAACCGGGGTAAGGTTATGAGTTTGTGTAAAACTTCAGGATGAACTGGGGTAAGGTTACCTTGAGATAAGTTCGTGTAAAACTTCAGGAGGAACCGGGGTAAGGTTACCTTGAGATAAGTTCGTGTAAAACTTCGGGAGGAACCGGGGTAAGGTTACCTTGAGATAAGTTCGTGTAAAACTTCGGGAGGAACCGGGGTAAGGTTACCTTGATATGATAAGTTCGTGTAAAACTTCAGGAGGAACTGGGGTAAGGTTACCTTGATATGCTAATGTAGATTAGTTGACCCGTTTGATTTTGGGAACTGAGTTTCCATTAGTTGTCTATAGATGTGATCTTATAACTGCTGGATTTGTTGAAGCTAACCGTCTTTTCCTGAAAAATATCAGGGTTAGTTATATGTGATGCATGAAATGCAGGGCGAGATGATGTTCTCAAAATAAATGAGATTATGTTGTATATGATATGTATGTGTATGTCATGATGTATGTTCATGAAATGATGTCGGGGTATGCTTGCGCCTGGGAAAATAAATCCTTGACTGTTGCTGGAGATTTGCAAATATTCTGTCGGGAAGAGGTGTTGGAGAAGTAACTTTGCGAGGACTAGACTTTAGGGGAACAGATACTCTGTTGGTCGACCTGCTGATCTGGAGATATCAACTCAGCTGGGGATGAAATTCAGCTGTTGGAGCTGATGAGCTCTGTTGGAGATTGAGCTTATGTATCTGTAGAAATAGACTCTGCTTGGGGAATGAAATTTGTCGACGCGCCTGCGATTGCGATTACGAACCTCAGTCGACCCCAATGTCTTTTGGGTATTTTTACTCTGTGGGGAGTGCGCATACTGATAATTATGTTCCCAAGCATGACTCTATCCCGATACCTGCGAGGCAAAGTGACTGTAGGGTTCGGTACTTCTTATTTTCCATGTTTCTGGAATTACGAGTAATTGTCTTTTGTTTCTTATGCAAATATTTATGAGCAATAATTATTTTCAAATGCACATATCAAAAATAAATCATTGGACGTCCTTGCAAAACAAAACAGAAAAAGAAAAAGAAACAAACTGAAGTTTTGTAAGAATGACTTGTATTGATTTTGAAATTGGCCTGTAATAGGCATTTTGTACAAAGAGGCTGACGTTCTAGTAAGAGAACGCTGCCGAAAGATAGAAATTATAAAATTTGGGTAAAATAAAGAACAACAGCTATGTGAAACAACTCCATTGGGTTCCAACTCTGTTATTGCCTTTATATCTTCAAGCGTCTCATCACTTTGCTACTTGGCCAAAGGTTGATCAGATTGAGTGTCATCTGAGCTTGATAGCTGATACCGAAGTCTGGTCGCAAGATGATCCAATGAGACATAGTAATACGCTTAAATCCCTAACTTTTGCCTGGACCGCCCTCTCGGGTTTTCAGTCCACCGGGATATCCTTTTTTTCCCAAGCCTCCCTTTCGGGTTTTCAACTTGTCAGGTGAACAGATTTTTTCATTTTCATCCCTTACTTTTTCCCGAACCCTTTTGGTTCGTCGGGAAGCCCTTATTTTTACCTAGGCCAGTCAACCTAGCGGTTCTTTGATTATGCGTAGTATCTTTTCACTATGTCTGCATTGACAGGGTGAGGAAGGTCGTCATCATCCATGTTGGTCAGAATCATAGCTCCTCCCGAGAAAATGTTCTTAACCACAAATGGCCCTTCGTACGTGGGAGTCCATTTTCCCCTGGGATCACCTTGCGGCAGTATGATGTGTTTGATCACCAGATCCCCGACTTGATATTCTTGACACCTGACTTTCTTGTTAAAAGCCTTGATCATTCGCTTTTGATACGTCTGACCATGACAGATAGCAGCAAGTCTCTTTTCGTCGATTAGATTTAATTGATCAAGCCGGGTTTGGATCCAGTCGTCTTCATTCAAACCTGCATCCTTCATAATCCTGAGAGAAGGTATCTGACTTCTTTGGGTAAGACTGCCTCCATGCCATATACCATGGAGTAGGGTGTTGCCCCCATCGACGTCCGTGCTGAGGTACGATACCCATGAAAAGTGAATGGTAACATCTCATGCCAATATTATATGTCACTGTCATCTTCTGTACAATCTTCTTGATATTCTTGTTAGCTGCTTCAATAGCGCCATTCATCTTCGGCCGGTAGGGAGAAGAGTTATGATATTGTATCTTGAACTGTTTACAGAGTTCAGTGATCATTGTGTTGTTGAGATTCGTACCATTGTCAGTAATAATCCTCTCTGGTACACCATATTGACAAATCAGGTTGTGTTGGATAAACCGCGCTACGGCATTCTTGGTTACTGTAGCAAAGGAAGCTTCCTTAACCCAGTTCGTGAAGTAATCAATAGCCACTAAGATGAAACGATGCCCGTTAGACGCAGTAGGTCTGATTTCTCCGATCATGTCGATACCCCACATCGCAAAGGGCCACAGAGCTGTCAAGACGTATAAGGGGACCAGAGGCACATGCACCTTATCAGCGTAGATTTGGCACTTATGACAAGTTCGAGAGTGTCGATAACAATCGGCTTCCATAGTGGACCAGTAATATCCTTCCCGTAGGATTTTCTTAGCCATGGTGTGTCCACTTGAATGGGTTCCGAAAGTGCCTTCATGTAGATCTGTCATGATCCTCTCTGCTTTGCTCTTGTCTACACACCGTAGTAGTGTGGAGTCATGGTTGCATTTATAGAGGATTCCATTACTGAGGAAGAACTTTGCAGCGGACCTTCTCAGAAACTTCTTATCATTGACAGAGGCCCCTTCGGGATATTCTTGAGCCTCAAGATACCTTTTGACTTCGTGAAACCAGGGTTTGTCTTCCACTTCTTCGGTATCGATCTCACAACAGTGTGCTGGTTCATCCAACCTCTCAATGGTAATCTGGGGAGCTTCATTGTTCCACCTAACTTTGAACATAGAAGACATGGTAGCTAGCGTGTCCGCCAACTGGTTCTCTTCTCGTGGGAAGTGTTCAAGGGTTATCTCCTCAAAGTGTGGGAGAAATGTCAGTACATATTCTCGGTAAGGAATGAGATTCGGGTGCTTCGTATCCCACTCGCATTTGATCTGACTTATCACCAGAGCGGAATCTCCAAATACACTTAAGAACTTGATCCTCAGGTCAATAGCAGCTCGAAGACCCATAATACATGCCTCATACTCCGCCATGTTATTGGTGCAGTTGAAACATAAGCGGGCAGTGAACGGAGTATGACAGCCCTCGGGAGATATAATTACAATGCCAATGTCGTTACCCAGTGAATTTGAGGCTCCATCAAAATACATAGACCATCGGGATCCCTCTTCAGGTCCTTCATCCGGTCCAGGCTCTTCATAGTCAGTCACCAACATGATATTCTCATCCGGGAACTCAAAATTTATGGACTGGTAATCATCCACGGCCTGATGAGCCAAATGATCAGCCAATACACTCCCCTTTGTTGCTTTTTGGGTTGTATATTGTATGTCATACTCGATTAAGATCATTTTCCACCTTGCTATCCTTCCGGAGAGAGAGGGCTTCTCGAAAATGTACTTGATCGGATCCATCTTTGATATCAACAAAGTAGTGTGAGTTAGGATATATTGTCTCAGTCAGCGAGCAGCCCATGCCAAACCACAGCAAGTTTTCTCGAGCAATGAGTATCAGGTCTCACAGTCGGTAAACTTTTTTCTAAGGTAGTAAATGGTGTTCTCTTTTCGGCCAGACTCGTCATGCTTCCCCAGCACACACCCCATTGAATTGTCTAGCACTGTCAAGTATAATATAAAAGGTCTTCCTTCAACTGGAGGCATCAGAATGGGTGGTTCTTAAAGGTATTCCTTGATTCTTTCGAAAGCGGTCTGGCATTCGTCATTCCACTTTACCACTTGATCTTTCTTTAGCAGCTTGAAGATTGGCTCACAAGTAGCAGTCAAATGTGAAATGAACCTGGAGATGTAATTCAGACGTCCCAAGAAACCTCAGACCTCCTTCTCTGTGCAGGGAACCGGCATCTCTTATATGGCTTTTACCTTCGCAGGGCCTACCTGAATACCCTTGTCACTGACGACAAATCCCAGAAACTTACCAGACCTTACCCCGAAGGTACACTTGTTCGGATTCAACCTCAGCTTATATGTCTTCAATCTGTCAAACAATTTCTGGAGATGATCAAAATGCTCTTCCTCAGTCTGAGACCTAGATATCATATCATCAACATAAACTTCGATCTCATGGTGAATCATATCGTGAAACAAAGTGACCATGGCGCGCTGATAGGTTGCCCTAGTATTCTTCAACCCAAAAGGCATCACTTTGTAGCAGAAGGGGCCCCATTGTGTGACGAAGGTTGTCTTCTCCATGTCTTCAGGAGCCATCTTGATCTGGTTGTAGCCCGAGAAACCATCCATGAAGGAGAAGATTTTATGTTGCGTGGTGTTGTCGACCAGGACATTGATGTGAGGGAGTGGGAAGTCATCTTTGGGGCTTGCCCTGTTCAGATATCTGTAATCTACACACATCCGTACCTTACCGTCCTTCTAAGGTACCAGAACAACATTAGCAACCTGTTGTACCCCAAAATTTTCCCTCCCATATTTCTCAAAACATTTTAAGAAAGATCCTCAAGTTGCTCAAGGAAGTCCAAGGGTTGACCAGACAAGCTCTCTCCTAAGGCAGTCTACCTCAAATTAGGGTTTCACATTACATCAAGATACTTGAGTCCGAGGGATCCCAAATGCTACCAATGTCCTAATATGTTCTCAATATCATCCATGTCAAGTTTCAAGCCCTACATAGAAAGTTTGCTCAGTCAATTGCTCAAAGGCCTAAAAATTGACCGTGCTAGGGCAAAAGTCAATTGTGGCCTACATACAGTCAAACTTCAAGATTTTTGGTCAACATCCTCATTTTAAATTATATTTCAGCATTTGATCAAGGGTTGATCATGATTCCTCAAGGATTGCTCATAATCCATCAAGACTCAAAAGTTGCTAAATTAGGGTTTTGTAGGAAAAGTCAACTCAACTTTGACCAAGCATAACTTTCTCATACTTTATGACAAATGACCCAACCAAAGCTCATTTTTAATAGGATGCAATTCTCTACAATCCATATTGAGCTCCCAAGTTCAAAATATGCACTCACAATAAGTTATGAATTTGGACATTATAGGTCATTTTGAAATGTCAACAAAAACACTTTTTTTTTGTCAAAGCTTCATACATGAGAATGGAATACCAAATTAAGATGAGACCAAAAGGGTTACTTATAGGACATTTCAAGCTTTCTAAAAAGTCAAGAATAACACCTTCAAAGAGTCAAAATTGAGGAAGTTGTGCATTGATGAAGTTGACCTTTTTTGCAAAATTGCATAAGTCAACTATGCCTAAAACTTCAATTTTTGCTAAATGGGCCCAATATTTTTCACTTGTTTTGAGTTGGCAACATGGTCCACGAGCCCTAGCCTTTTCCATTTGTCATTATCTTATTTTTATGATTTATTTTGATTTTTATTTGAATTAAATTAATTTAAATCAAAACAAATCATAGAAAATCCAAAATATTGAAAACTCAAGATTTCTTACATGATTCAGGTCTTAATGTCAAGCTAGCATCAGATCAAATTCGTGTAAAGGCATGAGGTGCACAAAAAGATTGGATTTGGACTATTTTTGGAATGGGTTTCAAAGGAATCAAATTAAAATCAAATGCATTGATGGAAGAAGATTGTGATCATTCTTTCAACCCTAATTCAGTCCTTGATACATATAGAACCATTGTAGACCAAAAGAAGCTAGAAAAAGAGGCCTGTGAAGAAGAACAAAACTTGAAAAATCACAACAAAAGTGCTGGATCGAATTCACACTTCCAGGCATCCTCAAGGCCTTCTAGCTATCCCAATCGATTCCTGGGAGTGTAGGCAAGTGAAAGCAATCAAGAACAAGCGTTCCCAAGCCCTATATCTCACTGTGAAATTAGGCTATGAAAGGGCCACCATTGAACTCAGCAGGTCTAGACGGATCCATCCATGGCCTTTGTTTTTGTTAATCAAGCTTGTATTGAGTTTTGAGATTTACAGGACTTATAGCAACAGACAAACGTCCGTAGGTAAAAGTTTGGGACTTTTACCCACAGAGAAGGGAAGAAGATAACTGCATGGCGCCCTTCTATTGGGTCATTTGAATTCTGGTGCTTGTTTTTCCCACTAGCTCTCTTTATCATATATTATTATTATTGCTTATTTTATGTACAACAAAAACAAATAGCTCAGCTGGTTGCTAAGCGTTGGGAATTGCCTTGGGGCCTGGGTTCGAATCCCAGGTCCCCCACTTTTCTCATATTATTTTCTTTCAGGAAACCTCATGCGTACACAAGTCAAAGGACCATCATGCGTCCTCACCATCAAGTCTGCCAAGTGGCCAGATGGCCAGATCCAAGGGCCATCCATGGAGGAACACCATGAAGCCTAGTCAACGCAAAGCATGTGGTCTGGGAGGTCAACGTGGGTCACCATCTTTTGGGCCCAGACTTGGCTATCTACACCCCCTCAAATTGTTGTTCCCAGGCCCAATTTCTTTCTCTTTTCTTTTACATTTGATTTTATTTAATTTATTTATTTTATTTACTAATACAAAATCAATTACTTTCTTTTATCAAAAATCATAAAAAATAATACTTTTCACAAATTAGGTTTAGATTTTATTTTTTATCAAAAAATTAATTAATTTGATTAGGTTGCTAATATTAGATAACTTTAATTCTTTTTATAAACATAATTAAAATTAATTAGAACAAATAGGTTTTTATTTCTAATTTAATTATATTTTCTTTTCTTAAAGATAACAAAAACACAAAAAATAGGTCATTTATTTATTTTCATTAATTAATTTAATTGCTAATTAATTTGTATATTTAAATTTAAAACCTAATTCTTTTCTTAAAAAACAACAAAAATATTTTTCTTTTAATTAGGTTAGAAAGGGTCAAAACCCTAGTTCGCCCTCGTTCAAATTTTCATCGCGCGCTTTATTTTATTATTTTTACCCTATTATTGTAACTGCACACAAGGTGTAATAGTTTAAATTAGGATTTTTATTTTTCATTTGTCGCTTTATTTTTCAAGGGTTTGTTTTTGGCTATGTAAATACCTGAAGCCTTGTAATAGCGTAGTTTAATTTCCGCACTTTAAATTCCACAAAATATTAACTGTTAGATGTATGATTAGGGTTGCATCACAAGAATGTATGATTAAACTTTAAAATGGTTAGATAACCCTAAAATGTGCAAAGATAATAATTTGAAATTGAACCACTCGCACATGCGCACTCCTAGGGTACACTCCCACTTGGTTGCCTTCGGTAAACGGTCATTGAGTATAAGATGCTTTAGTGGTCGTCCTTTTGTCCAAAGATCAAAGTTTCCTCGGAAAGGTTGCCTCGGGTATTGTTGCCTCGGATAATTGATCTAAGACATTAGAGTTACTACTAAGACGTCCTAACATTGCTTTAGTGACCGTACGTCCCTTTCGAATTGACCCTCAAAATTCCAACGACGATGCTACCTACTCACTAATAGTGGGATAGCACTGTCTAAAGGAAACAAACATAGAACAATTCTTTTTTCGAGTAGATAGATTAGTTCTTAAGTACTTGCTCAATCAAAACAAAATTTTTCACACATACACTCCTTTACAAACAAAGTTTTCAAAAACACTTCATTACACTCGCGAAGACAGAAGCGAGAGTTAAGTCAAAGTCAAAAACTTTTTTCAAATCAAACACACAAACAATTTTGAAAATGATGAGCAAGTAGCTAAGAGCCCGTCGATAACTACGGATAGAAAGGGTGCTAATACCTTCCCTTTCTATAATCTACCCCCCGTACTCAGAAATATCTCGAAAAAAGGAATTTTTCTATGCTTTTTTCCTTTCCTTGTTGGATAAAATAGAAGTCGGTGGAGACTCTTGCTTACCGCGACATTTTGCAAACACAAACGCAAAACGCAAACCAACAATTCCTAAAAAGAAACAGTCCCGGTTCTGGCCATCGTATCACAGAAATGGCGACTCTGCTGGGGAGTTAATAAGTGGGGTGTACCTTAGGATTAGTTCATCATATTGTTTTCAATTGTTTGATTTGTTTGCTTTATCTTTATGGGCTTTTTATCGGAGTTACTATAGATCCTAACCCGGATATGGGGATACCTTTTAGGTAAGTAGCAATAGACTGTGAGGGAACTGTACAGCGTAGACCGATACGGTTGAAGCAGTAGCTATGTTGATGTGGCATATTAGTTGGTACCGATATCCCTTGTGGAGGAACAAGGAGAGTATGGGGCTGCTATATGGGTCATTAAGAATCAACTGACCTTAGAACCTATAATTGACCAACTTGGCCATAGAAAGTAGCAAGATGCTACACTCATTGAGACCATACTCTCGCGATTGTTCCGGCCGCAAGAAAATATTGCGTGAGCTGAAATTATGACCGATGGAGGATGGTCAGTGATATTGAGAACCTCTAGAACCCGGTTACTATTATTAGGACAGGTTGAACAAACTAAACTGCAAGAGTGTAGTACCTAAACTCCATGCCAGCCTAAAATTTAAGGGCTATTGTGTGACTTGTTTGCCCTTACCATGTTTTCTATCTGTGATACCTGTGGTGTGTTTTATCATAACATCATGCATCATGACATCGCATGCATATTTCATTAGACTAACCATTTCAAAGACCGAGGGGATTCATCTTTGTTCAGTTTTGCAGATCATGGCTTCTATGCGCAGAAATAACATTCGAGTCAACTTCGTGCAAATCCCTGCTCAGCTCAGAGACTTAGTTTCAAAAGTTCTTGATACTTCTTCCTTTGTTAGAAGACTTGGTCATTTCCTTAGCCTGGTCACTTCAAAGTTTAATGAGCAAATGATGAGCATGTTGTTCCAGTTCTTTGACCCGTTGCATCACTGTTTCACCTTCCCGGATTATCAACTAGTCCCTACTTTGGAGGAGTTTTCTGATTTACTGGGTATATCTATCCTCGAGCAGACACCCTTTATAGGTTTAGAGATAGCTCCTAGTCCAGAGGATATTGCTTCAGCCCTACATCTAAAAATGGCTTATGTAGTATCTAACTGGGAAACTCATAGTGGGGTTAAAGGTTTCTTGGCTAAGTTTTTGATCGATCAAGCTCAACAGTTCTGGAATAACTTGGATTTTCAAGAATTTGAAGACATCTTGGCTCTCCTCATCTACGGCTTGGTTCTTTTCCCAAATCCAGATTCTTTCATAGATGTGAACACGGTCAAGATCTTCATGTCTCGTAACCCGGTGCCTACTCTCTTGGGTGATATTCTGCATGCTCTCTATACTCGTACCGTGCGAAGAAGGGGAACCCTCTTGTGTTGTACTCCGTTGCTGGCGAGGTGGTTTATTTCTCACCTCCCCAAGTTTGTTTTGAAGAATGAGGAAGGTGTAGGTTGGGCTTACATAATCATTTCCCTTGCTCATACGGACATCCTTTGGAGTTCTAAAGATATGGAAAGAGTAGCTGTCATTGATCGATGTGGGGAATACCCTAATGTTCTGTTGCTTTGAATTCAAGGGGGGATAACCTACAATTCTTGTTTGGCTTTACGAAAGTTTGGACACGCTCGGAGAGATGGTCCCCATGAGCTGCTACTTACAGGCATTGTCTTTGACTACAAGGGGGATGTTGAGGAACATCGCCACAGGTTTATACGAGCCTGGGGCATGGTGAATAGGTCTGACCCACATGAGCTAGTAATAAAGGCTTCTCTCCCTATGCAACCATATCTCCAGTGGGTTCGAGCCCGTGCTCAAAAGCTGGGATGCCATATGAAGTTGTTTTGCCGGTGATCATAGAGCATACTAAGGTATTCCTTATACGGTCATCCATCCATACATTCCTACTGATCTGGGGGAATTTAAGAGATCTTGGATCCAGTTAAAGGAAGAAAGGGATACCTACAGGGAGAAATATCATGAGCAGGAACGGAAGATCTTAAATCTTACAAGGCAGCTTGAGAATGAGAGGACAATCAACGATTATGTCAGCATGAAGCAGAAACGACCATGGGATTTCTGATGTCTTTTTCTAGTCTAGATTTGCTTTTCAGTATTTCTTTTGTAACGCCTTAAAGGCACTTGTTAAACATTGTTACCAGTTTAATCTAATAAAGTGTGTTTTATTTTGGTTTACAAATTTCCCAAAGTCTTTGAAATCATTTCATACGCATTTCATTATCATGCACCTCATTACAGGTACCATTACATGTTTCTCATCTTCTTCGCTGTTTATTTCAGCAATCATGTCTTCTGAAACACCTACTGATCAAGCCATCAAGGCTCTACAGGCTCATAATGCTCAATTCCAAGAGTTGTTCCTGAACCTGGCCAAAGGGCAGCAAGATTTGAAGTATCTCATCTTGAAGGAAAAGAAGAAGAAGAAGAAGAAGAAGAAGAAGAAGAAGAAGAAGAAGAAGAAGAAGAAAGTGGTCCTCCTGAATATGGGTCGCAGATTCGGGAACAATTTGCGACAGGAAACTTATTTGTCCCATTCATCTGGAGGGGGAGAGAATCAAGAGGAAAGAAAGGGGCCTAGCTTTGTGGTCTCTGATAATGACACTGACTTTGATGAAGACCAGTATCCTCCTGTTGAGGATATATATAAGCAACTTGAAGATCGGTTGAGTGCAATGGAGATCCAGAAGATACCTGGGTTGGACTTTGAAGATTTAGGTTTGGCATCTGGGGTGGTGATCCCGCACAAGTTTAAAGTTCCTGTCTTTGCTAAATACGACGGGGTATCCTGCCTGAAGCTACACCTCCGCTCGTATGTCAGAAAGATTCAACCCTTTACTGCTGATAGGAACCTGTGGGTTCATTTCTTTCAAGATAGTCTGTCAGGGACTCAACTTGAATGGTTCTATCAACTGGAAGGAGCTAATGTCTGCAACTGGGAGGACCTTGCTGCTGCTTTTTCTAAGCAATACCAGTATAATGCCGACCTTGCTCCCACACGTACTCAACTTCAGGGTATGTCTATGGGTACATGCGAAGGCTTTAAAGACTACGCTCAGAAGTGGAGAGATATTGCTGGAAGAGTACAACCCCCTCTGTCTGATAGAGAGTTGGTGGATATGTTTCTTGGGACTTTGTCGGGTCCATATTTCAATCATTTGATCGGTAGTTCATCGTCTGGTTTCACTGAATTAATTTTGACTGGGGAGAGAGTTGAAGCTGGTATTAAAAGTGGCAAGATACAGAAAGGTGCTTCGTCAAGTACAGAAAAGAAGCCTTTCAGAAAAGAAGCTAGTGTAGTTTACAGCTCAAGGAGCCAAAACCGTCCTGAACGCCACCAAGCAGTGAATGCAGTAGTAATATCAAGACCAACTATTGCCCTACAACACAACAATCAGCAAAGAGTAGAGAGACCGCAAAGGCAGTATACTCGGATCAGTATGACCCTATCTCAAATTCTGCCGCAATTGTTGAAGACCAACTTGATTACTCTAAGGGAAGCTCCGAAGAATCCCAATACTACATCACTACTGTATAATCCAAATGCCCGCTGCGCTTATCACTCTGATAGCCCAGGGCATGATACGAATAACTGCTGGGCCTTGAAGAATAAGATACAAGATTTGATTGAAGCTAAAGAAATTGAGTTTGATGCACCGGAAAAGCCTAATGTCATGACTGCCCCTATGCCCAAGCATGGAGTGAATGATGTGGATGATGATTCATTTGTGACCTCTGTGGAAGACGTTTCTACTCCGATGATGACAGTAAAGAAGAACTTATTATCAGCCGGTTTATTTCCGGGCTGTGGTGAAGGTTGCCACCTATGTTCAATCCTGCCTACTGGTTGCCATTTATTGAAGTCAGGTGTTCAGCGCCTAATGGATAACAAAGAGATCTTGTTCGAGAAAACTTTGGTTCCATTAATTCCTGTTGAAGATGTTTCCATAATAACCATTTCCGCCAAACCTTCCAAGGCTTCCTCGAGAAAGCCTGTTAGGATTACATCTGTTACAAGAGTTGCTCCGTTGATCATTACTATCCCTGGTCCTATCCTGTACACTTCGGATAAGGATGTCCCGTGGCACTATGGGGCTGATGTATATTATCATGGGATCAAACAAGACTTGAAGGTTGAGGAGGCTGATACTGATGTCAGCAATATTGTTGGGTCTAGCAAGGTCACCCGAAGCGGAAGACTCTTCTCTCCTGAGATTTCCCCACCAACTGTTCGAAAACCAGTTGCTATTCCACCTGCCAGTACATCTGCTATTGTCCCTGTTCTCGTGTTCCAATCATTACCTCTGTCGCCGAGTCATCTGACGCTCGGGGCAAGGAGATCACAAGTGAGCTTTCCCGGATGGAGGCACCGAAGAAGATTATTGTTGAAACCTCTAGACAGGAGATAGAGGAGATTTTGAAAATCATCAAGAAAAGCGACTACAACGTAGTCGAACAGCTGGGGAAAACCCCTTCGAAGATCTCCATGCTATCTTTATTGTTGTGCTCAGAAGCCCATGCAAAGGCTTTAATTGCTTTCCTTAAAACTGCGGATGTGCCGCAGGAAACATCTGCTGATCAATTCAAAGACTGTGTGGCTAGTTTGACCGCTGACAACGGGTTGGGTTTCTCCGACGCAGATCTGACTGCCAAAGGAAAGAATCACAATGACGCTTTGCATGTTTCGATTGAGTACAGGGGCACTACTTTGGCCCACGTGCTGGTGGATACTGGGTCCTCGTTAAATGTTTTACCCAAGAAAGCGTTAGATTGATTGGATTGTGAAGGGTTGGTTCTAAAGCCAAGTAATATTGTGGTTAGGGCCTTTGACGGATCCAAAAGGATGGTGCATGGGGAGGTGGATATCCCTGTTAAGGTTGGTCCCCAGACTTTTGCGTCTACATTCTATGTGATGGACATTCGACCATCTTATTCTTGTTTGCTGGGTCGCCCGTGGATTCATAAGGCTGGGGCAGTAACTTCTACACTCCATCAGATGTTAAAATATCCAGTGAAAGGGAAAATTGTTACGGTACGAGGAGAAGAGGAGTACATGGTGAGCCACCTTAACTCTTTTCGATATGTGGAGATGGATGGGGAGTTCATTGAAACCCCATGTCAGAACTTTGAAGAAGTCCCCCAGACGATGGCGTCGACTGAAACTGTTGCTGAAGATCCTCTGTTGTACCCCAAAATTTTCCCTCCTTTTTTTCCACAAGAAATCACAGCTTCGGGCTTTTCCTGATTTTTCAGATGGGCTCAAGAATCAGTCAACCAGAATTTTTCTTGTCAGTCTAGCCAAATTAGGGTTTTCATGGACTCTGGAACATTTCAAGCAAATTATTAGGGTTTGGTTGAGTTTGGATCAAAGTTTGATCAGACAAGCGTTTCTTTGGTGTTAAGTCAAGAATTAGGGTTTTGCGCGTGCAGTTTCAGAAGAGTTTGAATCCACAGTGTTGTTGAATCCAATGTTTTAATTGGTTGTTACACTGTTTTGACATTTGTTCAAAATTTCTGTCTAAACATCTGGGATAAAGGCTAAGGCATTTGATTTGAGATGGGATAAAAGCTGAGGTATTTGAATTGAGAATTTACAGTGTTTGATTTAATCAGTAAAGAGATAAGCATGTGGACATTTGTTCGATTAACTATGCATTGCTGGGACGTCGGGCTTATTGATTGCAAGACGACAGTGTTTATTAATTATTTATTTATTCTAAGTTAGAATAGTTGGGATTTATTTCCAGTTATTTTAATTTCAGAAACTTAAATAATTAAATGGACAGTGAATTGAAAAAAGAATTAACTGACAAAGAAGGATTTTTATTCATCTTTAATTGTTTGTTACAAATTATTATTTGAACAACTGTAAATTTATTTACATTTTTGTTTACAATAATAATATTACAAATGGTTAAAGTAAAATAAATTTACATCCTAATTTTTCTAAATCTTCATCCTCTATTGCTGCTCCCCATTGCTCAATTGATTTTCATCTGCAACAAAGAAAAGAAAAGAAGTCAGCACAAATGAAATCAAAAGCAAACAGTAATTAAGACTCATCATTAAAAGTGACTGGCCGGAATCAGTTGTTCACCCTCTCTGCAAATCACAAGAAAATTCTTGGTTCACAAAGAGGGATAGAAAGTGTTTGCAAATAAAATATGAAATGCACAAAGTTACAATATTGCACAAATTCAAAATTATCAAATAGGCTGCATAATTCCAAAAGTCCAAACTGAACTGCACAAATTGCAAAGTGAATATCCCAAAACAAGTCAAGTTTTAAACTAAGCAAACTGAATGTAACTGTCAAAAGCTGTCCAGAGGATATAGAAAGATATCAAACACCAAAAAGCTGTCAACAAAGTACACAAGAGATGCAGGAAAACTGGAAAGTGTGCAGAAGAAAACTAATGTGCAAGCAACATTTTCAAAATCATCATTTCCCAGCCTATCACCTTTTCAGAAAAGCTATTTTAAAGCAATATAATATGCTTTAATAGAAAGAAGAGAGAGAGAGAGTAAAAGAGGTGGAGAGGCTTACAGCAGGCTTGAGGCTTAGAGATATAAAACAAACAGTTGATATCAGAACAAAAAGGGGGCAGAAGGACATAACAAAAAATAACACATCCTGCATAAACAAACCAGAAGCATAACCAGCCTGAAGCCTAAAACTTCAAACCTTCACTTGCAGAACCACAAGCCTCTAAGCCTTGTCAAAGACAAACCACACAAAGCCAAGCCTATAACTTGTGTTCAAACCATAACACAAGCTTAAACAAAAACATAAGCCAGCCTGTAACCACACAAAGCCTTGAAACCTTTCAAACTTGCTTGCCTCAAGTGTTCAAGCCAAGCATAAGCCCTGAAACATTCAAACACCTCAAAACCTGTAACAAACAAAAAGCCAAAACCTGCTAATACATCAAACCCTCCAAACCTGTTCAAGTCTCAAAACTACCTGCTAAGCATAAACCTCAAAGCCAAAAACACAAACAGACGAGACCAAACCTCTAACCTGCTTCACCAACCTTTCAAAACTGTGTTAAGCATACAAGCCTTGAAACATTCAAACCAACCACACCCTCAGAGCAACCTCATCATAGGGTTATAAACATCAACAAAAGCAATACTCAAAATCAACATCAACAAGCATCTCAGGGGAAAGCAGAAGAAGAGGAAAAGAAATCAAACACTGAAGCATCCAAATAACCAACACAGCCCTCAGAGCAACCTCGTCATTGGGCTAACAATAACAAATCAATACTCAGCAATCAATATCATTAGCAATCAGAAGCTCACTCAAAAACAACTCAGATATCAAAATAAGGCAACTCAGATATCAAAATAAGGCAACTCAGATATCAGAACAACAAGGTTCAAAAATATCAATATCTCAACAACAAGTATTCAGAAGCAAGCGTCCAAAGAAGCAGAAGAGGAAAAGGAGTGATTAAGGCTAGGGTTTTCAGAGACAATCATCATTAAACCATAAAAAGCAAGGATAAAGGTACCAGTTTTTCCAAGCAAGCTCATCAGTTTCATACTCCCTCCGCCTGGCCGCCTGAAACGCGCCTCCAAGTCCGCCTCTCCTCCTCTCCAAGCAACGAACCCCAAAGGTATAACTCCTTTTCTTTTTTTTCTCTTCACACCTCACATAAACATGCATAATATAAAGGTCAGAACACCACAAAGCTAAAACAACGAGCAAGACAAAATACGAAACCCTAAGACGTAAAGAAGGAGAAGCTGTTACCTTTTTTGTCGCTGTTATGCTCAACCATGGAGAGAGAAGGAGCCAGAGGTGGCGCTTGGTGGCCAGGCAGGGAAGAATCTTGTTCAGAAATGCTTGGCTCAAGGAGAACGAAGGAAGCGAAGAAAGATGAACGGCGCCGCGCTAAGACTGTAACCCTAGAAGTGAAACAAAACACTGAAAACCCTAAACAATTGTCAAACGTCTGGGCCGGTTCGCCCCATCCAAATACCTAAGCCCAACTGATTCCAGCGTGTACCCCCTGTTTCCTTTTCCGTTTCTCTGTTTTGTTTGGGCCAGAATAAATACCCTTGAGCCCATATAGACCTTTTTTATTAACCAACACCATTTTTTTTATAACTTAATTATTTTCTTTGTTAAATAGATAATATATTAATAAATTTATTTTAACAATATTTTTATTATACTTATTTTAACAATATTTTTATTATACTTATTTTAACAATCTTTTTATTATACTTAAAAATATGTAAATCTTAGATGTATTAAGTTTAAACATTTTTTATTATTCAAACCTCTTTTGTTGTTTACATAAAAAATACTTACTAAAATACATTAACATTAATACATAAAAAATAGAATTTCCTAAGCAATTTCTTTTCTATAACTAAAACATTTGTTTGTATATAATCAACAAAAGTATAAAAATAAATAACAATACTTAATAAATACTTAATTTTGCATTAAGTTAAAAATTTTCATCACTTGTAAATAATCACATGCACTTACACCAATATATTTGCTTGTCTTTTATTCTTGTACATTGATACATTTTACATTGCGATTGCGATTCACTTTGGTTGTAAATATATTTGGACACTACTCTCATAATAAGTCACATCCCCATTTGTAAATATTTGTACCCCCATTCCCGGATACTTATTTGTAATAGCTTAGACTTTAAATTCCCGCAATTTATCGCTATCTGTATACTGTATAGTAATTAGGGTTTGTATGCGAAGATTCAAAATCAACCGCTAGATAACCTAATACAAGACAAATGCATGACAATCAATACACAATTCACACTTGCACCCCTAGGGTAATCCCGCTTGTTGCCTTCCAAAATGGGCCATGCTTGCATGTTGAGTTTCTTTGGCAAAACAATTCAAATGATCATAGTCCCTCGATGACGCTTTCGAAAGTTGCCTACAAAATGATCATAGTCCCTTCAAGCAAAATTGCCAAAGACACTTGGCGCCATTGCATTCATGGTCTATACGATGACCCGCGCCTGTCCCGTTAACATCCTAACACAAGATTGTCCACCAAATACAATGGTGGAACAAAACTGTTAAAAGGGTTAAAACATGAGAAAAATCTTTGAGTAAATTTAGGGGTAGACACCTCTTAGTTACTTGATCAAACTTGCAAAACACACTTGCCTACTTTTCAAAACACACTCCACAACACAACTTTCAAAACAACTTTCAAAACATTTGAAACATCTTTTCGAAAAGACACACACCTTTGTAAAACATTCGAGTAAAGAATTGTTACAACGGTTGCCGAGACAAAGGCATCTTTTTCAAAACATTTTCAAACACACACACACACACACCACCATTTCAAGCAATTGAAAATCAAAGGCAAGTGATCTAAAACAAGTAACTAAGAACCCATGGATAACCATGGATGAAAAGGGTGCTAATACCTTCCCTTTTCATAATCTACCCCCCGAACCCATGAAACATCTCAAAAGGTTTTTCCTGTGCTTTTTAACCTTTCCTTTAGGATAAAATAAAAAGTCGGTGGCGACTCTTACTAAACCGAACAAGTGCGAAAACAAACGCAAACCTCAAGTCAGTTCTCCCACCGTATCACAGAACTGGCGACTCTGCTGGGGAAAAATTTAAAAGTGGGGTTACCTTAGGGTTTAGATCACCTTTACATTCTGGCTTTGATTGCTTTGATTGCTTTACTTTTTGGGTTCCTTGTTTGGGTTTGTTGTAAATCCTACACCCGGATTTGGGGGCACCTTCTTAGGTAAATAGCAATAAAACTGTGAGGGAACTGTGCAGGGTATACCGACATGGTTGAAGCAGTAAGCTATGTTAGTGTGACATATTTGTGAGTACCGGTAACCCTTGAGTTCAATCAAGGAGAGTACGGGGCCGCTGAGTGATGTCATGAAGCACTAACGAACTCTTAGAACCTTAATTGACCATCTTAGCCTTTTTAGGGGTAGTGAGATGAACGACTTTGGTGCAGTCCGAAGTTGGTAGATACTCGATACTACACTCATTGAGGGTTGTTTTCTTGGAATATTTTGGTCGCCAGTTAAGTGGCTAAACCAAAACAATGAACACAGAAAATAATCCAATGATATTGAGCTCCTTAGAACCCGATTTCTATTTTAGGACAGGATGAGCCAACTAACTTCAAGAGGATACTTACCTACAACCCCATGCAAGCCTAAACCTAAGGACTTGTTTGCTTTGTGTGAATATGACTGTCTGTATATACACTTACTTGCTTTTGCATACATGTACATAACATCATGACATCATACCATAGCATTTTTTCACTAACCATTTCAAGGATCTCGAGGGTTCTTTTGATGCAGGGTCACGTTGAACCAGGCGTCTACCAAGGGGCAAGAGGTTTCTCCTCTGAACAAATGCCATCAAAGATCAAGTGCAACAACTTGAATCAGGGGCTATGACCCACTTGACATGGTGAGCTTGAAAGACATCCACCGGTGCAAAGTTCTCCAATTAAAGATCAAAGTTCAACCTCTAACATTCTCTTGTGTCTACCCCAAGAGATCCTTGAAAACATGCATTCACATATCATGCATTGCATCATAAAAAATTTTCCTTTTCAGGTTTCCTTACTCTCCTACTGTTTATTTTAGTAAGAGATGGCTCTAGAGAGGACTGTCAAGGATATCCAGGATCAAAATGCTCAGCTTCAAGAGATGTTCTTGAACATGTCTCTGGGGCAAGAAGAAGTGAAGGCTCTCCTCACAAGGGGCTTGGTCCAGGAGAATTCAAACAATGCCAGGAGTGATCAGTTGGAGGCACTACAGTCTGAGCTGACTACAATGAGGATCCAAATGATGGGGCAACTGGTGGGCCAGATGGCTCTCATCCAGGACTTGGCTCAAAGACAAGAGGAACTCAGAGTTCTCGTCAACCAACTGCTTTGGAACAACCAACTGGGGCAAACATCTGAGGTTGAAGAGCAAGTCACCACTCAACCCCCCTCCAGACAAGAAGACAAGGGGAAGGCTCCTCTACTTTCTTCAGGGTCACAAGCCCAACAACAACCTCGCCAACGTCAACGGGGTAATCAGCGTAAGCAAAATACGTCGGGAAGATAGTTCACTGAGACTGACATACCGTCACCTCTAATACTGGAGCGCTTGTTGGAGGTCAATCTGACTACTTTGAGGGATCCTATTCGGAAGCCCAATACCTCTGCTCCTAGCTATCATCCCGACGCATTTTGTGTGTACCACTCCTATAGCCCGGGTCATGACACCGATGACTGTTGGGCCTTGAAGAACAAGATTCAAGATCTGATTGACATTGGAGTGCTGAGATTCATGCCAGATGGCGAGATGAAAATCTTCCGTTAAGGAGTTCTCCACCTAAAGTGACAAAGCTCAAACTGAGAGATTTTTGTTTCATTTGGATTTTCAAGTTGTAATCTCTTTGTTATTCAAACAATTATCTATTAATGTCAAACTTTGTTTCATTAATGCATTGCATATGTTTGTCTTGAATTCATCCATTCGTTTTCACTACTCTTATGTTTTCTTTATGATATTTAACTCTTGATAAAAAGCTGCAAGCCTTTAGAGGGAGGATGACGAAACAATACCATATTCTCATACAGTATGCTTTTGAACAGGCCTTGCTGATGATGTACAGGCATTTCTTTCAATTCCCAAACACTGGAGTTATAAGGAAGATAATCCCTAGTCAACCCCTTCGAGCCAAAGAAGTAGGAGTTTTCTGTTCTAAACAAATCAAAACCTTTGATATAAACCTGGGGCAGGGTAGTATCTCAGTTAATTCAAAAAAGATGCGCATTGAAGTCACAAATATAACGAACGATATCAAAAAAAAAGAAAGGCATTCCTTTGGAATCAAAGGACAGTGATGGTTCCTTATCTCATAGGAAGTCATTATCTCTCAAAAAAAGAAAAGCCCACTGAGCCAAAACCTACAAAGGAGGCTTAAGAAAGCTGGGGCATCCCGCTGACTGTAATCTCGAAAACAAGAACAGTCAGGCAAAAGTTAGGGATAACAAATCAAGAAAGAGGTCATTACAAATCCTCAACAACATGAAAAATGTTGCAAAAGAAAAAGGAGATGATGACTGTCTCCCAAAATTCAACTGGTGAACCATCACCCAAAAGTCGTTCCAAACTCGAACAGAGTGCGACGCACAATTAACTGAGTCTAGGGTTGAAGAACATCATGAAGAGCGGGTGGGTACAAATATACTTTGAGCCTTTATCCTTTGTTTCTTAAACCGTGAACCAAGCCACGTTACAACCCTTCAAAAGTCCTAATTGAAGCATGAGTTAGTTCGAAAGCATACTGTTACAAAAGGTATCCTGACTCCTGTAAGGCTTTGCTCTAAATCTTGTGTTGATTTTGTCTTATGAAAAGTTTTCTGCTAAAAAATGCATTTTTCAAAACTTCGAGACAAACATAAACTTTGCATTGCTTGAATATCTTTGTTTGCATGTGGCTATTTGTTTGACAGCGGAGAAATTCACACAATGAATGTTCGGAGGAACGAAAACTCTCTCAGTGAGTAAAATCACTTCAAGAAGGATGACACTTCCGTTGCAAATCTCCTATCAACAAGGGGCATGACAGGTCACCATCCAATTAACCTGGGGCAGTCCAGTCAAGGTTTCAACAGATCTTTCAAAGTTCAGTTAACCTGGGGCAGTCCAGTCAAGATTTCAAGAAATCTCTCAATTTGCAGAGTAACCTGATTCAAGACTCCTTCATCATCACTTGGGGCTTCAAATGTCAAAAGTGTTCAACAATTCCTTCATCACCTGTTGGAAGATACAGTTTCAGATACGCTCCAGACGCGGTAGCCATTCTGTCACTCATTCAGATCCTAGTTACAGTTTCAGATACACTCCAAACAATGAAGTCATTCTGCTACTCATACAGATCTCAACTCCAAGATACAGTTTCAGATACGCTCCAAACACGGTAGCCATTCTGTCACTCATTCAGATCCAGTTACAGTTTCAGATACACTCCAAACAAGGAAGTCATTTTGCTACTCATACAGATCTCAACTCCAAGATACAGTTTCAGATACGCTCCAGACACGGTAGCCATTCTGTCACTCATTCAGATCCTAGTTACAGTTTCAGATACACTCCAAACAAGGAAGTCATTCTGCTACTCATACAGATCTCACCTCCAAGATACAGTTTCAGATACGCTCCAGACACGGCAGCCATTCTATCACTCATTCACAATATCAGACTACCGCGAAGCCTGGATTACGACCAGATAGTGGTACCTCCTAAGAGCAAGATATGAAACTTGGATTCGACCGGATAATAGTTTAATCCCCAACTAGTTATTGTGCAGCCTGGACCACGATCAGATAGCAATACAAGTTTCTGTGAAGCCTAGATTACGACCAGATAACAGTTAACCCTCAAGAGTGAAGACTCTCATCCTTAAAACCTCAGAAGATTGGTATACTCCCAGTTTCTGACCGTTAACAGCATGAAGATTCTCATCACCTCAGAAGATTGGTATACTCCCAATTTCTGACTCCCAACAGAATGAAGATTCTCATTCTCAAAGTGGCGTATTTCTTAAGTTCCAGATTAATACCTGTAGCAAGCCAGGAAAATATCTGTGGACGACTGATTGTGGATCAACACCTGTAACAAGCCAGGAAATCATCTATATGAAGAGATTGAAGATCAATACCTGTGCCAAGCCAGGAAAACTATCTTTCTTTCTCAGGTCAGAGATCAATACCTGAAACCAGCCAGGACAACTATCTCCCCGACCAACCTTTTTCAAAATCCCAGATCAATACCTGCAGCAGTCAAAAGATTCTTACAATCCCCAGCGGAGCTAAAACATCCAACTATCAATCCCCAAGCAGAATGGAGACTCTCATTCTCAGTTCCTCACAGAATATTCGAATATTCTCCAGTGAAGATCTCCTCAAGATAGGAATCCCCAGTAGATTGGCATATAACTCAAGCTCCTGATTCCCCAACAGCGGTCCCAGGATTTCTGATTTTTCAACGATCAAGAGATTCTTGCAATCCCCTGCAGCAGTCAAGGACTCACTTTCCCTGGTAGCAGTCAAGATTCTTTTATCTCCAGCCATCCAGGATGCATCTATCCTCAGCAAGACAGCTCATCAGCTTACATGCGCATTCATCACATGCATATAACATACATTACATCATGCATCATGACATTGCATACAACTAACTCTTTACCTTTTCAGGAAAGATCAGGCGACAGACGAAGATCATCATCTTCTAAGATTTTTCCTAGAAATAGTTCAGATGTGACCCAGACATGGCGACATTCTGATACTTATTCCAAATTCATTCAGGTGCAGTTTTACACGGACTCATCATCAGGAAACCCTACACCGGTTCCTTCTCCACTTCTCAACTTTTGAAAACAGTTTACGGACGCTTCCCAATAACGGATGCTGCTCTATTGCTTATTCAACTTCAAGGCTTCTGAAAACAGTTCACGGGTTCTTCAGTAACGGATGTTAACCTATCGCTTGTTCAGATTCTTCAACCTATGAAAACAGTTTACAGATTCTTCCCAACAACAGATGTTAATCTATCGCTTGTTCAGATTCTTCAACCTCTGAAAACAGTTTACGGATTCTTCCCAACAACGGATGTTAATCTATCGCTTGTTCAGACTCAACTTTTGAAAACAGTTTACGGACGCTTCCCAACAACGGATGCTGCTCTATTTCTTATTCAACTTCAAGACTTCTGAAAACAGCTCACGGGTTCTCCAGTAACGGATGTTAACCTATCGCTTGTTTAGATTCTTCTTAACTTTTGAAAACAGTTTACGGACGCTTCCCAACAACGGATGCTGCTCTATTGCTTATTCAACTTCAAGACTTCTGAAAACAGCTCACGGGTTCTCCAGTAACGTATGTTAACCTATCGCTTGTTTAATTTCTTCTCAACTTTTGAAAACAGTTTACGGACGCTTCCCAACAACGGATGCTGCTCTATTGCTTATTCAATTTCAACTCCTGAAAACAGTTTATGGATTCTCCAAACATGGATGTCAATCTATTGCTTGTTCTGACCTATAGTTCAGAAATGTTCCAAAACATGGATACCTTTCTGATACTCGTCCACTCACCGACGACATACAGTTCAACAAACATTTCCTGATGGCATCTCTAAGCCCATCCCCCGACAAGATTCTGTCACATCTCCAGATGGCATCTCTAAGCCCATCACCAAATGGCATCTTTAAGCCCATTCCCTCTACCATCACATCATCGAGTGCAAATTTTTTAGGCACTCTAGTGACCAATCTCCTTTTACCCTCGAGTCGCGAAAGGCAAGCTTTCCAATCTAACTCTTCAGGTTCAAGAAGATTGAACAGGGGCAACTGTTGTACCCCAAAATTTGCCCTCCTCTTTTTCCACAAGAAATCACAGCTTCGGGCTTTTCCTGATTTTTCAGATGCGCTCAAGAATCAGTCAAACAGAATTTTTCTTGTCAGTCTAGCCAAATTAGGGTTTTCATGGACTCTGGAACATTTCAAGCAAATTATTAGGGTTTGGTTGAGTTTGGATCAAAGTTTGATCAGACAGGCGTTTCTTTGGTGTTAAGTCAAGAATTAGGGTTTTGCGCGCGCAGTTTCAGAAGAGTTTGAATCCACAGTGTTGTTGAATCCACAGTGTTTTAATTGGTTGTTACACTGTTTTGACATTTGTTCAAAATTTCTGTCTAAACATATGGGATAAAGGCTAAGGCATTTGATTTGAGATGGGATAAAAGCTGAGGTATTTGAATTGAGAATTTATAGTGTTTGATTTAATCAGTAAAGAGATAAGCATGTGGACGTTTGTTCGATTAACTGTGCATTGCTGGGACGTCGGGCTTATTGATTGCAAGACGACAATGTTTATTAATTATTTATTTATTCTAAGTTAGAATAGTGGGGATTTATTTCCAGTTATTTTAATTTCAGAAACTTAAATAATTAAATGGATAGTGAATTGAAAAAAGAATTAACTGACAAAGAAGGATTTTTATTCATCTTTAATTGTTTGTTACAAATTATTATTTGAACAACTGTAAATTTATTTACATTTTTATTTACAATAATAATATTACAAATGGTTAAAGTAAAATAAATTTACATCCTAATTTTTCTAAATCTTCATCCTCTATTGCTTCTCTCCATTGCTCAATTGATTTTCATCTGCAACAAAGAAAAGAAAAGAAGTCAGCACAGATGAAATCAAAAGCAGACAGTAATTAAGACTCATCATTAAAAGTGACTGGCCGGAATCAGTTGTTCACCCTCTCTGCAAATCACAAGAAAATTCTTGGTTCACAAAGAGGGATAGAAAGTGTTTGCAAATAAAATATGAAATGCACAAAGTTACAATATTGCACAAATTCAAAATTATCAAATAGGCTGCATAATTCCAAAAGTCCAAACTGAACTGCACAAATTGCAAAGTGAATATGCCAAAACAAGTCAAGTTTCAAACTAAGCAAACTGAATGTAACTGTCAAAAGTTGTCCAGAGGATATAGAAAGATATCAAACACCAAAAAGCTGTCAACAAAGTACACAAGAGATGCAGGAAAACTGGAAAGTGTGCAGAGGAAAACTAATGTGCAAGCAACATTTTCAAAATCATCATTTCCCAGCCTATCACCTTTTCAGAAAAGCTATTTTAAAGCAATATAATATGCTTTAATAGAAAGAAGAGAGAGAGAGAGTAAAAGAGGTGGAGAGGCTTACAGCAGGCTTGAGGCTTAGAGATATAAAACAAACAGTTGATATCAGAATAAAAAGGGGGCAGAAGGACATAACAAAAAATAACACATCCTGCATAAACAAACCAGAAACATAACCAGCCTGAAGCCTAAAACTTCAAACCTTCATCTACAGAACCACAAGCCTCTAAGCCCTGTCAAAGACAAACCACACAAAGCCAAGCCTATAACCTGTGTTCAAACCATAACACAAGCTTAAACAAAAACATAAGCCAGCTTGTAACCACACAAAGCCTTGCAACCTTTCAAACTTGCTTGCCTCAAGTGTTCAAGCCAAGCATAAGCCCTGAAACATTCAAACACCTCAAAACCTGTAACAAACAAAAAGCCAAAACCTGCTAATACATCAAACCCTCCAAACCTGTTCAAGTCTCAAAACTACCTGCTAAGCATAAACCTCAAAGCCAAGAACACAAACAGACGAGACCAAACCTCTAACCTGCTTCACCAACCTTTCAAAACCGTGTTAAGCATACAAGCCTTGAAACATTCAAACCAACCACACCCTCAGAGCAACCTCATCATAGGGTTATAAACATCAACAAAAGAAATACTCAAAATCATCATCAACAAGCATCTCAGGGGAAAGCAGAAGAAGAGGAAAAGAAATCAAACACTGAAGCATCCAAATAACCAACACAACCCTCAGAGCAACCTCTTCATTGGGCTAACAATAACAAATCCATACTCAGCAATCAATATCATTAGCAATCAGAAGCTCACTCAAAAACAACTCAGATATCAAAATAAGGCAACTCAGATATCAAAATAAGGCAACTCAGATATCAGAACAACAAGGTTCAAAAATATCAATATCTCAACAACAAGTATTCAGAAGCAAGCGTCCAAAGAAGCAGAAGAGGAAAAGGAGTGATTAAGGCTATGGTTTTCAGAGACAATCATCATTAAACCATAAAAAGCAAGGATAAAGGTACCAGTTTTTCCAAGCAAGCTCATCAGTTTCATACTCCCTCCGCCTGGCCGCCTGAAACGCGCCTCCAAGTCCGCCTCTCCTCCTCTCCAAGCAACTAACCCCAAAGGTATAACTCCTTTTCTTTTTTTTCTCTTCACACCTCACATTAACATGCATAATATAAAGGTCAGAACACCACAAAGCTAAAACAACGAGCAAGACAAAATACGAAACCCTAAGACGTAAAGAAGGAGAAGTTGTTACCTTTTTTGTCGGTATTATGCTCAACCATGGAGGGAGAAGGAGCCAGAGGTGGCGCTTGGTGGCCAGGCAGGGAAGAATCTTGTTCATAAATGCTTGGCTCAAGGAGAACGGAGGAAGCGAAGAAAGATGAACGGCGCCGCGCTAAGACTGTAACCCTATAAGTGAAACAAAACACTGAAAACCCTAAAAACAATTGTCAAACGACAACACCACACAACATAAGGTCTTTTCTTTTATGGATGGTTTCTCCAGTTACAATCAGATTAAGATGGCTCCCGAAGACATGGAGAAGACAACCTTTGTCACGTAGTGGGGTACCTTTTGCTACAAAGTCATGCCATTCGGGTGTAAGAATGCTGGGGCAACGTATCAGCGCGCCATGGTCGCTTTTTTCCACGACATGATTCATCATGAGATTGAGGTATACGTTGACGACATGATTGTAAGATCCCAGACTGAGTAAGAACATCTTGACCATCTCCAGAAGCTATTTGACAGGTTGAAGTTGTACAAGCTAAGGTTAAACCCGAACAAGTGCACCTTCAGGGTGAGGTCTGGTAAACTGATGGGTTTCATCGTTAGTGATAAAGGTATCCAGGTGGATCCTGCAAAGGTGAAGGCTATACAGGAAATGCTAGCTCCCCGAACAGAAAAAGAAGTCAGAGGCTTTTTGGGACGTCTGAACTACATTGCCCGATTCATTTCACATCTAACTGTTATTTGTGAGCCAATCTTCAAGTTACTGAAGAAAGATCAAGTGGTAATGTGGAATGATGAGTGTCAAGCCGCTTTCGAAAGGATCAAGGAATATCTCTAAGAGCCACCTATTCTGATGCCTCCAGTCGAAGGGAGACCTTTGGTCTTATACTTGACAGCATTCGACAATTCGATGGGGTGTGTGTTGGGGCAGCATGACGAGTCTGACCGAAAAGAGCATGCTATTTACTACCTTAGCAAAAAATTTACCGACTGTGAAACCCGATACTCACTGCTTGAGAAAACTTGTTGCGCTTTGGCATGGGTTGCTCGCCGGCTGAGACAGTATATGCTGACTCACACTACTCTATTGATATCAAAGATGGACCCGATCAAGTATATCTTCGAGAAGCCTGCCTTGTCCAGAAGAATAGCAAGATGGCAGATGATCTTGACTGAGTATGACATCCAATACACAACCCAAAAGACAATCAAGGGGAGTGTGTTGGCAGATCATTTGGCACATCAAGCCATGGATGATTACCAGTCTATGAACTTCGAGTTTCCGGATGAGAACATCATGTTGGTGACTGACTGTGAAAAACCTGGAACGAATGAAGGACCTGAGGAGGGATCCCGGTGGTCTATGTACTTTGATGGAGCTTCAAATGCTTTGGGTAATGGCATTGGCGCTGTGATTATATCTCCTAAAGGCTGTCATACTCCGTTCACCACCCGATTATGTTTTAACTGCACCAACAACATGGTGGAGTATGAAGCGTGCATCATGGGCCTTCGAGCAGCTATTGACCTGAGGATTAAGTTCTTGAGTGTATTCGGAGATTCCGCTCTAGTGATCAGTAATATTAAAGGCGAGTGGGATGCGAAACACCAAAATCTTATTCCTTACAAGGAGTATGTACTGACATTGCTTCCACACTTCAAGGAGATAACCTTTGAACACTTCCCAAGAGAGGAGAATCAGTTGGCGGACGCGCTAGCTACTATGTCTTCTATTTTCAAGGTTAGGTGGGACAATGAAGCTCCCCAGATTACCATTGAAAGGTTGGACGAACCTGCACATTGCTGTGATATTGAGACTGAAGAGGTAACAGATAAACCCTGGTTTCACGAGGTAAAAAGGTATCTTAAGGCTCAGGAGTACCCCGAGGGTTCCTCTGTTAATGACAAGAAGTTTCTGAGGAGTTTCGCGGCGAAGTTCTTCATCATTAATGGTATCCTTTACAAACGTAACCATGATTCAACCTTACTGCGATGTGTGGACAAGAATGAGGCAGAAAGGATCATGGTGGAGTTACATGAGGGTACTTTCGGAACTCATTCTAGTGGACATACCGTGGAAAAGAAGATCCTTCGGACAGGATATTATTGGTCTACTATGGAAGCCGATTGTTATCAGCATACTCGAACCTGTCATAAGTGCCAAGTCTATGCTGATAAGGTGCACATACCTCCAGTACCTCTGAATGTTTTGACAACTCCTTGGCCTTTTTCAATGTGGGGCATCGACATGATTGGTAAGATCAGACCTACTGCATCCAACGGGCATCGTTTCATCCTGGTAGCAATTGATTATTTTACAAAGTGGGTTGAAGCAGCTTCCTTTGCTACAGTGACCAAGAACGTCGTGGCACGATTTATTCGACACAATTTAATATGTCGATATGGTGTACCAGAGAGGATCATTACGGACAATGGTACAAATCTCAACAATACAATGATCACTGAGCTCTGCAAGCAGTTTAAGATACAGCATCACAACTCTTCTCCTTATCGGCCGAAGATGAATAAGGTTGTTGAAGCGGCTAATAAGAATATCAAGAAGATTGTGCAGAAGATGACGGTGACATACAAAGATTGGCACGAGATGTTGCCATTTGCTCTTCATGGGTACCGAACCTCGACACGAACTTCAACAGGGGAAACACCCTACTCTTTGGTGTATGGCATGGAAGCAGTCTTACCCATTGAGGTTCAAATACCCTCTCTTCGGATTATGAAGGACGCAGGTTTGAGCGAGGACGATTGGATCCAGACCCGACTTAATCAGTTGAATTTAATCAACGAAAAGAGACTTACTGTTATTTGTCATGGTCAGACGTATCAAAAGTGGATGATCAAGGCATTTAACAAGAAAGTCAGACGACAAGAGTATCAAGTTGGGGATCTGGTGATCAAACGCATCATACTACCTCAAGGTGATCCCAGGGGCAAATGGACCCCTACTTACAAAGGGCCATTTGTGGTTAAGAACATTTTCTCAGGAGGAGCTATGATTCTAACCACCATGGATGGTGACGACCTTCCTCACCCCGTCAATGCAGACATAGTGAAAAAATACTACGCATAATCAAAGACCCGCTAGGTCGACCGACCTAGGCAAAAATAAGGGCTTCCCGGCGAACCAAAAGGGTTCGGGCAAAAATAAGGGATGAAAATGAAAAAAATCTGTACACCCGGAAAGTCGAAAACCTGAAAAGGCGGCTTGGGCAAAAAAGGGTATCCCGGTAGACTGAAAACCCGAAAGGACAGTCCAGGCAAAAATTAGGGATTAAAGCGTTAACACTATGTCTCATTGGATCACCTTGCAACCAGACTTCGATATCAACTATCAAGCTCGGACGACACTAATCAATCTGATCTACCTTCAACCGAGTAGCAAAGTGATGAGATGCTCGAGGATATAAAGGCAATGGCAGAGTTGGAACCCAATGGGATTGTTCACATAGCTGTTTTTCTTTGTTTTTCACAAATTGTATAAACTCTATTGTTCGGCGGCGTTCTCTTACTAGGACGTCAGCCTCTTGTACAAAAAACGCCTATTTTCAGGCCGACTTCAAAATCAATACGATTCATTTTCACAAAGAAATTTCAAATTGTTTTCTTTTTCTGTGTTGTTTTGCAAGAATGTCCAATGTTTCATTTTTGATATATGCATTTGACAATAATTGATGCTCATAAATATTTACATGCGAAACAAAAGACGATTACTCATAATATCAGAAACAGGGGCAAATAAGAAATGTCTAAACCATACAGTTGCTCTATCCACCAGGTATAGGGATAGACCTAGTTGGAGAAAACGATTGAAGGTACATTCACTCCCCGCAGAGAAAGAGACAGTGATATTAGCAGTCCCGAACAGGATACCACTCTCCCTAGCCGAGGCTCGCAACCGCGAATGAGTCGGCTAAATTCTCCCCAAGAAGAGTTTATCTATCATCAAGCACTAGAAAATTATCCTCAGTGGAGTTTGGAGAATTATCCCCAGTAGAGTCTGGAGAATTGTCCCCAGTAGAGTCTAAAAGATTATTCCCAGTGAAGTCACCATTGGAAAATCATCCCCAGCGGAGTTCATTTCTTTCACAAACAGAAACTCAATTCCCAACAGGTTTCATTATCGCCAACAATGGTAATTCATCCCCAGCTGAGTTTATTTCTCCAAATCAATAGAGTTTCTAGCGGAGTATCTCTTCCCCACAGAGTTATTTCCTCGTCAGTCTATTCCCCATCAGAGTTTCTCTCTCCTGCAGGATTATTCTCACAGTCATCTCCATTCATTATCCCCAGCGGAAACGAAGAATGCAACTTCTTGTACTCTCCAGCAGCAATCCAGGATTTATTTTCCCCAGCTAGAGATTATCATAAAAACATTGCATATCCATACATCATGGCATACGCATACGCATCATACAACACAATCTCATTTATTTTGAGAACATCATTGCTTGATACATGTCATGCATTACATACAACTAACCTTTACCTTTCAGGAAAGATACGATCAAATTCTCACCAAGTTCAAGCTATGAAGCCCGGATTCGACCGGATAATATGTTGATTTCTACAGCATATTGTGAAGCTCGGATTACGACCGGATAGCAGTATCGAACACCACGAAGCCTGGATTCGACCAGATAGTGGTTTATCTCTAAGCTATGAAGCCTAGATTCGACCAGATAATAGTTTAATCCCCAACAAGATGTAAAGCCCAGATTACGACCGGATAACAGCCCAACCAGTTATTATGAAGCCTGGATTACGACCAGATAGCAATACAAAGTTCTGTGAAGCCTGGATTATGACCAGATAGAAGCCAAAGACACCGTGAAGCCTGGATTACGACCAGATAGTGGTACATCTTTAACACAAGTTATGAAGCCCAGATTACGACCGGATAGTATCTTGATTTCCTCTGAACGCCATGAAGCCTGGATTTCGACCAGATAATGGTATGAGATATCGCAATGCCTGGATTACGACCAGATAGCTGTTAAAGACACTGTGAAGCCTGGATTACGACCATATAACAATGAGGGACACTGTGAAGCTTGGATTACGACCAAATAGCAGTTCACCCGACCAGATACTATGAAGCTCGGATTACGACCGAATATTAGTAAGCCCAAAGCCAAAGGGAAGCCCGGGTTACGACCGGATAACCATTTGATCTCTTCTGAAGCCTGGATTACGACCAGATAAGAAGTAAGGTATTGTGAAGCCTGGATTACGACCGAATAACAGTACAAGACACTGCGAAGCGTGGATTACGACCAAATAGCAGTTTACCTGGATAGTTACTAAGAAGCTCGGAGTCGACCGAATATTAGTGTACCCTAAATTCAAGTTGAAGCCCGGATGCGACCGGATAACAACTCATTTCCTTCTGAAGCCTGATTACGACCAGATAAGAACCAAGAAATTGCGAAGCCCGGATTACGACCGGATAGCCAGTTTAATCTCATCTCCCCAGTAAGTCACTGTAAAGCCTGGATTACGACCAGATAGCAGTCAGTCTTATTACTATGAAGCCTGGATCACGACCAGATAGTAGTTCATTTTCACCTCCTCGACGAAGAGACGACTCCTCAACAAGAATAACAGACGACCGAAGTTCCTAAAATTCAAAACAGAGATGATTCCCCAGTAGAATAACGGACGACTGAAGCAACTAAAATTCTATTTCTCTCAAGACAGAGATCAGCATTCCCCAGCGGAATCTTCCTCAACAACAGGTATGTAGGCTCTCGCTAAGGAATCTCTTAGGCGATCGACACTCCTTCAGATGGAATCTTTAAGCCCATCCCCCGTCAGCAAGTTCCAAATTGCATCTGTAAGCCTATTCCCTACATCTCACAACGGATACCACTTCATGCGAGTGCAAATTTCTGGGCACTCTAGTGTTCAATCCTCTTCCACCTTCAGATCACGAAAGGCAGACAAGCCAATCTAAATCTTCAGGTTTAAGAAGATTGAACAGGGGCAGCTGTTGTACCCCAAAATTTTCCCTCCCATATTTCTCAAAACATTTTAAGAAAGATCCTCAAGTTGCTTAAGGAAGTCCAAGGGTTGACCAGACAAGCTCTCTCTTAAGGCAGTCTACCTCAAATTAGGGTTTCACATTACATCAAGATACTTTAGTCCAAGGGATCCCAAATGCTCACCAATGTCCTAATATGTTCTCAAGATCATCCATGTCAAGTTTCAAGCCCTACAGAGAAAGTTTGCTCAGTCAATTGCTAAAAGGCCTGAAAATCGACTGTGCTAGGGCAAAAGTCAATTGTGGCCTACATACAGTCAAACTTCAATATTTTTGGTCAACATCCTAATTTTGAAGTATATTTCATCATTTTATCAAGGGTTGATCATGATTCCTCAAGGATTGTTCATAATCCATCAATACTCAAAAGTTGCTAAATTAGGGTTTTGTAGGAAAAGTCAACTCAACTTTGACCAAGCATAACTTTCTCATACTTTATGATAAATGACCCAACCAAAGCTCATTTTGAATAGGATGCAATTCTCTGAAATCCATCTTCATCTCCCAAGTTCAAAATATGCACGCATAAGAAGTTATGAATTTGGACATTATAGGTCATTTTTAAAAGTCAACAAAAACACCTTTTTGTCAAAGCTTCATACATGAGCATGGAATACAAAATTGAGATGAGCCCAAAAGGGTTGCTTATAGGACATTTCAAGATTTCTAAAAAATACAAGAACACCTTCAAAGAGTCAAAATTGAGGAAGTTGTGCATTGATGAAGTTGACCTTTTTTGCAAAATTGCCAAAAGTCAACTATGCCTAAAACTTCAATTTTTGCTAAATGGGCTCAATCTTTTTCACTTGTGTTGAGTTGGCAACATGGTCAACGATCCCTAGCCTTTTCCATTTGTCATTATCTTATTTTTATGATTTATTTTGATTTTTATTTGAATTAAATTAATTTAAATCAAAACAAATCATAGAAAATCCAAAATATTGAAAACTCAAGATTTTTTACATGATTCAGGTCTTAATGTCCAGCTAGCATCAGATCAAATTCGTGTAAAGGCATGAGGTGCACAAAAAGATTGGATTTGGACTATTTTTGGAATGGTTTTCAAAGGAATCAAATCAAAATTAAATGCATTGATGGAAGAAGATTGTGATCATTCTTTCAACCCTAATTCAGTCCTTGATACATATAGAACCATTGCAGATCAAAAGAGGCTAGAAATAGAGGCGTGTGAAGAAGAACAAAACTTGAAAAATCACAACAAAAGTGCTGGATCGAATTCACACTTCCATACATCCTCAAGGCCTTCTAGCTATCCCAATCGATTCCTGGGAGTGTACGCAAGCGAAAGCAATCAAGAACAAGTGTTCCCAGGCCCTATATCTCACTGTGAAATTGGGCCATGAAAGGGCCACCATTGAACTCAGCAGGTCCAGACGGATCCATCCATGGCCTTGGTTTTTGTTTATCACGCTTGTATTGAGTTTTGAGATTTACATGACTTATAGCAATAGACAAACGTCCGTAGGTAAAAGTTTGGGACTTTTACCCACGGAGAAGGGAAGAAGATGACTGCATGGCGCCCTTCTATTGGGTCATTTGAATTCCAGGGCTTGTTTTTCCCACTAGCTCTCTTTATCATATATTATTATTATTGATTATTTTATGTACAACAAAAACAAATAGTTCAGCTGGTTGCCAAGCGTTGGAAATTGCCTTGGGGCCTGGGTTCGAATCCCAGGTCCCCCACTTTTCTCATATTATTTTCTTTCAGGAAATCTCATGCGTACACAAGCCAAAGGACCATCATGCATCCTCACCATCCAGTCTGCCAAGTGGCCAGATGGCCAAATTCAAGGGCCATCCATGGAGGAACACCATGAAGCCTAGTCAACGCAAAGCATGTGGTATGGGAGGTCAACGTGGGTCACCATCTTTTGGGCCCAGACTTGGCTATCTACACCCCCCTCAAATTGTTGTTCCCAGGCCCAATTTCTTTCTCTTTTCTTTTACATTTCATTTTATTTAATTTATTTATTTTATTTACTAATACAAAATCAATTACTTTCTTTTATCAAAAATCATAAAAAATAATACTTTTCACAAATTAGGTTTAGATTTTATTTTTTATCAAAAAATTAATTAATTTGATTAGGTTGCTAATATTAGATAACTTTAATTCTTTTTATAAACATAATTAAAATTAATTAGAACAAATAGGTTTTTATTTCTAATTTAATTATATTTTCTTTTCTTAAAGATAACAAAAACACAAAAAATAGGTCATTTATTTATTTTCATTAATTAATTTAATTGCTAATTAATTTGTATATTTAAATTTAAAAGCTAATTCTTTTCTTAAAAAACAACAAAAATATTTTTCTTTTAATTAGGTTAGAAAGGGTCAAAACCCTAGTTCGCCCTCGTTCAAATTTTCATCGCGCGCTTTATTTTATTATTTTTACCCTATTATTGTAACTGCTCACAAGGTGTAATAGTTTAAATTAGGATTTTTATTTTTCATTTGTCGCTTTATTTTTCAAGGGTTTGTTTTTGGCTATGTAAATACCCAAAGCCTTGTAATAGCGCAGTTTAATTTCCGCACTTTAAATTCCGCAAAATATTAACTGTTAGATGTATGATTAGGGTTGCATGACAAGAATGTATGATTAAACTTTAAAACGGTTAGATAACCCTAAAATGTGCAAAGATAATAATTTGAAATTGAACCACTCACACATGCGCACTCCTAGGGTACACTCCCACTTGGTTGCCTTTGGTAAACGGTCATTGAGTATAAGATGCTTTAGTGGTCGTCCTTTTGTCTAAAGATCAAAGTTGCCTCGGAAAGGTTGCCTCGGATATTGTTGCCTCGGATAATTTATCTAAGACATTAGGGTTACTACTAAGACGTCCTAACATTGCTTTAGTTACCGTACGTCTCTTTCGAATTGACCCTCAAAATTCCAACAACGATGCTACCTACTCAGTAATAGTGGGATAGCACTGTCTAAAGGAAACAAACATAGAACAATTCTTTTTTCGAGTAGGCAGATTAGTTCTTAAGTACTTTCTCAATCAAAACAAAACTTTTCACACATACACTCTTTTACAAACAAAGTTTTCAAAAACACTTCATTACACTCTAGAAGACAGAAGCAAGAGTTAAATCAAAGTCAAAAACTTTTTTCAAATCAAACACACAAACAATTTTGAAAATGATGAGCAAGTACCTAAGAGCTCGTAGATAACTACGGATAGAAAGGGTGCTACTACCTTCCCTCTCTATAATCTACCCCCCGTACTCAGAAATATCTCCAAAAAAAAGGAATTTTTCTGTGCTTTTTTCCTTTCCTTGTTGGATAAAATAAAAGTCGGTGGCGACTCTTGCTTACCGCGACATTTTGCAAACACAAACGCAAAATGTAAACCAACAATTCCTTAAAAGAAACAGTCCCAGTTCTGGCCACCGTATCACACAACCCATTGTGGATACGAAGTGACAGCTAAGAATCCTGCATCGAACTGTTTCATGACCTCTGCCTTAATTTTCTCTGTCATTTCAGGGCGCATACAACAAACCTTCTGTTTAACCGGAGGACAGTCTTCTTTAGTCGGCAGGCGATGTACCACAATATCAGTGTCTAAACCAGGCATGTCTTCATAGGACCAGGCGAAGATCTCGACATAGTCGTGCAACATCTGTATCAACCTCTATTTGACGCTAAGCTCTAGATTTGCACCTATTTTAACCTCTTTTCTCTCTTCCTCAGTACCCAAATTCACTGTCTCAACCGGCTCTTCATGAGGCTGTATGGCCCTTTCTTCCTGCTGTAATAGTCTAATAAGTTCTCCAGGCACCTCAAAATCATCCTCACCTTCGTCCTCGGCTTGGTTGATCGAATTTTTGAAGTCATAACTAACAATAGCATAGTGGTTATCAATGGGATCCATAGTGGATATGGATCTGTATTATGATACGTGAGTGTGTGTAAGAGAATAGCTATTTTGATAGAGTGGAAAACAGAAAAGAAAAACAGAGAGCGCAAAATTTGTATGCAAGAAACTGTTGGCTCCTAAATTCGACACCCTTGTTTTTATTAATGTAAGCCATTAAAGCTGAAGAATGTTTTCGACCAGCTGGTTCTGTCGAAATGCTCATCAGAAGATGGCAATGTACTTAGAGAATTTCTTCCAAGGGAGAATTTGGTTGCCTTCGACGTCGAAGGTGCTTCTCGACGAAGGTGTTCGATTGTTCAGAGTGGAACGGTTTGAGATTCAAACGTTTGGAGGGAAAACGGTTCCCAACGGTTACCAAGTGCAACGTGCCAAGATCTGGAGCGTCGAACGCTGTGAACGTGCCAAGTGGAGTCATCTCGAAGCAGCGTAACTGCCCGATGGTTACTTGGGATGTGTTTAGTATAAATATTAGTAGTTCACGCAGTTTTTCGCGTGTGTTCACAATTATATACAAGTTACTCATATAGATTCGAGTACCCAGCGTGAGAGAAAGAATTGTTGAGAATGTATGTGTGAAACACCACTTTAATTAATCAAAGTCATTTATTTTCCAGAACTTTATTGCTCTTCATTTACTTTTCTAGTCGAAAGCCTTTATTTCAAACCTTCCTTTATTCTATCAAGTTTTCTTCTTCATGCAATTTACATAAAACTTCTTTATCTTCTTGTCATTTAACCATTATCAAACTTAGTCAAAACCCCAAAATCAACCATGTCTTAGGATCAATCTGATCGATCCTGCGAGTCACTAAATAAGTAACCTTTTGGAAGATCAGCGGTTGTTTACCAATTCCCACGGTAAACAAATTGGCACGCCCAGTGGGACCTTGTGTTGATTTTGAAGTTTAACCTTTTTACACAGAATATCATCTTTTTCGAGAAGTATTGCATGTTATTGAGAAGTGGTAGAATATACACTAACAATACCAATACTGCCAGAAGAAGAGAAGTTATGGCGAATCCGCCAAACAATAACGAAATCCCACAAACGAATGTGGGAACAACGGTTATCCCAACCGTAAGTGAAGCAATAACTGCTGGTTCAACACCAGCGGTAACGGTCACATCGACGGGGCCATTACCTCCGTTCACTGGCCCCAGAGTGCGTTTGGGAACTCCCCCACCAAGGGGAAATCTAGGCACCAGGCCTTATGTTCCCCCAGGATTTATGACAGGCGGTCAAAATCGAGAACCACTCTATGGCATGCCAACTTCTGAATTGGCTAGCCTGACGAACGCTACGTCCATTTTTTCAGACCCTTTAGTGAGTGCCTCTTCGCCACTCCAAGGTTCTGGAGTAGGTATGGCGAACAGAAATAGGACCCAACTCTTAGGAGGAACGTCCCAAGTAGCACATGGCCTTACAAATGCCTCGACAGCAGTCTTGAGGCAACAAATGGACGAAAGCAACCATGATATGGTTCAAATGTTGGCACAAACTTTAAGTACAGTGCTAAATCCTCTAATACAAAACACCACCCAGTCGAATCAGCAGATGACAGCGCAAATGACGTGTTTGGCTGACTTCTTTGGGGTACCCCAACCTATTCGACAGCCCCAAAGGGCACAAATTAGGGGAAACCAAGGTATACTCTTAGAGGAAGAAACCACTATCAACCAAGTCCAGCAGCCTGTCGAAGAAAACCTTAGGGCACGATTGGAACAACCTGTCAAAGAACCTAGGGTCATAGCCCCAGAGGTAAGGTTAGTTAACAGAAACCAAAATGCTGACGAAGTAGTTCAGCATATCCAATACCAGAATATGGGTTTGGAAAATAATCTGGCAGCCATGATCGAAAGAATCATGACGCAGAATGGGATGAACATGGGCTTTCGTAGGCCTAACTTCACATCCCCACTGTCAGAATACGTGTTACAAACAGACTTACCTCCCAGATGTAAAGTCCCTAAGTTCACTAAATTCTCAGGGGACACGACATAATCTACTGTCGAACACGTGGCGAGATACTTGATCGAAGCAGGAGATATTTCAAACAACGAAAACCTGAGGATTGAGTACTTCCCAAGTTCTTTAACAAAGAACGCTTTTACTTGGTTTACAACTCTCCCCCCCAATTCGATCCATCATTGGACCCAGTTGGAGAGATTGTTTCATGAGCAATTCTACATGGGACAAACCAAGATAAGCCTGAAAGAATTGGCCAGTGTAAAGAGACGTTTCACTGAACCTATAGACGAATATCTAAATAGGTTTAGGTTGCTCAAAGCAAGATGCTTTACACAAGTGCCAGAACATGAGTTAGTCGAAATAGCCGCAGGCGGTTTAGATTATTCCATTAGGAAGAAGTTAGACACACAATACCTGAGAGACATGGCCCAATTGGCCGATAGAGTTCGACAGGTAGAACGCCTTAAAGCTGAAAAAGCCAAGGCAACGAAAACTCATAAAAGAGAGAGGATAGCGTATGTCGAGATGGATGACGAAGATCCAGAAACCTTCGACGAAACTATAAACGTCGAAGAAGGAGAGGTCGATTTAGCGGAACTAAACCAAGGGCCGCCATACTCTTGCAAACTGTTAGTCCCCTCAAGTGGAAAAAATCCCACTGGTCCGGAAAGGACCAACGATAGGTTCCCCAAAAAGACTTATAGTTTTGATATTACAAAATGTGATGAAATCTTTGACTTACTTGTAAAAGATGGCCAAATGATAGTACCCCCAGGGGTAAAAGTGCCTCCTCTTGATCAAAGAAAGAAAATAGGCTTTTGTAAATATCATAATTTTCTGGGCCATAAAACGTCTCAATGTTTTCTTTTCAGGAATCTTGTGCAAGACGCTATCGAAGAAGGGAGGTTAAAGTTTGCTGACAAGACCCCCATGACTGTGGACTCCAACCCTTTGCAGGCTGAAGCATATTATGCTGAACCTTCATAGGTGAACGTGATCGAGGCATCCAGAAGCCAGTCGAAGAGGCCAGGAATCACAATGGTCGAAGTCACAAAGGACCATGTCAACATGCCAATCTTTGGCAGTTTTTCTGGGAATCTATCCAGAAAGACAATTGAAGCGGTCCAAAAGGCGGTCGAAGGCCCAAAGCTGGAGACAGTTGGAGCCCAAAAATCTGGAACAAAACCCAGTTCTCACTTGGCTGCAGTTCAAGGCCAGACAGAGGATTTGGAGATTCAGATGAAGTAGCTGACTCTTGCCACCAAAGACACCATGAATGTCAACATGGTCGAAGTCTCTGAACCAAAAGCATCAGAGGAGGCCATGAGGCAAGAACAAGCCAACAAAACTGCTTTCCCTCGGGAAAATGAAAATCTGGCAGATTTCCTGCAAAGATGCCAGAAAAAGAAGTCAGAAGTGATGTTGTGTCCTCGATGCAGTTCAATCTTCGACAAAAAAGCTGCTGAACATATTCAAGGTGTAAGAGAAGCAAACAGGAAAAGGGAAAGTGTTGATACTCGACATGACCCCAGAAGAACCTACCAAAAAGGTTCAAATCAAGAAAAGAGGCCACTGACTTTCAGGCCTCCGACTAATGTGCCAGTAGATACACGGTACATAACATCTGGTCGAAAGAGACCAAGCGAGGAAAGATGGCACTCCTTCGAAGTGCCAAGAGGTTCATCTTTAACACATAAGAAAGAGCCTCAGGTTGCTACCCCTAAAGTGACCCAGGTGTCAAGCAATTACAAAGGGAAGAATCCCATGTCCCGATCTCAATGGAGGAGATACCAGAGGCGACGAAAAGCTGAGAGGGAAGCTGCTAATGAACCAAAGGCAGAAACCAGTTCAAATGTTCCTCAGAGAAAGCAGAGGAAGCCTCTGGAAAGACAACCAGTAACCAATAGGCTAGTTTGGCCTAACCAGGGTGAAGTTGATAACGAAGATGGTTCTGAGTCTGATGACACCTTGGATATTATGGTGAACATAGTCTCCATTTTGCCTAGAGAGTTCAACCACCAGGTGGAGGTCGAAACAAGCGATTGGGAAGTTGAGCAAGAAATGGCCAAGCATAGGCCAGTGTGCTACTTCGTCATGGATAATGGCACTACTAAAGAGAAGAATGGGTTCTTCGAACCACCTACAGAGGCGATGAAAAATCACCTCAAGCCTTTATTTATAAGGGCTAAACTCGAAGAAACCACAGTAAATAAAATCTTGGTAGATTGTGGGGCAACCATCAACATCATCCCTCACTTTATGCTGAGAAAAATAGGCAAAAGTGATGAGAACATCAAGCCTCACAACATGGTCCTGTCGAATTATGAAGGCGGCATAGGGACCACTATGGGTGTGATCCAACTGGACATCAAGGTGGGATCTATCCTTCGACCAACTATGTTTATGGTCATATCGGCCAAACCTAACTATAATCTTTTGTTGGGCCGTGAATGGATTCATGGTGTTGGAGCTGTACCATCATCAATGCACCAGAGGTTACTACTATGGCGTCCTGATGGAATGGTCGAAAACATAGAAGCGGACCAAAGCTATTACCTGGGCGAAGTAAATCACCTAGGACTGGCAGATTTCGACAAAAAACTGGCCCACATTGGGCCATGCCCAACACCTGACTTCGACTTGGCGCCAGCGCCAAATACTTTTTGTTCCCTATACCTGCACCCTGAGCATGGTTTTCAATGGGACAGAGAAGACTTGTCCCACATTGACTTTAGTGGGTTAACTGATATCCAACCAACTGGTTGGGGAAGTGAATTCAGTGACAATGACTGAGTCACAATCATTGCAGCGAATTTTGGCTTACGTAGCCGAAACAAAGATGATAACGGCTCTCGAAGTCGAAGTAAAATATATGGCCACACAGGCCAATGATCAACAGTTATCTTCTGCAGGTCCTGGAAAGGACTTCGATCCAGAACCTCCGGATATCATGCCAGAAGGGATGCAGGAACAAAGGCTCGACGCCATCTACGACGATGAGCCTTTGGGATTCGAAAAGGACCCCTTAGCGAATAACATCAAGATGCTAGCGCAGGATCCTTTAGAAGAAATCAACTTGGGCGAAGGGTTAGAGAAAAAGCCAACTTACATTAGCGCAAAAATTGACCCAGAACTCAGGTTGGAAGTAATCCATTTGTTAAAAGAGTTCAAGGATTGTTTTGCATGGGATTACGACGAGATGCCTGGTCTCGACAGAGGATTGGTAGAACTTCAGTTGCCAATCAAACCTGGGAAGAAGCCAATCAAGCAAAGTCCAAGACGCTTCGCTCCAGAAATACTGTCGAAGATCAAAACGGAAGTCGAAAGACTGCTGAAGTGCAAATTCATACGAGCTACAAGGTATGTCGAATGGATTGCAAACATTGTGCCAGTGATTAAGAAAAATGGTACATTGAGGGTGTGCATAGATTTCAGAGATTTGAATGCTGCTACACCCAAAGATGAATATCCTATGCCTGTGGCAGAAATGCTAGTCGATTCTGCCGCTGGCTATGAGTACCTGAGTATGCTCGATGGTTATTCAGGATATAATCAAATATTCATTGCTGAAGAAAATGTGTCGAAAACAGCTTTTCGATGCCCTGGGGCTTTAGGCACTTACGAATGGGTAGTGATGCCTTTTGGCCTAAAGAACGCTGGGGCAACATATCAGCGAGCAATGAATTCTATCTTCCATGATTTTATTAACACTTTTATGCAAGTATATATTGATGACATTGTTGTAAAATCTGTTTCCAGGAAGAACCATATAGACCACCTTCGACAATCATTCGAAAGAATGAGAGAACATGGTCTGAAGATGAACCCTTTGAAGTGTGCATTCTGTGTAAAAGCTGGAGATTTCTTGGGCTTCGTCGTCCACAAGAAAGGAATCGAAATCAACCAGAACAAGACGAAGGCAATTCTGGAAGCGAAAGCGCCAGCGAACAAAAAGGAACTGCAATCTTTGTTAGGCAAGATAAATTTCTTAAGGAGGTTCATATCTAACCTAAGTGGGAAAGCTCAAGCCTTTTCACCCTTACTTCGATTGAACAAAGAGGGATTCGAATGGGGGCAAGAGCAACAAGAAGCCTTCGACAAAATCAAAGGGTACCTCACAAAGCCACTTATTTTGGTGCCTCCTTGTAGCAACAGGAGTATGAGATTGTACATAGCTGCATCCGACAAAACTTTGGGAAGCATGTTAGCCCAAGAAGATGAAAATGGAGTCGAAAGACCCATTTACTATCTTAGTAGAGTTTTGAACGATGCAGAAACTAGATATAACGAAGTTGAAAAATTGTGTCTATGTCTGTATTTCTCTTGTACAAAGCTCAAACAATATATAAAACCAGTTGATGTGTATGTTTCGTCTCATTTTGATGTTTTCAAGTACATGTTATCGAAACCCATCTTGCACAGTCGAATTGGCAAGTGGGCACTAGCATTAACTGAATACTCCTTGACCTTTATGCCTCTTAAGGCAGTGAAAGGACAAGTGGTGGCAGACTTTATAGTCGACCACTCAATTCAAGTTGAGAGTATTAATTATGTGGAGATAGAGCCTTGGAAATTCTACTTCGATGGTTCCAGCCATAAAGATGGAACAGGAGTAGGAGTCTTGATTATTTCTCCAGAAAAAATTCCAACAACATTCAAGTACAAGATATCAGGTTCTTGTTCGAACAATGAGGCTGATTATGAAGCTCTAATTACTGGCCTTGAGATATTGTTGGAATTGGGGGCAACTCGAGTCGAAATAATGGGAGACTCAGAGTTAGTCATTAAGCAAGTCACAAAAGAATATAAATGCATAAGAGAAAATCTCATTATGTACTTTGTGATAGCAAATCGTTTATTGAAAAAATTTGAAATGGTCAACATTCGACACATACCCAGATTGGAAAATCAAATAGCCAACGATTTGGCACAAATTGCATCTGGGTACAAAATTTCAAAAACGAGATTACAAAGAGAAATCGAAGTTCGAGAAAAGATAAAAGCAACTTGTCTGTCACCAACAGACTTGGAATCGACAAGACTAGGGTATGCTGATCAAAGTAACTTCGAAATTTCGTTCATAGACAATTTGTCAGAGCAAGATTGGAGGAAACCCATTGTGGATTATCTTCAAAATCCAGTAGCTTCGACAGAACGAAAAACAAAATATAGGGCGTTGAGTTACGTACTCATGGGTAATGAGTTATTTAAAAAGACGCCTGAAGGGGTATTGCTAAAGTGTTTAAGTGAAACTGAAGCATACATAGCCCTTTCGACTACGCACGCTGGAGCATGTGGGGCTCACCAAGTAGGCCATAAGATGAAATGGTTGTTGTTTCGACAAGGACTATACTGGCCCACCATGTTGAAAGATTGTGTCGAGTTCGCCAAGGGTTGCCAAGAATGTCAAGTCCATACAGGCATCCAGCATGTACCAGCAAGCGAACTTCACTCGATAGTGAAACCTTGGCCCTTTAGAGGATGGGCGTTGGACCTTATTGGAGAGATTCGACCAGCATCATCAAAGAGCCAGAAGTATATATTGGTAGGCATTGATTATTTTACTAAGTGGATCGAAGCTATTCCTTTAGTCAATGTAGACCAAGAAAATGTCATTGAATTTATTCAAAAGAACATTATCTTCATATATGGAATCCCTGAAACTATAACTACTGATCAAGGATCAGTTTTCACCGGTCGAAAGATGCAGGAATTCGCTCAAGAAACAGGCTTTAGACTCCTAACATCAACGCCTTATTATGCACAGGCAAACGGTCAAGTCGAAGCAGCGAATAAAATAGTGATTGGCTTGATAAAAAAGCATGTTGGGAAGAAGCCAAAAAATTGGCATAAGACATTAGACCAGATCTTGTGGGCCTGTAGAACATCCCCAAAAGAAGCCATAGGTACAACACCATATAGGCTAACTTTTGGTCATGACGCAGTGTTGCCAGCGGAAATTTGTCTTCAATCTGCAAGGGTTCAGAGACACCATGATATCCCCTCTGAAGTTTATTGGGATATGATGTTAGATGAACTAGTAGATTTAGACGAAGAAAGACTGCACGCTCTCGACTTACTAAGGCTTCAGAAGAAAAGAGTGGAAGACTCTTACAATAAAAAAGTGAAACCTAAGGAATTCTCGCCAGGAGAATTAGTTTGGAAGGTAATTCTTCCCATGGATCGAAGGGATCGAAGCATGGGAAAATGGTCACCCAAATGGGAAGGACCATTCAGAATTATCCAAATTTTTTCTGGTGGAGCTTATGAAGTCGAAGAGTTAGGTGAAGATAAAAGACTCTTGAGAGTAAATGGCAAATATTTGAAAAAGTATAAACCTATGCTCCAAGAGATCAAAATAAATAGCAAGTAATAACTAAATTAACCATAAATAAGCCAAAATGGAAAATTTTATAAATTAGCCAAAATGGCGACATTGTCAAATACATATTACAATACATGGTTAAAGGGCTGAGTCAATCAGAAGGGGATGGAATCTTTGAGTCGAAGGTACTTGGCCTGCTGCAACTCCAGTCTTTTGTTGCACAAGGCATTCGCTTGCGCAAGCTTGGCAATTTGGTCATCGAAGGCTTGGGCTTTCTCAGCAAACTCTAGGCCTCGCGTAACTTCAGCTTGACTCTCGGTGTCTGAAACAATCGAGAGAAGCTCCTCTTTGCGCTTAGTATTGGCATTCATCTTGGCCTCCAACTCTTCGATTTGCGCCTTTATGGAGGCATTGTCTCGATCTATGGCATCAATATCTTCTTGCTTAGACGCCTTTTGCTTCGACAACTCTGCAATTCGAGAAGTCGTCTCTGCTACAGCAGTCCAGGCAGAAGAACTTTTGCCATGTAACGCTTCGAGCTGGCTGTTGAAGCCCCTCTGTCGTCGATAGTCTGCTGAGACTTGATCAACAATGGAGGATAACTCCATGATAAAGCTCGAAACCTCTGGAGTCACAGCGAGCAAGTCAACTGCATTCAAAATAGCTCCCAAACACGAAGGAGCAGTAGGGTCCCCCTCCAAAGCTTTCATCAAATCTTTCTTGAAGAACTGAGCCTTGACCTTCATCAGAGCCTCATCGAGAGGAGAAGTCTCAGTGGACTTCCCCGATTGAGTAGAAGCCTCCTGACTAAGATCAGATGAACTTCCCCTACTCTCGATAATGGCATTCAGATAGCCAATGGGATCAGTTTGCTTCAAGAGTGCTAAGTCTTCTTTGGATTTATGCTTTGTCGAGGTGGTAACCTTTGCAGCAGCGTTGTCTTGGGGTTGAAGTTGTTGAGTAGCGTTTGCTTCGACATGACTCTCTTCGACTTGAAGTTCGGCAGTGCCAGCATCAGCATGATCCCCTTCGTCATGTTGTTCCTCCGACAGATCGACCACTTGAATCTCCTTTGGTTGTTGTTCTTCTGTTTTAACATTGGCTTCATCGTTCGCCAATTCCTTCTCTTGTGGCCTACTGAGTTCAGCAGAGTCTAGTGTTTCAGAAGTCTTTGGTGCTGAACTTTCAGTAGTTTCCTGAAAATAGAAGAGGAAGAATCTGCTAGTTTAGGAAGAGACACAATCGAACGTGAGTATCGACACCTGAGTTAAAATGGTCAGAGAAATTACCTGCAGAGGAACTTCAGCCCCAGGGCTGGAATTATCACTTTAGATAGGTTTATTGAGCAAAACATTTAGTTCCTCCTCCGTTGGCTCTTCAATAATTACTGGAGGTGGCCTGGGTTTTCTCCCAGCAACCTTTATTCTGATTGTGGGTCGAGTCTCAGGAGAAGGAACATCTTTCTTCAGTTTTCGCCTTTTAAGAGGAGCAGGGGGAGAGTCGTCTTCTTCGTCACTCCCAGACTCGACCGTCAGTGCAGGTCGTTTCTTGGGTGAAGGTGCCTGAAAACCAATTGGAGTTCGATTTAGAACGCTACATCGAAAGTCAGAATGTTAAAACCAGAAGAAAATAATAAAAGTCTGGTTACCGGTGCTGAAGGTTTTTTCGAAGGACCTTCCCCCTGGTGGCTTGTTGTAGTTTTCGCCGGTGCTATAGTTTTCGCCGGTGGTGGAGGTTTTGTCAAGGGACCTCCTCCCTGATGGCCTTCTGCAGCTTTCTTGGCTGCAGGCTTTCGAACAACTGAAAGAAGACAAGTTATAATTAACAGGCTACCAGTCGAAATGGAAAGACAAAATAATTTGGAGAGTGAACTTACATTTCTTTATTTTGTCCAGGACTAGAACGAAAGACTTCTGAAGTTCATCCACAAAGTCTTTCTCGTCGAAGAACTCTTTAGCGTAGTAACTCTTCCACCATTCTTCGAAGGATGGTGAGCAGAGGAAGTTAAGTTGATAGTCGAACAGTGAAAGGACTGTTCGACCTGCATACCTGCCAATATGCTTGGTGGCAGCATCTTCAATATAGTCATTGCAAAAGTATAACATGGATTTCTCCCTAAGAAAAATAGGAGAAGGGAGTGATTGGATGATACCAAACTGTCGAGAGACCAAGTTTGGTTGATACGCGATCAAGCTCAAGTGAGTCTTGGAGCTTTTAAAGCGCAGTGGCATTATTCTAGGTGTGAGAAATGCTTCCCACATTATTGTGTGTTCTTCGACCTGAGGGTCACCTGACGACTTGGGATGGGGCCTGGTGAACCATTCTGGACCAACCTTTCGTCGAGAGAAGGGAGCCATGGTCGAAGCAAATTCTTTTCTTCTTGCAAACATCAAGACGAAGTTTGCAAAAGTCTGTTGAAGCTCCAGCCCATCTTCAGTCGGGGTCAGTAGAGCTAATCTGGTGCCTTCGATACGCCTATTTGCTATCTCAGGGGCTTGCTCATTTATTTGAGTCTTCTGAGGTAAGAAAGACTCGAAAGTGGCATTGAGCCACAGCTGAAGTAGCCAAAAAGGTCCTGCAAGCAACAGACTGGCTCTATTCTCGATGATCTTCAACAGAGTCGCTCCGCTGCTGATCGACTCGTACAGATTCGCCAAAGATTAATTCTGCCAAACAAATATTTTGGCCATGGTGAAGCTGGGTGGCGAGGGTGACCATCTTCTTTGTCACCTGTAAAGACTTTGTACAGAACACAAAGCGTGACAGCCAAAGGGCTAGAAATGCGATATGCTCTACATCCGACACGGTGGTTGTCGACCTATCATGGTAATGGTTGATATAGGTGGTATAGGTGGGTTTCGTAGCTGAGAATCCAATCTGATCCTCCGACATTTCCTCTGGGTCGAAATAATCCCCAGTGGGTCGAAGGCCAGTGATGGCAGCCACGTCGAAAAGCGTGGGCGTTAGCATTCCACAAGGAAGGTGGAAAGTGAAATGAGTGTAATCCCAGAAAAGCAAGGAGGCTATCAGCATCTCAGGGGAGTAGTTGAGACCCGTCTTCGACAGCATGACTAGGTCGTATATCCCCAAGTTCTTCCAGATCGAAGTCTGGCTTTTTTCCATCTTCTCCAGCCAAGCGCTGTAGTCAGGTGTGAGGCTAGGGCTAGACCTGAAAGCCCTAACACCCCTATTGAAGAAGCGAAGATCTATCTTCTCCTTAGCGGGATCTTCGTTGTCCTCTGCATCTGTTTTAGAGCACCCAACAGGTTTGAGCTTTTCAAGCACTGGAAAGAAGCTTTTGATCTTCATGGCTTCATCTATGCATGGGGTTAACGGGCCAGACATGGCGAAGATTTGGTTGGAGTATCCAACCGGAATCATTAGTTGGTGTGAATAAGCTTCACGCTCAGCAGTTTCTAGGGGTTCAGGAACCCTTCGTTGGCCTGTAGGGGTAACTATGGGGACAGTTGAGAAGATCTTGGGTTTAGCATTTCTGGAAGGGATGTTAGAACTAGGAGCGGTAGAGGAACCTGAAGCCATTGTTGAGTTAAGGTTGAAGATAAAGTGAAGAACAAAATATTTGCAAGTTTGCAGAGATTTTGTGTTCAACAAGGAAGTTTGAATGCAGAATAGCGTGAAAAAGTCCCACAATGGGTACTTAGCGCTATTTATAGTGGTTGGGAAATCCCCAAATTCGAGGCCATTTAATGTTGCAGAAGATAGTGGGACACGTGGCGTCCCCCTGTTGACATAGTCGTTCTGCAGAAATGAAAAGGTGCAGCGTGCGCCCTCGTTTTTGGGAAATTGTCATGATGACAATTTGTGAAAAGACATTGGGCACGCTAAACGCCGTACTGAGGTGACGTCTTAGGTACGGATGAAATGATGGCTTTTTCTTGGGATTGTCAGTGGTTGGTAGAAGACAAAAAGTGCACAGTTTAATTTGTGGCTAAGAATGAAAAGACAGGTGTCGAATGGAATTTCAAAGAATGCCTTTTTCTTTTCAGAGTCGAAATAAGGCATTCTTGGGGGGCAATTTGTTGGCTCCTAAATTTGACACCCTTGTTTTTATTAATGTAAGCCATTAAAGCTGAAGAATGTTTTCGACCAGCTGGTTCTGTCGAAATGCTCATCAGAAGATGGCAATGTACTTAGAGAATTTCTTCCAAGGGAGAATTTGGTTGCCTTCGACGTCGAAGGTGCTTCTCGACGAAGGTGTTCGATTGTTCAGAGTGAAACGGTTTGAGATTCAAACGTTTGGAGGGAAAACGGTTCCCAACGGTTACCAAGTGCAACGTGCCAAGATCTGGAGCGTCGAACGTTGTGAACGTGCCAAGTGGAGTCATCTCGAAGCAGCGTAACTGCCCGACGGTTACTTGGGATGTGTTTAGTATAAATATTAGTAGTTCACGCAGTTTTTCGCGTGTGTTCACAATTATATACAAGTTACTCATATAGATTCGAGTACCCAGCGTGAGAGAAAGAATTGTTGAGAATGTATGTGTGAAACACCACTTTAATTAATCAAAGTCATTTATTTTCCAGAACTTTATTGCTCTTCATTTACTTTTCCAGTCGAAAGCCTTTATTTCAAACCTTCCTTTATTCTATCAAGTTTTCTTCTTCATGCAATTTACATAAAACTTCTTTATCTTCTTGTCATTTAACCATTATCAAACTTAGTCAAAACCCCAAAATCAACCATGTCTTAGGATCAATCTGATCGATCCTGCGAGTCACCAAATAAGTAACCTTTTGGAAGATCAGCGATTGTTTACCAATTCCCACGGTAAACAGAAACGTCCAATGCTTTATTAATGATTATGAAATGACAAATAATAGCCCTCACAAGCAAAGCCAATGTGCCTCGGGCAAGGCACTGGGCCGTAAAGTTTTAAATTTTTTATTACAAATCTTAAAACAAAAAAAGTCAATTACTGCGGAATAAAAGAAACAAGTATGAAGTCCTTAGTCGTCCAGTTACTCGGTCCACCGTTGGTAGTTGGGTAGATCCAGATGTCAATATATGATTCCTCTTCACTGTCTTCAATGGCGTTAATCCCACGATTGCTGATGCATTGGGGAGGTCCTCCAGCCCGAGCGTGTCTAACAGCCCTTTGAGCCCCTGTAGTAAAGCCCAAACCAAATTTGTCAGTTTTCTAAGTGAAATCAGGGAGCCGACCCCAATTGGCACACCCACCTTCTTCAACCACGACCCTGGCATCCTTGAGAGAAGCCATCTTCAAAGGAGGTTTGTTGCTAGTAGTTTCAGTTGATGCCAAGATCTGAGGGACCTCTTCAAAGTTCTGACAAGGCGTTTCTATGAATTCCCTGTCCATCTCTACGTAGCGGAAGGAGTTGAGGTGACTTACCATATATTCTTCCTCGCCCCGCACTGTGACAATCTTTCATTTCACCAGATACTTCAGCATTTGATGGAGTGTGGAGGTGACTGCCCCAGCCTCTTGGATCCAAGGACGACCCAACAAACAAGAATACGACGGCCTGATATCCATCACATAGAAAGTGGACCCAAAAGTCTGAGAACCCACTTTGACAGGGATTTCCACCTCCCCGTGCACTATTCAATTCGATCCGTTAAAAGCCCTTACCACAATGTTACTAGGATTTAGAGTTAGACCCTCGTGATCCAAACGGTCCAACGCCTTCTTCGACAGAACATTCAGTGAAGACCCAGTATCTACCAGCACATGAGCCATAGTGGTGCCCCTGTATTCAATGGAGACATGCAGAGCATCATTATACTTCCTTCCCTTTGGTGTCAAATTCGCATCTGAAAAACCCAGCCCATTATCAACAGTCAGGCTGGCCACACAATCTTTGAACTGATCAGCTGAAGTCTCTTGCGGTACATGCGAAGTCTTGAGAAATGCAATCAAAGCCTTCGCATGGGCTTTAGAACACAACAATAGAGACAACATGGATATCTTTGATGGGGTATGCCCCAGCTGCTCAACCACATTGTAGTCGCTCTTAATGATTTTCAGTATTTCCTCTATTTCTTGCTTAGAGGCCTCCACAACAATTTTCTTAGGCGCCTCCGTCCGGGCAGGCTCACCTACAACTTATTTTCTGCGGGTATTAGATGATTTGTTGACTGGAGTAAGAACAGGAACAGTAGTTGATGTACTAGCAGGAACAACAAAGGTAATGACAATGGGCTTGCTGACAGTCTTAGGGGAAATCTCGGGAGAGAAGACCCTTCCACTTTGGGTGATTTTATTGGTTCCAACAATGTTATCAATATCAGGATCAGCTTCTTCATCTTTCAGATCTTTTTTGATGCCATGATAGTACACATCGGCACCATAATGCCATGGGACAGCTTTGTCCAAGACATACGGGACATGACCGGGAATAGTGATTATCAGCGGAGCAATTCTTGGAGCAGATGTAATCCTAACAGGTCTTCTCGAGGAAACCTTGGAAGGATTGGCGGAAATGGTTATAATGGCAACGTCTTCAACTGGAAAAACAGGAACCATAGTTTTCTCAAACAAAATTTCTTTGCTATTTATCAGGCGTTTGACACCTAATTTCAGCAAATGGAAACCAGAAGGTAGAAGCGGACACATGTGGAAACCTTCACCACAACCCGGAAATAAACCGGACAACAGCAAATTCTTCTTGACAATCATGAGAGGAGTAGAAACTTCATCAACAGAGGTAACAAACAAATCAGTATCAATAGCATTAACCCCATGGTCGTGTTTAGGCATGGGAGCAGTTATGACATTTGGCTTTTCCGGAGCATCAAAATCTATCTCCTTGGCTTCAGTCAAGTCTTGTATTTTATTTCTCAGAGCCCAGCAGTCATTTGTATCATGACCAGGACTCTCAGAATCATAGGCACACCGAGCATTCAAATTATATCGGGGAGATGTAGTATTTGGATTCTTGGGAGCCTCTCTCAAGGTTGCCAAGTTGGATTTCAACAGATGAGGTGAAACTTCAGCCAATGTCATGTTGATGCGGGTAAACTTTCGTTGTGGTCTTTCTGCCCTTTGTTGATTGTTGCATTGTGGAGCAACTGTAGGTCTAGGTATCATTACGACACTTACTGTTTGACGTTGTTCAGCCCTGTTCTGGCCCCTCGGGCTATAAACGGCACTGGCTTCCTTCTTACCAGCAAAAGGCTTCTTTACTGAACTTGACGAGGCATCCTTCTGTATTTTGCCGCTTCGAATCTCAGCTTCTACTCTTTCCCCAGTTAGGATTAGCTCAGTGAAACCAACTGATGAGCTGCCGATCAAATGATTGAAAAATGGACCAGATAGTGTCCCCAGAAACATATCAACCAACTCCCTATCAGACAATGGGGGTTGAACTCTCCCAGCCAAGTCTCTCCATTTTTGTGCATAATCTTTAAAACCTTCACCTGCACCCATGGACATACTTTGGAGTTGATTACGAGTGGGAGCAAGGTCGGCATTGTACTGATACTGCTTGTAGAAAGAAGCAACCAGATCTTCCCAGTTTCGGACATTGACTCCCTCCAGCTGGTAGAACCATTCAAGTTGAGTCCCTGACAGACTATCTTGAAAGAAATGCACCCACAGATTTCTTTCAGCTATGTGGGGCTGAATCTTCCTGACATAAGAGCGGAGATGGAGCTTTGGGCAGGATACCCCATCATACTTGGAAAAAACTAGAGTTTTGAACTTCTGCGGGATGACCACTCCCGGCACCAATCCCAATTCTTCGAAATCCAGTCCAGGTATCCTCTAAACTTCCATGGCACTCAGACGGTCTTCCAGCTATTTGTATCTATCCTCGGCAGGAGGATATTATTCATCGTTGTAATCAGTATCATTATCAGAGACTGCGGGACTGTGGTCCTTCTCTTCTTCCTGATTCTCCCCTTCCTTAGATGAAGAGGTCAGGTTGACTTGTCACTTCAACAGCTCTCCAAACCTTCAGCCTATATTCAGAATACCGACAACCTTCTTCTTTTTCTTCTTCTCTTTCAGAATGAGAGCTTTCAGATCCTCCTGCCCTTTTGCCAGACTGATGGACATTTGTTGGAACTGGGTGTTCTGTTCCTGCAGGTCTTTAATGCTTTGTTCGGAAGACATTTCTGCTGAAATAAACAGCGAAGGAGATGAGAAACCTGTAATGGTACCTGTAATGATGTGTATGATAATGGTATGCGCATGCAATGATTTCAAAGACCTCGGGAAATTTAAATTTGCGAACCAAAAATAAACAAAAACTTTATTAGCTTAAATTGAAGTTCAAATGCCTTTAAGGCGTTACAATTAAAAATAAATCTAAAACTAGAAAGAAAAATCAAAAGTCCCATGGATGCTTCCTCTTTGCGCCAAGATAATCATTTAGTCATTTTTCCTCATGCAACTTCTTTGTGAGCTCTAAGACCTTCCTTTCCTGAGCATGGAACTGATCCCAGTAAGTATTCCGCTCTTTCATCAACTGAATCCAAGACCTCTGTAATTCCCCAAGATCAGTGGGCATGTAAGGATAAAGAACCGTGTAGGGAATGCCTTCTTCAGTAGTGGGTTCCACAATCACTGACAAAACGGCCACGTAGGGCATCATAAGCTGCTGAGCACGAGCTTATACCCATTGTAGATAAGGTTCCATTGGAATGGAAGTCTTTGGCCCAAAAGCCCTGATGCTCGATCTGTTTACCATGCCCCAAGCTCGTATGAACCTTCGGCAATACCCTTGAATATCCTCCTCATAGTTGAACACCATGCCTTTGATTATTAACTCATGGGGACCATCTCTTCGAGCGTAACCAAATTGTCGCAGAGCTAAACAAGGATTGTAGGTTATACCCCCTCTGATACCGAGTAATGGGACATTAGGGTACTCCCCAAAGCGGTCAATGATAGCAATGTTTTCCATAGATCGAGAACATCAAAGAATATCCGTATGAGCGAGTGACATTATCCTTTGTGACCAAACCAGACCTTCTTCATTCTTCAGTATGGACTTAGGAAGGTAAGAAATAAACCACCTCAACAGCAATGGCATGCAGCACACGAGAATCCTTCTTCTCCTCATGGTACGAGTATGGAGAGTGTGCAAAATATCTCCGAGTAAAGTAGGCACAGGATTGCGAGAGAGAAAGATCTTGATAGCATTCACATCTACGAATGAGTCTGGATTAGGGAAGAGAACTAAACCATAGATAAGAAGAGCCAAGACCTCCTCAAAAGCCTGAAAATCCATATTATCCCAAAACAGTTGGGCTTTGTCTATCCGAAACTTAGCTAGAAAACCCTTGACTCCGCTTCTAGTTTCCCAATTGGATACCATGTCGGCCCGTTTCAGGTGCAAAGCTGAGGCAATGACTTCTGGCTTAGGAACTTCTTCTAGACCTGTGAAGGGTACCTGTTCAAGAATAGGTATATCCAATAACTGAGAGAATTCCTCCAAGGTAGGCACCAACTGATAGTCTGGAAAGGTAAAGCAATGGTGCTTGGGATCAAAGAACTGAAAGAGTACACTCATCATCTTTTCATCAAAGTTTGAAGTAACCAAGTTGAGAAGTTAACCATGTCTCTTAGTGAACATAGAAGTTTTAGAAACCCTTGATGCTAGCTCTTTGAGTTGGGAAGGTATCTTCACAAAGCTGATTCAGATGGTATTTCTACGAACGGAAGCCATAATCTGCAAAACAAAACAAAGATAAATTCCCTTGTCTTTGAAATAGTTAGTGCAATAAGCATGGATGCCATGTTATGATGCATGATGTCATGATAAACCACAGGTATAGCAAACATAGGTATAGCAAACAAAATCAAGTCACACCAAGTCCTTAGGTTTAAGGCTTTGCATAAGGTTAAAGGTAGTACCCTCTTGAAGTTTAGTTGGTTCAAACCTGTCCTAAAAAGTAACCGGGTTCTAGAGACTCTCAATATCACTGACCATCCTTTATCGAGTATCAACCAGTTCTCAGCTCTACACTGAGACCGTCTATCTCACTACTTTCTAATGGCCAAGTTGTTCAACTGAGGTTCTAAGGTCCGTTAGTGCTTCACGACACCACGCGGTGGCCCCGTATTCTCCTCGTTTCCCCATAAAGGATACATGTACCAACCAAAGTGCCACACCAACACAGCCATCGCTTAAACCATATCGGTCTATGTTGTACAGTCTCCACGATCTATTGTTGTTTACCTAATGAGTGCCCCCAGATTCGGGTGTAGGATCTATAGTAACCCCAAACAAACCCTCAAAAGTAAATCAATCAAGAGAAGCAATTTTAATGACCTAGATCCTAAGGTATACCCCACTTTATTATCCCCAGCAGAGTTGCCAGTTCTGTTTTACGGTGGCAGAACCGACTGTTTAATACTGGTTTGCGTTTTGCGATTTGTGTTCGTAAAATGTTACGGTAAGCAAGAGTCGCCACCGACTTTTATTTCATCCAATCATGGAAAAGGAAAAAGAACAGAAAAAACCTTTTTCGAGATATTTTTGAGTACGGGGGGTAGATTATAGAAAGGGAAGGTGTTAGCACCCTTTCTATTCGTAGTTATCTACAGGATCTTAGGTACTTGCTCATTTTTCAAATTGCTTGTGTGTGTTTGTCTTGAAAATGTTTTACTTTGTGATAACCCTTGTATCAGTCCTCAAGGGTGTGACGAAGTTGTTTTGAAAATTTGTTTTGAGAGGTGTTTGTGTGAAGAGTTTTTATTGAGCAAGTACCTACTAGCATCTACCTACTCGAAAGAAGATCGTTTCTAATCTATTTCCTTTAGACAGCGCTATCCCACTATTAAGGAGTAGGTAGCACCGTTGTTGGAGTTTGTAAGGGACGTTCGAAAGGGACGAATACAATCACTAAAGCAATAGTTAGAAAACTTTAGTAGTAACCCTAGAATCTTGAGATCTTTTCGAGGCAATATTCGAATGGGACACTTTGATCTCTTTAGACTGGAGGGAAACCACTAAAATATCCTATGCTTAATGATTGTTTACCGAAGGCAACCGAAGTGAAGTAAACCCTAGGAATGAACATGTGCGAGTGATTTGTTTCAGTTATTTTAATCTTTGCACATTAGGGTTTTCTAACTGTTTTAATTTTTCATGCATTCTTGCCATACAATCCTACTAGCCATACATCTAACAGTTAAAGATTGCGGAAATTAAAAGTGTGAGGAAGTAAAACCTAGCTATTACAAGGCTTCGGGGAGGGAGATTAATTACATAACCAAAAATCAGGGATTTAAAGCAAGAAATAAAACCCTAATTTAACTATTACAAACCCTGAACAGTTACAAAATAATGGAAAAAATAATTAACAAGCGCACGGCAAATTAAATACGAGGACGATAATTAATAACTTAAAACCCTAATTGAGAGGAAGAAATTTTTGTGGATTTTTATTTGAGAAAACAATTAAATCACAAATTAATTACACCTAATTTCTAATTGTTTTTAATTATGAAAGAAAATAATTAACCTAATTCACTAATTAAATTTAAAAAGTATTTTATGAGAAAAATGATTTTTGGGTATTTTTTGAGAAAGATTAATTAAATTATGTACAAATAAAATCCTAAGTCTAATTATTTTTAAATTATGAAAGAAATTAAAGTTGCCCTAAATTAATTAAACTAATTAATTAAAAATAATATTTATTAAGAAAATAAGTCTTTTTGTGATTTTTTTGATTTTTTTATTTAATAAAATAATTTTTATATTGATTAAAAAAACAAAATAATTAAAGAAAAGAAATTAAAGAAAAATAGTAGAAATAACCAAATGGGCCTGCTGTTAGCAAATCTGGGGGGTGTATGCTGAACTTCTGAAACCCAGAAGGATGGCCCAGAGTCTGGCGCCTGATCCAATGAGACCATCTTCTGGGGACTCATGGTGGACATACGTATGCTGGCGTTGGATCTGGCCGGAGATAGATCCAGAGGATGAGATCAGAGGGCGCGTGATGATCCTCAGAAGGTGAGGTGTGCTGGATCTGGCTGGAGGTGGATCCAGAGGATGAGATCAGAGGGCGCGTGATGATCCTCAGAAGGTGAGGTGTGCTGAATTTGGCTGAAGGTGGATCCAGAGGATGAGATCATAGGGCGCGTGATGATCCTCAGAAGGTGAGGTGTGAAGCATGGGATTTGCCTGAAATAATTAGGAAAATAATAAAATGCACACGCCTGGGATTGAATCCAGGACCTGTGCATCAAAGGCGTGTCTCCCAACCATTTGCGTTGCGTTGTTAACTTGTTAACATAATGAATACAAAACATAATATAAGAAAAATAAAAGAAGCTGTTTCCAAACGCGCGAAATTCAAATGGGCGAATGGTTGGCTGACACGCATTGTCTTCTTCCCTTTCTCCGTCGCCTTAGGCCTGTAACTTTTACCTACGGACGTTTGTTTGTAGGTATAACCCTGTTACCTTCAAAAATATCACACACGTAATTTAAATTCCAATGGAAACCATGGATCAACTGGGCGTGAAGCCCTGATCACCATGGTATCCATCATTAGGCCTAATTTTGCTTAAATCACAAAACCCCAAATTGGAGCACGAAACCCTAGCAATGGCAAAAGCTTATTCTTGCACTGTAACTTAAATCAAACTATCCAGAAACATTGCAAACATGATTATGAACATAAATATATGGGCAAAATACATTTATAATGTGTAAATCATAGAAATCGAATTTGAGTTCTTAGTGCAAACTGTGGTGCTCTTAGGGACGATTCCTCGATGCTTTGAGGCTTGCAAATGATGCTGTTAGCTTCCTGGGATGTCCAGGAATCGGTTGTTAGGCTTGAAACTCCTTGAGGATGGCTCTAAGATGGATTTTAATCTCCCACTTTTGTCCAAATTTTTGAGTTTCTTGCTTGCCGTTTCATGCCTCCAATCCTCTTATTTTTTATATGGAATTATTATGCACTTATAGTAGACTGAATTAGGTCAACAAATTCGTATCAAATCTTTGAGAATTATGAAAATTGGATTTGATTTGCTTCATGTATGATTTCTTTACAAAACTTGCTTCAATCCAATCTTTTTCAACCCTAATGAACCTTGCACGACTTGGCTGGCATACTAGCTGTACATGGACTCAAAAAATGCATAAAAATCTCAAGATTTGATTTGTTTTCATTATTTTACCATTTAATTTGATTTATTTTCATTTAAATGAATAAAAAATCAAAATAAATGATAAAAATAATAAAATAAGAGGTGAATGAGCTCAGGGGTCGTGGATCCTATTAGAAACATGTTTCAAGCAAGAAAACATGGGCCCCTTTGGAAAAAAAATGCAAATTTGATCAATGTTGACTTTTTACAATTTTCCAAAAATTGCCAACTTTGACAATACACAACTCTTTCTAAATTTTGACCCTAGGAGGATGTTCTTGGACTTTTTAGAAATCTTAGGATTTCCCCTAAGCAACCCTTTTTGTCTCATCTCAATTGAGTCTTCCATGTTCATGTATGAAGCTTTGACCCAAAAGGTGTTTTTGTTGACTTTTCAAAAGGACCGATAATGTCAAAATTCATATCTTTTTATGAGTGAATGTTTTGAACTTGTGAGATGAAGATGAGTTGTAGGCAATTGTATCCTCTTAAAAATGAGCTTTGGATGAAAAATTTCTGATAAAGCATGTGGAAGTTATGTTTGGTCAAAGTTGGGTTGACTTTTCATGAGAAACCCTAATTTAGCAACTTTTGGGTTTTGATGAATTTGGAGCATTCCTTGAGGAATCATGATCAACTCTTGATCAAATGATGGATAACACTTCAAAATGATGATGTTGACCAAAAATCTTGAAGTTTGACTGTATGTGGGCCACAGTTGACTTTTGACCTAATACAGTCGATTCTCAAGCATCTGAGCAGTTGGCTGAGCAAACTTCTTATGCAAGGCTTGAAACTTGGCATGGATGATCTTGGTAACATATTAAGACCATGGAAATCATTTTATCCCTTTGTGGTTCACACATCTTTATGAAAGTGGAAACCCTAATTTGAGGTATACTGCCTTAGGAGAGAGTTTGGCTGGTCAACTCTTGGACTTCCTTGGGCAACTTGGGGACCTCCATTGACATTTGTTGAGTAAAATGGTAGGGCAAATTTTGGGGTACAACAGTAGCCATCGCTTCAACCATGTCGGTATACCCCGCACAATCCACACGATCTATTGCTACTTACCTAAAAGGTGCCCCATATCTGGGTGCAGGATCTTTAGAAACAACCCAAACAAGCCCTCAAAAGTAAAGCATACAAAACACACAATGTAAAGCAAATTTAAAATGGTTTAACTCTAAGGTAAACCCACTTTATAAGTATTCCCCAACAGAGTCTCCAGTTCTGTGATACGATGGCAGAACCGACTGTTATACTGGTTTTTCGTTTGTATTCACAAACGTTGCAGTAAGCAAGAGTCGCCACCGACTTTTCTTTTATCCAACAAAGGATAGTGTGAAAAGAACACAAAAAGACCTTTCGAGATTATTTCTGAGTAAGGGGAGTAGATTATGGAAAGGGAAGGTGTTAGCACCCTTTTCATATGTAGTTATCTACAGGCTCTTAGATGCTAGCTCATTTTGAAAAATACCTTGTGCTTGTGTGTTTGAAAATATTTGAAAAGACGCCTTAGTGCGGAGAACTTTGTAATGTTTCTCGTATTGATAGAGAACGTATACAAAGTGTTTTGAAAAATGTTTTTTGGAAAGAGTTTGGTGTAAAAGTTTTTTTTGAGCATAGCATCTAACAGCTATCTACTTTACTCGAAAGGTTGTTATATTCCTCTTTTCCTTTAGACACTGTTATCCTACTATTAGTGAGTAGGTAGCCCTAGTTGTTGGATGTTTGAGGGACATTCGAAGGGACATTTATACAGTCACAAAGTCAACTGGGAAAGATAGTAACTACCCTATATTTTTAAGATCATTTTACCGAGGCAACATTGAGAGGGTCATCGAGGGACTTATGATCTTTAAACCGGAGGGTAGCCACTAAAATCTCTCACGTTTCGAGAGGTGTGATTGTTTTTCCGAAGGCAACCAAAGTGGGGTACCCTAGAGGTGTGCATGTGTAGTTGTTTTATATTTGGTTATTTATCTTTGCATTCAGGTTCGCTAGTGTTTTGTTTTATTATTGCCATACAATCCTAATTAGCATACATCTAAGCAGTTAATAATTTACAGTAATTAAAAGTGGGGAAATATAAATCTAAACTATTACAAGGCTTCGGGGAGGGGGATTAATTATATATCTAAAACTTTGGGGGGAGGGGGGGGGAAATAAAGCAGTAAATGTAAAGTCTTAGTTATGCTATTACATCCAGTAGGCAGTTACAATAGTATGAAAAATAGAATGCGAAAGATAATTACACGCGCGAATTGAAAGGACATCTAAAAAATCCTAAGAGAAAATATTTTGTTTGTTTTCTGTTTTAATTTATGAAAATGTTTTAAGTTAAAAAATAATTGATCTAGATCTATATTTAAAGAAAAAAAAAGGTTAATTATTAAAGAAACATGAAATTTAAAGAAAAGAAATTAATTCTATGTTTTTTTTGGTATTTTTATTATGAAAAGGAAAATGAATTAAAATCCTAAGTCTATTTAGTTTTTAATTAAAGAAAAGGTTTAAATAATTATTAATTAATTTACAGAATTAATTTAATTTTAAAAAAAATGCTAACATAATATTTTTATGATTTTTATCTGATTTTATATTGATTAAAAAAAACAAACTAAAAGAAATAAGTAAAAAAACAAAATAAACGAATAGAAACGGGCCAGGAAGTAAGTGGAAAACGGGGTGTAATTTGAATTTCGTGTGGCCCCAAAACCTTCATGCTAAACACAAATCAAACGGTTAAAAGTATTAACCTTCCATGAAAATGTAGTTTTAAAATTCAAGAAAATCTTATCAACCGGTGATGTGTGGTGTTGTACCCCAAAATTTTCCCTCCCGTTTTTTATTCAAGATATTATCCTAGGGTTTCTCGAATACTAAATTTGGCTCAAAAGTTGATCAGACAGATTCTCTTCCTAGGCAGTAAGTCAACAATTAGGGTTTGTTATTTCCAAAAGAAAATTGAGTCTTCAAGGTTTCAAATGGTCTTCATAGATGACTGAAAAACGACTACATTGACCCCAAAAATCGACCTTTATGAGATCAAGTTCAAACTATTGTAACTTCTTCATTATTCGATACTTTTGAATGGTTCTTTTTGCATATGACTCTCTTTGACGTCGTCTCCAATTTCTCTTCACAAATCAAGAACTGATTATGTGCGGAAGATCACCAAAATTCGAATACTTTAGTGGTCGCTTCATGGACTTTGACCTAATCTTAAATAATTATTTCCTAACTTCCAATCATCGTAATTTCATCAATTTTCAAGATTTTGAGACGATTATTTCTGCATATTGTCATAAGTGATGTCGCTTACGAGTTTATCTTCAAAGATCAAAGGAAAATTGTGTTTGGAAGACTTTGAAAGTTATCGAATCATCACTGGTCATTTGCTTGATTTCGAATGTTCTTAACTCCTAATTTCAATTCATATCACAATTGTTTTCTCAGGACTATGATTCTCATGTTGAAGTTGTTAATTTTACAAGATTGATGAATACTCTTAAAGCATATGTTTTGTCATCAAGAGATTGAATTCAGGTTTAGCAATGAAGTTCCATTTGAATAGAGCATGGCATGCGAGTTTCATTTTGAGTGCAAGTTTCATGGAATCAAGAGGGTATACAATGTTCAAAACATATCCAATATTATCAAACAAACTTCACTCAATACATGTTAGAAATCGCATTGATTCACTTATGTGTCAATCTCCTTCAAGCTTTTGAGACCGATGAGTTTACACAAGGAAATTTCGAGTTTCTATCTCGCAAATCATTCAAAGATGTTACATTACTACAAGATATTTTCAAACTTCAAGTTCCATCAATTTATGTTATAAAGTTACAAGTTACAATACAAACTACAAGTGTTTTGTTTACAAAAAAAAATATTGCTTCTTCAATTTTCTCTTGCTTCATCTTCAAGAAAATCATCCACTCCTCGCCATGGCTTCTTCTCCTTTCAACCTCGCTTTCCATCCAATTGCTCGTACATGTAACAAAAGCAAGAAAAATTAGCAAACAATCAACATGTGAAAAATTCAAGCAAGAATGATTTGTTAAACAAGAAAGCTCATCATTAGGATTTGCATTTGGAATCAGAACTAAAAGGTTTTGTTTTTAATCATGGACTATCTCCTACTTTTGCAAATCACAAAAAGTTTGATCTTTTTGGTTCACAAAAGGGAACAGAAATTCGCAAATGTTTTCCTACTGCAAAAGAAAAGTTAAAACTACCAAGTGCAAAAACAGATGCAGCAAAGCACCAAGGCAGCGGCGAACCAGCGCAACAACAGCAGCCTGAACAACAACAAACAACAAGGTAGCAACAAGCCAAAACTGCAACACAAAGGCAAGCTGCTAAAGAAGCCAAAAGCAGCATATATCAGCAGAATAGTAGGCAAGCAGCTGTTGTAAACAAAAGATAGACTTGCAGCCAAGCTGCCAAGCACATCAATACAAAACAACAAGCGCAATAGCCAAAAACAAATCAAAATCATCCAATATAAAAACAGCGAGCACTAGTTCATGGCCAAAGACCTTATGTCATCATTTCCCTAAATGGAAAATCCTTCAGAAATTATATAAAAAAGCACAATTATTTTACATCATAGAAAGATGAAGAGGGAAAGAGAAAGAGACAGAAGGATATCACATAGCATAAAACAGCCCAAAACATGTAAAGAAAAAAACCAGCCTACAATGATGCACTACAAAACAGCCCTATAACAGTCCAAAGTTCTACTCCACATACTGTCAAACTTGCTATTACCCTGTCCAAACAGCCCAAGGTTTGCACACAATTAGCAATATGAAAACTACAGTAAAATGGCCACAAAAACAGTTAACAAAAATTGTTCAAACCTCTCATATTTCCCCCCTATTTTTTAATTATGTTTCAATATAAAGGAAAGAGATATCATAACAGTGGGGAGAGGTTTTTTTCGCCCATCAGAAGCAACAAAAACAAAAAAACACACAGCAACAAAAAAACACTCCAAGAACCCTTATCCAGCACCTCATCGCAACAGTTCACGGTTACCTAATTCAATAAGATTTCAACATCAAACTTCACTAGAAAGAAAGAAACATAAGGAATTGAAGAAGAAGGAGCATCAGAGGCTTACCTTAGAAGAACCAAAACTCCGATCTGGTAACCTTTCTTTTTTCCATTTTTGCCTATTGATTATTGTTTGTTGTTGTACTGAAATATTTGATGTTGTTATGGTTGTTATTCTGTATAGAAGTTTTTTTTGTTATTGCCATCACAAAAAACAAAAACACGGAAGCCTGCACACAACTTTACCACAACTCTCACATCTCAAACCCCTCTCAAACCAATGTAATTTCTACATTTCGCATCCTATAACTCCTCACAAGTATCTGCACCCTAAACCTCAAAGAACGCATCTCTGTTCCCAGCTAAGCGTTCATGCTCACGGACAACAACAACATAAACAATAATACAGACGCAGAAATTCAAATAAATAATAGACCACACAAAAACAATAACAAAGTCGCAGTGAAGAAGAAGGAGAGAGGAAGAGAAGAGCACTTAATCGTGTGACCTGAGCGAAAACTTCGAAGGCTGAGAATTCCAGATCTCCGATTGTCTCATTCTGAATCCATTTTTTTTCGTTTTCATTTGCTTAATCATGCTTGTACTACTTTATTGCATCACCTTCATACTTTTTTTCTATTTTCTGTTGAGATTGTTGGGTTAGGGTTCAGTCAAGGGCGCTCTGATCTGATCATTTTAATGAGAATTAGAGATATCGGACTTTGGATGTGATTTCTATATGGAGAAATAGAGGGGTTTCATGTTGGACTGTTTCGATTTTGGTCTGATTCCACTAGAAAAGCCCCACAAGCCGCCGCGGGCTCGCTTGGGTTAGGATTTGTTTTTGGGTTTTGAGAATAAGAGTGAGGAAGACGTGATGAGGTTTTAGCAAAGAAATATGAAGGTGATGATGATGCTACGGATAAGAGAAGAGAAAGAGATCGCTTAGTTCTTAATTTTCTTGTTAACTTTTCCTGTTGGAAGAAACAATAGCAATAATAATTTAATCTAATTTTCCCTTCCTAAGACACAGCATGTGGCGCCTTCAGCTTAGTCTTAGGGTTTACCCATTTTTTCCTTGTTCCCTTCGTATAAATTGGGTCATCCCTTTGGGCCTTTTGGCCCAGTCCAATTATCATCATTCACCGTATATTTCAATTAATGCTTATTAATAACGAATGAAACAGAATAGCGTAGTGGTTGGAGTGTTGGTTTGCAAGCGTGGTGTTCTGAGTTCGAGTCCTGGAGGGTGTTTTATTTATTTTTCTTTGTATTTTTTCTTAAACACGTACTTTTCTTTTTTTTTTTACAAATAACTTTGGGCTTTACAATTCTTTTCTGGCCCATCCAGATTTCTACCTCACACACCCATAGTCAGTTTAACACCACCATTTTACTTTGTTTTGTTAGTTTTGATTTTATTTGTTTTAATTTAATAAATCATGTAGTTTTGTTAGATAATTTTCTTAATTAGCTTAGTTCTAAATTTAATTTAGGAAAATTTGTGAATAATTTTATTAATTAACATTTTATCATTTAGTTAACATTTTATTAATTTATTTAGTTTCTACATAATAAAAAATATTAAAAGATAAAAAATATACATTTGATTTAATTTCTTTAGTTAAATATTTTCTTTAATAGAATGGAATTTTATTTTTCTTTCCAAACTTTTCAAACAAAAATATCAAGAATTTTAATTTTTTACTTTGTTAATTAATTTTTATTTCATAGATTTTTTATAGTTTTAATTAATTACTATATTCAATTTGATTGTATTGGTTGCCTATTTGTACTTTTAATCGCATTGATCCATCCCCATTTGTGAATTTGTACCCTCATTCCCGAAAGCTCTGTAATAGCGTAGAATTTTAATTTTCGCAATTTACTATTTTCCTTATATTGTATAGTAATTAGGTGTGCATGGCAAGATTTAAAATCAATCGCTAGATAACCCTAATCCAAGAACAACTTAACTTGAATCAAACACACTTCCACATCCGCACCTCTAGGGTAACCTCGCTTGTTGCCTCAGAAACACAGTCATGTCCCTCAAATATGGGACGCTTTAGCAAAGACCCTTCGATAAAAAAGATCGTAGTCCCTCGATGTCCCTTGATGTTGCCTTCGATAAAACGATCTAGTCCCTTACGAAAAATTGCTAAAGCGGCTCACAAGTTGCCTTCTATGACTGTATGATTGACCCGCGCCTGTCCCTTCACATCCAACGATGGGGCTTCTTACCAAATCAATGGTAAGATAGCAACATCTAAAGGAGGAGGAAAAGAACATTTAAGACCTTTTGAGTAGGTAGGTTGCTCCTAGTTTCTTGCTTGCTCACTGTTGTACCCCAAAATTTGTCCTCCCATATTCTTCAAAGTTTTGACAAGCATCATCTCAATTTGCTCAAGATCTCTCAGAGGGTTGCACAGTCAAACCATCCTCCTAAGCCAGTCAAATTAGGGTTTTGGTTCTTGCAAGGAAGTTGAGGTTTTCAAGGGCTCAATCAAGTCACATGTGCCCATATACATTGTCAAGCACCTACATGTCAAGTTTCAAGGCTCACAAGGTCAAGTTGCACAGTCAAAAACCCTAATTGCTTCACAATCAACTGTAGGGGCAAAATGGTCATTTGGCAGTCAAAAGTCAAAATTTTTGGTCAACATCTTATTTTGAGGCCACAATCATCATTTGATCAAGTCTTGATCATGATTCCTCAAGCATGGCTCAAAAATCATCAAGGTGTCAAAAGTTTCTATTTTTGGACAGCTGAAAAGTCAACTGTACCTTGACCAAGGCATAACTTTTTCACGTTTCATCATAAAAATCCCATCCAATGCTCATTTTGAAGGGGATGACATTTCCTACAACTCATCTTCACATTCCAAGTCCAAGAAATGCTCTCACAAAAAGTTATCAATTTCAACATTATTGGTCATTTTCAAAAGTCAACAAAAAGGCACTTTAAGTCAAAGACCATAACTTGAGATTGGTAAATCAAAATGACATGGGACCAAAGGCATTGGTTAGAGGACTTCAAGACCTTTCCAAAATGTCCAAGAACATGTTCATATGATCAAAATTGAGCAACATATGCATTGGAGAAGTTGGGAAATTTTTGTGAAATGGCCAAAGTCAACTATCCTTGAAACTTTAATTTTTAACAAAAGGGCCCACTTTTTTCCACTTAGTTCAGCCTTGTCATGCCACCCACGTGTCCCATGATTAATTTCAGGATTAAACATTAATTTTTCTATTTTTTATTTAATTTTATTGATTTAATTCATTTTAAATCCATAAAATTCAAATAAAAATCAAAAAAATTAATTCAATGATATATTGTGGTTTGAATGACCTTGATGAAGCATAATGCACCTACCAAATTCGTGTAAGGTCCATTTTAAGCATAAAATTCAAATTTTGAACAAAATTGGCAAGTTCCTTTAATGGTGGTTATGGAGAAATCCAAAGTTTAATTGCAATGGTTAAGAGCTCATAATAGTGACTGACTCTCACTCATTACTATATATACAAGCCTTGCAAGCCTCATTCAAGAACGAAAAAAAGTGCACAAACGGTCAGAGCAAAGTTCAAAATTTGTCAAAAAAGTGTGAGATCAAAAGGAGTTTTGCAAGCATTTTCAGGCCAAAAGGAGAACGTGACTCTCTTCTTTGCCATACCCTGAAGCTAAAGCAACCCTTGCCACGTCCTAAGGTCCATTATCAAGCACTGTAAATATTCCCAGGTCCCCTCAAAATCCCATATTATTTTTTCTTACATACTTGTGTGCAGGCTTCAAAGAAGGCTTATCATGCGCCTCACAAATCCAAAGCGCCAACTGTCTCCAAGTGCAAATCCAATGGCCACAAGGGAAGGAGCATCATGTTCTCAGGTCAACACAGGCACAGGCAATCTCCAAAGTCAAACAAAGCTGGTTTCTTGATGGGTTTCAGATTCCAATCAAAACACCCCAATCTGGCCCAAAACCCCCCTTGGGTTTGCAATTTTTATTGTCATTTTTATATTTTGTTTGTCTTATTTTATTTTTTTCCCTTTTATTAACTATTAACATAACTAACTATTTTTCATAAAAAATCAAAAAAAGAACTAATATTATTATTATCATTAATTTCATTTTATTTTTGTAAATAAATACTAATAAATTGAATTAATTGTAATTAGGCAAACTTTAACCTTTTTTCTTAATAATTAAAATAACTTTAGAATTAGGTTTATTAACTTTTAATTTTAATTCCTTTATTTTATTTTCATTAAAAACATAAAAACACAAAAACATTTTTTTCTTTTAATAAATTAATTAATTAATTTAATCATTAGTTTTAATCTCATTTAATCACAAAAAGGACAAAAAATTCATTTCTTTTCTTAAAAGGGTCAAAACCCTTAAGACGTTCCCGATTTAATTCTCGCGCGCATTTATTTTGATTATTTATGTAACTGTCTCCAGATATGTAATAGTTAAATAGGTTTTTACCGCTTTATTTAATTTCTCGTACTTATTTACCAAAACGGGTTTTTGTCTTTGGCGATGTATAGACCCGCGTCTTGTAATAGCGTAGAATTTATCTCTCTGAAATTTATTTTCTGCATTCCTAACTGTCTAGTGCATGAAAGAATGTATGTAAATAAAATTAATCTGTAGCTCACAAATAACATGTACAAAGACAATTAACTGAAAAAACAACACACAAAGCACATGCCACTCCTAGGGTACGCCTCACTGGTTGCCTCGAACGTGGTCATCAAGTATAGGACGTCTTAGAGGTCACCCTTTGTCTAAAGATCCAGTTGCCTCGAAACGGTTGCCTCGGATAAAAGGATCTAGGACATTAGGGGTACTTCTAAGGTGTCCTACCGTTGCTTCGGTGACCACACTGTCCCGATCATCGAATTGACCCGAACACCTCCAACGATGGTGCTACCTACCTCTCAATGGTGGGATAGCACTATCTAAAGGACTCTTACACAGCTTAATTCCTTAGGGTAGGTAGATTCTCATGGGTACTTGCTCTTTTCAAAAACAAACAAAACAACTTTTCACACTGACACTTTCAAAAGTTTTCAAACAAATCTTTCATACACTCTTGAGGACTGATACAAGAGTTACTTAGAAATTTTTCAAACGAAACTTTTTTCAAAACCCACATACACTTGAAAAGCAAACCATTTTGAAAACATAAGAGCAAGTACCTAAGAGCCCGTGGATAACCACGGATAGAAAGGGTGCTAACACCTTCCCTTTCTATAAATCTACCTCCCGAACCGAGAAACATTCTCATAAGGAATTTTGATGTGCTTTTGTCCTTTCCATGTTGGAGAACATAAAAGACGGTGGCGACTCTTGCTTACCGCGACATTTCGCGAAACCAGCTAAAAAACAGTCAGTTCTATTTCCACCGATCACACTCACAACAAAACATTTTTTACACCAACACCTTCATCTTGAGACATTTTCAAAAGACAAAGCTTTTTGTACGCGTTCTTATAGAGACGAGAACCATTACAAATCCGTTTTCAAAATACTTTCAAAACCCACACCACAAGCACAATTTTAAACAAAAGCAAGTGATCTAGCAAGCAACTAAGAGCCCGTAGATAAATACCGATGAAAAGGGTGCTAACACCTTCCCTTTTCATAACCTACCCCCCGAACTCAAGAAAATAATCTCGAAAGGTCTTTCTTGTTCTTTTCAACCTTTCCTTATTGGGTAAAAGAAAATTCGGTGGCGACTCTTACTATCCGCAACAATTTCGATCAAACGCAAAACACCCAAGTCAGTTCTCCCACCGTGTTACAGAACTGGCGGCTCTGTTGGGGAAAACTTAAAAGTGGAGTTACCTTAGGGATAAATCACCTTTATTTTCTTTCATTGTTTGACTTGATTGCTTTACATTTTGGTTCCTTGTTTAGGCTTGTTTTGATCCTCTACCCGGATTTGAGATACCTTATAGGTAAGTAGCAATACGTTGTGGAAACTGTGCGGGGTATACCGACATGGTCTAAGCAATAGCTACGTTAGTGTGAAACATTTGTTGGTACCGGTATCCCTTGAGTAGTCAAGGAGAATACGGGGCCGCTGTGTGGTGTCATGAAGCACTAACTGACTTTAGAACCTTACTTGACCAACTTGGCCATTAGGAAGTCGTGAGGTAGCCGGCTTTGGTGCAGTCTGAAGTTGGTTTATACTCGATACTGCACTCATTGAGATCGTACTTTAGGGATATTTCGGTCGCCATTAAAGAGGCTTGCGCTGAAACAATGCCCGATGAAGAAAGATCAGTGATATTGAGATCCCTTAGAACCCAGTTACTATTACTAGGACAGGTTGAGCCAACCAAACTTCAAGAGGGTACTTACCTATAAAACCTCATGCAAGCCTAAACCTAAGGATTTGTTTGATTTAACTTGTGCATATGCTTGTACATAACATCATGACATCATACCATAGCATTTTAGACTAACCATTTCAAGGATTTTGAGATTCATCTTTGTTCTATTTTGTAGGATATGACTCCCACTCGCATGAATACAATCCAAGTCAACCTTGTACAAATACCTTTTCAGCTCAAAGAGTTAGCGTCAAGGATCCCTGAGAATTCTCCGTTCACCAAAAGACATGGACGACTTCTAAACTTGGTTACCTCGAGCTTTGATGAAGATATGATGAAGGTGCTTTTCCAGTTCTTTGACCCTTTGCACCATTGTTTTACCTTCCCCGATTACCATCTTGTACTAACTATGGAAGAGTTCTCTCAGCTCTTGGGAATTCCTATCCTCGATCAACTACCTTTCAACGGTACCGAAATAGACCCAAGCCCTGAAGAGGTTTCCCGAGCTTTACACTTGCAACAATCCGACGTCACGGCTAATTGGGAAACAAGAAGTGGTGTCAAAGGGTTATTAGCCAAGTTCTTACTGGAAAAAGCTCAAGAATGTTGGAACAACCTGGATTTACAAGCTTTCAAAGAAATTTTGGCTCTTCTCATATATGGGTTGGTACTATTTCCAAATTCTGACCAACTTATAGATGTGAATGCTGTCAAAATATTTTGATCTCACAATCCAGTGCCTACTTTGTTGGGAGATATATTGTATTCTCTCCACGCTCGCACCATGAAGAGAAGAGGAAGCCTCATGTGTTGTACTCCTCTGTTGGCTAAATGGTTTATTTCGCATCTTCCCCGATCCATTGTGAAGAATGTGCAAGGTTTGAGGTGGTCCAATAGGCTGATGTCACTCAGGCATTCGGATATCCACTGGTGTTCTCGATCCTTGGAGGATATTACTATCATCGACCGTTATGGGGAATTCCCTAATGTTCCTCTGCTTGGAATTAGGGGAGGCATCACTTATAACCCTTGCTTAGCTCTGTGACAATTTGGGTACACGCGGTCTGCATGACGCGCTCATCCAAGGTTTGATGTTCGACTATGAAAACGACAATCAAGACTACCATCGGAGGTTTATACGAGCTTGGAGGATGGTAAGCAAGGTGGACAGTAGGACATTGGGGAACCAGAATTCCATTCCCCTTGAGCCTTACCTTAGGTGGGTACGGGCTTGCGCTCAGAGTCTCATAATGCCTTACCCCTCCATTCTTCCAGTTATGATAGAGCCTGTTGTTGAAGGAGATGTCCCGTACACTGTCCTTCATCCCAACATGCCTACCTCTCTCGAAGACTTACAAAGGGATTGGATTCAGCTTAAGGAAGAACGAGAAACTTTCGAAGCCCAATTCTATGCCAGTGAGAAGAAAGTTCTGGAACTCACCAAGCAGCTTCATGAAGAGTGGAATTTGAATGCCTACATCGCACCAAAGAGGATGCGTTCAACTTTTTTATCTTGGGAGTTTTTCTATTTTATTTCTTTCATTGTAAGCCCAAAGAGGCATGATGTACTCAAACTTGGATTTATTAATATAACATGTGTTTCCTTTTTTGTCTAAACAAATTTAAATCTCTAATTTCCTTGAAATCATTTGCATATGCATTTTCATTCATCATAACACAAACAGGTTTCTTACAGGAGGTCTCCTTATCTTTCTATTGTTTATTTCAGTGAGATGGATATTGAACAGACAGTAAAGGATCTCCAAGCGTAGAACGCTCAATTCCAACAATTGTTCTTGACTCTGGCAAAAGGATAAGAGGAGTTGAAAACTCTGTTGATCAAAGAAAAGAAGAAGAAAACAAGGAAATAAGTCGGTGTTTTAAATCTGGGAAGAAGGTTCAAAGGACCAGCTAGACGGACTCTAGACTTTGCAACATCATCGGGTGAAGGGGATAATCAAGAAGGGAAGAACAAGGAAGGAAATGACCACCCAACATCTGAAGAAGAGGAAGAAGCTGACTACTTTAAGGAGCAGTATCCTCCGGCTGATAATAAATACAAACAGCTAGAGGATCGTCTAAATGCTATGGAGATCCAAAGGGTACCCGGATTGGATTTTGAAAAGTTAGGACTTGTCTCAGGGGTTGTCATACCGTAGAAATTCAAGGTCCCTACTTTCGCTAAATATGACGGTGTCTCTTGTCCAAAGCTGCATTTAAGGTCATACGTCAGAAAAAATAAACCCCATACTACTGATAGGAACCTATGGGTGCATTTTTTTCCAAGAAAGCTTGTCAGGGACGCAGTTGGATTGGTTCTATCAGTTGGAAGGGACCAATATTCGTAATTGGGAAGATTTGGCTGCCGCTATTTACAAGCAATACCAGTATAATACTGACTTAGCACCAACTTAGACATAGTTGCAAGGCATGTCTATGGGTGCAGGTGAAGGTTTCAAAACCTATGCTCAAAAATGGAGGGATCTCGCGGGAAGAGTCCAGCCCCCCCTATCTGACAGAGAATTGGTGGATATGTTCTTAGGCACGTTATCGGGTCCGTTCTTCAACCACTTGATCGGAAGCTCCTCGGTTGAATGTACTAAACTAATCATGACTGGTGAACGGGTAGAAGCCGATATAAAAAGTGGAAAAATTCAAAGAGATGTATCCTCGAGCACGATGAAGAAACCCTTTACTGGAAAGAAGGAGGTCAGTGTTGCATATGACCATAGGAATCAAAACAAAACTGAACTTCGCCCGACGGTAGAGGCTGTTATGATTTCTAATCCTGTACCAAATCAACAGCAAAATTATCAGCGCAGGACAGAAGCGCCCATGAGACGATTCACCCGAATCAACATGACCATGTCACAAGTTTTGCCACATCTTTTGAAGTCCAATCTGGTAACCCTAAAGGAAGCTCCCAAGAACCTCAATACTGCTTCTCCTTGCTATAACCTGAATGCCCGATGTGCCTATCATTCTGAAAGCCCATGGCATGATACAAATGATTGTTGGGCCTTGAATAATAAGGTGCAAGACCTTATCGAGGCGAAAGAGATTGAGTTTGATCCCCCAGAAACACCTAATGTAATAACGGCGCCAATGCCCAAACATGGTCAAGGTGTCAACGCTATTGATGATGATTGTTTTGTTTCTTCCGTGAATGACTTAACTACTCCTCTTTTGACCATTAAACAGAATCTATTGCAAGCGGGTCTGTTCCTGGGTTGTGATGAGAGTTGTCACTTATGCATGTCTCTACCAAATGGCTATTTGTTACTGAAGATAGGCGTTTAACGCCTGATGGCTAATAAAGAAATCATGTTTGAAAAAGTTCCTCTCACCAGAAGTTCCTATGAAGATGTCTCAATAATCACCATTTCCAACAATCCTCCCAGGGTCTCCACCAAAAGACCCGTCAGGATTACATTTGTTCCAAAGTCTTCTCCCCTAATCATCAGCATGCCAGTGCCAATACCATATTATTTGGATAAAGCTATTCCCTGGAACTGTGGGGCTGACGTCTATTACTATGGCGTCAAGCAAGATCAGTTGGCTATCAAAGACGAAGTTGCAAAAGACACTGACAATGACGTCGGCAATATCGTTGGGACCAGTAAGATAACAAGAAGTGGAAGAGTCATCTCACCCGAGATCTCTCCAAGGACCATCGCTACTCCTGTGATTATTCCCGCTACCGCTCCTACCAGCATTCCCAGTGATACTCCCGTTTATAGTCCTACTGTTATCCCTGCTACCGGGACAAGGGGCAAAGAGGTATTGTCTAAACCTGTCCAGACGAAGGCACATCTAGAGGTTATTCCTGAAGCTTATAGGAAGGAGATAGAAGAGATATTAAAAATAATCAAGAAGAGTGACTACAACATCGTGGAATAGTTGGGGCAGACCCCCTCGAAAATATCAATGTTGGCCTTACTTTTGTGTTCTGAGGCCCATGCCAAAGCCTTGGTAAAGTTTCTCAAGACCGCCCACGTACCCCAAGAGACCTCCATTGATAAATTTGAGAATTGTGTGGCCAGTTGATGACACACAAATATGTGATATTTCTGGCTTGATATACACAAAAAATTTCTCATACTTTAGTTTAAATTAAATTATTTTATAGGTATTATGCAGGTATTTTTCTATTTTTGCAGATATGCATTAAGCTGAACACTTTGGAAGAAATAAAGAAAAAAGAGGTGCAAAACTAGCAAAAAGGCCAAAGGAGAAGAAATGACTCAAGCCCATTAAGCATGTGAGCACGTGGCCCACCATGAAGAAGACCTTGACGATCGTCAAGGAGTCATGCCGAACGTCACGCATTGAGAATGACCAAGTGACTATCGTCACTTGGACGTGACGAACGTCATAAGGCCGCTTACCCCACTTTCTTCGCATCCAACGGACAAAAACGCATTCAAAGCCAGTCCAACAACTACCTATATTATCTGACCCACTCAGTCAAAGCACCAAGGAACGTAACAAATTAATGGCCCTATTATTTCTCAAAGGAAGAAATAAACTGTTCCTACATTCTCGAGAACAACTTATCACACAAGACTTATAAATAGAGCCTTGGACCATACGAGAAGTAGTTCTTCTTTTTGGGCAGAAACTTTGGAGATTTTACATCTACTTTTAGCGAATATTCCTTTCAGCATTATTTTCTTTCCCAGTTATTTCTATATTCCTTTCAGCATTATTTTCTTTCCCAGTTATTTCTATATTCCTTTCAGCATTATTTTCTTTGTACGGTTAAATATATTCTCCGATCGAAGCAAAGCCTATAATTTGTGCAGGAGTGCTTATATCTTCAGAATTATTACCAGGTTTATGTTTACGAATTCTTATTGCTTTTAATCAATATAATTATGTTTATTTTTGTTTGTCTCTTAAATTATTCTGTGATTTGGTATGATACTATGTTAGGCTAGAATTCCTATACCGGTATGTAAAGTCACTCTACCAAGGGAACGAGTAACTTAGTTGGGATTATTTTTACTACAAAACTTTCTTTTCTGGCCTAAGTTACTATTTTTAATCATTAAATTGTTTTGTTACGAAAGTAAAAAACAGATAGAGGTTAGGGTCAACAAAGCGGAAGTTTGAGATCTTTTAACTCGACAGTAGTAATTAGGCATTGGCTTAAAATACAGCGGAAGCACTTTAAAGTTAATTAAGATTTTATTTAGTTTTCAAAAAGTGTTTTTAACTCCTGCGGGATGGAGGAAGCGTATGTTATGACTTAACTGCATAGCCTAGATCAACAAAACGACAGTGTGAGACGAGGGTTTTTAAACTAAATAAGTTTTACTGAAAGTTGTTTTGAAAATATAAAGACACCCAACAGGTCGCTAGTTCCCGAGGTTTGACTATTGCATACTGGTAATTACGCTCATTGATTATTAAAAATCCAACTTAATTTAGTATTTAGTTTTCCCTACAACCCAATCAAATATTCATTAGCTTTAGATTTGCGAAGTAACAATAGAAGACGGTAGATCGATTCATCAGTCTCTGTGGTTTGATATCTTTTAAAACTACACGATAAGACTGTGCACTTGCAGTCCAAATCATTGGATACATAAGTATAATCCCGATCACCAGTCTAATTGATGATAACAAATTGGGCTTTTCTATGCTGATTTAACTCCCAAAGGAAGGAAACACAATGATGCCTTGCATGTTTCTATTGAGTGCAGGGGCACTGTGCTAGCCCATGTTCTGGTGGATACCGGCTCATCATTGAATGTCTTGCCCAAAAATGCTCTTGGCCGACTAGACTGCGAGGGACTCACTTTAAAGCCTAACAACATTATAGTGAGGGCCTTTGATGGTTCTAAGAGGACAGTGCACGGACAAGTTGACATCCCTATAAAAGTTAGAACTCAGACTTTTGATTCAACTTTCTATGTGATGGATATACGCCCTTCCTATTCTTGTCTATTGGGTTGACCTTGGATCCATGGCGCTAGTGCCTTCACTTCCACCCTATATCAGATGCTGAAGTACCCGATCAAGGGAAAGATCATCACAATCCATGGGGAGGAGGAATACATGGTTAGCCACCTGAACTCTTTCAGGTATGTGGAAATGGATGGTGAGTTCATTAAGACCCCGTGCCAGAATTTTGAAGAGGTCCCACAAACAGTTGCGGCAAACAAGACTACTTCCAAAGTCCCGAAGATTACTAGACTTCCATTAAAGATGGCTTCTTTGAAAGATGCCAAGGCAGTAGTCGAAGAAGGTAGGTGTACCATTTGGGGCCAACTTTCGGATATTCCCTACAAATATGAAAAATTTGGTTTGGGTTTTACTTCAGGAGCCCAAAAAGTTGTTTGTCGTGCTCGTGCCAAGGGACCACCTTTGTGGATCAGCAACCATGGAGTTAATGCTCTTGAAGACAGTGATAGTGATTATGACCTGGACAAGTGGATCTTTCCAACCATCAGCGATGGACTCAACAATTGGGAGGCTAAAGAATTTTTCCCTATTACTTTTATTCAAGAGTAATTGTCTTTTAAATTTTCTTGGACTTGTAATATTTAAACAATCTAGACTTTAAAACCTTATGTCTTACCCGAGGCACAATGGTACATTTGTGAGGGTTGTTACTTCATCTTCATATGTCATCAATAAATCATGGACGTTTTTGCATGCAAATTTTACGCTCTTTGTTCTTCTTTTTCTACATTTTTTTCAAAGATAATTATGCTCTTACACACACTCACGTATCGAAATGCAGATCCACATCCACTCAAGATCCCATGGGTAACGATTCTTCTATGGCCTATTGTGACTTTGAAAATACGATCTACCAAGCCGAAGACGAAGGTGAGGAAGATTGTGAGGTACCAGGGGAACTAGCCAGGTTACTATCACAGGAAGAAAGAACCATACAGCTCCACGAAGAGCCGGTTGAAATAGTTGACTTAGGTACTGAAGAGGACAAGAAAGAAGTCAAGGTAGGTGCCAACCTAGAACCTAGTGTCAAGAAGCGCTTAACTCAGTTACTACATGACTGTGATACGGTGGGAGAACTGACTATGGTTTTGCGTTTGTATTCGCACTTGTTCGGTTGAGCAAGAGTCGCCATCGACTTTTTATTTTATCCTAAAGGAAAGGTTAAAAAAGCACAGCAAAAACCTTTTGAGATGTTTCGTGGGTTCGGGGGGTAGATTATGAAAAGGGAAGGTATTAGCACCCTTTTCATCCATGGTTATCCATGGGCTCTTAGTTACTTGGTTTTTAGATCACTTGCCTTGATTTTCAATTGCTTGAAAATGGTGTGTATGTGTGTGTGTTTTTGAAAATGTTTTGGAAGAAGATGCCTTGTCTTAGGCTACCCTTGTAACAATTCTTTACTCGAACGTTTTACAAAGGTGTGTATCTTTTCGAAAAGATGTTTCAAAATGTTTTGAGAGTTTGTTTTGAAAGTGTTTGTGAAGTGTGGTTTTTGAAAAGGAGGCAAGTGTTTTTGCAAGTTGATCTCAAGTAACTAAGAGTTTTATCTACCCTATTGTACTCAAAGGTTTTCTCTATGTTTTCAACCCTTTTGAACAATTTTGTTCCACCATTGAATTTGGCGGACAATCTTGCGTTTAGGATGTTTAACGGGACGAGCGTGGGTCATCGTATGGACCATGAATGCAATGATGCCAAGTGTCTTTGGCAATTTGTTTTGAAGGGACTATGATCATTCCATTTAGGCAACTTTCGAAAGCGTCATCGAGGGACTTATGATCATTAGAATTTGTTTTGCCAAAGATACTCGACGTGCAAGCATGGCCCATTTTGGAAGGCAACATGTGGGATTACCCTAGAGGGTGCAAGTGTGACTGTGTGTTGATTTCATGTATTTGTCTTGTATTAGGTTATCTAGCGTTTGGTTTTATGTACATGCAAACCCTAGGTCTAACCATAGTATAATTGAAAATGGTAAATTGCAGAAATGTAAAGTCTACGCTATTACAAAATAAGTATCCGGGAGTGGGGGTACAAATTTACAAATGGGGATGAGACTTAGGAATGTAGTGTCCAATAGATTACAACCAAATCGAATCGATCAAATGTAAATGTAACGAATATACAAAATAAGCAAATGTATAATGTATCAAGTATAAGTACATTGTGTAAGTGTATGTGTATGTATATTTGTATATGTAATTATTTACAGGTTAGGAAAATGTGAATTTAAATGAGTATTATTAAGCATTGTTTTAACTTAAAGAAAGAAATTAAAATATTTGTTTAATTAATCCTTGTAATCTTGTATTTTCTTTGATATGTACAAAAAGAAAACTTTAATTAAATGAAAAGAAAAATGTTTTCAATTTTAATTATATTGTGTATAAAAGATGTATCTTTATATGTATGTACAAAGAATATTTAAATTAAATGTTTTAAATTAAAAATGTATTTTTATGTATTTTAGTATTAATGTATTACTATACAAAGAAAGGTATTTTACTTAAAAGAAAAAGGGTTTTACATTTTAATTGTGTATTTTTATATTAATGTAATAATATACAAAGTAACAAAATTTAAGTTAGAGGAAAAATATTGTAATTAAAAATGTAATTTTAAAGAAAGTCAATATTTAATGTAAATAAATAAAAAAAAGTTATATTAAAAAAGAAGAATATGATGATAAAAAATGGTTTGAAATAAGTTAGAAATGGGCTCAAAGGTTTGAGGCCCAAATGTAAATTAGGGGGAACGAATAGAACAGGGGGGTGAATTAGGAGTTCGCTTGGGCTTATGCGCTGAGAATGGGACGAGGCCCAGGTTGACACCAAATGCTTAGGGTCTGATTATTGTTTTCAATTGGGAATTGTTTTAGGGTTTGCATTGCTGAGCGGCGCCGCTTGTTCGACTTCGTCTTCTCCGATCATTCTCACACTTTCACCTCAGAATGCCTCTCCGTCTATGGCCAGCCCTCGCCACCGTCCCTGCTTCCTTCCTCCATGAATGGATTAAACCAAAACGCGAAATGGTAACAAACTGGAACATTTTTTTAGGTTTTTGATTCTGTCTTTGCATGTTTTAATTTTTATTCATTGGTTTTGTTTCTGGTTTATGCGTGATTTTAGAAAGAGATAAAAGGAGATTCTACCTTTCGGAGACGGAGAAGGAGGGCACTTGGAGGCGCTGAGGCGGCTTTGGCGGAGGTTCGGTGATGACGGAAGCTAGCTTGGGAAAACTGGTTTGTGTTACCCTTTGCTTGTATTAGGGTTTGATGATGATTATGGCCTGAAAACCTTTTCTGAATTCACTTCTTTCTTCTTCTCTGTTGCCTTGAATGTGCTTCTTTGTCCCTTCTCTGAGTTGCCTTGAATGTGCTTCTTTGTCCCTTCTCTGAGTTGCCTGCCTTGCCTTATTGTTTGTTTATGGCCCAATGATGAGTATTCCTCTGAGGGTTCTGTGGTTTGGCTTTGGATGCTTTGTATGTGAGTTGAATGCTATGCTTGAATTTGATTTGGATGGTGTTGAAAGGTATGTTTGAGCAGGTTCTGGGGCTTTCTTGGATTAGCTTCAGGCAGGTGATGGCCCTCTTTTTTAGTTTATGCAGGTCCAAGGTTTTGGTGGCTTGCTTCAGGCAGGTTATGGCCTTACTGGAGGCTTAGCAGACTTGGCCTTTTGGTGAGTTTGTGTTTGATGGTTCAAGGTTGGACAGAGTTAAGGTTATGAGGTTTTTATGGTTATTGTTTCTGATAGGCAGGTTTAGAGCTTCAGCAGGTTTGAGTCTTGACAGGCTCAGGTTTATGAGGTTTCACAGTTTATTTGCTTGTGAAGTTTTTTAGGTCTTTTGGCTGGTTGGGTGTTTTGAGCTGGTATTGTGAATTTGGGTGAGTGTTCTGGTTTTTACTGTAGGTTTTCTTCTGTCTATATGTTTTGTTTGATAATAGACAGGTTTGGCCTTTGGTTCAGTAGGCTTGGCCTTTGTTCAGTAGGCTTGGCCTTTGTTCAGTAGGCTTGGCCTTTGTTCAACAGGTTTGGCCTTTGTTCAGCAGGCTGGAAGGTTTTGACAGTTGGCTTGGCCTTTGTTTGATATCTTTCTGATCTCTCTCCTTTTATCCACTGTGTTCAGTTTGTTTTATATTCTTTTTCTTCCTGCCTAAAGCCTAAACCTGTTTTCTTTGCTCTCTTTTTCTTCTCTCTCAGTACAGTTTGCATTAAAATAATGTTATGCTTTGTACTTTTTTTTCTGAAAGGGCCACTTGGGAAATGATGAAAATGAGATAGTTGCTTGCATATCAATTTTCCTCTGCATATTTGTCCCTTCTTTTGACAGCTTCTTGTACTTTGTATCTTTTCAAATCTTCTTCTTTGATAGCTTGGGTAGCCTTGTGACAGTTTGACAGCAAGTTTGAATTTTTCAGTTTGGACAATTTTTGAATTGTGCAATTTTGACTTTTGTGCATTCATTTTTTAGCAAATAAAAATTCGTCCCTCTTTGTGAACCGGGAGAAATCCCGTGATTTGCAGAGAGGGTTAACTGATCCCAATCAGTGGCCCTTAATGATGAATTTTATATCTGTCTCCTTTATTTTATTTATCTGCTATTGATTTTCCTTTTTTCATTTGCAGATAAAAAATTAAAATGGAGCATTGGAGCAAGGGATAGCAGATGAAGAAATGAAGATTAGAAAAAAATGTTTAGGATAGTTTTCTTTTTATTTAAATTTAAATTAAAGTAAAATCATTGTTGTAAACAACAGAACAATTGTACAATTAATTTAAAAATTAATAAAAGTTTCTTTATCCAATTAAATATTTTTCCTCCTATTGTTTATTTATTATTTATAATTCTTTAATTAAAATAATTGAAAATAAATTCCAATCATTTAATCTTAGAATGATAAATAATTTAAATAAACAATGCTTTAGTATTTGATCAGTTAAACCTGGCATTTCCAACGTCCAAAGCAAAACAACAGTTAATCAAAACAACTGATCAGGCGCATTCCCTTTTCACTGATTTTTACCCAACGCTGCAAAATTCAAACTGAATGTGTCCTTTCACTGATTTAATCATACAGACGTGAATTCAATCCAAATGCATTCTGTTACTGATTAAATCAAACGATGCGAATTCAACCCAAATCTCGGAATAATTTGCAAAGTGCTGTAGAACTTAAATCCTTCTGAGAACGTGCCCACAAAACCCTAATTCCTGATTAAATACCAAAGAGCGTTCGCCTGATCAAAGTTGAGCCAAAATCAACCAAAACCCTAAACCAACTGTTTGAAACATTCCAGAGCCCTGAAAAAATCAATAAAACCCTAATTGCGTCTGACTGACGAGAAAAGTCCGTTTGACCGATTCTTGAGCTAGTTTGAAAGATCAGGAAAAGCCTAAAGCTGTGATTTCTTGTGGTAAAATGCGAGGGCAAATTTTGGGGTACAACAGTTGCCCCTGTTCAATCTTCTTAAACCTGAAGAGTTAGATTGGCAAGTTTGCCTTTCGCGACTTGAAGGTAAAAGAAGATTGGACACTAAAGTGCCCAGAAAATTTGCACTCGGTGATGTGATGGTAGAGGTGAATGGGCTTAAAGATGCCATTTGGTGATGGGCTTAAAGATGCCGTCTGATGCGATAGAATCTTGTCGGGGGATGGGCTTAGAGATTCCATCTGGGAATGGGCTTAAAGATGCCATTTGGCGACTGCTGATAGGAGGATGGGCTTAAAGATGCCATCTGGGAATGGGCTTAAAGATGCCATTTGGCGACTGCTGATAGGAGGATGGGCTTAAAGATGCCATCTGGGAATGTTGAACTGTATGTCAATGGTGAGTGGACGAGTATCAGAAAGGCACCCAGGTTTTGGAACATCTCTGAATTGGGGGTCCGAATAAGCAATAGATTGACATCCATGTCTGGAGAATCCGTGAACTGTTTTCAGGAGTTGAGATTGAATGAGTAATAGAGCAGCATCCTTTGTTGGGAAGCGTCCGTAAACTGTTTTCAAAAGTTGAGAAGAGTCTGAACAAGTGATAGGTTAACATCCGTTACTGGAGAACCCGTGAACTGTTTTCAGAAGTTTGAGAAGAGTCTGAACAAGTGATAGGTTAACATCCGTTACTGGAGAACCCGTGAACTGTTTTCAGAAGTTTGAGAAGAGTCTGAACAAGTGATAGGTTAACATCCGTTACTGGAGAACCCGTGAACTGTTTTCAGAAGTTTGAGAAGAGTCTGAACAAGTGATAGGTTAACATCCGTTACTGGAGAACCCGTGAACTGTTTTCAGAAGTTTGAGAAGAGTCTGAACAAGTGATAGGTTAACATCCGTTACTGGAGAACCCATGAACTGTTTTCAGAAGTTTTGAAGTTGAACAAGCAATAGAGCAGCATCCGTTGTTGGGAAGCGTCCGTAAACTGTTTTCAAAAATTGCATCTGAACAAGTTGGTAGATTAACATCCGTTGTTGGGAAGAATCCGTAAACTGTTTTCAGAAGTCTTGAGAAGAATCTGAACAAGTGATAGGTTAACATCCGTTACTGGAGAACCCGTGAACTGTTTTCATAAGTCTTGAGGTTGAATAAGCAATAGAGCAGCATCCGTTGTTGGGAAGCGTCCGTAAACTGTTTTCAAAAATTGCATCTGAACAAGTTGGTAGATTAACATCCGTTGTTGGGAAGAATCCGTAAACTGTTTTCAGAAGTCTTGAGAAGTGTCTGAACAAGTGATAGGTTAACATCCGTTACTGGAGAACCCGTGAACTGTTTTCAGGAGTCTTGAGGTTGAATAAGCAATAGAGCAGCATCCGTTGTTGGGAAGCGTCCGTAAACTGTTTTCAAAAATTGCATCTGAACAAGTTGGTAGATTAACATCCGTTGTTAGGAAGAATCCGTAAACTGTTTTCAAAAGTCTTGAGAAGAGTTTGAACAAGTGATAGGTTAACATCCGTTACTGGAGAACCCGTGAACTGTTTTCAGGAGTCTTGAGGTTGAATAAGCAATAGAGCAGCATCCGTTGTTGGGAAGCGTCCGTAAACTGTTTTCAAAAATTGCATCTGAACAAGTTGGTAGATTAACATCCGTTGTTGGGAAGAATCCGTAAACTGTTTTCAGAAGTCTTGAGAAGAGTCTGAACAAGTGATAGGTTAACATCCGTTACTGGAGAACCCGTGAACTGTTTTCAGAAGTCTTGAAGAGGAACTGGTGTAGGGCTTCCTGATGATGAGTTCATGTAAAACTGCATCTGGATGAATTTGAACAAGTATCAGAATGTTGCCGTGTCTGGGTCGCATCTGAACTGTCTCTGAGTGAACCTGGAAGATGATCTTTGTCTGCCGACTGATCTTACCTGAAAAGGTAAAGGGTTAGTTGTATGCGATGTCATGATGCATGATGCAATGTGTGTGACATCAATGTTTATGATATGAATGTAAATGAATGTGCATGTAAGCTGGAAAGCTGTCTTGCAAAGGATAGAAGAATCCTGGATGGCTGAAGATAAAAGAATCTTGACTGCTGTCGGGACGAATAATTCCTTGGCTGTTGTTGGGGAAGAGAATTCCTGATGACCTCTACTGGGGAGTTCCATTCTAATAGACTCATGCTGGGGAGGTAAGACTGAGGATCTTCAGTTTGGTGGGAAGTAACTCTGTGGGGAGAAGGTTCACTAGTCTGGCTCCGCTGGGGATTGATAATTTGAAGTTTTAGCTCGGCTGGGGATATTGAAACTTGATTCTGAGGGGAATTAGCTTTTGGAAGGTTCTCTGGCTGGGGATTGCGAGAGTCCTCTGATTGCTGCAGGTGTTGGTCTGGAATAAGTTACTGAACGTCGCCATCTCTGGGTTGCATCTGAACTATTTCTGGAAGGAGGCTTGGATAAGTTATAGAATGTCGCCAAAATCTTGGGTCACATCTTGAACTATATTTGGATGCAAATCTGAATGAGTTATAGAATGTCGCCAAATCTTGGGTCACATCTTGAACTATATTTGGATACAAATCTGAATGAGTTATAGAATGTCGCCAAATCTTGGGTCACATCTTGAACTATATCATGAAGGTCTGAATGAGTTATAGAATGTCACCATCTCCGGGTCACATCTTGAACTGTATCATGAAGGAAGTCTGAATGAGTTATAGAATGTCGCCATCTCTGGGTCACATCTTGAACTATATCAATCTTCTGCGGTGATGAGGGAATTGTTGAACACTTTTGACATTCGGATGCCCCCAGTGGTGATGAAGGAGTCTTGAATCAGATCACTCTGCATATTGAGATATTTCTTGAAATCTTGACTGGACTGCCCCAGGTTAACTGAACTTTGGAAGATCTGTTGGACCTTGACTAGACTGCCCCAGGTTAATTGGATGGTGCTATGTCATGCCCCCTTGTTGATAGGAGATTTGTAATGGAAGTGTCATCCTCTTGAAGTGATTTTCACTTACTGAGAGAGTTTTTGTTCCTCCGAACATTCGCTGTATGAAATTCTTCGCTGTCAAACAAAAAGCCAAATGCAGACAGTGATATTCAAGCAATGCAAAGTTTATGTTTGTCTCAAAGTTTTGAAAAATGCGTTTTTTAGCAGAAAACTTTTTATAAGACAGATCAACACAAGATTTAGAGCAAAGCCTTACAGGAGTCAGGATACCTTTTGTAACAGTACGCTTTCGAACTAACCCATGCTTCAATTAGGACTTTTGAAGGGTTGTAACGTGGCTTGGTTCACGGTTTAAGAAACAAAATATAAAGGCTCAAAGTATATTTGTACCCACCCGCTCTTCATGATGTTCTTCATACCTAAGCTCAGTTAATTGTGTGTCACACTCTGTTTTGAGTTTAGAACGACTTTTGGGCGATGGTTCACCAGCTGAATTTGGGGAGACAGTCATCATCTCCTCTTTTCTTTTTCAACATTTTTCATGTTGTTGAGGATTTTGTAACGACCTTACTATTTTGATTTTGATTTGTTATCCCTAACTTTTGCCTGACTGTTCCCATTTTCCGGGATTACTGTCAGCGGGATGCCCCAGCTTTCTTAAGCCTCCTTTATAGGTTTTGGCTTGGTGGGCTTTTCTCTTTTGAGAGATTGACTGTCCATGTGATAGGGAACCACCCTTGTCTTTTGATTCCTTTCTTTTTCTTTGACGTCGTTCGTTGTGTTACGAACAGAGAGTTTGCGACTTCAATGCGCATATTCTTTTGAATTAACTAAGATACTACCCTACCCCAGGTTTATATCAAAGGTTTTGATTGTTTAGAACAGAAAACTCCTACTTCTTTGGCTCGAAGGGGTTGACTAGGGATTATCTTCCTTATAACTCCAGTGTTTGGGAATTGAAAGAAATGCTTGTACATCATCAGCAAGGTCTGTTCAAAAGCATACTGTATAAGATCATGGTATTGTTTCATCATCCTCCCTCTAAAGGCTTACAGCTTTTTATCAAGAGTCAAATATCATAAAGAAAGCATAAGAGTAGTGAAACGAATGGATGAATTCAAGACAAACATATGCAATGCATTAATGAAAACAGAGTTTAACATCAACAGATAATTGTTTGACAGCAAAAGAAATTACAACTTTGAAAATTCAAAATGAAGCAAAAGTCTTTCAGCTTGAGCTTCGTCACTTCAGGTGGAGCACTCCTTAATGGAAGATTTTCATCTCACCGTCTGGCATGAATTCCAGCATTCCAATGTTGATCAGATCTTGAATCTTGTTCTTCAAGGCCCAACAGTCGTTGGTGTCGTGTCCCGGGCTGTAGGAGTGGTAAACACAAAATGCGTCGGGACGATAGTTAGGAGAGGAGGTATTGAGCTTCTGAGGAGGGTCCTTTAGGTTAAGCAGGTTGACCTCCAACAGGCGCTTCAGTATGAAGAATGATGGTATTTCAGTCTCCGCGAACTGTCTTCCTGACGTTTCTTGCTTACGCCGATTACCCCGTTGACGCTGGCGAGGTTGTTGATGGGCTTGTGACCCCGAAGCAAGCGAAGGAGCCTTCCCCTTGTCTTCTTGAGTGGATGGAGGCTGAGCGGTGACTTGCTCTTCAACCTCAGATGTTTGCCCCAGTTGGTTGTTTGGAAAGAGTTGGCGGACAAGAACTCTGAGTTCCTCTTGTCTTTGAGATAGGTCTTGGAGGAGAGCCATCTGGCCCACCAACTGTCCCATCACTTGGGTCCTCAATGTTGCCAGATAAAACTGCAACTCCGCAAGCTGGTCACTCCTGGCATTGTTGGAATTCTCCAAGCCCTTGGTGAGGAGAGCTTTCATCTCTTCTTGCTCTAGAGACAAGTTCAGGAACATCTCCTGCAGCTGAGCAGTCTGGTCTTGGATGTCTTTGACAGACCTTTCTAGAGCCATCTCTTACTGAAATAAACAGCAGGAGAGTAAGGAAACCTGAAAAAGGAAAGACTGTCAAAATGCAATGCATGATATGTGGATGCATGCTTTCAAGGATCTCTTGGGGTAAACACAAGAAAATGTTAGAGGTCGAACTTTGATCTTTGATTGGAGATCTCCGCACCGGTGGATGTCTTTCCACGAGAATCAAGCTCACCATGTCAAGTGGGTCATAGCCACTGATTCAAGTTGTTGTACTTGATCTTTGTTTGGAGAACTGTGTATCGGTGGATGTCTTTCCACGAGAATCAAGCTCACCATGTCGAGTGGGTCATAGCCACTGATTCAAGTTGTTGCACTTGAACTTTGGTTGGCATTGGTTAGAGGAGAAACCTCTTGCCCCTTGGTAGACGTCTGGTTCAACGTAACCCTGTATCAAAAGAACCCTCGAGATCCTTGAGATGGTTATTGAAAATGCTATGGTATGATGTCATGATGTTATGTACATGTATGCGAAAAGCAAGTGAGTGTATATACAGGTAATCATATTCACACAAAGCAAACAAGTCCTTAGGTTTAGGCTTGCATGGGGTTTAGGTAAGTACCCTCTTGAAGTTAGTTGGCTCATCCTGTCCTAAAATAGAAACCGGGTTCTAAGGAGCTCAATATCATTGGATTGTTTTCTGTGTTCATTGTTTCGGTTTAGCCACTTAACTGGCGACCAAAATATTCCAAGAAAACAACCCTCAAATGAGTGTAGTATCGAGTATCTACCAACTTCGGACTGCACCAAAGTCGGTCATCTCACTACCCCTAAAAAGGATAAGATGGTCAATTAAGGTTCTAAGAGTTCGTTAGTGCTTCACGACATCACTCAGCGGCCCCGTACTCTCCTTGACTGAACTCAAGGGTTACCGGTACTCACAAATATGTCACACTAACATAGCTTACTGCTTCAACCATGTCGGTATACCCCGCACAGTTCCCTCACAGTTTTTTTGCTATTTACCTAAAAAGGTGCCCCAAATCCGGGTGTAGGATTTACAACAAATCCAAACAAGAACCCAAAAGATAAAGCAAATCAAGTCAATCAAAGCAAGAAAGTAAAGGTGATCTAAACCCTAAGGTAACCCCACTTTGAGTAGTAATCCCCAGCAGAGTCGCCAGTTCTGTGATACGGTGGGAGAACTGACTATGGTTTTGCGTTTGTATTCGCACTTGTTCGGTTGAGCAAGAGTCGCCACCGACTTTTTATTTTATCCTAAAGGAAAGGTTAAAAAAGCATAGCAAAAACCTTTTGAGATGTTTCGTGGGTTCGGGGGGTAGATTATGAAAAGGGAAGGTATTATCACCCTTTTCATCCATGGTTATCCATGGGCTCTTAGTTACTTGGTTTTTAGATCACTTGCCTTGATTTTCGATTGCTTGAAAATGGTGTGTATGTGTGTGTGTTTTTGAAAATGTTTTGGAAGAAAATGCCTTGTCTTAGGCTACCCTTGTAACAATTCTTTACTCGAATGTTTTACAAAGGTGTGTATCTTTTCGAAAAGATGTTTCAAAATGTTTTGAGAGTTTGTTTTGAAAGTGTTTGTGAAGTGTGGTTTTTGAAAAGGAGGCAAGTGTTTTTGCAAGTTGATCTCAAGTAACTAAGAGTTTTATCTACCCTATTGTACTTAAAGGTTTTCTCTATGTTTTCAACCCTTTTGAACAATTTTGTTCCACCATTGAATTTGGCGGACAATCTTGCGTTTAGGATGTTTAACGGGACGGGCGCGGGTCATCCTATGGACCATGAATGCAATGATGCCAAGTGTCTTTGGCAATTTGTTTTGAAGGGACTATGATCATTCCATTTAGGCAACTTTCGAAAGCGTCATCGAGGGACTTATGATCATTTGAATTTGTTTTGCCAAAGATACTCGACGTGCAAGCATGGCCCATTTTGGAAGGCAACATGTGGGATTACCCTAGAGGGTGCAAGTGTGATTGTGTGTTGATTTCATGTATTTGTCTTGTATTAGGTTATCTAGCATTTGGTTTTATGTACATGCAAACCCTAGGTCTAACCATAGTATAATTGAAAATGGTAAATTGCGGAAATGTAAAGTCTACGCTATTACAAAATAAGTATCCGGGAGTGGGGGTACAAATTTACAAATGGGGATGAGACTTAGGAATGTAGTGTCCAATAGATTACAACCAAATCGAATCGATCAAATGTAAATGTAACGAATATACAAAATAAGCAAATGTATAATGTATCAAGTATAAGTACATTGTGTAAGTGTACGTGTATGTATATTTGTATATGTAATTATTTACAGGTTAGGAAAATGTGAATTTAAATGAGTATTATTAAGTATTGTTTTAACTTAAAGAAAGAAATTAAAATATTTGTTTAATTAATCCTTGTAATCTTGTATTTTCTTTGATATGTACAAAAAGAAAACTTTAATTAAATGAAAAGAAAAATGTTTTCAATTTTAATTATATTGTGTATAAAAGATGTATCTTTATATGTATGTACAAAGAATATTTAAATTAAATGTTTTAAATTAAAAATGTATTTTTATGTATTTTAGTATTAATGTATTACTATACAAAGAAAGGTATTTTACTTAAAAGAAAAAGGGTTTTACATTTTAATTGTGTATTTTTATATTAATGTAATAATATACAAAGTAACAAAATTTAAGTTAGAGGAAAAATATTGTAATTAAAAATGTAATTTTAAAGAAAGTCAATATTTAATGTAAATAAATAAAAAAAAGTTATATTAAAAAAGAAGAATATGATGATAAAAAATGGTTTGAAATAAGTTAGAAATGGGCTCAAAGGTTTGAGGCCCAAATGTAAATTAGGGGGAACGAATAGAACAGGGGGGTGAATTAGAAGTTCGCTTGGGCTTATGCGCTGAGAATGGGACGAGGCCCAGGTTGACACCAAATGCTTAGGGTCTGATTATTGTTTTCAATTGAGAATTGTTTTAGGGTTTGCATTGCTGAGCGGTGCCGCTTGTTCGACTTCGTCTTCTCCGATCATTCTCACGCTTTCACCTCAGAATGCCTCTCCGTCTATGGCTAGCCCTCGCCACCGTCCCTGCTTCCTTCCTCCATGAATGGATTAAACCAAAACGCGAAATGGTAACAAACTGGAACATTTTTTTAGGTTTTTGATTCTGTCTTTGCATGTTTTCATTTTTATTCATTGGTTTTGTTTCTGGTTTATGCGTGATTTTAGAAAGAGATAAAAGGAGATTCTACCTTTCGGAGACGGAGAAGGAGGGAACTTGAAGGCGCTGAGGCGGCTTTGGCGGAGGTTCGGTGATGACGGAAGCTAGCTTGGGAAAACTGGTTTGTGTTACCCTTTGCTTGTATTAGGATTTGATGATGATTATGGCCTGAAAGCCTTTTCTGAATTCACTTCTTTCTGCTTCTCTGTTGCCTTGAATGTGCTTCTTTGTCCCTTCTCTGAGTTGCCTTGAATGTGCTTCTTTGTCCCTTCTCTGAGTTGCCTGCCTTGCCTTATTGTTTGTTTATGGCCCAATGATGAGTATTCCTCTGAGGGTTCTGTGGTTTGGCTTTGGATGCTTTGTATGTGAGTTGAATGCTATGCTTGAATTTGATTTGGATGGTGTTGAAAGGTATGTTTGAGCAGGTTCTGGGGCTTTCTTGGATTAGCTTCAGGCAGGTGATGGCCCTCTTTTTTAGTTTATGCAGGTCCAAGGTTTTGGTAGCTTGCTTCAGGCAGGTTATGGCCTTACTGGAGGCTTAGCAGACTTGGCCATTTGGTGAGTTTGTGTTTGATGGTTCAAGGTTGGACAGAGTTAAGGTTATGAGGTTTTTATGGTTATTGTTTCTGATAGGCAGGTTTAGAGCTTCAGCAGGTTTGAGTCTTGACAGGCTCAGGTTTATGAGGTTTCACAGTTTATTTGCTTGTGAAGTTTTTTAGGTCTTTTGGCTGGTTGGGTGTTTTGAACTGGTATTGTGAATTTGGGTGAGTGTTCTGGTTTTTACTGCAGGTTTTCTTCTGTCTATATGTTTTGTTTGATAATAGACATGTTTGGCCTTTGGTTCAGTAGGCTTGGCCTTTGTTCAGTAGGCTTGGCCTTTGTTCAGTAGGCTTGGCCTTTGTTCAACAGGTTTGGCCTTTGTTCAGCGGGCTGGAAGGTTTTGACAGTTGGCTTGGCCTTTGTTTGATATCTTTCTGATCTCTCTCCTTTTATCCACTGTGTTCAGTTTGCTTTATATTCTTTTTCTTCCTGCCTAAAGCCTAAACATGTTTTCTTTGCTCTCTTTTTCTTCTCTGTCAGTACAGTTTGCATTAAAATAATGTTATGCTTTGTACTTTTTTTTCTGAAAGGGCCACTTGGGAAATGATGAAAATGAGATAGTTGCTTGCATATCAATTTTCCTCTGCATATTTGTCCCTTCTTTTGACAGCTTCTTGTACTTTGTATCTTTTCAAATCTTCTTCTTTGATAGCTTGGGTAGCCTTGTGACAGTTTGACAGCAAGTTTGAATTTTTCAGTTTGGACAATTTTTGAATTGTGCAATTTTGACTTTTGTGCATTCATTTTTTAGAAAATAAAAATCCGTCCCTCTTTGTGAACCGGGAGAAATCCCGTGATTTGCAGAGAGGGTTAACTGATCCCAATCAGTGACCCTTAATGATGAATTTTATATCTGTCTCCTTTATTTTATTTATCTGCTATTGATTTTCCTTTTTTCATTTGCAGATAAAAAATTAAAATGGAGCACTGGAGCAAGGGATAGCAGATGAAGAAATGAAGATTAGAAAAAAATGTTTAGGATAGTTTTCTTTTTATTTAAATTTAAATTAATGTAAAATCATTGTTGTAAACAACAGAACAATTGTACAATTAATTTAAAAATTAATAAAAGTTTCTTTATCCAATTAAATATTTTTCCTCCTATTGTTTATTTATTATTTATAATTCTTTAATTAAAATAATTGAAAATAAATTTCAATCATTTAATCTTAGAATGATAAATAATTTAAATAAACAATGCTTTAGTATTTGATCAGTTAAACCTGGCATTTCCAACGTCCAAAGCAAAACAACAGTTAATCAAAACAACTGATCAGGCGCATTCCCTTTTCACTGATTTTTACCCAACGCTGCAAAATTCAAACTGAATGTGTCCTTTCACTGATTTAATCATACAGACGTGGATTCAATCCAAATGCATTCTTTTACTGATTAAATCAAACGATTCGAATTCAACCCAAATCTCGGAATAATTTGCAAAGTGCTGTAGAACTTAAATCCTTCTGAGAACGTGCCCACAAAACCCTAATTCCTGATTAAATGCCAAAGAGCGTTCGCCTGATCAAAGTTGAGCCAAAATCAACCAAAACCCTAAACCAACTGTTTGAAACATTCCAGAGCCCTGAAAAAATCAATAAAACCCTAATTGCGTCTGACTGACGAGAAAAGTCCGTTTGACCGATTCTTGAGCTAGTTTGAAAGATCAGGAAAAGCCTGAAGCTGTGATTTCTTGTGGTAAAATGCGAGGGCAAATTTTGGGGTACAACAATGACTATGTTAAGGTCTTTGCCTAGTCATACAAAGACATTCCAGGACTCGACGCTGATATCATGGTCCATCGTCTGCCGACAAAAGAAGACTGCCCTTTGGTAAAACAGAAAGTCTGTCGCATGCGACCATAAATGTCAAAAAATCAAAACTGAAGTCATGAAGCAGTTCAATGTCAGATTCTTAGTCGTCACCTTCTATCCACAATGGGTCGCCAATGTTGTTCCATTGCCTAAAAAGGGCGGTAAAGTATGCATGTGTGTGGATTACAGATACTTGAATAGGGCAAGCCCTAAGGATGATTTCCCGCTTCCCTATATCGATATTCTGGTTGACAACACCGCACAGCATAAAGTATTATCCTTCATGGATGGTTTCTCCGGGTACAACCAAATCAAAGTGGAACCTGAGGACATGGAGAAAATGACCTTCGTCACACAGTGGGGTACATTCTGTTACAAAGTTATGCCATTCAGGTTGAAGAACACTAGGGCAACTTATCAGTGCGCCATGGCAGCTCTGTTTCACGATATGATCCATCACGAGATAGAGGTCTACGTGGATGACATGATAGCCAGATATCAAACTGAAGAGGAACACCTTGACCATTTGCAGAAACTGTTTGAAAGACTGAAGAAATACAAACTAAGGTTGAACCCGAGTAAATGCACTTTTGGAGTGAGGTCTGATAAACTCCTAGGCTTCATTGTCAGTGGTAAAGGTATCGAAATGGACCCTACAAAGGTAAAAGCAATATAAGAAATGCATGCTTCTTGCACCGAGAAGGAAGTCAGAGGATTCTTAGGATGGCTAAACTACATCACCATATTCATTTCTCACCTAACCTCCACTTGTGAACCAATCTTCAAATTACTGAAGAAAGATCAAGTGTTGGATTGGAAAGACGACTTCCAGGCTGCCTACGACTGGATCAAAGAGTACCTTCAAGAGCCTCCCATTTTGATTCCGCCAGCCAAGGGAAGACCTTTGATCATGTATCTAACTGTCTTGGAAAATTCAATGGGGTGTGTGTTGGGGCAGCATGACGAGTCTGGCCGAAAAGAGCATGCAATATACTACCTGAGCAAAAAGTTTACCGACTGTGAAACCAGATATTCACTGCTAGAGAAAACTTGTTGCGCTCTGGCATGGGCTGCTCACCGGCTAAGACAGTATATGTTGACCCATACTACCTTATTGATATCCAAGATAGATCCAATTAAATACATATTCGAGAAGCCCGCCCTCTCTGAAAGAATAGCAAGATGGCAGATGATCTTCACTGAATATGACATTCAATACACTACCCAAAAAGCAATAAAGGGAAGTATGCTAGCCGGTCACCGAGCTCATCAGGATATGGATGACTATCATTCCATGAAATTCGAGTTCCCAGATGAAGACATCATGTTGGTAAACAATTGTGAAAAACTCAGACCATATAAAGGACCTGAACAAGGATCCCGATGGACCTGGGTTTTTGATGGAGCTTCAAACGCACTCGGCAACGGCATAGGCACTGTGATCATATCCTCTGAAGGATGTCATACTCCCTTCACTGCTAGGTTGTGTTTCAACTGTACCAATAATATGGCGGAATATGAAGCGTGTATTATGGGTCTCAAAGCTGCCATAGATTTGGGAATCAAGTCCTTAAGTGTATTTGGAGATTCAGCCTTAGTCATTAGTCAGATCAAAGGAGAATGGGACATGAAGCATCCTAATCTAATCCCTTACAAAGAACATGTGTTGACATTAATCCCACATTTTGAGGAAATTACCTTTGAACATTTTCCACGAGAGGAAAGTCAACTAGCGGACGCGCTAGCCACTATGTCATCCATGTTCAAAATCATGTGGGATAATGAGGCTCCTCAGATCACCATTGAGAGGATGGACGAACCAGCTCACTGTCACGAGATTGATACTGAAGAAGTAGTGGACAAGCCTTGGTTCCATGAAATTAAGAGGTATCTCGAGGCCCAAGAGTATCCGAAGGGAGCTTCAGTCAATGATAAGAAGTTATTGAGAAGGTTTTCTGCTAAATTCTTCCTCAGTAACGGAATCCTCTATAAGCACAACCACTACTCTACTTTGCTTCGGTGCGTGGACCTGAGTGAGGCAGAAAAGATCATTGTTGATTTACACGAAGGTACCTTCGGCACTCATTCTAGTGGACACACGATGGCTAAAAAGATCCTACGGGCATGATACTACTAGTCCACCATGGAAGCGGATTGTTATCAACATTCAGAAACTTGTCACAAGTGCCAGATTTATGCTGACAAAGTACATGTGCCTCAGGTTCCTCTAAACGTCCTGACTGCTCCTTGGACCTTCGCAATATGGGGCATTGACATGATTGGAGAGATCAAACCCACAACTTCTAATGGACACCACTTCATCTTGGTTTCCATTGATTACTTCATGAAGTGGTTCGAGGCAGCTTCATTCGCTTCTGTTACCAAGAACGTTGTGGCGAGATTCATCAAACAGAACCTCATTTATCGGTATGGTATCCCGGAGAGAATCATCACAGATAATGGTATCAATCTTAACAATACTATGATTACCGCATTATACGCGCAATTCAAGATACAATATCATAACTCTTCTCCTTACCGACCGAAGATGAATGGCATCGTAGAAGCCACAAATAAAAACATCAAGAAGATCATACAAAAATGACAATGACCTACAAGGACTGGTATGAGATGTTACCATTTGCTCTCCATAGTTACCATACCACGGCGCGCACATCAACAAGGGCAACTCCTTTCTCCTTAGTATACGGCATGGAAGTTGTCCTTCCAATTGAAGTCTAAATGCCTTCTCTGAGAATCATAAGGGATACAGGGTTGAATGAAGATGAATGGATTCAAACTCGACTTGACCAGTTGAACTTGATTGATGAGAAGAGGCTTACAGATGTCTGCCATGGTCAAATGTACCAAAAACGTATGATCAAAGCTTTTAACAAGAAGGTCATACGTCAGGTATATCGGGTTGGTGACTTGGTAATCAAACATATCATACTACCACAAGGTGATCCCAGGGGAAAATGGACTCCTACATACGAAGGACCATTTATGATTAAAAACATATTCTCTAGTGGAGCAATGATCTTAACCATTATGGATGGCGACGACCTTCTGCACCCTGTAAACGCAGACATAGTTAAAAGATACTACGCATGAGAAAAGACCCGCTAGGTCGACTGATATAGGCAAAAATTAGGGCATCCCGGTGAACCAAAAGGGTTCGTGCAAAAATTAGGGATAAAATACCAAAAAAAAATTGTACACCCGGCAAGCTGAAAACCTGAAAGGGCGGCTTGGGCAATAAAGGGTGTCCCGGTGGATCGAAAACCCGAAAGGGCGGTCCAAAAAAAAGTTAGGTATTTAAAGCGTGTGACTATTTCCCATTGGATCACCTTACAAACAACCTTCAGTATCGACTGACAAACTCAAACGGTTCTAATCAATCCAATCAGCTTCGGACAAAGCAGCAAGTGGATGAGACGCTCAGAGACATGAAGGCTATAGCAGAGTGGGAACCCCATGGGATTATTTCACATAGCTGTCTTTTCTTTGTATCAGTTTTCAATTTCTACGACGACATTCTCTTACTAGGATGTTCGTCTCTTTGTACAAAAATACTTATTCAAGTTAATACAAAGATATTCCTTTAAAAGTGCAAACTATCTGTTTTTCTATTATTTTCCTGTTTTGTTTGCAAAAATGTCCAATGATTATTTGAACATATGCATTTGAACGTGATTACTGTTTACAAATGAGCGCAAGAAAAGATGGAATAGAAAACAGAAAGACAATTACTAATGGCTTTAAGAAATAGGATAATATCTATAGGCCATTCCATAAAATCCCCGCAGGTACTTTCTCCAGCAAGAGCGGAAGCAAGGACATCCTACTACAGGATCACTAACGTATCTCCAGTATGAAGCCTAATGGTATCAGGTGCTCTCACATTCCTGACGGAGAAAAACTTCCAGTTACTGCTCCAAATATTCCCCAATGAAAGTCACCCAGCTTCTCAGGATTCCCCAATAGGATTTCACGAAGTCCACAAGCAATGCACGGCGTTTCCCTTCCCCAACAGAGTTTATTTCTCTAATAATGGAAACTCATCCATTAACGCTTCAACTTCAAAATATGAAGACTTACACTCCTTATTCCCAGCAGTACTTAGGGATTTATTTTCCCCGAGTCCAACAACATTGCAGCAGAACAATTAATATGTTCATACATTTCATTCATACGTCATAGCATTGACAACACAAATGCATATAGTGCAATCTCATGCCATGCATTTCATACATCATGGCATCGTATACAACTAACTCTTCACCTTTTCAGGAAAGATCAATCAACAGAAAATTATCATCAACAAATTTTCAACAGGACAACTATTTGTAGACAAATCAATTACAAATCAATTCCCTAGAAAGGACTTGTTGACCATCTACATAACAAATATTTCCTTCAGACCTCTGCCAGTTCAGTTTAAATCTCTCAACGGTTTATTCTGATTCTTTCCCGCAGACATCTTCTCTGGTTCAGATAAGTCGCTTCAAGATTTATTCTGATTCTTCTCTAGACCCATGTTGTTTCAGTTTAAATATCTCAACGGTTTATTCTGATTCTTTCCCGCAGACATATTCTCTGGTTAAGATAAATCGCTCAAAGATTTATTTTGATTCTTCTCTAGACCCCTGCTGGTTCAGTTTATATCTCTCAATGGTTTATCCTGATTCTTTCCCGCAGACATCTTCTCTGGTTCAGATAAGTCGCTCTAAGATTTATTCTGATTCTTCTCCAGACCCCTGCTGGTTCAGTTTAAATCTCTCAACGGTTTATCCTGATTCTTTCCTAGTAGACACTTTCTCTGGTTCAGATAAATTGCTCAAAGATCTATTTTGAATCTCTCCAGTTAAAGAATACCCAAGACCTCTTTTGGTTCAGTTTAAACCTCTCAACGGTTTATCCAGATACTTTCCAAATAGACATTTTCTCTGGTTCAGATAAATCTCCCCAAGATTTATTTTGATTCTTTCCAGTCAAACAACATTCAAGACTTCTGCTAGTTTCAGTTTAAATCGACCAAAGGTTTATTCTTATTCTTTTCCAGTTAAGTCAAGTTCAGACTTAGTCCAATTTCTGTCAATAATCACCTTTGGATGGCATCTATAAGCCCATCTCTGACAACTCTCCATCATTTCTCCAAATGGAATCTTTAAGCCCATTCCCTACACAATCAACCAACACATCACCGAGTGCAAATTTCTGGGCACTCTAGTGTTCAATCATCTTCTACTTTCAAGCTACGAACGACGAACATGTCGATCTCACTTTTCAAGTTTAAGAAAATTGAACAGGGGCGGTTGTTGTACCCCAAAATTTTCCCTCCCATTTTTTATTCAAGATACTATCCTAGGGTTTCTCGAATACTCAATTTGGCTCAAAAGTTGATCAGACAGATTCTTTTCCTAGGCAGTAAGTCAACAATTAGGGTTTGTTATTTCCCAAAGAAAATTGAGTCTTCAAGGTTTCAAATGGTCTTCATAGATCTTCATGTCTCCTCAAGGATGTTCGTGCCAGTTTTCAAACTTTGCATTGCAAGTTTGCTCAGTCGATGGTTCAGATGACTGAAAAAAGACAACATTGACCCAAAAAATCGACCTTTGCGAGATCAAGTTCAAACGATTGTAACTTCTTCATTATTCGATACTTTTGAATGGTTCTTTTTGCGTATGACTCTCTTTGACGTCATCTCCAATTTCTATTTACAAATCAAGAACTGATTACGTGCGGAAGATCACCAGCATTCGAATACTTTAGAGGTTGCTTCACGGACTTTGACCTAATCTTAAATAATTGTTGCCTAACTTCCAAGAATCTTAATTTCCTAAATTTTCAAGATTTTGAGACGATTATTTCTGCATATTGTCATAAGTGATGTCGCTTACGAGTTTATCTTCAAATATCAAAGGAAATTATGTTTGGAAGACTTTGAAAGTTATCGAATCATCACAGGTCATTTGCTTGATTTCAAATGTTCTTAACTCCTAATTTCAATTCATACCACAATTGTTTTCTCAAGACTATGATTCTCATGTTGAAGTTATTAATTTTACAAGATTGATGAATACTCTTAAAGCATATGTTTTATCATCAAGAGATTGAATTCAGGTTTGGCAATGAAGTTCCATTTGAATCGAGCATGGAATGCGAGTTTCATTTTGAGTGCAAGTTTCATGGAATCAAGAGGGTATACAATGTTCAAAACATATCCAATATTATCAAACAAACTTCATTCAATACATGTTCGAAATCGTGTTGAATCACTTGTGTGTCAATCTCCTTCAAGCTTTTGAGACCAATGAGTTTACACAAGGAAATTTCGAGTTTCTATCTCGCAAATCATTCAAAGTTGTTACATTACTACAAGATATTTACAAACTTCAAGTTCCATCAATTTAGGTTACAAAGTTACAAGTTACAATACAAACTACAAGTGTTTTGTTTACAAAAAAATTAGCATTTAGTACATCCAATTGCTCGTACATGTAACAAAAGTAAGAAAAATTAGCAAACAATCAACATGTGAAAAATTCAAGCAAGAATGATTTGTTAAACAAGAAAGCTCATCATTAGGATTTGCATTAAGAATCGGAACTAAAAGGTTTTGTTTTTAATCTTGTACTATCTCCTACATTTGTAAATCACAAAAAGTTTGATCTTTTTGGTTCACAAAAGGGAATAGAAATTCGCAAATGTTTTCCTACTGCAAAAGCAAAGTTAAAACTGCCAAGTACAAAAACAGATGCAGCAAAGCACCAAGGCAGCAACAAACAAGCGCAACAACAACAACCTAAACAACAGTAAACAACAAGGTAGCAATAAGCCAAAACTGCAACACAAAGGCAGGCTGCTAAAGCAGCCAACAGCAGCATATAGCAGCAGAACAGCAGGCAAGCAGCTGCTGTAAACAAAAGACAGACTTGCAGCCAAGCTGCCACGCACATCAACATAAAACAACAAGCGCAATAGCCAAAAACAAATCAAAATCATCCAATATAAAAACAGCTAACACTAGTTCATGGCCAAATACCTTATGTCATCATTTTCCTAAATGGCAAATCCTTCAGAAATTATGTAAAAAAGCACAATTGTTTTACACCATAGAAAGATGAAGAGGGAAAGAGAAAGATACAGAAGGATATCACATAGCATAAAACAACCCAAAACATGTAAAGAAAAAAACCAGCCTGCAATGTTGCACTACAAAACAGCCCTATATCATTCCAAAGTTCTGCTCCACACACTGTCAAACCTGCTATTTCCCTGTCCAAACAGCCCAAGGTTTGCACACAATTAGCAATATGAAAACTGCAGTAAAAAGGCCACAAAAACAGTTAACAAAAATTGTTCAAACCTCTCATATTTCCCCCCTATTTTTCCATTATGTTTCAATATAAAGGAAAGAGATATCATAACAGTGGGGAGAGGTTTTTTTCGCCCATCAGAAGCAACAAAAACAAAAAAACACAGCAACAAAAACACAAAAAAACACTCCAAGAACCCATATCCAGAACCTCATCGCAACAGTTCACAGTTACCTAATTCAATAAGATTTCAACATCAAACTTCACCAGAAAGAAAGAAACATAAAGAATTGAAGAAGAAGGAGCATCAAAGGTGTTGTACCCCAAAAGTTTCCCTCCCATATTCTTCAAGATTTGCCAAGATCAATCTTCAGATGATTCAAAATCACTCAAGGGTTGCATAGTCCAATTGCCTCCCAACGCAGTCAAAATTAGGGTTTTGGTTCTGGCAAAGAAATTGAAGTTTTCAAGGGTCCAATCAAGTCCCACATGCCTATATACATTGTCAAGCATCCATATGCCAAGTTTCAAGACTCACAGCATCAAATTGCACAGTCAAAAACCCTAAATGCTTCACAGTCAACTGCGGGGGCAAAATGGTCATTTGACAGTCAAAAGTCAAAAATTTTGGTCAACATCTTATTTTGAAGCCACAAACATCATTTGATCAATTCTTGATCATGATTTCACAAGCATGGCTCAAAAAGTCTCAAGATGCAAAAGTTTCTATTTTTGGACAGTTGAAAAAGTCAACTGCAAATTGACCAGGGCATAACTTCTTCATGGTTTATCAGAAAAATTCCATCCAAAGCTCATTTTGAAGAAAATGACATTTCCTACAACTCATCTTCACACTTCAAGACCAAGAAATGCTCTCACAAAAAGTTATCAATTTCAACATTATAGGTCATTTTCAAAAGTCAACAAAAAGCCACTTTAAGTCAAAGACCATAACTTGAGATTGGTAAATCAAAATGACATGGGACCAAAGGAATTGGTTAGAGGACTTCAAGACCTTTCCAAAATGTCCAAGAACATGATCATAGCTTCAAAATTGAGCAAGATGTGCCTTGTAGAAGTTGGGAAATGTTTGGGAATTTTGAAAAGTCAACTTTGCACAAAAGGCTTCAAAAATGCTAATGGGCCACAAATTCTTCCATGAATCATTACCCAAAGGCTATGCACGACCCACTAAGCTCAAAGGGAGTTATTTTCTTATTTTTGATTAATTATTTGAATTTTTATTATCATTAATTCATTTAATTAAATTTAAATATAAGAAAAATACCAAATCATGTTTTTAAATCTTTTTTTGTGCAGCAAATATGTCCATTATGAGCTAAATATTTCGTGCATCAATCAACAAAGACAAAATCATCCAAAATTGGCAAGAATTGCATGGAAAAAGATTGGAAAAGATATGAACAAAATCAAATATTGGAATCATCAATACATGGACTTTGGGCTTGGCTTTTTGACCTAATTCTATTCAGATACATATGCATAACATAACCTAATGCTCATACACACGAAAAACTGCACACAGGCTGCATACCAAATTGCAAAATTTACACAAAAAGTTGAAATCTGAAAACATAGTTACAAGGCGTTTCAAAGCACAACAAGCCTTCCAATACATTCCTGACATTGCTAGGAACGTGTTGCAATCAAGAACCAGTCTCCAGACCTCAAGAATTGGTAGAACAGCATTGCACTTTTCATGAACATATCCATTATCGTTTTTTAATTTACATGCATTATTCATGAGTTTTAATTGTTGATTCTTACTAACAATGATATTCTGAAGCTGTTAGTACCATTCAATTGAACTATGGCTGCCTAAATAAGAATCCACCATTGTTGAAACCTAGGGTTTCAGAAGCTTCGAATTAGGTATTTCTGTATATGGAAAAATTGGATCTCAAGACTTATGCCATTGAACTCAGGAGCTCCATACGAACACAACCATGACCTCGCGCCCTTTTTATATTTGCCCATGTGCTAATCGCAATTTTTCTGGTTGAGTTTAGTGGGGGTTTAAAACCCCCCGCTATTTGCTTATGTTACAGGTACAAAAGACGAAGAAGATGCTAGCGTGTCCAGGCATGGTTGGTTAGTTTAAATATTAGCGCGTTTTTTTTAGTGTTTCAGCATAATGTTGTTTTTCATATATATTATTTATGTTCCATCATATTGACAAAGAAACGCATTAGCCTGGTTGGTTGGTGAGCTGTCCTGCAGGTATTGGGACCTGGGTTCGATTCCCAGGTCCCCTCTCATATTTCATGATTTTTTCCTTAACACGTTTCCATGCAGCGTCCATCACAAGGCCTACCATGCATCCTCACATGCTAGCTTGCCACGCGCCCATGAGCTTCAATCCAAAGGCCACAAAAGAGGTTTACCATATGCCTCAGTCAATGGATGCACACGCAAGCACAGAAAGTCAAAAGAGGGCTTTGATTCAGTGGGCCAAAATGCTTCAAAAACCTCCAAATGGGCCAGACACCCCCCAACGTTTGTATATTTTTTAATTTTCTTTTCTTTTCTTTTTCTAGTTCTTTTAATCATTTTTATTTAATTCACTTCAAATAATTTTCTTTTCATAATAAAACCAGAAAATCAAAAACTAAAAATATGTTTAATTATATTTAATTTCTACTAATTTATTTTGTAAATAAATGTTAAATAATTAATTTAGTTAAATTAGGTTTTAAAACTTAAATCTTTTTCTTAACAAATTAAAATATGTAGAAATTAGGGTTTTTAACTTTTCATCATTTTTCTTAATAAATAATTTTTTCTTATTATTATTATTATTAATTACCATTTATCTTTTGTAAATAAATATGTAAATAATTAATTAGTGTAAATTAGGTTTTAAACTTTAACCTTTTCTTTAATAATTAAAAACAATTTAGAACTAGGGTTTCCTTCTAATTTTAATTCTTTTCTTATTTCATTAAATACCAAAAACATAAAAAACATTTCTTTTCTTTTATTAAATAATTAATTAACTTTTAATTCAATTTAATTTCAAAAAGGTCCAACGCCCTCGAACGTTCTATTTTTATTCTTTCGCACGTTATTTTATTTTCTTGTGAATATTATGTAACTGTTCAAGCCATGTAATAGTAATTAGGAATTTATTTATTTTCCACATTTTTTTTATCAAACAGGTCTTTGTTAATTTGGCGATGTATAGACCCGCGCCTTGTAATAGCGTAGGATTTACCTTTTCCGTCATTTAAATTTCCGCACTTTTAAATTCTAAAACTTTGCATGAAAGATTGTATGGCCTAAATTAAAAACAAGCGTAGATCACCATGGTACATGTACAAGATAATTGCTAGACATGAAAACAACACACAAATTCACACACCACTCTTAGGGTACGCCTCACTGTTGCCTTACCTTCGAAACATGGTCGTCGAGTATAGGACGTTTTAGTAAGTCCTTATGTCCATGACATGATCCAGTTGCCTCGAAACGGTTGCCTCGGAATTAAAAAAGGATCAATGGCATAAGGGTAGCTTCTAAGGTGTCCTGCTGTTGCTCTGGTGACCACACTGTCCCTACAAACGAATTGACCCGAACACCTCCAACGGTGGTGCTACCTACCTCTCAATGGTGGGATGGCACTACCTTAAGGACATTTACACAGCCTAATTCCTTAGGGTAGGTGGATGACTCATAGATACTTGCTCTATTCAAAAACAAATCAAAACTCTTTTCACACTGACACTTTCAAAAAGCTTTCAAAATAATTTTTCAAACACTCTTGAGGACTGATACAAGAGTCATTCTGAAATCTTTAAACGAAACTTTTTCAAACCCACTCACGATTAAAAAGTGTTGTACCCCAAAATTTTCCCTCCCATATTCTTCAAAGTTTTGACAAGCATCATCTCAATTTGCTCAAGTCTTCTCAAGGGCTACACAGTCAACCACTCTCCTAAGCCAGTCAAACTAGGGTTTTGGTTCTTGCAAAGAAAGTTGAGGTTTTCAAGGGCTCAATCAAGTCCCACATGCTCATACACTTTGTCAAGCACCTACATGTCAAGTTTCAAGGCTCACAAGGTCAAGTTGCACAGTCAAAAACCCTAATTGCTCCACAGTCAACTGCAGGGGCAAAATGGTCATTTGGCAGTCAAAAGTCAAATTTTTTGGTCAACATCTTATTTTGAAGCCACAATAATAATTTGATCAATTCTTGATCATGATTCCTCAAGAATGGCTCAAAAATCATCAAGGTGTCAAAAGTTTCTATTTTTGGACAGTTGAAAAGTCAACTGTAACTTGACCAAGGCATAACTTTTTCATGGTTCATCAGAAAAATCCCATCCAATTCTCATCTTTAAGGGGAAGACATTTCCTACAACTCATCTTCACATTCCAAGTCCAAGAAATTCTCTCACAAAAAGTTATCAATTTCAACATTATAGGTCATTTTCAAAAGTCAACAAAAAGGCACTTTAAGTCAAAGACCATAACTTGAGATTGGTAAATCAAAATGACATGGGACCAAAGACATTGGTTAGAGTACTTCAAGACCTTTCCAAAATGTCCAAGAACATGTTCATAGCTTCAAAATTGAGCAAGATATGCATTGGAGAAGTTGGGAAATTTTTGTGAAATGGCCAAAGTCAATTATCCTTGAAATTTCATTTTTGACAAAAGGGGCCCACTTTTTCCACTTGTTTCAGCTTGGCCATGCCTCCCACGTGTCCCACAATTTATTTCAAGATTAAAAATTAATTTTCCCATTTTTATTTAATTTTATTTGATTTAATGCATTTTAAATCTTTAAAATTCAAATAAAAATCAAAGAAATTAATGGAGGGATATTTTGTGGTTTGAATAGCTTTGATACACCATAAAACATATACCAAATTCGTTCAAAACCTATTATGGGCATAAAAATTCAAATTTTCACAAGAATGGCAAGTTGTTTAAATGGTGTTCATGGCATAATCTCAAACTTCATTGCAAGGGTTAATGGCTCACATTATTGCTTGATTCTCATTCAAAGACATATATGCAAGCCTCTCATACCATTTACAAGGGCTAAGCATCTCTAAAACGAAAAAAACCATATTCAAAAAAATCAAGCAAAAAGTCAAAACTGAAATCCACCTTCCAAGGCAATTCAAAGCCTTTTCTCGTTTCTAAAACTTTGCAGGAACTCTCAGGAGTCTTTTGGAATCAAAACCAAGCGCTCAGGCCTAAGGAATCGCCCCACACGAACTCATGGTTTGCACAATTTTCTTGGAATCGAAATTCATTTGTTCATGCATCATTAACATAATTTGTTGCTTGTTTTGTGTTGTATGAGTCCACGGGAAACTAATGGTATGGTTCAATTGCTTTGAGATGCCCCAAAACTCAATATTATTTTTTCTAAGGTATTCCTATGCAGGCTTCCAAACAGCGTCCATCATGCATCTCAAGTGATCATCCTGGCAAGTGGCCACTAACGCCAATCTGATAGCCATGAGGTGTGGACCATGGTGTTCCCAGTCAATGCTTGCACACTTGATTCCAGTTTCAACAACACACCCCCATTCCTGGCCCAATACCCCCTCCATTTGGGTTCATTTTTCTTTCTTTTCATTTTATTTCTTTAATTTAATTTCTAACCCCTTTTATTTTATTGGTTATTAGTAATTAATTTAATTAATCATTTTCATAAAAAACAAAAAATATAATTAACACTTTTATTATTATTTTTATTTTGTAAATAAATCATAATTGAACTAGTTTTTAATTAGGCCATTTGAACATTTTAATAATTAAAATAGATTTAGATTTAGGTTAATCTTTAACTTTGTTTCTTTTTATTTCTATTTTATTTCATAAAAAATATAAAAAAATCAAAAAATATTTTCTTGTAATTAAAATAATTAATTAGTTTTCAATTTCATTTAATTACCAAAAAAAAGACAAAAAAAAAGTTAATTCCCTTTTCTTTATTCATGCGTATTTAATTTGTTCGATTATTATGTAATTGCTCCGGATATGTAATAGTAAATAGGACCTTTTACTGTTTTTTATTTTCCGCACTTATTTACTTAAAACGGGTCTTTGTAAAAATTTGGCGATGTATAGACCCGCGCCTTGTAATAGCGTAGGATTTACGTTTCCGCAATTTATTTTCCGCATCCCCTTTAACTGTTAACTTGTATGAAAGAATGCATGACAATTAAAAACAAAGCGTAGCTCACCAAATGCATGACAAGATATAACATAAACTGAAAATAACACAAGAATTCACACACCACTTCTAGAGTACGCCTCACTGTTGCCTTACCCTCGAAACGTGGTCGTCGAGTACAGGACGTTTTAGTAAGTCCTTATGTCCATAAACATGGCATAAGGGTAGCTTCTAAGGTGTCCTACTGTTGCTCTGGTGACCACACTGTCCCTACAAGTTCGAAACGTGGTCGTCAAGTATAGGACGTCTTAGCGGTCCTTATGTCCATGATCCAGTTGCCTCGAAACATTTGCCTCGAAACAGTTGCCTCGGAACAGTTGCCTCAAAACAGTTGCCTCGGATTAAAAAAGGATCAAGGACATAAGGGTAGCTTCTAAGGTGTCCTACTATTGCTTCGGCGACCACACTGTCCCTAAAATCGAATTGACCCGAACACCTCCAACGGTGGTGCTACCTACCTCTCAATGGTGGGATGGCACTACCTAAAGGACACTTACACAGCCTAATTCCTTAGGGTAGGTAGATGAATCATAGATACTTTCTTTAATTCAAAACAAATCAAAAAAAACTTCTTTTCACACTGACACTTTTCAAAAAGCTTTCAAAACAATTTTTCAAACACTCTTGAGGACTGATACAAGAGTCGATCTGAAACTTTAAACGAAACTTTTTCAAACTCACTCACGATTGAAAAGCAAACAAACACTTTTGAAAACACAAATGAGCAAGTATCTAAGAGCCCATGGATAACCATGGATAGAAAGGGTGCTAACACCTTCCCTTCCTATAAATCTACCTCCCGAACCGAGAAACTATCTCATAAGGAATTTTGCTGTGCTTTTGTCCTTTCCATATTGGAGAACATAAAAGACGGTGGCGACTCTTACTTCCGTGACATTTCGCGAAACCAGCGTTAAACAGTCAGTTCCAGATCCACCGATCACAGAACTGGCGACTCTGCTGGGGAAACTCTTATAAAGTGAGGTGTACCTTAGGATAGTTCATAACTGTGTTTTCAATTGTTGTGCTTTGTTTGCTTTATTATTGTGGGTTGCATCGGAGTTACATAGATCCTAACCCAGATCTGGGGATACCCTGTTAGGTAGCATAATCTGTGAGGGACCTGTCCGGCGTAGACCGACATGGGTGAAACAGTGGCTACGTTGGTGTGGCACCTTGGTCTGTACCGATATCCCTTGTGTTGCAACGAGGAGAATATGGGTCTTCTGAGGAGTCATTAAGCACCAACCGACCTTAGAACCTTAAATGACCCAACTTGGCCAATAGAACGGTAGCAGTATGCTACGCCCATTGAGGCTAAACTCTCGTGATGGTTCTGGCCGCAAGAAAAGGTTGCGATGCTGGAGTTATGACCGATTGAGGGTAGTTAGTGATATTGGGATCCTCTAGAACCCGGTTACTTCTGATAGGACAGGTCCTAACCAACAAACTGAAAGAGGGTAATACCTAGACCCCATGCTGGCCTAAACTCTAAGGGCTTCTCTTGTGTGACTTGTGTGCCTTCCAACTTGACTATTTGCATACTTGTTATCTGACACTTGAGTTCCTTGCAGGTTTTGTTTACAGTCCTTAATCTGGACTCATAACAGGGTTTATCCATATTACTCCATGCATACCATACCATCATACCATTGCATACATCCTGCATAAGGACTAATCCATTTCAAGGATCTCAAGGGTTTGTGATGCAGGTCATGATGCCTAGCAAGGGGCAAAAGGGGATTTATTTTCCTCTAGCCAGGTTGATGACCCGAGTCAGGGGCTATGACCCACTTGATATGGTGAGCTTTGACTCTTGAAGAAGGTTCCCCTAGCCAAGGTTGTCTGGAAATCAAAACAAGGTTGATAACTCGAGTCAGGGGCTATGACCCACTGGATATGGTGAGCCTTGACTCTTGAAGAAGGACTCTCAACAACATGAAGTTCCCTCAATCAAGCTACCCAAGTTCTAACCATCTTCTTGTTTACCCCGCGAGATCCTTGAAAACATCGCATGCATACATACATATCATTTCATTACAGGTACCCTTGGTACAGGTCACTTACCTTCTTCGCTGTTTATTTCAGCAGTCATCATGAATCCTGAATCATCCAATGGACAAGCTATCAAGGCCCTCCAGGCCCATAACGCCCAGTTCCAGGAGCTGGTCATGAGCTTAGCACAAGGACAACAGGAATTGAAGACTCTGCTCTTGAAAAAGAAGAAGAAGAGGATTATTTTGTTCAACCCTAGACGCAGATCTGGGAATACACTGCAGAATGAAGCTGAGCGGACTACTCCATCTGTTGGGGAAGGAAGTCACCAAGAGGGAAGGGTTCCTAGTCCATTGGTCTCCGACACCGAGACGGATTACAATCATGAGCAGTACCCTCCAGCTGAGGACAGGTATAAGCAACTAGAGGACCGTCTAAATGCCATGGAGATTTAACAGGTGCCCGGGTTGGACTTCGGAGACCTAGGCTTATCTTCTGGGGTGGTGATCCCTCACAAGTTCAAGGCACCTGCCTTTGCAAAATACGACGGGGCCTCTTGTCCTAAGTTGCACCTCCGTTCATACGCAAGGAAGATCCAGCCCTACACGGCAGACAAGAATCTATGGATCCATTTCTTCCAGGAGAGTCTTTCAGGGACTCAGCTCGAATGGTTCTATCAGCTGGATGGAACCAGTATTCATAATTGGGAGGACTTGGCAACTGCTTTTTATAAGCAGTATCAGTATAATGCCGACCTCGCTCCTACGCGTACCCAACTCCAGGGTATGTCACTGGGGACGGGTGAAGGTTTTAAGGAGTACGCCCAAAAATGGAGAGACCTTGCTGGAAGGGTACAACCACCTCTGACTGACCGTGAGCTCGTTGACATGTTCTTGGGAACTTTGTCTGGTCCATTCTACAACCATCTGATTGGGAATTCTTCTGCTGGGTTCACGGATCTTATCTTGACTGGGGAGAGAATTGAAGCTGGTATCAAGTCGGGGAAGATTCAAGAAACCGCACCTGCTGATGCTCAGAAAAAGCCCCACAGTGGGAAGAAAGAGTCCAATGCTATACATGGTAAAAAGGGTCATCATGATGTAGGGGAAATCCAGATCTCTGATCCCACGCCCGTTCAACTAAGAAAGAGAAATAGGCGTAGGATAAAGTATCAAGATAGGAAGTATACTGACATCAACATGTCTTTGTCTCAGGCATTACAACAATTGCTGAAGGCAAAACTGATCACACTAACGGATCCTCCTCAAAATCCCGATACTTCCTCTTCCAAGTACAACCCGGGTGTGAGATGTGCCTACCATTCTGACAGTCCTGGACATGACACCGACGACTGTTGGACCTTGAAGAACAAGATCCAAGACTTGATTGATGCCAAGGAGGTCAAGTTTGAACACTGATCCTACACCAAATCATCGAGAATGTCTTTTGTTCATTAGAATTTTCAATTTGTAATTTTCTTTTGATTGTTCAAACATTTATTCATGTTAAACTTTATTATTTCATTAATGCATTAGACGTGTCTATTTTGAAGTAATTGTGTTTACTATGCTTAAAATTTCTTTTATTGATGCTCAACTCTCAATTAATAATTCTAAGCCTCTTGAGGGAGGGTGACGAAAACGATACCACGATCTACAGTATGCTTTTGAACAGACCCCGCTGATGAGGTACAGGCATTGTTTCCATTCCTAAACACTGGAGTTATAAGGAAGATAATCCCTAGTCAACCCCTTTGAGCCAAAGAAGTAGGAGTTTCTCTTTTCAAAAAAAAAATTAAAACCCTTTAATCATAACCTGGGGCAGGGTAGTCCTCTCAGTTGATCTAAGTGCACAACGAATAGCACCAACGGAGTTCTTACAAAACAAAAGACAGTGATGGTTCCGAATAATCATAAAGACAGGCAGTCATTATCTCTCAAAATAAAAAGCCCAATAAGTCAAAAAAACCTATGAAGGAGACTTACGAAGCTGGAGCATCCCGCTGACTGTAATTCCAAAAAAGGAAACAGTTCAGGCAAAAAACAGGGATAACAAAATAAAAAAAGAAAGAGGTCCTACAAACCCTCGACAAAAAAAGGAAATGACTGCCTATTCCCAATAAACTGTCAATATCCGAACCATCACTGGAATATCAGAGCAAAGACTCAGACAAGGTCTAACGCACGATCGGCTGAGTTTAGGGTCGAAGAACATCACGAAGAGCGGGTGGGTACAAATAAATTTGAGCCTTTATCCTTTGTTTCTTAAACCGTGAACCAGGCCACATTATAACCCTTAAAAGTCCTAGCTGAAGCATGGGTTAGTTCAAAAGCATACTGTTACAAAAGGTATCCTGACTCCTTAAGGCTTACTGTAAAATACTGAGTTGACATCATATCTTTACAAAACTCACTTGCTTTTACAAAAAATGCATTTTTCAAAATTTCAAGACAGGCATAAGCTTTTGCATTCTTAAAATAACATTGTTTACATATGACTAGTTATTTGAACAGCAGAGAAATTCGCACGACGAATATCCTATGAACAAAAATCTTCTCAACAAAAGAGTCACCTCCAGTGGAAGAAACACTTCCAATTAAGGGGCATGGCATGATCAGTGTCCATCATCTGGGGCAGTCCAGTCAAGATTCGGAGAATCTCTCAAAAGGCCAACCAGCTTGGGGCAAATCTCCATCTGGATCACCTGGGGCATTCCGACAACGAATCTTGCCTGATCAGGCATCTTCTAGTGGTACAGCGACACGGCACTACTAACAGTGACAACTCCCTGCTCTCTGAGAACGCGGACATAGTCGAAAAAATACTACGCCTAATCAAAGACCCGCTAGGTTGACACACCTAGGCAAAAATAAGGGCTTCCCGGCGAACCAAAAGGGTTCGGGCAAAAGTAAGGGATGAAATGAAAAAATCTGTACACCCGACAAGTCGAAAACCTGAAAAGGCGGCTTGGGCAAAAAAGGGTTATCCCGGTGGACTGAAAACCTGAAAGGGCGGTCCAGGCAAAAGTTAGGGATCAAAGCGTACGACTATGTCCCGGTATCTCGTCACTTGCCTACCAGAAGAAGATTTGTCAAACGGCAGTCATCAAATACCTTCACAGGTACCTTCTTCTCCAACAGAAACTGGGGCAATAATGAGTTGTCTAAATGATCCGGTTGCTCTGTCCACCGAAGTGCCAAGGTAAGTTCAGCTGAAGAATGTGACCAAGATACCTTCACTCCCGGCAGAGCGAACGCGTCTCCCCGGTTTTATTCAAAGGTTACTCCTCACCAGAGCTTATAACTGGGTTATCCTCAGCTAATTACCACGGAAAGATCGTCCTCGGCGAAATTCTTCCTATCCCTAGCGGAGTTCATCAAAACTTCCAACAAAGCTTATCAACGGTATCCCCAGCGGAGTTATCCTCAACATCTCAGCAAAGTATCTCTTCCTACAGAGTAGATTCCCCGCAGAGTAATCTCTCCAACAAGTTTATTCCCCAACGGAGTCATCTTCTCCTACCGGTTTATTCTTGCAATCATCGTCCCCAGCGGAAACGAAGAACTCTCTTCCACATCAGCCCAGGATTCAACAAACTTCCCGGCATTCGTCAAAGGATTCATTTTCCCAGATGAAAATACATTCATAAACATCACATTGTCATACATCATAATACATGCATACATGCATCATATCACCCCAATCTCATCTATTTTTGAGAACGTCATGACATCATGCATGTCATACATTATGACATTGCATACAACTAACTCGTTACTTTTTCAGGAAAGAACGATCAACAGATAAAATTCTTTACCGTTTGAGGTATAAGACTTCCAAGATTCCTTCATCATTCTGCTGAGGTAGTAATCTCCCAAGGTTCTCTCATCGTCCCGTTGAGGTAGTAATCGCCCAAGGTTCTCTCATCGTCCCGTTGAGGTAGTAATCGTCCAAGGTTCTCTCATCGTCCCGTTGAGGTAGTAATCGCCCAAGGTTCTCTCATCGTCCCGTTGAGGTAGTAATCGCCCAAGGTTCTCTCATCGTCCCGTTGAGGTAGTAATCGCCCAAGGTTCTCTCATCGTCCCGTTGAGGTAGTAATCGTCCAAGGTTCTCTCATCGTCCCGTTGAGGTAGTAATCGTCCAAGGTTCTCTCATCGTCCCGTTGAGGTAGTAATCGTCCAAGGTTCTCTCATCGTCCCGTTGAGGTAGTAATCGTCCAAGGTTCTCTCATCGTCCCGTTGAGGTAGTAACCGTCCAAGGTTCTCTCATCGTCCCGTTGAGGTAGAAATCGTTCAAGGTTCTCTCATCGTCCCGTTGAGATAGTAACCGTCCCTGATTCATTCATCACATCATTATCAACAAAAACCTTTTGAAGTTCCAGATTCGATTCCTGTATCTTGCCATGGTGTATCTGTTGATAACTATTCTCCGGACTCGATTCTTGTATCTTGTCAGGGCACGTCTGAAGAGTTTAAAGATTCAATACCTGTATCCGGCCAGGGCACATCTACATAAAGAGTTTGAAGATCAACACCTGTAACGGGCCAGGTAATTATCTTTCTTTCTCAGGTACGCAAGTTCTCGCTAAGGAATCTCTTACGCGATCGACACCTAGATGGCATCTATAAGCCCATCCACTTACCAACAGTTCCAAATGGCATCTATAAGCCCATTCCCGACAAGGTTCTATCACATCTCCAGATGGCAACTACAATCCCATCCTCCTATCCACCATCTCTCCAAATGGCATCTGTAAGCCCATTCCCGCTGTCACACTACTGATACTCAACTATGTGAGTGCAAATTTCTGGGCACTCTAGTGTTCAATCATCTTCCACCTTCGGATCACGAAAGGCACACACGCCAATCTACATCCTCAGGTCTAAGAAGATTGAACAGGGGCAACTGTTGTACGCCAAAATTTTCCCTCCCATATTCTTCAAAGTTTTGACAAGCATCATCTTAATTTGCTCAAGTCTTCTCAAGGGCTACACAGTCAACCACTCTCCTAAGCCAGTCAAACTAGGGTTTTGGTTCTTGCAAAGAAAGTTGAGGTTTTCAAGGGCTCAATCAAGTCCCACATGCTCATACACTTTGTCAAGCACCTACATGTCAAGTTTCAAGGCTCACAAGGTCAAGTTGCACAGTCAAAAACCCTAATTGCTCCACAGTCAACTGCAGGGGCAAAATGGTCATTTGGCAGTCAAAAGTCAAATTTTTTGGTCAACATCTTATTTTGAAGCCACAATCATCATTTGATCAATTCTTGATCATGATTCCTCAAGAATGGCTCAAAAATCATCAAGGTGTCAAAAGTTTCTATTTTTGGACAGTTGAAAAGTCAACTGTAACTTGACCAAGGCATAACTTTTTCATGGTTCATCAGAAAAATCCCATCCAATGCTCATCTTGAAGGGGAAGACATTTCCTACAACTCATCTTCACATTCCAAGTCCAAGAAATTCTCTCACAAAAAGTTATCAATTTCAACATTATAGGTCATTTTCAAAAGTCAACAAAAAGGCACTTTAAGTCAAAGACCATAACTTGAGATTGGTAAATCAAAATGACATGGGACAAAAGACATTGGTTAGAGGACTTCAAGACCTTTCCAAAATGTCCAAGAACATGTTCATAGCTTCAAAATTGAGCAAGATATGCATTGGAGAAGTTGGGAAATTTTTGTGAAATGGCCAAAGTCAATTATCCTTGAAATTTCATTTTTGACAAAAGGGGCCCACTTTTTCCACTTGTTTCAGCTTGGCCATGCCTCCCACGTGTCCCACAATTTATTTCAAGATTAAAAATTAATTTTCCCATTTTTATTTAATTTTATTTGATTTAATGCATTTTAAATCTTTAAAATTCAAATAAAAATCAAAGAAATTAATGGAGGGATATTTTGTGGTTTGAATAGCTTTGATACACCATAAAACATATACCAAATTCGTTCAAGACCTATTATGGGCATAAAAATTCAAATTTTCACAAGAATGGCAAGTTGTTTAAATGGTGTTCATGGCATAATCTCAAACTTCATTGCAAGGGTTAATGGCTCACATTATTGCTTGATTCTCATTCAAAGACATATATGCAAGCCTCTCATACCATTTACAAGGGCTAAGCATCTCTAAAACGAAAAAAACCATATTCAAAAAAATCAAGCAAAAAGTCAAAACTGAAATCCACCTTCCAAGGCAATTCAAAGCCTTTTCTCGTTTCTAACACTTTGCAGGAACTCTCAGGAGTCTTTTGGAATCAAAACCAAGCGCTCAGGCCTAAGGAATCGCCCCACACGAACTCATGGTTTGCACAATTTTCTTGGAATCGAAATTCATTTGTTCATGCATCATTAACATAATTTGTTGCTTGTTTTGTGTTGTATGAGTCCACAGGAAACTAATGGTATGGTTCAATTGCTTTGAGATGCCCCAAAACTCAATATTATTTTTTCTAAGGTATTCCTATGCAAGCTTCCAAACAGCGTCCGTCATGCATCTCAAGTGATCATCCTGCCAAGTGGCCACTAACGCCAATCTGATGGCCATGAGGCGTGAACCATGGTGTTCCCAGTCAATGCTTGCACACTTGATTCCAGTTTCAACAACACACCCCCATTCCTGGCCCAATACCCCCTCCATTTGGGTTCATTTTTCTTTCTTTTCATTTTATTTCTTTAATTTAATTTCTAACCCCTTTTATTTTATTGGTTATTAGTAATTAATTTAATTAATCATTTTCATAAAAAACAAAAAATATAATTAACACTTTTATTATTATTTTTATTTTGTAAATAAATCATAATTGAACTAGTTTTTAATTAGGCCATTTGAACATTTTAATAATTAAAATAGATTTAGATTTAGGTTAATCTTTAACTTTGTTTCTTTTTATTTCTATTTTATTTCATAAAAAAAATAAAAAAATCAAAAAATATTTGCTTGTAATTAAAATAATTAATTAGTTTTCAATTTCATTTAATTACCAAAAAAAAGACAAAAAAAAAGTTAATTCCCTTTTCTTTATTCATGCGTATTTAATTTGTTCGATTATTATGTAATTGCTCCGGATATGTAATAGTAAATAGGACCTTTTACTGTTTTTTTATTTTCCGCACTTATTTACTTAAAACGGGTCTTTGTAAAAATTTGGCGATGTATAGACCCGCGCCTTGTAATAGCGTAGGATTTACGTTTCCACAATTTATTTTCCGCACCCCCTTTAACTGTTAACTTGTATGAAAGAATGCATGACAATTAAAAACAAAGCGTAGCTCACCAAATGCATGACAAGATATAACATAAACTGAAAATAACACAAGAATTCACACACCACTTCTAGGATACGCCTCACTGTTGCCTTACCCTCGAAACGTGGTCGTCGAGTACAGGACGTTTTAGTAAGTCCTTATGTCCATAAACATGACATAAGGGTAGCTTCTAAGGTGTCCTAATGTTACTCTGGTGACCACACTGTCCCTACAAGTTCGAAACGTGGTCGTCAAGTATAGGACGTCTTAGCGGTCCTTATGTCCATGATCCAATTGCCTCGAAACATTTGCCTCGAAACAGTTGCCTCGGAACAGTTGCCTCGGATTAAAAAAGGATCAAGGACATAAGGGTAGCTTCTAAGGTGTCCTACTGTTGCTTCGGCGACCACACTGTCCCTAAAATCGAATTGACCCGAACACCTCCAACGGTGGTGCTACCTACCTCTCAATGGTGGGATGGCACTACCTAAAGGACACTTACACAGCCTAATTCCTTAGGGTAGGTAGATGACTCATAGATACTTGCTTTAATTCAAAACAAATCAGAAAAAACTTCTTTTCACACCGACACTTTTCAAAAAGCTTTCAAAACAATTTTTCAAACACTCTTGAGGACTGATACAAGAGTCGATCTGAAACTTTAAACGAAACTTTTTCAAACTCACTCACGATTGAAAAGCAAACAAACACTTTTGAAAACACAAATGAGCAAGTATCTAAGAGCCCGTGGATAACCATGGATAGAAAGGGTGCTAACACCTTCCCTTCCTATAAATCTACCTCCCGAACCGAGAAACTATCTCATAAGTAATTTTGTTGTGCTTTTGTCCTTTCCATATTGGAGAACATAAAAGACGGTGGCGACTCTTGCTTCCGCGACATTTCGCGAAACCAGCGTTAAACAGTCAGTTCCAGATCCACCGATCACAAAAAGCAAACACTTTTGAAAACACAAATGAGCAAGTATCTAAGAGCCCATGGATAACCATGGATAGAAAGGGTGCTAACACCTTCCCTTTCTATAAATCTACCTCCCGAACCGAGAAACTATCTCATAAGGAATTTTGCTGTGCTTTTGTCCTGTCCATGTTGGAGAAAATAAAAGACGGTGGCGACTCTTGCTTCCGCGATATTTCGCGAACCAGCGTTAAACAGTCAGTTCCAGATCCACCGATCACAAAAGGCTTACCTGAGAAGAACCAAAACTCCGATCTGGTAACCTTTCTTTTTTCCATTTTTCCTACTGATTGTTGTTTGTTATTGTACAGAGATATTTGATGTTGTTATGGTTGTTATTTTGTATAGAAGTTTTTTTTTGTTGCCATCACAAAAAACAAAAACACTCAAGCCTGCACACAACTTTACCACAACTCTCACATCTCAAACCCCTCTCAAACCAACGTAATTTCTACATTTCACATCCTATAACTCCTCACAAGTATCCGCACCCTAAACCTCAAAGACCACATCTCTGTTCCCAGCTAAGCGTTCATACTCATAGACAATAATACAGACGCGGAAATTCAAACAAATAACAGACCACACAAAAACAATAACAAAGTCGTAATGAAGAAGAAGGGGAGAGGAAGAGAAGAGCACTTAATCGTGTGACCTGAGCGGAAACTTCGAAGGCTGAGAATTCCAGATCTCCGATTGTCTCATTCTGACTCCATTTTTTTCATTTTCATTTGCTTAATCATGCTTGTACTACTTTGTTGCATCACCTTCATACTTTTTTTCTATTTTTCTGTTGAGATTGTTGGGTTAGGGTTCGATTCAGGGGCGCTCCGATCTGGTCATTTGAATGATAATTAGAGATATCGGACTTTGGATGTGGTTTCTACATGGAGAAATAGAAGGGTTTCATGTTGGACTGTTTCGATTTTGGTCTAATTCCACTAGAAAAGCTCCACTGGTCGCTGCGGGCTCACCGGGGTTAGGATTTGTTTTTGGGTTTTGAGAATAAGAGGGAGGAAGATGTGATGAGGTTTTAGCAGATAAATATGAAGGTGATAATGATGCTACGGATAAGATAACAGAAAGAGAGTGCTTAGTTCTTGATTTTCTTGTTAACTATTCCTGTTGGAAGAAACAATAGCAATAACAATTTAATCCAATTTCCCCTTCCCAAGACACAGCATGCGGCGCCTTCAGCTTAGTGTTAGGGTTTACCTAATTTTTCCTTGTTCCCTTCATCTAAATCGGGTCAGCCATTTGGGCCTTTTGACCCAGTCCAATTATCATCATTCACCTTATATTTCAATTTATGCTTATTAATAATGAATGAAACAGAATAGCGTAGTGGTTAGAGTGTTGGTTTGTAAGCGTGGTATTCTGAGTTTGAGTCCTGGAGGGTGTTTTATTTCTTTTTCTTTGTATTTTTTCTTAAACACATACTTTTCTTTTTTTTTACAAATAACTTTGGGCTTTACAATTCTTTTCTGGCCCATCCAGATTTCTACCTCACACGCCCATAGTCAGTTTAACACCGCCATTTTACTTTGTTTTGTTAGTTTTGATTTTATTTGTTTTAATTTACTAAATCATGTAGTTTTGTTAGATAATTTTCTTAATTAGCTTAGTTCTAAATTTAATTTAGGAAAATTTGTGAATAATTTTATTAATTAACATTTTATCATTTAGTTAACATTTTATTGACTTATTCAGTTTCTACATAATAAAAAATACTAAAAGATAAAAAGTATACATTTGATTTAATTTCTTAAGTTAAATATTTTCTTTGATAGAATAGAATTTTATTTTTCTTTCCAAACTTTTCAAACAAAAATATCAAGATTTTTTTTTTACTTTGTTAATTAATTTTTACTCATAGATTTGTTGTAGTTTCAATTAATTACTTATTCGATTTGGTTGTATTGGTTGCCTATTTGGACTTTTAATCGCATTGATCCATCCCCATTTGTGAATTTGTACCCCCATTCTCGAAAGCTCTGTAATTGCGTAGAATTTTAATTTCCGTAATTTACTGTTTTCCTTATATTGTATAGTAATTAGGTGTGCATGGCAAGATTTAAAATTAATCGCTAGATAACCCTAATCCAAGAACAACTTAACTTAAATCAAACATACTTCCACACGCGCACCTCTAGGGTAACCTCGCTTGTTGCCTCGGAAATGAAGAAATGAAAAAACACAAGAAGGGGGATTGAATTGAAACTTAACAATCAATGGAGTAAGGAACACATTTATTTTTATTCTGGTTCGTTTGATCTCAAATTACTCCAGTCCACCCGCCAAGGTGATTTCGCCTCTCTCCAACGAGGACTTAATTCACTAATCAAACTGATTACAATTCTACTTTAACAACTGTTAAAGTCTTCTTGAGTCCAAAACCACAACCCGGTTTTCTCAAGGAATTTTACTAAACAGTTAATTGAATAAAAGTGTACAATGATGTTTCTAAATAAACAGTACCACAAACTTGTGATGTATTACACTGTTTAATATTGAATCGTTGAAGATAAAGAATGAAAGTTGTGTTATTTACTTTTTCACGTGAGTTTTTCTTTATGAGCGCAGTTGTTTATCATCTTGGAATCTTCTTCTAGTATGCTTTATATAACCCTTTCAATAGAGACATAAGAAGATACTTTTGGTAAGTCCATAACATGAGTTGATGAGCTTTCTAAATCAGGAGATCCTTTTCTGATTGTAGATGTTACTTATGATCTTGAATTGATGGAATTGTAACACTTCAGAGCTTCTCACATCAGAGTATCAGAGATTCTGTTTCACAGCGCTGGTGCATTCAGAAGTTCAATCAGAACTTCTTCATATAAGTGTGTCATGCATATTTGATGTGTCTAAATCTTTCATTGTCTTCTCAACTTCTGTGCTCGCATAATCAGAACTTCTGGTGATGTTCTGACAGAACTTCCAGTTACATCAGAACATAATTTTAACATCAGAACATCCTGCATGTAAAGATACTTTTTAATAGTGAGCTTATTTGTTCTTTATATCATGTGTTTATTATCATCAAAACTCTTGCTGGGATGTAGAACCAAATTATGTTCTAACAGGAAACAAAGTCATGTCCCTCGAATATGGGACGCTTTAGAAAAGACCCTTCGATAAAAAAGATCGTAGTCCCTTGATGTCCCTCGATGTTGCCTTCGATAAAACGATCTAGTCCCTTATGAAAAATTGCTAAAGCGTCTCACAAGTTGCCTTCTATGACTGTATGATTGACCCACGCCTGTCCCTTCACATCCAACAATGGGGCTTCTTACCAAATCAATGGTAAGATAGTAACATCTAAAGGAGAAGGAAAATAACATTTAAGACCTTTTGAGTAGGTAGGTTGCTTCTAGTTGCTCGCTTGTTCACAACAAAACATTTTTTACACCAACACATTCATCTTGAAACATTTTCAAAAGACAAAGCTTTTTGTACGCATTCTTATAGAGACGAGAACCATTACAAAGACGTTTTCAAAATACTTTAAAACCCACACCACAAGCACATTTTTAAACAAAAGCAAGTGATCTAGCAAGCAACTAAGAGCCCGTAGATAACTACGGATGAAAAGGGCGCTAACATCTTCCCTTTTCATAACCTACCCCCAAACTCAAGAAAATAATCTTGAAATGTCTTTCCTGTTCTTTTCAACCTTTCCTTATTGGATAAAAGAAAAGTCGGTGGCGACTCTTGCTATCCGCAACAACTGCGATCAAACGCAAAACACCCAAGTCAGTTCTCCCACTGTGTTACACGTGGATATGATGATCTAGGGTGTTGCAAGCCTTATGAATGGATGTAATGAGTTCCTGGGAACCTCAGGATCACAACTGGGCAATTAGTTTTGATCGAGGATGCTTGCAAAGGTTGTTTCGATTTTGACAACTTTGTGAAAATTTTGTGAATTTCGATATGGCTTCCTAGCAATGATTTTTGTGTCCTTTTATCATGCCTCGGTCTTGTATTTATAGAGGAAGAAGTGTAAGTCTCAGAGTACCTAAGAGGGGGGGGGTGAATTAGGTCTTATAAAAATTTATTCGGTTTTATGAGAATGCTTGGTAGTAATTTTTGGTTAAGTATTTGAAGGTTTTGATTATATCTTTATCTTTTCTCGATTATGGTGATGAAAGCGATAAATGCGGAAAAGTAAAGAACACGGTGATATATCCTGGTTCCCCTCACAATCCGAGAGTACTCCAGTCCCCTTTCCAACACGAAAGAGATTTCACTATAGTTAGAATGATTGTACAGCCTATGCTTACTATCTAACCTATAGGGTGATCAAAGGTTCTTAACACCTTTAAGACCAAACAAACACTAATGTGAATGAAGAACAATCCTCTTCAAATCACAACACTTACTTCCAACAATCCTGGACAATAAGGGAAAATCTTTAAGTAATACAATGATTAATTTTGAAGTATATGGAGAGCTTTATCAATCTTCAATTGATCTTCTTCTTCAAGATAAAAACAATTCTCAACAATGTATATAAATGTTCACAATGTATGTATGAAACTTGAAATGATAATGAAAGAGTATATGGCAAGTTTCACAAAATTATGAACACATGAAAGTTTAAATTCAAATGTGAGTAAAAGAGAAAATTGTTAATGAAGAAGTATATTTGTTAATTTGAAAATTGAAGTATTGAACATTGTTTGAAAATAAGAAAATCTGCATTTTATAAAGTTGTAAGAACCTCTTCATTCATGCCAATTCATATGAAAAGTTGCAATGCATTCATGAAAAGATACCACTTGAAAAATGTTCAAAAAACAAAGTAAAAGCTGCATTGGTTCGCTAGGAACCGGTTGCGACACTGATAGAACCCGGTTCTTAGTGAACGTTATAAGTTGGAATTCAAATTTATCACGCAGGAACCGGTTCCCCTATTGGTACAACCCGGTTCCTGGTACAAAATCCAGGGACATGTTTTTTGAGAAAAGCTGGAACCCGGTTCCCTGTTAGGGAGGAACCGGTTCCTAAAGGTTTATTTTCAAAAATACATTTTGAAAGATATTTCAAACAAAGTTTTTCTTGATGTTAAAGTTATGGAATATGTATATGTTGATGAATGCATATTGTGAACATCTATATTCAAGGTTTTAAGAATTATTTATACCATATTGACATTTGATGATTTCTTTAATAATTCTTCAATAATCTTCAAGACTTTAATTTGATGTTGATAAGCTTTTTGCACATCCTTTGAAACTTGATGTCCATGTTGTCTTCATCAAAACACATGCTTTAAATATGACTTGAGAAGCTTGCAATTACATTCTCCCCCTTTTTGATGATGACAACCAAGTCTTGAAAACGATTTCTTGAAATGTTCATGTTGTTTTGTGTAGCGAACATGTTGAGCAAATGCAAGGCTCCCCCTAAATTGTATGCTCCCCCTAAGTCCATGATTCTTTGAATTTTGGAGAGAGTTTGACATTTATTTGGGCCTGCAATTTCTTTGAAACAAAACAACATACATGCATACTCTTCTCCCCCTTTGTTAACATCAAAAAGGATGGGGAAAAGAGTGAAATAGATACATTTAAAAATTAAGACGAGTATAAAACACAACCATACATTTAAAGTACGAACAAAACACATTGTATGATTTCAAACATACTAAAATACGAACAACGAATTATACGATTACATAACAATAAAACAACAATTGTCTAAACATCACGAAGCATAAAAATAGAACATTGTCTAAACGTTACAAAGAAAACTACATTTAAAAAAGAAATGACATAAAAAAAAAATTGTCTTTTAATCATCATCTTCATTCATCTCATCATCATCTTCATCACTTCCACTACCACTTCCAGATACCTCTTCCTCTAGAACTCCTTTTCTGTCAAAGTGATCAAGAATAACCTTTTGAGTTCTTTGGACATTTCGGAGTTGTCGTCGTGCTGATGCATTTTCTTGTTGGAGCACATCGAAGCGATCATCCACATGTCTCTGGAAGATTGTCATCTGATTGAACAGCATGTCTAAGGTGTATCCGCCTTCGGGAGGTTGGGCCACATATTGGACAGTTGGTTTGAAGTCTTCTTTATAGTGAAAGTGACATCTTGCATCTAGAATGATCCCTGTATTTTTAAGTGCGGTTGCATTTGTAATTGCCTCTTTATCTCCTTGAATCCTTGTCACTTCTCGTTGAAGGTTAACATGTGCATTTTCCAAAATGTGAGAGATGGCTCGAGCATATGGTAACCCACCATCAAGAGATTCCATTAGCTGCATATGGTACATAATGGAAAGTGCCCAATTTACCGAACAACGGTGTCTCAAAGCATAAAGTACCATTAATTCAAACTCATTTATACACGAATGGTTAGAATTCTTCGGAAAGAGGATATATGCAATAATGAGATGGAGCATTCTGTCACTTACTGAAAGATTCAAGCCAAACAAATTTGATGATGATAGAAGTTGTTGACGCGCAGTATTCTGTTGATTTGGCCTACACGTGTTAATAAAAATTTCTGCCTTATTGAAAGGTAGCCAATCATGTGGAATAACACCATTAACCAGAACCAAACCTTCATGCAGAACACCCAACAATGCACCAAATTCCTCAATAGTTAAACAGATACTCTTTGACAGAACATGAGAGGTTAGAGTAATATCACCAAATTCATTAGGTACAAGTTTTAAGTTGTGATAAAATTCTCTAACAAGGTCAGGAAACACTTCACCATTGTTACCTACAAACCTAGCAACCCCAGCAGAGGCCAACTGAGCAGGAAATAAAAAGCTATGAACAAGAAATGTATGAAGTCTACAAAACTTAGCTTTAAGAACCTTCCGATTGCGAGATTTGAAAGTGAGCCTTCTGGATTTGATGGTCTGAGGATGAATGTTGGAAGTCTCTTCTTCAACCTGTGCCTTTCCCTTGCTGGATCTGGTAGCTCTCTTAGGACCCATGGAGATTTGTGATAGATCTGAAAGTTGGGGTTTGAATTTGGGATTTTCGGAATAGGTGAGAGATTGGGATATTTGAGTATGAAATATGGAAGGAGAAGTGGTTTTATAGAGATTTGTAGTAGTGGGTATTAATATGTTGGTGAAGACAAAGAGATGTTGGAGCTTTTATGAGGTGTGTCAATGGAGGTGGAAGGGTTTTGAGAGATGAATGTTGACAATGACATAAAACTCATTTAAAAAGCACTTAAGCACATGAAAGGGCGTGTAGCCGGTCTGCATGCTGGGAACCGGTTCTGCACTATAGTGAACCTGGTTCCTGGTTTTTGAAAAAATAGCGTTTCTGGAAAATGAACCAGGAACCGGTTCCTACCATTATGGGAACCGGGTTCCACATGCAAAAATTGCCAAAAACTTGAAAATTTATTATGAAAGGAAAAGTTTTGTACAAACAATATATACACACATATTTTATAAAAACATATATAAAAGAAGGAGTGCACCTTGTGAGAACTATTTAGTGATCACCTTCTTCCAAAATACCAAGATGTTTTCCAAGCTTTTTGTTCTTGATGGACCAAAGAGATCCATGTGTAACAATTGTAGTGGTCTTGTAGTAGACACCACATTCCTAGATTTGAAAGTTGTTTTGGTCTGTTTGCCCTTTTGGCATGCATTACATAATTTGTCCTTGATGAACTTCATCTTTGGTAGACCAATAACTAAGTCATGCTTAACCAATTTGTTCAAGTGCTCCATGTGAATGTGAGCGATCCTCTTGTGCCATAACCAAGCGTCATTGTTGTTTACCATAAGACATTGTACCTTCAGAGACAAATCATCTAAAGTAATCATAAAAATATTGTTAGTTCTTATACCTTTGAGTTTTTTACCTCATTGGTTGCCTCATCCATAATGAGACATTCATCTTTGTTGAATTTGATCTTGAACCCTCTATCGCAAAGTTGACTTATGCTAAGAAGATTGTGCTTTAATCCTTCAACATAGAGAACATCCTCAATTTGAATGGATGGAAGTGTGCCAACTATTCCAACGCCAAGAATATTTCCTTTGGTGTTGTCTCCATAGGTGACATACCCTTTGGCTTTATGTACTAGATATGAAAATTGGTGTACATCTCCTGTCATATGCTTTGAACATCCACTATCAAGATACCAAACATTTGATGTGGATTTCAAGCATACCTACACAAACAAATTATTCTTTGTTAGGTACCCAAGTTGCCTTGGGTCCTTCGTAGTTAGTTCCCTTTTTCACCCACACATAATGCCCACTTGTTATACTAAAGTTTCTAACATAGCAAGCATTAGGTGTATGGCCTTTAATACCACAATAAAAACAAGTAGGTTCAAAGTTACTTCTATATCTAGAAGGATAAGATTTCTTCTTAGGAAATGTTTTCTTTTTCGATACATTAGCCTTTTTCTTTTGATGATTATGAACAACTTGCTTCTTTTCTACTTTCTTGGGATTGGTACTATTACTAGCCTTTACAATAACAGTGGGATTGTTACTTGGTTTCTTAGAATTCACATAACCAAGACCCCTTTTATCATTTGGATAACGTTGTTGGCTTAGTAATCCTTCCAATCCTATTTGTCCTTTTTCATATCGTTCAATGACTCTTTTTAATTGAACAATTTGAAAGACATTTGATTCACACTTGGAGCATGCAAAGTTTTCTTTTTCTTTAATAAAATTCTGTTTTTGAAGATCAAAATCTTTAGTCATGGTGTCAATTTTTTCTAAACAACTTAGAAGTTATTTTTCCTGATTTGACACCTTTTTGTATAAACTTTTGCATTCTTTCAAGAGTTCATCAATAGCATCTTGAACATCATCATCAAAAAGATTAAATTCATTACTAACCTCTTCTTCATTGTCGGAGTGATGTGAAGCCATTAATGCTAGATTTGCACATTCCTCGCTTTCCGAATCGGATGAAGAACTTATCTCATTATCTTCACATGCAACATAAGCCTTTTTGTTCTTGAACTCCTTTTTGCCTTTGAATCCAATTTTCTTGGAGAGTTTTGGACAATCCGGCTTTATGTGACCTTGCTTTCCACATTCATAACATGTGACATCTTGTGTTGATGTGGAAGCTTCTTTATCTTTATGATTATAAAATTTCTTCCTCTTGACAAAGTTAGCATTATGAAGATTATTTTTATGACCAAAATATTTTCCTAACCTTTTTACAAGAAGCAAGAAGTTTTCATCTTCCTCCGATGCATCTTTATCTTGACTTTCCTTTGAATCAACTTTCAAGGCAATGCCTTTGGATTTCTTCTCTAAATTTTCATGTTTTTCAAGTCTACCGAGTTCCGTTTCATATTCTTGAAGTTTGCCAAATAATGTAGCGGAAGTCATTGCGGAGAGACTCTTCTTTTCCGAGATTGTCGTTACCTTTGGTTGCCATTCCCTAGTCAATGATCTAAGGATTTTCAAGTTGAGTTCATCATTTGTCAAGGTTTTACCAAGAGCATTTAAGTGATTTATCAAATGCACAAATCTCTTTTGTAAGTCAAGAATGGATTCTCCGGGCTGCATTCGAAATAGTTCATATTCTTGACTCAAGGTATTTAGCCTTGATCTTTTTACTTCAGCCGTTCCTTCATGAGTTTGAACCAGGGTATCCCATATTTCTTTTGCTGTCTTGCAGTTCGAGACACGGAAAAATTCGTCCATACTGAGTTCACCTTGAAGAAGGTTTATTGCCTTTTTGTCATAGAGAACTTTCTTTTTATCATCGTCGTCCCATGCAGTTTTGAGTTTTACAGAACCAATGCCATTGATTACTGATATTGGGATAAATGGACCATTTTCAACAGCATCCCATACTTCCTCTCCTTGTGCTTCTAAATGCGCCTTCATGCGTATTTTCCAGAAGTCAAAATATTCACCACAGAATAGAGGAGGCTTGTTGTTACTACCACCATCTCTGAAGACTGGTTGATGATTTGCGGAAGCCATTCTTGATCTTTAGGAACAAGTTACCTATAACTTGCTCTGATGCCAATTGTAAGTCTCAGAGTGCCTAAGAGGGGGGGGGTGAATTAGGTCTTATAAAAATTTATTCGGTTTTATGAGAACGCTTGGTAGTAATTTTTGGTTAAGTATTTGAAGGTTTTGATTATATCTTTATCTTTTCTCGATTATGGTGATGAAAGCGATAAATGCGGAAAAGTAAAGAACACGGTGATATATCCTGGTTCCCCTCACAATCCGAGAGTACTCCAGTCCCCTTTCCAACACGAAAGAGATTTCACTATAGTTAGAATGATTGTACAGCCTATGCTTACTATCTAACCTATGGGGTGATCAAAGGTTCTTAACACCTTTAAGACCAAACAAACACTAATGTGAATGAAGAACAATCCTCTTCAAATCACAACACTTACTTCTAACAATCCTGGACAGTAAGGGAAAATCTTTAAGTAATACAATGATTAATTTTGAAGTATATGGAGAGCTTTATCAATCTTCAATTTATCTTCTTCTTCAAGATAAAAACAATTCTCAACAATGTATATAAATGTTCACAATGTATGTATGAAACTTGAAATGATAATGAAAGAGTATATGGCAAGTTTCACAAAATTATGAACACATGAAAGTTTAAATTCAAATGTGAGTAAAAGAGAAAATTGTTAATGAAGAAGTATATTTGTTAATATGAAAATTGAAGTATTGAACATTGTTTGAAAATAAGAAAATCTGCATTTTATAAAGTTGTAAGAACCTCTTCATTCATGCCAATTCATATGAAAAGTTGCAATGCATTCATGAAAAGATACCACTTGAAAAATGTTCAAAAAACAAAGTAAAAGCTGCATTGGTTCGCTAGGAACCGGTTCCGACACTGACAGAACCCGGTTCTTAGTGAACGTTATAAGTTGGAATTCAAATTTATCACGCAGGAACCGGTTCCCCTATTGGTACAACCCGGTTCCTGGTACAAAAACCAGGGACATGTTTTTTGAGAAAAGCTGGAACCCGGTTCCCTGTTAGGGAGGAACCGGTTCCTAAAGGTTTATTTTCAAAAATACATTTTGAAAGATATTTCAAACAAAGTTTTTCTTGATGTTAAAGTTATGGAATATGTATATGTTAATGAATGCATATTGTGAACATCTATATTCAAGGTTTTAAGAATTATTTATACCATATTGACATTTGATGATTTCTTCAATAATTCTTCAATAATCTTCAAGACTTTAATTTGATGTTGATAAGCTTTTTGCACATCCTTTGAAACTTGATGTCCATGTTGTCTTCATCAAAACACATGCTTTAAATATGACTTGAGAAGCTTGCAATTACAAGAAGAGGGCTTGGCAAAGATGGTAAGAATCCACCCATAATGGCCCTCTTTCAAACCAAAATCAAACATATTTAAAAAGTTCCAAAAATGCAAATTCTTGCCCATTTTGAGGTGCAATGCACCTGGCCTCCTTTGCACGAAATTTTGGAGCCAAAAATAATTCAAACCATCAGCCCATATTTCCATAACCAATATTACTATTTTATGCAATTTTATTTAGTTTTTATTTGATTTAATCCATATTTAAATGAATAAAAATTCAAATAAATACAAATAAAAAAAATGCATGGATAGATTTAGAGGTCCTTGGACACATCATGAACATATTTGAACTCCAAAAATTTAGGCCAAATAACTTAAAGTCACAAATTTGCTCAATTGAGATTTCATGCCTTTCCTTTGAAAATTTACCAATTTGTGAAATCCATAACTTGCTCAATTTTTATCCAATGATGATGATCTTAGACTTTTGGGAAATCCCTAGATGTCCTCTACAATCTCTATGTTAACCATTTTTTCATTTAGATAAATCATATTAATGTAAATGGTCTTGGAAAAAATGACTTTTGTTGACCTTTTGAAAATGACCTGTAATGTATGAACTTGTATCTTCCAAATGATGCATTTCTTGAACTTGAGGATAAAAGAGAAGTTGTATGGAATTGGATTCTATTCAAAATGAGCTTTTGTTGGGGGGAAATGGATGAAGTTTGTGAAAGTTATGCCTGGTCAAAGTTCTGTTGACTTTTCCTATAGAAACCCTAATTTAGCGATTCTTGACTTTTGACAAATTAAGAGCACTCCTTGAGGAATCATGATCAAACCTTGATAAAATGATGGATATCACTTCAAAATGTTGATGTTGACAAAAAATCTCGAAGTTTGACTGTATATTGACCATAATTGACTTTTTGACCAATACAATTGATTTTCAAACATTTGAGCCATTGACTGAGCAAACTTGTGATGCAAGGCATGAAACTTGGCATGGATATATTGAAGACATATTAGGGACCATGTAAATAATTTGAGGCCTTTGGAGCTCAAACATATTTTTGAAAAGTGAAACCCTAGTTGGAGGTTCATTGCTTAGGAGAAGAATTTGTCTGATTAATTCTTGGTCAACCTTGAGCAATTGAAGACCTCAATGAGCATGTCTTGAGTAAAAATGGGAGGGAAAATTTTGGGGTACAACAAGATGGAGTAGAATTTTCTTTATGAGTAATTTCCTGCGTTCGTTTACATTCGTAAAATATATGAAATTATGAATTTTAAGCAAAAAGAAGGAGAATCATTGTGTGATGCTTACAAGAGGTTACTAGTAGTCTGTCCCACACACAACATTAGTCAAATTGAGAAACTGCAGATGTTTGTAAATGGCCTCCAGATGAAGACAAAGCAGTTGATTAATACAGCAGCTGGTGGCTCACCCAACTTCACAACAACCACTGGTGTGAATAAGATCATTGAAGCAATTGCTACAAATGAGCACCTGCAGCTATATGATAGAGTTGTAAGCAAACCAGAGGGAGTGATTGATTTAAAGTTGGAAATTAATAAGCAATTAAAAATTGAAGAAGCCATTGTTGCATAAGTAGAGAAAAAGTTGAAAGCAATGAGTATAGGTACTCAACAGGTAACTGAGGTTCAACAGGTAGCTTGTGAAATTTGTAGTGGATCACATAGTATTGTGCAATGTGTGGCAACACCACAACAAATTGAGGAGATAAAATTTGTGAGGCAAAACAACCCATATTATAACACCTATAATCCTGGGTGGAAGAATCATCCTAATTTCTCCTGGAAAGATCAGCAGCATCAAACTCCTCAAAAGGCATAGTGGGAGGTAGCAATTGAAAAGATGGCTTCCTAAACCTCTCAATTTCAAGAAGAGACAAGGAGCAATCATAGAAATACCACAGCTGCAATCAAAAATTTGGAAGTTCAAATGGGATAGATTACACAACAGGTAGCTCTGCAAGCACAAGAAAGACAGAAAAGTCATGAGAATGTGAATGCTGTCAAAACAAGGAGTGAAAAAGTGGATAGAGAAAAACCAGATGAGGTGAAGTTTGATGACAATATCATAGAGGTAGATTTGGAAGTGAGAGAGAACATGAACAAACAAGAAGAAGTGATATCACCTGTAAATCCAGTTGAAGAGAAGACTAAATCAGCGATCAAGTTGTCGTATCCATCTCGAGTAGCAAAGAAGGACACAAAAGAAAAAGATTTTGAGAAATTTATCACAATCTTCAAAAAGCTAGAGATCCACATACTGTTCTTTGAAGCCCTCGACAAAATGCCTTTGTATCAGAAATTCATGAAGGAGGTATTATCAAATAAGAAATCAACTGGAGAGGGATCGGTACCCGTTGATGAAAAATTATTCATAATTGCGCCCGAGAGAAAAATACCTGTCAAACAGAGGGATTTGGGATCAGTTGCAATACCATGCACAATAAAATATAGAGGTTTCAAGAAAGTTCTGGTTGATTCTGGCTCGAGTGTGAGTTTAATGACATTATCAATTTTCAAGAAGCTCGGTATTGAGAAAATAAGCGGGAGTGGAACAAAGTTGAAATTTGCTGATCACACCATCAAGCAGTCATATGGGATAGTTGAAGATGTACTAGTGGAAATTGAAATTTTTGTTTTCCCAGTTGGTTTTCAGATCATGGACATACCGGAAGATGAAGAGACTCCTATCATTTTGGGTCGACCATTTATGCTGACAAGTCGATGCAATTTTGATATCAAGACAGGTAATCT